>CM029383.1:20216201-20731201 GCA_017165825.1 Hepsetus odoe
GTGATTAGTTTATTGCTGATGCTGCTTGGAACCCTTTTATCTAGAACCTTGTATCTTTAGGCACTTTTTAGCCTGTGGCAGTAAAGATTTGTTATCATTTCTTTAATTGAATCTACTCAGTATGTCCGATTCCAGAGTTTGACAGGTACAGCATTTTTGAATCACCGAGGTGAATCCCTAGCAAGATGTAAAGAAATGAGGAGTAGCTCATAACTTTTGCACAGTAATGTAGGTATAACTATTTAATGTCACCTAAATGATCAAAAATTTGAACTTTATTTGCCTTTTCTGTGTTTTCCGTGCTCCATATATTGATACTAAATCTCAAATGTGGAGGGTGTGCTGCTGGTCTAGTGTTAGAATACTCGCCTACAGACCGGGAGGTCACAGATTCGAATCCCACCTCCAGCACCACCATCATTGGGTTCCTGAGCAAGACCCTTAACCCCAAGTTGCTCCAGGGGAGACCGTCCCTGTAGTTAAGAAATGTAAATCGCTCTGGATACGAGCGTGAATGTTTGAAGTATGTTTACACATTTGAATATAATCTCAACATTGAGCCAACAGTAGTTTAACACCACTCCTTCAAACTGAGGTTATAAAAAGTGTTTTAGTCTGGAGTGCTGTATAGATCAGGCACATTGAATACATCAGTATTAAAAACTCAGCTTGTTTCGAGGTTAGATTGGTTAGAAAATTGTTACAATAATTTATGACTGTAGTACATAAACACGCAAATGTACAAACAAACAAGGTTGTACTAGATGGGCACCTTACAGCTGAAGTGAGACCACATTACATGCATTACAATGACAAAGAAACCTGAATAAATGAAAATGTGTGAAGCGACGCACTGAGGGAAGATGATTCCAGGCAGGTATACTGCTGAAGGAGTTACACCATTATAATCCCACTATGCTCTGTGGCATGTATAAATGCTGCAGAGGTGCAAGATGACCTTCATTTTGGGTCAAGATGGCAAGAAGAAAAGATCTGAATAGCTTTGAAGAGGGTTTGTTATTTGGGCATAGAGCTTCATTCATAAACTGGTTTCAACTTGAGTGATTTATAGGTGGAATAAACTTCTGCTAACCTGCAAACGTAGATGGGGCAGCGGTGGTCCAGTGATTAGGGAGTTGGCCCCAGGATCAAAAGGTCAAAGGTTTGAATCCCAGATCAGTAGGTTGCCCTGAGGTACCCTTGAGCAAGGTACCGTCCACATCACTGCTTCCCGGGAGATTTAAATAGAAGCATTTTGTTGTGTCTCACAATGACAGTCACTTTCACTCAGATGTTCAAAAGGTGCTTTCCAGCATACTTACCCATAACATGGATATGTGTGTTAGGTGCCCAAACCATAATGTTCTCCTCTGCCAGCTGATCCTAAGAACGGTTTATTCTGATTTTGTGCTATTTCTGATTCAGGTTAGATATTTTTTTGGGTCTTGTCCTGCTCCCAATGCCACTAAATAATGGATCAGTGTTTGCTTAAAGCACAGCTTTGCAGATTCACACATTACCAGCATCAAAACCCCAACCAAGACCACTTTTTAGAGGAAAAAAAAACGGCCATCCCTCCTTCCAGTACAGATTATAGATTGGTAGGGACACTGAAGCTGTTCTGGCAGCTCACTGTTGCACAGCACCGTCATAAGGTACTTGGTAAGGTAAAAATGTTTCCTTTAATTTGTCGCCAGCTTAGTGGTTGGTTCTGGAAAATGAAGCAAGGGAAAGTAATTAATAAATAATAATTTAAGACTTCGTTACCATCCACTTATAATGAATGATGCACAATTTCTCAGGGCTGCAGCACACAGTAAACTGGGAAATTACACAGAAGCTACTGGAGACTGTGAACGGGCCATAGCCATTGATCCAACATACAGCAAAGCCTACGGAAGAATGGGGTGAGCAGCAGTAACGTTAACTTCTTTTTCTCAGGTAGAGTTACAGAACTGTGGAAGTGGAATGTTCTATGCTGTGCTCCATATCTTGTGCAGTATGTTACAATAACAGTTTTCTTTTTAAAGGTTGGCACTCACTTCTATGAGCAAGTATCCAGAGGCCATTTCCTACTTTAAGAAGGCGTTGGTACTCGATCCTGAAAACGACACCTACAAATCTAACTTAAAGGTCGCTGAGCAGAAAAAGAAAGAAGCATCAAGTCCTGTGAGTAAACTGTAATCCTGAACACATGTCAAAGACAACTGGATTTAAGTGTCTGCTGCGTAAAATCAGTTAGATTAAAAGATGGAATATAAAAAAAGTCGTAGATTCACTGTTACATAATGTCAAACAAAGAATTGTGAATGATTTTAGTAGCATAACCTGGGATCTCCTTGATGTTTCAAGAGAAGGAAAAACATTCTTAACTGAATTTTTTTTTTCCCCCCAGATCATTTTGGATTGTTTTCGTTTGTCCACATGTATGTAAAGGCCAGCTGTTGTTTTTATTTTGTGAAAAAGACAGAATAATAGCAAAAGTGGAGATGTGAGGTTTTGTCCCACAGCAATTAAAGTGGCACACATCTCAACAAGTTCTCAATAAATATCAGACTGTTATATAGATTTTAAAGACATGTTAGGGCCAAGCAGTTATTTTGTGATTTTTGTCTTGGCAGACGGCTGCTGGACTAGGTTTTGACATGGCCAGTCTCATCAACAACCCAGCCTTCATCAGCATGGTGAGCGTAGCATTTTATACTGAGTCGATTGTTTTTTGTTTTTTTTTGTGTAACTAAAGTAGTGATTTTGCAACATGGTGGCAAAGTGGGTAGCGCTGTCACCTCACAGTGAGAAGCTCCTGGGTTCCATCCCCAGGTGGGATGGCCCGCATCCTTTCTGTGTGGAGTTTGCATTTGCATGTTGTACCCATGTTTGTGTGTGTTTCTTCCGGGAGTTCAGATTTCCTCCCACAGTCCAAAGATCTGCACATCAGGCCATGTGTGTGTGTGTGTGTTTGTCTGTGTGTCTGCCCTGTTATGAAAATGAATGAGAGAGAGTGGCATTTGGTTTTTGCCACTTGAAGAATATTTTTGTGTAAAGTGAAAGTGACTACTTGTCATTGTGAACACAATACAGCACACAGGCTTCTTCTGCACTTAATACATTCGCAGTGCAGCAGCAGGTTGCCACACACCCAGTGCAGAGAGAGTAGCGTTATTATATTAAAGAATATCCATCCATCCATTTTCTGCCGCTTGTCCCAAACGGGGTCACGGGGGAGTGCTGGTGTCCAACCCAGCGCATACAGGGCGAGGACGGGGGACGCACCCTGGACAGGTCGCCAGCCCATCGCAGGGAATTAAAGAATATGAAAATAATAGAATATATTACAGTAGGTATAAACAGTGGAAGATATGCTTAGTAATGCAGAAAGATTAATCGAATTGCTTTCACTGTTCCAGTACTTCATATACAACCTCTAAGACTCAACAAAAATACGATAAAATATTTGTTAACCATGTTATTTCTGAAGTTTCTACTCCCAGACTCAGACTTGGTTTTGCTTTTGTCAATAGGCTGCCAGTGTGATGCAAAACCAGCAGGTACAACAACTGTAAGTGAAGCATGTTGAAGCTGTTAAACGTTCAGTACATTTTAGCATCTACTTCAGCATTCAAGGGATTATGTGCTCAGAGCTGCTTAGCTTCTGACAAGCTTTGATGCATTTTTATGAGCTTTAGGTTGATATTGATATGGCAGCACTGAACCACATTCCACAGTGTCTTCTTACCAGCTGTTATGGATGTAAAGCAACTTGGGAATTTTGCAATGTGCTGTCCTCCTCTCATGCTTCCTCTGCAGAATGTCAGGAATGATGTCCAACGCAGTTGGAGGGCCAGCAGCTGGGGTTGGCGGCCTGTCTGATATATCCAGCCTCATTGAAGCGTAAGCACTTTAAACAAAGAACTTCACAGCAAAGAACAAATATGGCAAATTAATGAAACGCACTTGTCTCTTCTATTATGTTGTTCTCATAGCCCAGTTCAGAAGAACTTCTGCACAGTCTGCAGTTTTCCCTCCTCTCAATCTATAATTCTGTCGTCTAGATAGTAATCAAGGCCCTTTTGAGCCGAATTTGGCCAATGAGGAAAGGAAAATTGTACCAGCCCTATGCTTTCCAAACCTGGTCCCATAAGATTGCCTTTCCCCAGCACACCATCAAACTCATCAGCCAAATAACAACAATCACAGTGGCTGTTTAGATGCAGGGAAACCACAAGTTCATAAATCCAGCGGGTTATTAGGGATCCTGGAATCGAGCTCCCTAGTCACAAACTATATATATATATATATATATTTAAATGTATAATCATATAGTAACACAAAGTTTTTTGGCTTATTTCCTGCCCTGTATCTGACCATGTGATTCCCTAGCAAAATATAAAGACATGATGTTTGGCTCAAGACTTCTGCACAGTTCTGTTACAAACCTGTGGTTTTGCTCTACTGACGTGCTTCCAAACACAGTCACATGATAAAGTCTTGATGCACATCATCAAAGGCTTACATAAACCTATTTGCATAAAGCACATTAAAGGCTAGAAAGAGTATGTTCCAGATCTCTTGTCAGTGCAACCTGTGACTGCAGGGGTTTGTTAGGATTCATTACCAGCGAACCCTTATCTGTGTTGCCTGACAGTTCGAACTGGGCTGCAAGTAGGGTTTAACTAAAAAGCTGTAAAATCATTTCCTAGTTTCCCCAATATAGTCAAACAATCAACAGCTTAACAACTTTTGGGGTATGGGGTGGTGGCTGCAAAGGGCTGGGCTACTCCACTGCGAACCAGGAGGTTTGGTTTCAAGCCTCACAGTATCCTATCTCCAGCACTATTTGAGCCCTGGACCCTGATAACCCCAAGAAACTCCAAGGAGACTTTCCATGTCATTGCCACAGTATTTAGTTCTGGACACAAGTGTCTTAAAAACGCTATAAATGTAGATTGGATTTTCTACTTAACTACTCCTTGAAGCTTTTCATTAAGGAACTGCCATTCTCGTTGGTATAATCTCATTAAATGCCTTGTCTTCTACTTCTCTCCATCTGTTTGTCTCAGTGGTCAGCAGTTTGCCCAGCAGATACAGCAGCAGAACCCAGAGCTGATTGAGCAGCTGAGGAACCACATCCGGAGCCGCTCCTTCAGCGGCAGCGCTGAGGAGCATTCCTGATCTACACAGGTCTGTTGAGTGCACTCTGAACCCTAAACCCCCATTTTCATCCCAGTCCCAAACTCGGGCAGACTGGAAACACAGGACGAAGTAGCACCTTTTTTTTTTTTTAACGTCTTGTTTGTACTTTAGCCTGTTGAAGAGACAATGGTATGTCATTCAACGTCATAAAACATATAAGCAAAAAATAAAAGCAAGTATGTGTCCCAAAGTATCTGGACACCCCCTATAATTAGTTACTTTGGCTACTTCACAATCCAATTACTCTGTTCACACACAGCTGCTATAAGGAGCACACACGGCTGTAATATGGAGCAGCTGCACATGAGCTAGAAGCAGAATAAAGCTCCCCAGCACTGGGTTGATGGAGAGCAGATGGATCTACATTCTTTTGAGTGATTGAGCTCCATCCAGTTCCTTTGGGATGAGTTATATTTGTGATGAGTCTTTCAAATGTACTGCTTATTTTGCACGTATTAAATAAAATAAAAATGAATTTCGCTCTGCAGGGCTACACTGGAGGAAGAACAGAGATGAGGCGAGAAAGGGAGAGAAGAAGGAAAGTCGTGAATGCAATCTTTACACCCATTCTTTCAAATCTGAGCACTGGCAGAGCTAGAGTGAGGAGAGGGAAAATGGGGCTGTGGCACTTTACAGGGACTGGGGCTTCCGTCCAGGCGAGAGGCAGAGGAAACAGCTCCAAAGCCCGTTTCACACTACACCACTTCCCACACCACTTCACTGCTGTTTATGCTCCATGGATGACTGGCAGTATTGTGGGAGTTTGGTGGAATATTGCCAGGTATGTTCTGATCATTTAAAAGGGCCCATATCCTGATAAAAACCCAACATATCCTTGATTTTTTAATAAAAGGTGGTTGATGTGGTATGTAAGCATGGAATTTGGCATTCATGTTTGGGATGTCACAACTATAAATTCATTTTCATACGACACACCACGTGTTTAACCATCCTAAAGCAGTTTAAACCTACAGCAGCTTAACTAACCAACCTGCAGTCAGTCTGTAATTTACTAGAGTGGCTTTCGGACATTAACTCACGGACGGGTCTGAAAAGAGGTCCTTAAAGTGCCTTAACTGTCTTAAAGGCACAGTAAAGGCATGTTTAATTCTAAGAGGAGGATGGAAAATAACACTCTAAACTATATTTCATAACATCATATCTGGACTTCAGGGAGGAAATGTGATAAAGTAACAAACATAACAGAGAAGATGGGCCCTTTAACACAGCATCTTATGGACACCGTTCTAAACAATTGTGGAAAGATGAGTAGTGTGAAAGGTTTCTCAAACATGAGAATTTGTAGCTTGTGTAGTGTGCGAGGAGATAAACCTTCCTTTAACTAAATGTACTCAGCGAGAACTACCATCCACCACAGCAGACTGGTGATCTTTCATGCTTGTCTATATTTGTGCATAGGTTTATGTGCCAGTCCTCTGCTCTTTTCATGACTACGCCTGGCAACGACGCATCAGGGTTGAGTATGTTACAATTCCATTTGAACGGATTCATCATTGATTTTGTGCCTATTGATAATTAATCTTTGGGTCACATCGTAGTCCTTGATATACGAGGAATTTTAACAGTGATAAGTTTTACAACACTTTATGTTCATTTTAGGAACAAATGGACCATTTTGTGAATGATTTAAAGGAAATCTGTTCATGTATTTAGCTTCACTGTTATTCCACCAACTGTATATTTATTCTACAGTGAGGGTACAAATAATGTTGCCAGAATGAGCATAGCTCATAGTCTAAGCCTAATTTATCTTGCATGCTCCCATGATCTGATATTTGTAGTCAGATGTGTAATTTAAGATTACGAGAATAAGCCTGTAAACACTGAGCTCTTTAATGTTTTGTCCAACAAAAAAAAAAAAAATATTAACAGGTCAATAAAAGTGTTATGAAATCGCACGACTCAACATGCTTGACTGAGTTTGAACCAGATTTACCCAGAGCTTTGACATGACGAATAGAAGCGCTTCACAAAACCTGCCATGCGTGTTACAGAATCGGGAACTCCGTCCCGCTGATGTTAACGGCTAATGGTAACAGAATTATTGTGAATATTCCAGATAGCCTGATGACCTTGAGCTCTTTTATTCACAAGTATAGACAGTTAAAATCAAGATAAAGCCTTTAAAAATAGCATTCTAAAACATGATCGCTTCGTAACATAAAAAGTGGTAAGAGGGCGCACAGGAGTTGGTCCTTGGAGATGTAGGAGAATAGTGTAGGAAGAGGATCCTCAGCTTTCTGGACTCAGGTATGGACACACCACGCAAACCTGAGCGATGTCATCATACTCATATGTCCTTTTTAGGAAGGTATCGGTGAGCCTCAGTCCAGATATACTCTGAAATAAAAGGGTAAAATGTTCAAATGTAGCATGAACGCTCTAAATGTGAGTTATGTGTAGTCCTGGCAGGCGCTATACCAAATCTTTGATATTCACTCACATGTGATATTAAATATGCATTTAAATAAAAAAAATATATTCAAGCTTATTGCAGTTATGGCAAGAAAAAAAAAGTCATTTACTATAAATTCTTTTTTTCGCTTGTAGTTAATTGAATCAGAAATTCAGTCTATGCCAGAGTTGGATATGAGAGGAAGATGCTCTATTTAATTTGAATTTAAGTTCTAGCTGTGTGTACAACTTTTATTCTATAGAAAGTAATCCCAGACTTGAAATTGTTTTTCAGTCAAACAGAAGTGTTGATAATGAAAATTCACAAAAAAAAGATTGGTGACCACTTAGCAAATGATGTTTTCGTGATTTCTTTTAAGTTTGAATATGTGTACATCCTCTAGAAAGGGCCACTTTGGCGCGTATTAACGAACATTTGCTGTTTATTTTCTGAATGTAACCTATTAAATTATTTTAGATTTAATAATACATTTCATTTTTACTCTTTCCAACATGGTAAACTTGGCCAGAGGTAACTTTTGGATATGACTAGAAATAGAATGTAAATTTAATGTATTATAGAACTCTAAGCAATAATTATGAAGTTACTGATCTAAATACTAAAGCATACAGACAGTACCGGCTCTTTTTAGGGTTCATTTCAATCATGCTTTCACATTTTCCCTTTTACACTAGGCTCATGTCAGTGTGTCAACAAAGAGAAAATGGTGTGACTAACTTCACTTACATTAAGAAAGCTTAAGCGGGGGTAAAGTTGGTTCTTACCTGTAAGCCTTGGACGGAGGACAGGAGTTTGAGGGGGATGGAGAGTGAGGCACTGGGGCTCAGTTTGCCCAGCTGTCTGCCTGAAACACCACACCAATGCACAGATCTGGTGTTGCACATCTCTAGCACCAAATCCATGGTCCGCTCACTGGAAAACGCATGAGGCAACTCAATGTTTATGTTGGGCGTGTTCTACAGAACTGTAAAACGTCCAGAGGGAAAATAAAAAGTTCTTGCCTGCAGTTAGTGATTTTACAGGTGATGTCAAAAGGTTCCTCAAGGTTCACCGTGTCTGGAATGAGCTCAAGAGAAAGCCGCACATCCCCGTATCCTGGAGCCTAAGGTGAAGTGAAAGTGACTATTTGTCATTATGAATACACAGCACACATTGAGACTACAAAATGCAACCTCTGCTTTTCACCCACACGCCATGTAGCAGGGGGCAGCTATTTAAAGCCCCTGGGGAGCAGTGAAGGGGACGGTACCTTGTTCATGGGTAACTCAGGGCAACCTACTGGTCTAAGATTCAAACGCATGACCTTCACATCATGATGCCAACTCCCTAACCACTAGGCCAGCACTGCCCCTATTGGTGGTGTAAGGATCAAAGCTACTATTTCTGTGTTGTGCTGATGATGTAGACAAGCATTGCTAATAAACTGACACGAATTAAGATTACAATAAAGGAAGAGTGGTAAATTATTTTGACATATTGAAGACTGCCCTACCAAAATAATTAGCATTTTTTGAACAGCATGAATATCTTTATTTGTCACAGCACACAGAGAACACTGCGAGGACTGCAGTCCTCTGTGATATCAATTCTGCATTACGATGCATTTCATAGAAAAGTCTCCTTTATACTAAAAGGCTAAATCCTTATCTGCTCAACAAGCTGGCAAACTTCAAGGCCATGTTTCAAATATTCCCACAGTGTGAGGTACCATTCTCTGCAGCTGGCTCGTCTGCAGCCGGCCCCTCTCTCCAAGGTTGGTCTTCCACACTATGTCCAGTTTGCCAATGACTGTCACTCCTTTAATGACGCCAGCCTTCTCCGCAAACTCTGGCTTGGGCTTCAAGCAGTAAAGATACTGCCGTGTGTCCAATGGCTGTAGATAAGACATCTTGCCAAAGGTGGATTCATTGCAACTAAAACATAGAAAGAAGAAAAAAAAAAAAAAATACATTATAAAAAAACAAAAAGGTCAAATTAATTTGCAGTCTATTTTAAAGAATATAGTGTTCACGATTTTTAAATAAAAATAAATGAATGAATGCCTTAATCAAAGCCTTACGTGCACTCCTCCTTCCTTATGTTGGAATGGAACATTTGGAAAATGGAAAAGCTGCTCATTTTAAATGTATTTTTTGTGATGTTATAAAACCAAAACACTCTCACACACACACGCACACACACAAATCCTCCTTTCAAGGCTAAAGTAGTTTAGCCTAATTAGCAAATCAGAAAAGAGTCAATTTACATACTTATGGATTAAAGACTTTTCTAAACATTACTAAAATTGGCTTATGAGCCATACATGGACTTAAACAAATACATTGGTCCTTTAATATTCCTTTTAGGTTTGGTTTTCATGATGATCGTTTTAATTAGAAAACCAACAAATGAATGATTGGTGGGGAAAAAAAAAAATTAATAATAATGGTATGAATATTAACACTGTAAAATGTGGTATTTTTGCAATTATAACTTAGTCTTACCTTCAAATAAGAATATTCACAAATTTCTTTATATTAATGCCTAGTGGAAGACTCTGTGCGGTGAAAACATGTTACCTCTCCTTTTCGGAGGTCACTGTGTTTAGCTCGGTGACACTGTACATCATTGACGGTTCCAGAGACACTTTTTCCATGAACATGGGGGAGGTGGTAATGTTCTGAATCTGGGCCTCCAGGAAAACCTCATCCGTCTGCAAATGTCAAAACACATCTTACTTTCGAGATGCAAAACAGGAACATAAATTAGAGCTTTTCTATTTGGCCTCATGTGGATTTTGAATGTCAGACAGTATTGTGTTTGGGGCACCATGTTCTAGTGGTTTTTGTGAGAAGTCCACTTTGGAAAATTAAGTCCCATGGAGAGAGACGAGTGACACCGCACACAACATACTGATACTGGAGTCTGTGATGCACAGAGAAGGAAAGCAGAGCCCAAAATAATCCATTCTGAGACATCAAAAATCAAGCCCCAAGGCCAAATAAAGCAGCAGAAGCCCTGTTAATGTCAGAGAGATGGATTAGTGTCAATGGCACTCGACAGGCATTACCAGATAACGTTAGTTCATGCCTGCAATCTGGAGATGAGCTGAGAAATCAGACCTTTGAAAGAACTGTTACTTTCATTATTAAGCACAATTTCAGGCCAAGCACAAAATCGGGAAGCAGAATAAATAAATAAGTCAATAAAGTCTTCACTGTCGTACAGTCAACTAAGCTGTACTTTACTTTTTAACTTTTTGTGTAGATGCTATTTGGTGATGGTGGAATTGCAGGCTGATGCAGGAAGTCAACATTTTTCAAGTACATTATCTACTGATGCTGGTAAATAAACATTGATAAAATTGAGAAATTGGCCCGATATCTACCGGAAGAGAAAAATCTACAGGGCTACAAATGTGGTAAAATAAGTCACTTTAACAGAAACCATCAACCATCTAGAAATTCTGCTGCAGCTCAACTTATAAATATGTCAAATCCAAACTTTTATTCCAGTGGCTTTGCTTTATGTGCCGTTTTATTGGGTATTAGTTTAAAGTACATCTTTGTTTCATACACATACGTATAAATAACTACTGAATTGTTTTTTTAAACAATGCTAAACAAAATGAATTTTCCACTAATTTAGCTGAAACCGACTGTTCCTTGTAGAGGATTTGTACTTATTTTTACCTATAAAATCAACAAAAGCTTTCATTTGACCAGGGTGTTCAAGCTCTTCCATATGACTGCAGTCTCTCTAGTCTTGCTTGAAAAAAGAATAAAAAAATAAACAAAATCCTAAAAATACATTTAAATTAAAAAAAGCATAAATCTCAAACATAAATCTATAACAGTAAAATCATTCAGAAGATCATTTGGATGAAATCTGCTCCATCAATCATGTGTAAAAACCTACTGTTGACATTGTTAGTAATAATTTGCATAATTAACCAACATTAGGATATGAATATTCACCACATCCCACAAACATGGCTGCGTTGATTTTTGGGTAAACCCACTCAAGCTGATTTTGCACACCCAGTCGAGTGGAGCTGTTCATCCAGTCGAGCTGATTTAGTTTAGCTGAAGCCACATGATTGCATTTAAAAAAGATGAGGCATCAACAGAGCAGAAGCGCAGAAAAGGGAAAACAATAAAAAAATACGTTCTTTCAAGAAGCAGCCCCATTTTTTTCTTGCCATTCTCATAGAAGATTTTATTTTTATTGTTTTCCCTTTGTCTGAAATATTGTTTCCACAGAAGAAAATAAAGGAAAGAAAGTAGCCTTCGCAAAAGAATTTTGCAATGAGAAGGGAAAGCAATTACCACAGAACTGAGGTCACTCTAATGGAGAAAATAAAACACAAAAATTATTAGAAATGTGAGGGTTACATGCAGATGAAAATGCAAATGTCAAAATCTGTAAATATAATGTTAAAATAATGACAAGAAAAGCTAATCCTCCTTCCGTGCTGGAGTCCTTTCTCACAAAGCAAGTTTAATTAAGCTAGGGTTTCGGATTAAAGGAAAGGTTTGGTGAAAAATCTGATTTTCCACTTGTGGCTGAACGGCATGTCGATCTCCATTTTTTAAAATCTAAATTTGGGCTCCTAACATGTCATGGCTCATTGAGTAGATCTGGGGTAAAGGGAAAATTGTGCAATTTTAAATTTAAATTTCACTTTCAAACCAAACTGCTGTGTTCATTTCAGAATCTGGCTGTTTATTTTTCACAGGACCAATGATCTTTTCAGAGTTAGATCAAATAAACCTTAAATTTAGCTGACTAAGCAATATATCTGCTTTGGGAGACAGGAGCCCTGAAATGAAATGGAAACATGAACCACTGCAAATCAAACTACTAATGGAAAACGTATTTTTGAGCACATCTGTTCTACAAACATGTCTGTGAACTGTATTGGGAGCATAAATGCAAGTTAAATGGTGAGACCACAGAGCAGAAACTGAAAAATATGTGGAGAAATGCAACTGGAAGCAGTTACATGATTATTAGGAGTATTTTTGTTTACGAGGACCTGCAAATGAAGATGTTCGCAAGCATTACTAGTTGATAAGCAAAAACTTACCTCGGCATTGTAAAATTTGGTCTTCACATCCAGAGGCTTGAGAACCTGATTGAAAAAGAAATTCAGACTGAAAGACGAGCTGACATCGAATTCTTCCTTCTTTAAATCCATCTACACATCACACTGGAGCTTATCTGTCGCAAAACAACAGCGGGGGAGCAATTCCAAGACTTTTATTCTGACCAAACATCAGTGGCTGCAGCTTTGCAGTGTGTCTGAGCTAATCAGACATTCTGTAGTTCTGTAAAGGAGCCAGTGAGATCATTTTCCATCTGAAATGTGAAGCACTGGTGTTAATTATGCCTCTTTCTGACAAGGCCCTGCGACACTGTAAAAGAGTCTGCTGACTGACATCTGCTCCCTTCACCGCAGTGTCAGGACTAGAATATAATGAAAGCTAACACTTTAAAGAAAAGACAGGCTGCTGGAATATGCAAAGTGATATAAGTCTTTAAATAATCCGTTACAGAAGTATCAGTTAAATAAGAATGAGGTATGACCTACCTGAAATTTGAAGAACTTCCTGAAGTACAGTTTGTCTCCGGACTGAGTGGTGTAGCTGACGGCACAAACCAGGCTGTAAAGGAACATATGGTGCTCAGTAAATGTCAGGATAGATGTCGGCGATGGTTTTGTATGTTATTAGCTCACGCCATGTTTTCATATGTCTCTCTCTTTTATTTATTTATTTTTATTTCTCAGAGTTAAATTACACCAAGGCCTGTCACTATTACCTGATTTAAGTGGATTACATTTTATGTTCTAAATAACACTTCTACTACTTTTTCGTCGGTTGCTCCCGTTAGGAGTCGTCACAGCAGATCAACCGCCTCCATTTCTTACGGCCCTCTGCATCTTCCTCCTTCAAACCAACTACCTGCATGTCCTCTCTCACCATGTCCATAGACTTCCTCTGTAATCTTCCTCTTCTCCTCTTTCCTGGCAGCTCCATCTTCAACATCCTCCTCCCAGTATAATCCTCGTCTCTCCTCTGGACATGTCCAAACCAACGCAACCTTGCGTCTCTAACTTTGTCTCCAAGACGTCTAACCTGATCTGTCCCTCTAATATACTCACTTCTAATCCTGTCCATCCTCGTCACACCCAACGAAAATCTCAGCATCTTTAACTCTGACACCTCCAGCTCTGCTGCCTGTCTTTATCAACATCACCATCTCCAACCCGTACAACAAGCAGGTCACACTACTGTCCTGTAATCCTTCTCTTTTACTGTTGCCCGTCTGTCACAAATCACTCCAGCCATTTCCATTTTCTGCCGCTTGTCCGCAAACGGGGTCGCGGGGGAGTGCTGGAGTCCAACCCAGCTCACACAGGGCGAGGACGGGGGACGCACCCTGGACAGGTCGCCAGCCCATCGCAGGGAGGAGCATGACGGGGACGGCACCTTGCTCAAGGGTACCTCAGGGCAACCTATTGGGAAGGGGTTCGAACCCCCGATCTCACTCCAGCCGCTCTTCTAAATAACACTTGTAGTTTTCATATCCTCACTATTGAAAAAATTAAAATCATAGCGGTGATATTGTAACTTTATAGGAATCGAGCAATTTAGCAAATTTTACCAGAACTCAAAGCAGATACTGCATGCTTTTTCCAAATTTGGTAAAGACAAAATACATTTTTACAAATGTATTTATATTTAAAGTTATCTATATGACATGATTAACTCTATTTTTTTTGTAAAGACACAATAGTTACTGGAATGTGTTTTGGAATCTTTGAAAGGGTATGAAGGTCTGGTTATTGGTCAGCTTTTTATGAGTGACTGATTAGTATTGAATTCAATCAGTTTATAATGAACTTATTTATGTAATAAGGAAGTAATAGTTCTGGATCTCAGAAATGAAACACCTGCACTCAGTGCTAGCAGCAGATGTTTTTTTGGGTTTTAAAACTGCGTGGCATCAAGCGATTTAAAGTCCCGACCGATGACTAATAGGTCTACTACTACCCATTACTGTATTCCCACTCGTCTTACATGTGGGTTCCGATCTCCTTGACTTCGTGGTGGATGACATCATCGATGCAGCACTCTGGCTTGAGTTCTGCAACGGCTGAGTTTGATGCAGACAGGTTTAACCTCTGAGAGCTTGTCTGCAGGTCTGCCTGCACACAGAAAAGACCAAACAGCAGCAATCAGAATCTTTCAGCAATTAAAAAAGGTTTACTCACGGTAGAGGATGTGTGAACTCATTTAGCTATGGGTATTCAAAGAAAAAGTCATATTTTGGGCAAACTAAAGCCTAATCTTGAACTATTTTTCAACTTTTTTAACAAACAGTAATGCAAAAGGTGATCAAAATGTGTAACAATATAATCTCGGTTTCTTTTTGGATCCAAATTGAGCAGCTTTACTGTTCAATCTCTTTACCTTCACTAGGATATCCTTGACCACTTGGCTACTGTCATTGTGCACGCTGATGTAACTTGAGAAGGTCTCGCCGAGGAAAATATTTCTGTGTAGCAGAGAGAGCGCATACAGTAGATTATTAGTTCACTTTGAGGCCCAGAAATAGATACTGAAAGCAAGAACAGATGCTGAACACAGGACGACAGACTTAAAGGGCCAGGATAGCAGATACTGGAGAATATTATGGCAGGATTTTATAATGACCTGTATTACTGGTAAAACAGGGAGGAAAAGGTCCACTGATGGAAGAAAAGTTTGATACAGAAGTGTTGCTTCAAATGACACTTTGGACAAATTTCCATTTCAAACCTCTGCTCACATGTACTAATAACAATTGTATTAAAACAGACTGTGCTACTACTTCGATCATAATTGGTGAATTCCAATGCAAGTTATATTTACCATATTTAACATACATTAGTGTCTGATCTTAAAACCAAGATTCCAGAAAAAGGTTTGTTAGAACGACACCATAAAAAAAACTCATTTGGGTTCCCTCAATCATTTTTCTAATTCATTATTTAGAGAATTATTTTGTGCGAAAGGTGTGAGAAAAGCCATAGTTGAAGGAAGTTTCAGAATAAAATTGTAAGCTAAACATATTTAGCCCATATTTATTTAAAACGATCGTTCTGAGTTTACGCCCATGGATCTGTAAGGGAAGGCCTAACACCAGCAATGTTTTGGGGACAATGCTCAGGTATTAAAGTACATTTTACATTAGTAAATTATTCAAATTCAGTGAAGACATTTTGTTAGGTTGGGATTATTCTCATGGACTAGTTCAACAAATCAAATTATTCTTGTTAACGCTTTTGCTCAAAGCACAACTAATATGATAAGGACAAGCCGGCTGGAGTTCAAGTTTCTTGCTGAGGGCCGAAAAAACCACTAGCCATCAGCCTGACATCCTGAGCAATGAATCCCTTTACCCAAAATTCTGC
Organism: Hepsetus odoe; assembly: GCA_017165825.1. NCBI lineage: Eukaryota > Metazoa > Chordata > Actinopteri > Characiformes > Hepsetidae > Hepsetus > Hepsetus odoe. Next base: position 20,232,272 of record CM029383.1, read on the forward strand.
GGTAAAGTGAGCATCTCCCCAAGCATCAAGGTCTCTGCCCCTTTAATAGTAGAAGGATCCTCTCTCATCAGCCGGCCAAACAAGTCACCTGGGGACATATGGTAGACAAACATATGTAGGTCAAATCAATCCCACTCTGCAGTCTGAGTGAGACTTAGAAAACAGGTGCCAAATTCTTTACGTGAGTGATTCATGTTCTTAAACAGTGACTTAAGTGGGCCAGATTCTTTGACTGATTTATGGTAACAAAATCCTAAACTCTATATTCAGAGGATCTGGACTTCGATCACTGGCCAACGGCGTAGTGCTCGGCGCGTGAGTGACATGTTAACATAGTTAAACTGTATTGTGTGACCGTTATTTGATATTAGGTGAAAGGCAAGGCCTAGACAAATTACAGGCCAGTGTATGTCACAGTATACCTTCAGCTGAAGTCTGCAATAACTAAATTAAAGAAAACAGAGAAGGCATAGCATGACACAAGGCTGGCTTTAAACCTGCTCCATTCATTTTATCTTTCCGCTATCATGTTCTCCTCATTCTTCCTGATTTACAGTGGAATATGCTCCACTTTCATTTTGGCCCCTCATAAATAGAGCGCCTATGAGGTAGTGTCATAGTGACATATGCCTCTGGGGTGATGCTGTTAATGGCTGGATATCGTTTTTCAGAGCTCCTGGACTGCGGCCGAAGGGAAAACATACATCAATTCATGTTGGATCTGCAGGTTATATTCTAGGCTAGAGTCGTACCAGGCCTTTCCTTCCCATCCTGCTTTAGGCTGCTCCAGGCTTTAAAATAAGTTAACTGCTGACATCAAATATAAAAGATACATTTGGAAGTGCCGCTGTTATTTTCATCTTGCATGGAGGCGGACTGAACTACTGGTCATAACTGGGTTGAATTTCAAATGAAACAAACTGGGTATTTACAGGCATTATGAGTTTTCTCACATGCTTTTTACCTGGAAGGTCTCTGTCTTCACAGGTCACAGGCATGTTGGTGAACAGCGTGGGCTTCGTCAGTCGCATCACTAAAAAGAAATAAATAAACATGGACATGTCCACATATGAGTAACGTACTGGGATGGGTGTCACAAACAGGTTCCTTAACTTCCATACCATTTCCTGAACAACATTTCAGTACCTCGCTCAAGCGTACCTCTGGGAAACCTCCTGGTCCAGAATTCCCACTACTTGTGCCTGAACCACTACGCCACCTCTGCTTTATTCCAGTGCCTGGCTGATGGTACAGTGGAGTATTTCCACTCTTTTTTAAATATATTTGTGAGGAGGATTGTGATTTTTCTCCCTTTATCACAAAGCCGTGCTTCCAGCTAAGCACTTGGATGAGGTGTGATTATTATAAAAGTAAAACACTTGGTTCAGTAATATGAGGAGACATTATGGACATTCTAGATGACAGAAGTTCTATAGGCATACAGTTCTGAAGGTTAATATTTAGGGGTTTAAGAAAACAGACAGTTTTCTAAATAACAAACAAACATAGAAGAGTGCAATTAATAAAGCACAGTTCTGTGTTCAGTAAAGAGAAAATCTGAGATTCTTTTTAGACGGAGAGAGAGAGAGTCACGCTTTCGTTCAGCACTGTCAACATTTTCTCCATCAAATCAGAGAGAGAGAGAGAGAGAGAGAGAGAGAGAGAGAGAGAGAGAGAGAGAGAGAATGAGAGAGAGCGAGAGAGAGCCAGCAAGAGAGAGCGAGAGAGAGCATGAGAGAGACAGCGTGAGAGAGAGAGAAGAGAGAGAGAGAGCGTGACAGCGTGAGAGAGAGAGAGAGAGAGAGAGTATAAGAGTGAGAGAGTGAGTGTGAGAGAGACAGCGAGAGGCAGAGAGGTGAGTGAGAGTGAGCGTGAGAGAGAGAGTGAGAGGGCAGCAAGAGAGTGAGAGTGAGGCGTGAGAGAGGGGGCAGCGAGACAGAGCGAGAGAGAGTGAGAGCAGAGAGAGAGAGAGAGAGAGGCAGAGGCGAGAGGGAGAGAGAGAGCGAGAGAGCGAGAGAGAGAGAGAGCGAGAGAGAGGAGGAGAGAGGCGAGAGAGCGAGAGGGAGGGCGAGAGAGAGAGAGGGAGAGAGAGAGTGAGAGCGAGAGGGAGAGAGAGGGGAGAGAGAGGAGAGGCAGAGAGAGAGAGGAGAGAGAGAGAGAGAGAGAGAAGGCGAGAGAGGAGGGGCAGGCTAGAGAGGGAGAGAGAGAGAGAGAGGGAGAGAGAGAGGGGAGAGAGAGAGGAGAGAGGCGAGAGAGAGAGAGAGGAGAGAGGGAGAGAGAGAGAGAGGGGAGGAGAGAGAGAGAGTGGGGTGAAGGCAGAGGAGAGAGGTGAGAGAGCGAGAGGGGAGAGAGAGAGAGAGAGAGAGAGAGAGGCAGAGAGAGGCAGAGAGAGAGAGGGAGAGAGAGCGGGGGGGGGGGGGGGGGGTTGAGCATCAGCAGACAGGCCAAACTGTATGTTTGTGCACTTAAATAATCATTGTATAAGGTGGGTGGAGCTCATAAAGTGGCCAGCAGTAACAGACAACACTGTAAGTTGTACAAAAGATATGCACTGATCCTTACCGCTTGTGTGTAAGCGTTATATGCTCCCAAGTTGAGCGTCATGGGGCTGAAGACGGCCAGCTGTGAGGCGACCTGCTGCATGCGCCGCAGCCCTCGCTCTTTCTCTGTGTCTGCAAACTTGACCACCAGACTGGAGGACGCTCCCTAAATAGAGAGAGAGAGAGAGGGAGAGAGGGAGAGAGAGAGAGTGAGAGAGGGAGAGAGAGAGTGAGAGAGTGAGAGAGGGAGAGTGAGAGAGGGAGAGAGAGACAGCGCACCTTTCGAGCGGGTAAAAGGTGCAGGTAAAGGCCGACATGCAACAGCAGAGAGGCGGACTGCGCGCTGGTCTGTTACCTTTCAGAGCGAGAAGATGCTCCTGTTTACTCTGATTAACATCCATTTTCTCTGAAGGTAAACCCGACTGACCTTTCACCCGCACCAGCTGACGATGGGAACAGGAGAGGGTCAAAACGCGTTTCCAATAAAGCGGCCAGGCAGAGGGAACGTTTCGCTTTAAACACGAACCCCAATGCTCCTGAGATCCATCCCATATAATAACATCATTTATAACATCCCTCTTAAAAATATCCCATATGAGAGCATGCCATATAAAATCACATATAACAACATCCCAAATAAAAACATCCCATTTAACATCAATCACAACGACATCCTGCATTATATATTATATTATTATTATTATATAAACAACAACATTTTAGAAAGACATCATCATTGCTATATAGCAGAAATGAATATTTATTTATGAATAAATAAATTGTGCAATGGGATTTAATTAAATGTTCATGCAGAAACAAACAGATAGATAATTAGGGATACGATATATATATATATATATACACACATCTAGCCATAATCCTACATTTAGCTGTAGAATATTCCTTGCTGTATTAATAATCTAATCACTTTGCAATCTGTCTGAATTAAATGTGAAATAGAGGGAAAGATGGTTAAATCGAGAAAGAGTGACCGAAGTGTCATTTTTCAGCAGCAGCTTCATTAAACCGATGGAAACAGCTGATGGGTGCGTCCACTGTGTGCATAGGGGGGGTTGCGCGTGCATGAGCCCAATTTATACCTAATTTCATGCACACCAATTTCTGTGGCACACATAAATTAAACTCTGTGGTGAAATAGTCAGCTAAAGACGGGTGTTCCTAAACTAGGATCACGTTTGTGAAATTATTCGCTCCTCCTCTCACTCGTTCACCCCAGATTTGCGACAGATGGTATCGCCCGAGGATGGCCGCCGCTGTAAATAAGCAGGGAGCCGCAGCACCGATGGAGCCTTGTGTCCGACATGGAAGGGGCGCCACAGGCAATACGGTGAAGGTACACGGCTTTCAGGATGAAGTGAATCAAATTTCATGTTGTGGGAGTGTTTTTTTTTCCCCCGCGGGCACTGGTATCTTTGTGGCCCGATAACCCGGCTGCGGGGCGTCGCTGAGGGCTAGCACGCTAAGCTAATCCCAGCAAAAACAAAACACTGTGTTTATGCGCCTGCAGTTTTATAAACCAGTCCAAAATTTAGTTGCTCGTCTGTAATAAACTCAAATCTACTATATATTTTAAGCACTTTGTGTTTTGCAGTAAACCTTAGCAGGACAATGCAGGCTAGCTTTAGCTGTGTTTACAAACAAAACACTAAAGAGGATGAAATAAGAGCCCAGACTCATCTTTAATGAAACTGATGAGTTACTGTCCCCTCGGCTCTACTTATTCAGCAGAAACCATGTCTGACTCCATCTCTGCAGTTGTCACTTGAATGTCTGTGCCGCTCCTTACTTTTTACCACTTTTAGATGAACAGAAGACACTTTGTAATCACCTCTGCATTTCTTGGTTTAAAAAAGGAGCATGGCAGTACAGTTTAAGAGCATGAGATTTTTCATATTTCATCTGTTAAAAAGAGATCTTGAACCTCCAGATCTAATTTGTTTTGTGACAATGTAGTTTGCAGTAGTCTGTCTTTGACCATTACTATTTAAACAGTTTTAAAGCCTGTAAAGTATGTCTCTTATGACATTGCGATGAAGGCTGAATGATCATTTTCCTTGTTCAGTTTGAGAAGGTGTGGTTTTTAAATGGTTGCAATTGAAATTATATCCAATATTCTGCAATATTTACCACTTTGGAATTAGGGAGAGTTTAATAATGAAATCTAATTATCTGGAACTTGGGGAATGGCACATTACATTTATGACTTGAGCCTCAGGCTGGGAAATACAGTCTTGGGTGATTATTGGTTGGTTAAAAAAAGTATAGAACTGGTTTAAAAAGTTGCAATCAGATACGTGCTCCAAATTGTTCCACCCTGATTGCAACTGAACTGAAAGTAAATTAATAGACCTAAAAGGAAAGTTTACAGTATCCTGTTCTCAACAGTCTTGAACACCAAAGACAGTAAATGAAAGAAGAGTATGCTGTTTCAGATGTATATGATTATTTTTTTATATATTATCATTTCACATTTTGTAGAAATGGGACTGAATTATCTGCTGCAGAATGACAAATCAGTACATGATTACTACTTTTCAGGTGTTGGAGTGTGGAGTGTGCGAAGACGTTTTTTCACTGCAAGGAGACAAGGTGCCTCGGCTGCTGCTGTGTGGTCACACAGTCTGCCATGACTGTTTGACCCGCCTGCCTCTTCATGGAAGGGCTGTGAGGTGTCCTTTTGACAGACAGGCCACTGAGCTAGGTGAATTTAAAAACTGCTCTTGTGTTCCTTAGAAACAGCTGAAACTTATCATGTCCCAGTGACTCCCTCTTTAGTTGAAAGGATCATTAATTTGTCAGGCAAAATGTAGAAATTGTATTGCTGTGTTCTTCAGTCTGGTACCAGAACATTTTATGCTGCTGTGGTCAATTCTGGTTTGTCTGCATGCTGTGAATTTACTGTGAACGACATTGTAGTACATCAGAAGAAATGTACTGTTCCTTCTCTGACTTTCAGGGGACTCTGGTGTTTGGGGCCTGAAGAAAAACTTTGCCCTGCTGGAACTGCTTGAACGACTCCAGAACGGTGCTTCCAATCAGTCAGGAATGACAGAGGACGCACTGCGAGAGATGGGAGAGGTGAGGATGTTTTCCCTCATTAAACTTTGCCATCTTTCTTTATTTTGAGAATTCTCTTTTCCTGCCAGCATATTCACATTTCACAATTTATTCTTCCCTTGGTGTCCCTCAGTGCATCATACGCTGTGATGAAGACGAAAGCCACACTGCCTCTATGTACTGCACTGTATGTGCCACTCATTTATGTGCTGAGTGTTCCCAACTCACACACTCCACCCGCACGCTGGCCAAGCACAGACGGGTGCCGCTGGCAGACAAACCGCACGAAAAGACCCTATGTCCCCAGCACCAGGTCCACGCCATTGAGTTCGTCTGCCTGGAGGAGGGCTGCCAGCCAGGCTCTCTTATGTGCTGTGTCTGCAAGGAGTACGGCAAGCATCAAGGACATAAGGTGCGGTGAATCCAATATGAGAACTTCATAAGCAGACATCTTCTTTGCAACATCAGCTTGTCTTTGTGATGGACAGTCTCAAATGTCAGTTGATTGAAAGTTCAGTCCATGGTGTTAGCACATCCATCCATCCTCAATTTCAAGAGAGCTGTCTGTCTTACTGGTCCATCATTTTCCCATCATACCTTGCCATGCAAACCTCTACAGGGATCAAGCTGCTTATATAAGAAACAGTTTGTGAAAATTTGCTTTTGCTGTGTATTTGACTCAACGACATCATGCCCTGAAAGTGTAAAGCCAATCTGCACTGGCCTCTCATGATATATTCATATGTATGGGCGTCACATTATAGCGCTGTCAGCTGTGATAATTTAGAACAAGGCCGGTATCATTTCCATTCTAGCTACCCATGTTTGTATTGTAGAATCATTAAGTTGAGGAATACTGAAGCATCTTTATTTCCTTCTCAGCATGCTGTTCTGGAAGCTGAGGCGAATCAGATTCGGGCTTCTATTTTGGACATGGCTCACTGTATTCGCACTTTCACTGAGGAAGTTTCTGAATACTCCAGGAAGCTTGTGGGCATCGTGCAGCAGATTGAGGGTGGGGAACAGATTGTGGAGGATGGAGTCGGCATGGCCCACACAGAACACGTAAGAACACATTCGTAGGCACAGTGCTGTTAATACCATTAGCAAGACAAGCTTTGTGAATGTTGGCAAAGATTAATATATAAATGATCATTTATAATAAGCTCAGTAATAATAAAAAACAGACTTTTACCCATGAATAGACATTCTGAAAACTATTAATCAGGGGAAATCATATCAAATCATATGGGAAATCATAACCTCAAAATTAATACGGTAGGGCTTGGCAGTATGACGACATCGAACATTTTTCTGAGAAATTGCCAGAATACAACATAGTATGCTTTTCTACACAAATATTTTATAAAAATTCAGTTAATGTAAACATTTAAACGTAACATTACTTAAAATCTGGGTAATCAAATATTTAAATACAGAGAGAACATCGTCTTGTTTAGTTGAATTTTGTGCAACACACTATGTAATAGTAACAGTGTAAAAATAATTAGGAGGTTTTTTATGTACTTCTGGTCCATTCATTTAAAATGATCTGATATTAAACATTCAAACATTCTTTATTAATTAATTAATTGATTTTGAACATAGTAGCAGAGTTTAAATATAACCCAAGGTTTTATTTTTTGGTTTGGATCAAAATCTGCCTTTTCTGATCTTGGTTGGTTGTAATTATGGATTCCGAATATAACGTTTCTTCAGTATTCTAGTTTTCCATATCTCCTAATTAATTTCAGTATTTAACAGACAGAGTTGCACATGGCTTGAGCACTGTCATACCTAAGCATTCATTCTTTTTCCTTCCAGGTTCCAGGTACAGCGGAGAATGCTCGATCATGTGTGCGGGCATATTTTGCTGACCTGCACGAGACACTGTGTCGTCAGGAGGAGATGGCACTCAGTGTGGTGGATGCCCACGTAAGAGAGAGGTTGATCTGGCTCCGGCAGCAGCAGGAAGACATGACCATCTTACTGTCTCAAGTGTCCACAGCCTGTCTGCACTGTGAGAAGACACTGCAGCAGGTAGAGGCAAAATGCCTTTCTCTTTTCCAAGATAGGAAACATTACATTTTACACTTTACATTTGATAAAGAAGGGATGGTTAACTTCAGTCTTCAGTTTCTCATAAAAGCTTAAACAGTTTGGTTCTACAGATATTTATATTGTTAATTGTAGCTGGTAATTCTCACAGAGCACAAACATGATGAATACCATGATTTTGAAACAGGACGACTGCAGGGTTGTTTTGGCGAAGCAGGAGATCAACAGACTACTGGAAACTCTGCAGAAACAGCAGCAGCAGTTCACAGAAATGGCTGACCATGTTCAGCTGGATGCAGGCATTCCTGTCACATTCACTAAGGTAAGAATTGTCCCCATTGTCATCACACTTTGGAACTGACTGGTCATTCATGGGCTTTTTCTCAAAAACACTGGAACATAAGTGATCATAAGAACTAGAGTCTGATGAAGAATAAAAGGCTTCTTCTTTGGGGGAATACTATGGTGGTGTTCCAAGACAAGAATTCAAAAAGAGGGCTTTTTGAGCACAGCAATTGTCCAGGTGTTAGCTCTGTTATCAGGAAATTGTGAGATCACTCTCTCCAGATGAAGCAGCCATCTATGCAGGGAGTCTAAGAAGAAATCAGGAATGACTTCCCTCTTGTTGAGTGAGTAGGCGGCCACTCTATCCCCCCAGTGCAGTTTTTAACAGCGTGGGCGTATTTTAGCTGACATGATAGAGTTTTACAATCAGACGTTTTACACTTTCTCAAATCAGTAGGAGTTTGAAAAGATGCAGCAATCTTGGATCTTGGAAACTCTAAATAATTTTAAAATCGGTTTCAGGATAACCGTGTGCACATTGGCCCCAAGATGGAAATCCGAGTGGTGACGTTGGGTTTGGATGGTGCTGGCAAAACCACCATTCTCTTCAAGCTAAAGCAAGATGAGTTCATGCAGCCTATACCAACTATAGGTAACACCATTCAAAGAGATGTAGATTCTTTTAGATTTGATGTATTTTAATTTCTAATGCCACACATGTACCTTCCTACATTTCAGGTTTTAATGTAGAAACTGTTGAATACAAAAATCTGAAATTCACCATCTGGGATGTGGGTGGCAAGCATAAACTCCGGCCCCTTTGGAAGCATTATTATCTGAACACACAAGGTAATCTGCTTTTGTGCTAATATAGCTTCAGGTAGCAGTATTTAATTCTTAGTTATTCTTTTTGGAGAATGTGTTTTTTTTTTTTTTTAATTTTAGGTGAGCATTTATTAACCTTTCTTTCTTCACTCTACAGCGGTGGTGTTTGTAATTGACAGCTGTCACAGGGACAGGTTGATGGAGGCCCACAGCGAGCTAGCCAAGCTGCTTACTGAGAAGGAGCTGAGAGATGCTCTACTGCTTATCTTTGCCAACAAACAGGTCAGAGTCAAGAGTCTCCCCAACAAAATCATCCAAGGCTCTGTGTGGATGTATATGAGAAACCTGCTTAGTTTGTTCCGAAAGAATCAGTACAGAACACTCTGGAAAATAGGTTAGGTTTAGGCTGTTTCCATGGCATGCTCAAGGAACAGTTTCGACGTAGAGTAAACAAAGCGTATATATTTCTGAATGAATTGTTCAAGACTGTGATTTAATTTTAGGTTTAAAAACAAACAAGCAAAGAGTCAAGTAAGGCAGATTTGTAAGATGGTAGAAAGAGCTTCATTCTTACTATCACTTAAATATGGACATTTTGAATACTTGACATAATGCTTTAAGAAAACTGGACCCACATGGGTGATGCTATGGAAACAGAAAGCTATAGGGCTATTTTTGAACATTCAGCACAGGTCACTTTATTGGAGGGTCACAAATAATTGAGCTTGACATATTTGTTCAAATAAAGGAACTTTACTGAATATAAAAATTCTTTTTAAAAAAAGGAAGGAGAAATGCATGTTTTGGGTTCCTTATTGTTCTGTTAAAGTTATCGTTAGGGAAGGAATTGAATAAATTATTGGACAAATTACATTGTGAAAACATTACGTTTTCATTGTGATGGAACTAATCAGCCATAATGTAATTTGCTATTGTGAAGATTGTGTGGTTACATGTCCATATTGTAACAAACAGTCAGCCAATATTACCAACATTTGGCCCTCATGTTGAAAACCTCTGCTAATCATTACATGCCTGCATTTAACATGTTGTGTCCCATCTGCAGGACGTCCCGGGAGCCGTCTCCGTAGAGGAAATGACGGAACTGCTGAGCTTACACAAGCTGTGCTGCGGCCGGAGCTGGCACATCCAGGGCTGTGATGCCCGCAGTGGCATGGGCCTCCACGAGGGCCTGGATTGGCTCTCACGCCAGCTGGTGGCGGCTGGGGTTCTGGATGTGGCCTGATTAGTACTTCCTCTCCGTAAAGAGATAGTGCGACCAAAACATGGCAGCATGGCTTGCAGAGACCAGTTAGCATGACTTCACTGGAATAACCCCCTACAGCCGTATACAAATTATTGGCAGTGTTAGCCTTTTGAAAGTACCTATAAAGTTAGCACTCAGCATCTCAACTTGCCCGACTTTGTTTACGGTGTCATGCGAGCCGATATTTTCATTTATTGTAAGCTGCTGTAGTTTTGCCGAACTATCTCTTGAATAGACTAATTCAGTAAAGTCCACTTCTCTTACTCATCTTCCTCCTCCGTCATACCTTTGGTCTGGTCATCATTTCTAATACATAGTGTTCTTGTGGCAGGGATTGCCCTTTATGAGCTTGGTTTAAGAATTGTTTTTCTTCAAGCTAAACAGCTGAACCAACCAATGGTCAACAGCGATTTTAGCATTTGGTCACCAAGTCAAAAGCGTCTACCATTTAGAGCCTTTTCAAATAGAACAAAGTAATCAAAGTTACATCATAACTGCAAAATAGATCAAATAGTGAAGACAGTCTCATGGCACCTGTTACCACCTGGCCAGTACCAAGTCGTTTAAGCTACCAGGGATTTTCACAAAGGCAACACTAAAATAAGTGAAATAAGAACAAAGTACATCAGAAGACTTACTATTTAACAAATGTGAAGTGCCTGTAGACTTAAGTGTCTACTGAAAGAACAAGAATATCACCTGTAGTGAAATCAGTGATCTTTGCATCAAGGTATTTGAGCCCCTTAACTGTCTTCATCCATCCATTTTTTTTGTTTGTTTTTTTTAAATAATCTGCTATTTGAATTTTGCTTGAAGAAAATAGTGAGGTTTATTTATTGCAGTTTGTGGTCTTAAAACCTGGTGCAGGTATGAATTCACCAGGTGCAGAAGAATGTGATGTTACAAGAAAAGTTGTTACTGGTTATTTATATTTTAAAAAGCTGTTTAAGATTTAAGGAATATTTTTAGTTGGGAAGCAATACTGCTGTGATTGGGGGGGAAACATGCCTTTCATTAACTTCCCCTTGTGTGAAGCAGAAAAATAAAGGCTTTTAGTAGTGAAGTAGTGTTTCTGAGCGGCTTCTTCTGAAGCCAAATCGCACATTCCTCTGCTGTAATCCTGACTTTAGAACACGTTCTTAAAAACGTACATTTAGACTGTTCTTTTATATCCTTTGGGTTAACCTTTCAGTTGTAAGAACACCTTTCATCTGTTTTGCTGTGGCAATATTGAAACCGCCACCGTCTCAAACATCCTCTGACTTAGTTCGACGAACCATCATTTGGTTTGAAATGTTTTTTCTCATTGCTATGTAATGTTTTACTGACTGTACTTAGGTTAAAAGAGCATGTGTGAAGCCTTTGCCTCGTTCTTCCAAGAGGAACACAGTGTGTGAAAGATTTCCTAAAGTTTGGAACCTCCAACAAGCACAGTGCACACTTACATGTTTGTTTGTTGTGAACTTGACAATGGCTTTTGTAAAAATATATGTAATTGTTATGCTATTGAAGAATAAAAGCAGACAAAAGAATAGACCTTGTCTTGCAAAGAACCTTTTGTAGTTTGCAAAACCATTTGGAAAAAAAGACTTTATTGTACAAACAATCAGGACAGTTTCCTAGATGTGGAGTCTATTTGATAGTAATGTTTATGATGCTCACATCTTCGTATGGCTTGTCGGTTTTAGGATTGACCTTGACGTTAGAGATCCTCTGGACCACCTCCATTCCTTTGGTCGTCCTTCCAAATACTGTATGCTTGTTGTCAAGCCAAGGCTGTTGAAAGGTGCAAATGTCAAAAATGACGTTATTAATCAGCTTAGCAACGGGGGGGGGGGGATCACATTTGTAAAAAGTAATTTCTACTTTTAAATATTCCTTTTACTCCACTTTTCGGACAGATTACAAACTGCCTGGACTTTGTTGCTGTGATACCAAAATTGGAAACCTTGACTGACCCATTCATTAAATAAAACATTTTAATGTAACAGAAATAACCTCCTGATAAAAGAATGTATTCTAACACTTAATTTATTCATCAGGATGCACTGATATGTGAATCAAATAGTTCAGTATCACGTAAATCTGCTCTTACACCAAAAAGGACTTTTAACATATTAACTGTGGTCAAATCACAACATCAGATTCCAGTGTTATTTTTTCCCCCCAACTATTATCTGCCAATGTGATCCCGGTTTTATTGCACATCCCTAGTAATCCTCTCAATAGGCATTACTACCCCAGTGCAGTTTTCTAGAAGTAAGATCGGCTTATAATTCTTCAGTACAAATCCCTGGAGAGAATGAATAAAGCTCTTACAGTGGGGACCACGGTGACGAAGAACTGCGAGCCGTTCGTTCCTGGGCCTGCGTTGGCCATGCTGAGCGTGTACGGCCGGTCGTGTCTCAGAGTAGCATGAAACTCATCCTCAAACTCTCCGCCCCAAATGCTCTCTCCACCCATGCCCGTCCCGGTGGGGTCTCCTGTCTGGATCATGAATCCCTGCACAAAAACATATAAAGGCTCTTTATCCAAGACAGGACAAGAGGGTTCAGGGAGTTCTCAAATCATCCACTTCCATATATAGAGCCAAAGTGCTGTCCAATAATTTCATTGTTTGACATGACTCAACATACGGCCTTGAAAATGAACAGATCTGGAACACTCTAAACCGGGCAATGCAGCCTTTTGCAAACTGGAGCCGGACAAATCTAGAGAACGCTCAATAGAGAGAGAGAGAGAGAGAGAGAGAGAGAGAACGAGAGTATACCTTGATGACACGATGGAATATGTGGCCATTGTAGTAACCATTCCGACTGTGGACACAGAAGTTTTCCACCGTTTTTGGGCACCTGAAAAGCCAACCATGAATTAGAAATAAATCACTCTGAAAATGACATAGGAGCAATATTCCCATCAGAAAAATCAATCTGTTAAAACTGAGGCACATACTCAACAGGGAAGAGTTTTATATGGATGTCTCCCATAGTTGTGTGAATAATGGCACTGTCTGAAACCCTCTTTGGCCCTTCTGCCTGAGTGGCAGCCATGACCTCCTCTTTGGAAGGCTTCTCATTGAATATGTCTCTGTCAGAGTCAGCACTCTTGGTGTCCTCTGGTTCCCTCTTTGAAAACTGGGAAGAGGCGGTATTTATATGAGGAGAAAAAAAAAACCTTGTGAAAAAGACTTGTGATTACTAGGATCACTTAATAAGCTTTTTTTTATTTTCTAAGTCTGAAATTTGTGAATGCAGGCATGTCAGGGCACATTCGGAAACAACAAACTAAATTAGCATGACAACAACTAGAAGCTAACCCAATCAGCACGTTCACTACTTCCTTCTTAACAACGTTTCGGCCTAGATTTATTACCAGGTAGAAGCGGTTTTTCTTGAAAGCCGTGCAGAAGATGGTGGGGTCTGCGTTCAGGCTCTGTAGGGCAGGATTATCGGAAGCTTTCATCTCAATGGTGGGGGCTGCCATCATCGTTTTTGCCACCCCTTGAAAGAGACTCAGCTGCACCACTCGGATGTTCTCCTGCTTCCCCAAGATGCGGACACATCTGAACACACAGCCAGTTATCGTTATCTTTTATGACCTATAGAGTTGTGTTTTATCTTTAGTTATTCCGTTTATATTTAAAAACATGAAATCTTGGGATAAACCATTTGTGCAGCTTAAAAAAAAAAAAAAAAAAAAAAAAAAAAAAAAAAGCGCAGTTCAATGCATCATCCCCACTCATCCTGACTTATTCACTAACAATACAAAGTAGACAAACAAGCTGGATGATGATTTTTGGGACATACCAGCATTTAGTGAATATAAGGACTGTGATAACAGGTTTTATTGCTCTACTTTTAAGTGTAAATGTGATTGGACTAATCAACATGTTCACAAAATTTAAGATTTGATATGATGATCAGAAACCTGTTTGTCTCCACATTGATGACCTTGATCCCCAGCATGGTACCATAAAGCACAAAGTGGCCCGTCTCATCAAAGATGATGTTAGTCAGGCGGATCCCGTCCACCTTCTCCAACTCTCTCTCCACGGCCATTCTGCGACCAAACTCCATGTCGGGCAGCTGCTGCCTCATCTGCTGCAGCTCTGTGAACATCTGTTCATGCACGAGAACCATGATATATGGCAGGTAAAATGAAAGTGAAAGTGGCCATTCTTGGCATTGTGAGTATACGGCAAAACACAGTGAACCACAACAAAATTACGCCTCTGCATTTAATCCATACACTAACACACACACACACGCAGCAGGGGGCAGCTATTGAAAGTGCCCAGGGAGCAGTGATGGGAACAGTTCCTTGCTCAAGGGTACCTCAGGGCAACCTACTGGTCTGGGATTCAAACCAACTCCCTAACCACTAGTTACACTTGTTTGAGTCATGATAACATTGTTAAGTGTGTGTATATATATATATATATATATATATATACACACACACACACACACAGTACTGTGCAAAAGTTTTAGGCAGGTGTGGAAAAAATGCTGTAAACAAAGAATGCTTTCAGAAATATAAATAATGATTCTTTATTTTCATGAACTCCCTGCGATGGGCTGGCGACCTGTCCAGGGTGTGTCCCCGTCCTTCGCCCTGTGTGAGCTGGGATGGACTCCAGCACCCCCCTGCGACCCTAATGAGGACAAGCGGCCCAGAAAATGACTGACTGACTGACTATTTTCATCGATTTACAAAATGCAAAGTGAGTGAGCAAAATAAAAAAGCCGGGAGCTGTGATTGGTCACCTAATGAAACACACTGATTGCTTGGAGGCTCATTTGCATATTGCAACCTTGCTCGATATCAGTATCGCAAAATAGCAAAGTGAGCAAAATAAAAATCTAAATCAAATCAATATTTGGTGTTACAACCTTTTGCCTTCAAACCAGCATCAATTCTTCTAGATACACTTGCACAAAGTCAGGGATTCTGTAGGATTATAGTCGGTGTGTGATCAACCAGTTTTACCAAACAGGTACTGATGAGCATAAATGTCACACGTAGGTTGAAAAAAAGTCATGTTTGGAACAACCTACCAGCAGAGTTCCTTCAAAAACTGTGTGCAAGTGTACCTAGAAGAATTGATGCTGTTTTGAAGGCAAAGGGTGGTCACACCAAATATTGATTTGATTTAGATTTCTCTTTTGTTCATTCACTGCATTTTGTTGATTGATGAAAATAATTGATTAACACTTCCGTTTCTGAAAGCATCTTTGTTTACAGCATTTTTCACACCTGCCTAAAACTTTTGCACAGTACTGTATATAAATATATTATACAAAGTGCATAATTTGACCACAGACCAGCTTTTGATAGCCTTATTTTACCATAATAGTCATCACTTGTAATTGTACCATCTACTAACCCACAGGTCATGTGGTACTCCCACTGCCAGAAGAGGCCAAACAAAAGGTAAAATGGCAGGAAGAGACATACCGTAAGAGATTCATCGAACACTCTCATCAGCTTCCCCGTCAGGAAGCGGAAAATCCTCACTTTACGGTCAGATGCCATTGTGGCCATTTTCTTGCCATCATGGGAAAACGCAAGGCTGGTGGGATAAGTTTTACATTTTGCAAATTCATACAAGTCTGTGTCTGTTTTAAACTCCCACTCCACCTGCCTAGGGAACTTAAATTCACTCGGGAGGCCTGTCCAGTACTCCAGCATGCCTGCTCGGTCCGCTGAGACGATGACACGGTATCTTGGATTGAGGCGTATCTGCGAGAGTGGAGAGGAGTGCATCTTATCAAAAGTATGGAGCGGCTGATTGTTTCCACGACCGTCGTAGACGTGTATCTTTCCAGTGGATTTCTCAGAACAAGCCACAGTGGAGATGGCATCACCTGGATTATAGATCCATTCACATTGACCAGGATGGAACCTTACAGACAAAAAAACAAAACAAAAACAAACAAAAAAAAAACATTAGGACCATTCATTCCAAAGCTAAACGAGTCTGCCTGGTCCATTATAACAGACCTTACCCAAGTTTGAGCATGTTGATCATGTCAAAGTTGACAACGTCAAACACCTTCATAGCTTGATCATCACCAACAGTACAGAGGAGTGCCCCCTCAGCACTGACGGAAATGCTCTCAATCACACCTAAAGACAGAAACAGCAACCAAACATGTCATTAAAAGCAGTTACACGAATGTAATTAAAACACAAAAAGAATAAACATTTCAACAGAGAGCTACAAAAGACACACTTAAGTGGCTACGAAAATGCTTGACAAACTCTATTCCCTCTTCCTCTTTCTTCTTCCAGAATTTCACATGGCCATCCTGACTGGCTGTAATAACGAAGTCTGTTCTGTAGAAAAAGTGACAACAATTCAGTATTCTGGAGTTGAATTTGCAGTGTAGGACAAAACTGACAACTGTACACTTTTTGATCTGCTCATCAAAGTGACCACAAAAAAGGAAAAGTGACACTGATGGACATCTGAACATAATCTGAACAACATTTTTAAAAAGACACTGTTAGACACACAATCACTAAATGTAACATTATTTTAGGGAACTTACTTGGTGCACACAATGTGAGTGATAATGTCTCTGTGCATGTAGCTCCGTTCATACATTGCTGCAGAGGGCAAATTGTCCAGATACACTCTTTCATAGTGGAGAACTGCACAGAAGACAAGTGACAAGTGTCTTCATGCAGTGACATTTCTGAGAGAAACACAATCAGGGAGAATCTACGAGCTGCTGGAAGATCTTTTCTTGATAGATCAAGGTGGAGGGAGAACATTTACACATCATATAAGATTACATATGACTTAAATTATTAACATTACTTATTTGCCTACTCGTGCTCAGGGATGCAATCCAAATGGGAAAACAAGAATATCGTCTTTTATATTTTATAGGTTGTGTTGGTTTTGACATGTCCAGAGGACAGACAAGGATTATATTGGGAGGAGGATGTTGAAGATGGAAGGAAGCAGGAAAGAGGAAAAGAGGAAAACCAAAGAGGAGGTTTATGGACGTGGTGAGAGAGGACATGCAGGTGGTTGGTTCGAAGGACAGGAAGAAATGGAACCAGAAAATCCACTGTGGCGATCCCTAATGGGACCGGCCAAAAGAAGGAGAGTACAATTACTTATGCTTAATAATGTACAATTTAGGATGACCTGAAATCAGGGTTCCCCAGCCTAGTGCTCCTCCTCTGTGATACACCCATCAGTTAGTTAATGAGGAATTTCAACCTCTTTTCTTGATGATTGTGGTGAAGAAGCAGACATCACTCTCTAACACATCTATAGCACAAATACAGTCAAACGTAGACGAGCAGTGAACTAAACATACAGGTCTCCCAATTTATATAACTGAGAAAGTGCATAATGGAAATAATCGTTCTATTGGTTTTTCGATAGCTGTGTGGCCTAGCGGTAAGGGAATAAACCCCAGGAATGAAAGGTGGTGGGTTCAAATCCCAGACCAGTAGGCTGCCCTGAGGTATCCTTGAGCAAGGTACCATCCCCATCACTGCTCCCTGGGTGCTTTTAAAATGCTGCCCCCTGCTGCTTGGAGTGAAAGTTGTGAAAGTCATTATGAAACATGGCACAGCATACAGTGAACCACAACGATATTCAACTTTTGCTTTTCCATCAAACACACTGTGCAGCAGGGTTAAAGCGCCCGGGGAGCAGTGATGGGGACGGTACCATGCTCAAGGCTACCTCAGGGCAACCTACTGGTTTGGAATTCAAACCCACGACCTTCTGATCCAGAATCAGTGTCTTTAAGGTAAAGAGGATAATATGAATACATGTTCATCAAAACACCCAGTGACTCCAGCCGGGAGCTGTGATTGGTCACCTAATGAAACACACTGATTGCTTGGAGGCTCATTTGCATATTGCAACCTTGCAGCGATATCAGTATTGCAGAGACAAGTATCGCGATAACAACAAACAGAGGACCTAACGTTCAGTGTTTCAGACGACTGGTTCCCAACACCACGTTTAAACGACTTACTGGGAAAGAATTCCCCTTAAAAGTCCCCTCTGTCAGGTCAGAATGTAATAATCCTGTCATTCGGATGTAAACATGTTTTCTGATGTATAACAATAAAGTAAACAACTTTATTTGGCCGTTTTGCTCGGTAGTGCTGCTAAGACTCCAACACGTTTAAAAAGGAACCAGAAAAGACCTAAACTCACCCTTTCTTTTCTTGCTTTGAACAGCTTCGCTGGGCAGGGGTCCGACCCATTCGTCCCCTCCATCTTCACCTCCATCTTCACCCTCATTTTCCTCCAGTTTGCGTTTGTTTTCCGAACTTTCCTTTACCGCGTCCGCAGCCATTTTCGTTTACAGCGTTTCTCGGCGGCGTGTTTCCTGCTACTCCTCTCGGCGCCACAGCGCCACCTTTCGACGTGGATGACAAAACATCCCCATCACCCAAAATCAACTAACGCTGTCCGCTTTACCAGATCCACTGAACATATACATGTGCTAAATTTACTTTGGCCACTCTGTATAATATGTTAGGCCCCTTTCCTCGTGCTTTTAGAGACCAGGGCTTTAAAAAAAGTTTTTCAAAGTGAATTATTTAAACCTACCCAAACCTGTAATACCTAATCTCCAATCCAAACCTGTAATACCTAATCTCCAATCCAACCCTGAACCTACCCAAACCTGTAATACCTAATCTCCAATCCAAACCTGTAATACCTAATCTCCAATCCTACCCTGCACCTACCTAAACCCCTAAACATCTGATCCCTAATCCAATCCTTAAACCTACCCAAACATAATACCTAATATACTTAATAAGATATTAATACCTAAACCTACCCAAACCTGTAATACCTAATCTCTAAACCAATCCTAAACCTACCCAAACCTGTAATACCTAATCTCCAATCCAACCCTACACCTACCCAAACCCCTAAACATCTAATCCCTAAACCAATCCTTGAACCTACCCAAACATAATACCTAATATACTTAATGAGGTGGTGGGCAGCGGTGGCCTAGTGGTTAGGGTGTTGGCTGCATGATCGGAGGGTTGGGAGTTCGAATCCCAAGGGCAACCCACCAGTCAGGGGTTTGAACCCACAATCTTCCGAACCGGGGCCAATGCCCCAACCACTAGGCCACCGCTGCCCCGCAGTTACATTGTCATAACAATAAAGGTGAATGACCCCAAGGGATAAGATGCCTACAGCATAATTTAACTTTTTATCCAAACCCTCTTAAATTCCTATAATGGTTTAAGATCTAATGCTGATGATAGTAAAAAAAAATGTGTTGCAGAACTGAATTAAGTTCATACAAGTTTCTCTGAGAGCAGTCTAATTGTAATGTGACTGACGGGACACTAGATGTGGCTGCAGAACCAACGAATATCTGACCAGCAGCTGCAGCGCAAGGTGTGTGAAACACTGCGACCAGATGAGATTGAAATGACTGAGTCAGTGAGGATACTGCTCTTTAGACACTTGCAATTCAAATATGTAAAAAGTAACATTTGGCTATTATTAAACTGATAAACATAAAGTGATCATTTTTCTTGCTCATATGCCTCAGTTGAATAAAAGATGTTGCTCAGAGTGAAGGTCATTATGGTCCAGTAGCGGTAACCTGTTCCAGGTACTGCAAGGTCAGCAGTTCATATGATGCCTAAGGGCCTAGGATAAAGTTTAGTGCTTTAATTCACACCGTGTCATATTACGAGACAGTAATAATCAGCCTGAGGCGGCTGTTTTGAACACACACGGTTAGACTGTAAATACAGCTGATATTTGGAAAGTGTTCTCTTTAAAGCAGATGTCCTCCATATATAAACATACAAATACACACAAATAAATGAGTACACACAAATTATTGAAATAAATGAATCACGAATAAGTAAATTGTTACAGAAATATGTCACACGTGCACCAAAGATCATTTCTTCGGCCCGTTTATGTTTCACATTAAAAATAAAACAAAAAGCCACAGAATTTTTCTAAATTGATCCGAAGGGATTACGTTCTGTGTATAAATGTGATTCAACATTAATATAAAAAAGTCAAATTTGTGACCAAAAAGCCTAAACGGGATAAATTAAGCGATAAAAGCTATTTTTCAGCCAATTGATCCATTTGATCAAATCTACTTTTTCAAGTGTGAATTGATCATCAGGCCTTATGAAATAACCTGTAACACTTTAGACTTTACAATAGTTACCAATAATGATCAAAGCAATAAGAATGATCACTGGATTTTCTGTGACAATCAAAAACATCAACTTAAGGGTAGGCAACATGGCCACTTCAGGAAATATTAAGTGATTAAATAACATGAAGTATTAGTATTTAACATGTTAACTAACAGATGTATTGCAAATAATAAATATTACAATATGGAATGACATTTTTAATACTAATTCTATTCATGATGCACAATATTTCTCATTTGAATGTGGACGATGATGAAAACACTGATAGATCTGACTCACAAAGAGCCCTAAACCTATCTACAGGCCTGATTTAGTAAATAATCACGCAGTGTCCTTTAAATCCGGACGATTCGCTCAGAAAAGAATATCGTGATGGATCGCGATGAACCCAAGTATCGTCAGGTTGCCCAGCCCGGCGCCAACTAAAGCAGTCCCCGTTTTCCACAGAGACGGTGGACGAAATAAAGATGATCGCAGACGGATCGAGACGAACATGCGCTCTTGCACAGCTGCCGTGACGTCACCGTGAACAGCCCCGCGCGGAGCGGCGCGCGCTTAAAGCCGGGCGGAGAGACCGGCCCGCGTTCAGCCTCATCCGACTCCACCTGCCTGCTGTAAACAACACAAACAGAGCATAAACAACAACAACAACACCACAATCAGCACGTGCTGGGGAGAGGGACTTCATCAAAGCTCCCGTTAGTGCATGGACCCGGTCCGAAGCCCAGTCCCGGGACCGTTTCCATTCCCATCTCGTCGGAATGAGAGTACACAGAGCGCGGCTTGAAGCGGGAGGAAAGCAGCCGGGCACTGCACTGACTGTGCGCTGGAAATGAAGACGGTAACTACTCCTCTATCACTCTCTCCTGCAGGGAAGAAGGCGCTGTAATGCGTGCACCTTGCTTTTTTCCCCTCTTTTTGCCAGAAATTGGAAATTGGAAGGCGATACAACTTAGCCTACGCGACCCGATCCTGTTCTCGGGTTGATTGCATGTGCTATTTCGGGTCGTGCTCGTTGCAAAGTGTGTGCATTTCGCCGTTTTCTGTTCCATTCGGTGCACGCGGCCGGCGGGGCGCCCGCTCGCGAGCTCGTGGTATCAGCGGGACGGGGCTCGCGCCGCGAACGTTCTCATGACAACGGCTAAGGGAGAGAGCGAAGGACGGCGCGACTGTTTTTAACAACATTTGTGCCATTTTTTCTCTTCGTTTTCTGTCCAAATGGAGAGGTTTTGGTTCACGAAACAGGCAAGACACGCTCGGCTGCTGTTTCAGGTCATTTGTTGTGAAGTTTGAGGTCATTTCAGGTTTGAAAAAGGTCGCCGGGTTTCGCTAGCGTTAGTTTTGCGACTTTTTTTTTGTTATTTTGTGGTTTTTTCTTCTTATTTAAGAGGCCAGTGTAATGTACTTGGGCCACTTGCCAGCTGTCTGGGTCAGACACGTTTCAGACACCCAGCCAGACTCCGCTCTGCCGTCTGGAGGATTTTTTTTACTTCATTTCTTTCAGAGGCAGGGAGATGCTTTGCTAGCTCTGAACGTTAGCTTATTCCTTTCTCACGCGACCACACCGCCGGAGTTTTCCTCAAACTCCGACCTTCTTGGAGAGCTTTGCTCTGTCAGACTCTAGACCTCGTCATTGCTGATCGACCGGTGAGTAAGCAGCTTTTTGTCTTCATTTTGCCAGTAAAGCAGATGGTTTTCAGCAGGGCTGATCTTCTGATTCAAAAAAGGCAAACATTTTTGCTGTGAATTTCCAAGGTGCTGGGGGCTCCTCTGTCTCCTCTCTGTGCGAGGCTGACTGACTAAATGCCAAAAGTTCCTCACACTGGGTAAGTCGTGTGGTTTCAACTTGTATGGCAGGTGTGGGAGGATGATCACCTGAAGCCACATTTCTCATCCCACTCATCACATATGAGCTCACTGTTAGCTCCTGTGCGATCATGAGCTCAAGTGGTGGAAGCTGTTTAACTCCAGGTGTTCCCTATAGATGTAGAGGGATGCAGCCGCTTTCCAACTTCAGATGCTTGTGGATGTATGGAGGATGTTTGACTTTGCATTTGCAAGCAAGGAATAAACCCTCTGTGTACACATGCAAGTGTGTGACATGATTTTCTGTTCCATTAAGCGCGTGCTGCGCCTTTTTCTGTTGTGATTCCTTTTCAGGAATGGATAGTTCAAGGCAACCTCCCAATATAGATCTGCTGCTTTGGAATTACTTGAAGTGATTCACCCATGGATTCTCGCGCCGCTCATGGCTGAGCCGAGTTCGGAGGCAGATGCATGTCAGGTCTGGAGGCGGCGACTTCACAAAGATTTCTGAACCCTGGACGACTGTAGGACTCAAGAATTGTCAAGGATGCGAATCACGGACATGGTTTGGTGCGAGGCTGGATTGACTGAAGTGTTTTAATCCTCGTGCAGCCTCCCCAGCACCAGCACCACCCCCCTCCCCCACCCCATGTCAGATCTTTTCTAAATTATGGAAATTTTGTGGAAGACGCTAACTTGGATATTGAGCCTGCTCCTGGCTGCTGCTGATCCTCAGAGCCTTTCATACAGTTCTCAAGGTAAGATACAGCTCAAAGAAAGCTTGTCTGTTTAAAAATGTAGGTAGATCTTAAAAGGTTGCAACTTATGACTGGTTGTCGACACACCACTCCACGAGTTTCTCAATCACGACCAAACTTTACTTCTCTTCTGTCCAATGCAACCTACAATCAACTAGATACAGAGACAGTTTGACTAAAATACATCAAATATAATCATAAATTAATTTAAGAGTGAAATTGCTGTGTATTTTTTTTCCACTCTGGTACAGCTTGTCATGTAACTCTTGTCCTCTCTTCATGTTCTTCCCTTAAAGAGGAGTTCCTGTCCCACTTGGAGGACTACCAGGTAACGGTGCCCATTCGATTGAACGAGAAGGGTGAGTTTATGAGTTACACTGTGAAACAGCACCGGCCCGGCAGACGGAGACGTGGACTGGACCATGCTGGACCGGAGCCCGCAGAGACCAGGCTTTTTTACCGGCTCTCAGCCTATGGCAAGCACTTTCACATGAACCTGACACTCAATCCCAACCTAGTTTCAAAACATTTCACTGTAGAATACTGGGCCAAGGACGGGCAGGAGTCCCGCCATTCCATGGTGGATGATTGCCATTATGTTGGATACCTGCTGGATCACTACGGCACCACAGGAGTGGCACTGAGTAACTGCAAAGGCTTGGTGAGTAGAGAAAGCTGTTACCTCCTAATGTACTGTTTGATTGTAGAAATAAGCAATTCACAGCGAAACCCAATGACATTTTTGTTCTTTAGCTCTTTTAACTGGCTTATCTTGAGGTCCTAAGTGTTACTGATGCATTGACGCAGGTTTTTAAAAGTTCAAAACTGCAGGCTTAAGTGAAAGTGACTATTTTTTGTCATTGTGAAATATGGGATAACACACAGAGTAAAACAAAGAAATTCAATCTTTGCTTTTCACCCATACACACCGTGCAGCTGGGGGCTGCTATTTAAAGTTCCCAGGGAGCAGCGATGGGGACGGTACCTTGCTCAAGGGTACCTCAGGGCAACCTACTGGTCTGGGATTCGAACCCACGACCTTCCAATCCTGGGGCTAACTCCTTCTGCTGCCCCAGTGGCCTAGTGGTTTTGCATTGTAACATGGATATACTTCTAGTCATCAACATATGGAGTATGTGTTAATCCTAATGGCATACATATTTACATTTCTTTATGTCAGTGTTTATCAATGCAAAGCGTTCTACTTTTACTCACTATTTTTCACACATGCTGGTTTGAATTGATAAAGTTTCAAAAACTGCACCGCTCATCACATTATTATAGCTGTAAACTATTACTGACTATTTATTTAATGTGCATATTTTAGTAACTTTTAAATGGGTTTTCATTTGCTCTGTGGTTTTATATCAATGTTCGGTCCAGATCCAGACTGTATGGATTAATCATGAAAATGGTCAAAAGTGCATGGGAAAAATGCTTAGGAGAATGAGTAAAAGTGCAGGGGAGGATACCAAAGAGAAGCATAATGGTAGTTAAACAGAGAAAGGCCTAAACGCACATCGTTTTGTGTCCCTCCCCAACATCTTATCTCCGGTGCAGTCTGTGTGCACACTGTGTGCTTCTGCTTTGTGTTAAAGTGATTAGTGAGTGACAGCAAAATATTAGTGTAGCCCCATGTCTCTATGTCAGGTTTGGATCCGTTCTGCACCTGCAGGTTTATTCACAGCTGCCAGCTGATTTCTTCTTCTGTGTTTCATCAGAAGAAGACTTCAACATTGAACAGTCTCAGCCTTTATGGCACCTCTTAGGCAGTCTGTGTTTCTTAGCCTGTGGTTTGAGGTTATTGGTGGCAAGATATGATACTGAGCAATGTACCGATAATCTTCTGGTCTGATTAAAACAAACAGCTTTTGAACGATTACTGTATCAATGACAAAGTTTGCCTTTTACATTTTGTCCCACATATAACATGCAGTGTTGGTACTACAGCTTAAAAAGTTGAAAGATGCTAGCCACTAATATGCAACTAGCCACTAATGTAAAACCTTAGAATGATGTTTTTTGTTGTCTTAATAAATGAGTGGTTTAGTAGGTCTTAAAAGAACAAGTGTGTTTCTGTTTTCTGTTGTCTTCCACATGTATACAGTTTTCACTGTGTAGGATCTTACTGTAACTACATGTTCCCTAGACAAAGTAGGGCAGTTGATGTTATTGGCTGTAAGGCAGATGGTGGACTTGGACCTAGCGATATGGTCTTACTGGATGCAAAGGAACTTGAAGAGTGTTGCCTTAAACATCAGTGTCCCTTTGCTTTACGGTCTTACCTCAAGCAGATCAATGGACATACTTAATTTTTCTCTGTAGGACAGTGAGGGGAGAAATTCCCAAGGGAAATATTCTTGCCCACTTACCTCTCTGAAAGGGAGGACACGTAGGAGGACAGAACTCCATATTGGATTCCTCCCTGGTATCAGAGACGCATTCTCATAAATCTGTGGGAATTAAGAGAGGCCGCGCTGGCCTGGAGGGATTTCCTGCAGCCACTGTGTCTGCACTCACTGAGGAAACCTGTAGTTTCAGGAGCCCTCTGTGACAGTTTATGCACTGCTATGCAGTGAATTAACCACCTTTCACCTTCGCTTTTCATTGTGACACAGCTCAAGGGTTATTTTGGATGATTTCTTAAAAAAATGCTCTGCTTTTTCCTCATTTATTTTACATTCAAATAGCAGGTGGCACTTTCATGTAACCCTTTTTTTTGTTTGGACCAAATTCATGTGGTCGGATGTGAATTTATGTAATTATACATGTAATACATTACAAATGATTACTGTTTAACTCCGATGTCATGCATCAGAACCTTCTGCTTCTGACGAAGTTGACAAGGACTGATGGACAAGTGCACAATGAAGTCCATCAATTAAATGTTAATTTGACCCTTTTTTTTCCCCCCTTAGCCTTCAGTAATCAAAACATGGGAATCTCCAGCTACAGTAATGTTAAAGAAATATGTTTTAATACCTACTGTTAATGCAGTTAGGACTGGCTCAGCATGCTTCATAAATTCACTGAGTCTTATGCCAACTCATGTTAAAGAAACCAAAAATGGCAAAAAGTTCTTATTGAATGTTTCAGCACTTTTCATGCGCTGCATTGTGCAGCAGAAGGCTAACATTGAGTGCATCCCCCCCTGCATGTACACCAGTTTATTATTTCTTTGCAAAGAAGTTTAATTGGTTTCATTGTGGCTTTTACGGACTTGAGAACATGCCAATGTTTTTTTATAAACACATCTCTGGAGTACTTGTACAATTTACATCGCGGTAAGGCTTTTCAAGGGCACAGGACTGTGTGCTTTGGTTTCTGTCCCAGTAATTATGGTGTTGTTCTTTATGTAATTGGTGGTTTTAGTGTGGTTTATCTCATTGATATGGATTGTGTGGTGTTTTTGCATTTAGTGCAATGCAAAAAAGACATGAATTACATGTGCCTGAGCCTGAGTCAATGATTGTGTGTCAGTTATCTGCTTGTGGCATATATTTAAATGGCCTACAGTCTAGACCACAGTCCTCCGACTCTAGACCTGGATGCCTGCAGTATTTCACGGTACTAGTGTATTAAAGCAGTGGTAATGCTGAACTATATGAAACTGCATTGCTCGATTTGAAATTTTTGTCTGGACTTCATTTAGTTGTAATGAAGCAACTTGAAACTTTCATGATAAATGTTTACACTTTTGAGTGTCTGCAAGTGTATAAACACTAATCTGAGATCCTAAAAGCTGAAATTAACATTGATTGTTCTGTTGTTTTTTTTTTCTCATCTGTCCACAAGCATGGTGTCATCACTACAGAAGAAGAGCAGTATTTAATTGAGCCGTTAAAAGATGTAACCTCCAGAAACTCCAGCGATTTCCGCCTAATGGGAGAAGGGCAGCAGCATGTTATTTATAAAAAGTCCTCCATCCCTTCACCACAGCAGCACAGCGAGGAGTATAGCTGTGGTGTCTCAGGTTGGTGAGCAGTCTCCGCCTGGCCACCGTGTGGCTGACGTAAAGGAACAAATATAGATAGTTGCAGAGGAGGCAGTGGTGAATGGCTCAGGTTGGATTGAATGTTGCCAGCAGAGCAACACGTGCACCTCCAGACCTGTCAAAAGCAGGCAAGCTAGTTGTTAGCTCTGCTGAACCTGAACTGCTCTCAAAGCTCTCTCTCATAGTAGAGGATCTAGTCTAGAATAATGACAAGTTAGGTATGATTTCATAATACATTCACCACAGTCATGTATGAGGAGTTTTCCATCTCATGGAGGTTGAGGTATTTAGGCTACAGTGCTGTAGGTCACTGTGAAGGCTGTCATCATGAGGAAGCCAGCAAGCCTGAACAGGCATTATCTAATGGCTTTTCTTCCAGCATCTGGGTCATAAATGCTCGTGCTGCAAGAGTGAGCTTCAAAGAGGAATGCACTTAGCATATGGCATAAGACATGAAACCCTCTGTGATTTGTATGTTAACTGCAGTGTAAACTTTACATTCAATAATGTATAAAACTCTTTATTCTTAACTCAAAAGGGTCTGCAGTTCAGTTCCTCAATCTGATAACTATAGAGGAAACAATCACAATTTATTGTGATTATAAGTCTTATAAGTCTTAAGAACATCAATTAAGTAAAATAAGTTTAAGGGTTACTTATTTTAGGTATGTATTCAGGTATATAATTTATATCTTGTAAGCTTGTTTTCATTTTTGCTTTTTTTTCTTCAAGACATTAAATTATGTAGTATTAAACCAAAACCAAACAATATATTTTCACAATTTTGGGGGGGCTTTAGTGGGTACATATAACATTTTTATTTAGAAATGATGAACAGTGCACCCATGTCAATATTCCTTTCCACAGACCTCACAATATCCCCAATTCTGGTGGAGAATAATGGCAGCTCTGGTAACACACACCGACAACGGCGATCTGTGAGTTCCGAACGCTTTGTTGAAACTCTTGTTGTGGCCGACAAAATGATGGTGGGTTACCACGGCCGCAAAGACATTGAGCACTACATCCTGTCTGTCATGAATATTGTAAGTTTGATCCTGCTTATCTTATCATTTTTGATACATTGCATCACTGTATATAATACAGCTGAGATGTAAAATACTGAAACATTGACATAATTTGTCTGACTTTGTGTCTTTTCTTCTTTTCTGGAGGTCAGGTTGCCAAACTTTACCGTGATGCCAGTCTAGGAAACGTTGTGAACATTATTGTAACCAGACTGATCGTTCTAACAGAAGACCAGGTGAGCTTACAGCATTAACAGTAACTCTTAATTCTCAATGCAGCATTGACATGGCCATTTTCAGGGATCTTTCATTCTTTTTATTGTACTGAAATGTTCTGTCTAGACTAGTTGTAGCATTATGGAAGCAGGCTGACCAGAGCTTATTTTAAAAAATATTCCTTATTGTGTTTCGTGTGATTGGATGAGACAGTCAGAAGCATCCTACCATATGGTTACCATCACTAAAGATGAAAGCTTTTCAAACAGATAGGCCTAGACTTGTTCCCTGGGGATATCTTTGTAAAGGATTTTTACATGTATATATGATGAGAGAAGCAGCATGTTCGTCTAGTCTTTCTTTCTAAGGGAACAAGCATTTCTTCACAAGGTGGAAGCCAACAAAAAGGACAGACCACTTCTTAGAATAAGTTCGTGCAGCCAGCGTGCTTATAAGAGCTTTTTATCAAATTGAAATTTTAACAAATGGGATTACGTTTAAAAAGTTATTTTATATGCACTGCAACTCAACTTTCCATCCTTGGTTATCATGCGCTGCTTAATGTAATTTCCATATGCGTATTTGAATATAATTTAATATATCATTGTTTAACTAGGCTTGACAAAAGAGTGTTTTTTTTTTATTATAGCCCAATTTGGAGATTAACCACCATGCAGACAAGTCCCTGGACAGCTTCTGCAAGTGGCAGAAATCCCTCCTCTCTCATCAGGGAGATGGAAACAGCATCCCAGAGAATGGCATCGCTCACCATGACAATGCTGTTCTCATCACAAGGTTAGTAATTACCTCCTTACCAGCAAAG
This sequence comes from Hepsetus odoe, assembly GCA_017165825.1. Taxonomy (NCBI): domain Eukaryota; kingdom Metazoa; phylum Chordata; class Actinopteri; order Characiformes; family Hepsetidae; genus Hepsetus; species Hepsetus odoe. Next base: position 20,261,147 of record CM029383.1, read on the forward strand.
AATAAGAACATTTCTAAAGCCTGGTGTGTCCATACTGAATAAAATACAGGAGAACTATATGCACAAATGGGGGCATTTAATGCAAACATTTTTGCATCAATTGTTAATGGGAAAATCTGGCACTTAAAGTTGGCTGCTCAGTATGAGTGTTTATCATAATCAGGAGAAATTCAGGCACTAAAAAACTGAATTGTCTGATACATAATGTGTATTTTCCTTGTATTTTTAAGGTTTCCCTCCATTCAAGATTTGGATATTATATTTTTTCATGTGACGTGGTTCAAATTTATCAAATGTCAAAAATGTCATGACAGTGTATTGTGAAAATTTCCAGAATAATTGAGTTTTTGCCATTTTTCTTTAAAAAAGATCAATTATGTGCATTGTTACAGGCTACTGAAATCAAAGTAACCTTTTGATTCATCAAAAGCCCGTTAACATGGCCTGGTTTCAGAGATGAGTGCATGCAGGTGACAATATTCCCACCTGTGCTGAAGATGCTCTCATCCAGGGATACGCAGATATTTTTTTGACAGGCTGAAGTATCTGGGTTTGCCTCTACCACTTAATGGGTCCTTTAATTATAATTGTTTAATGCCAATTAATTCTTTTATTTTTTTAAATCTCTGGATGTTAAAATTGTTATTGGGATTAAACTCTAAAACTATTAAAGTAGCCCTGTTTTAAAATAAATAAATAAAATAGTGGTACCTATTCCCTCAGATTGAGAGCAGAAGCTGAATAGGAACCTGATTAGTGTGTAATTGTTCAGCTACAGAATATGATACACTGTGTCTTTCACTGAGCACACATCGTTTAACATTATCACTTACGTAATTAAGCTCCTTGTGCTGGACTTAAGTCACATATCAATACATCTCAGGCTTATAGATCTGGTTTATAGGTCTTACGTGCTGAAGACATTAATGGTTCTGCAGTGAATGGGAGGGAAATCATGTTGTTGCGAAATGGACTTTATTCTTCCTGTTGGCTCTTTTGGATGCTCAAACCTAGCAACTGAAACATAAACTTTCAAAGTGGTTCATTTATAGATGATTCTCTTTTTGATTGACATGGTGCAGTACTCATTTACTGACTTAAGCAAACTGTTTCCCCTCGGGATTACTTTTCTTTTGAACTTGTAAAGTGTGTTTGAATTTTTTCCAACTTGGCACCCTTTTTTCCTCACGTCAACTAGCTCTCCACGTCCTCACCCTATTTCCTGCCCTGAAGGTAGTTGTTCTTGAGAAGAACATTTGTTTTTCAAAGAAGCTTGATTTAGCAAATAGGTTAAAAGTTAAAGTAAGTTTTAAAGATGAGGTCTTTGGAGGTGTAATGTGGACATTTAAGTGGCTAGTAAAATGTAGGCATATATCAATAGATTGTCTCCAATATTACAACAAACATGAAATTTTATGCAAATGATTCTTTTAGTAATTTTTTTCCTGTCTCAGAGAAAGCACCAGTTGTTGGTTAAGAAGGTGCATAGAAATAATGGTTGGACTGTGTTGACCTTGAAAGTAAATCTTAATTTAATTGACCTTAGTTTAGCAAATTGAATTGAGTTATTATTAAAGACGTGGTCGTTATTATATGAAAAATTCTAAGCATTGTTTGTCTGTTGTTTCATGATTTTCTGTTGTTGACTTTGATAGCCCCACTGGCATGTATTTCTAGGATTAGCAGCTTTTGCTCTTTACATTCTGTTTGATTGAGGCTGCACTCAAACAAATGAGCTAAGGTTCACATAAGATAGTGGTAAAGCTTAGGCCACAAAATATTTTGAATTTTGACTTTACATGCCCTTAATATGATGTTGGTCCTCTGCATGTTTCCAAAACCACTGAGACTGCTGAGGCATGAAATCTACAAAATTGCTAAAGGTTCCCTGTAGTATCTCTAATCTCTAAGATGATAGCATTAGATCCTTGTGCTGAATAAAAGGTTTCAGCAGATTGCAATCTGGGAAATTCAGTCTTCATACAACCTCGCATTATCCTGCTGAAGTGTCTACTTTCATGAAGGGTTGTACCTGATCCATGCAGAGTTATACATGGAACATGTGTACCTGTCCACATTCCTTTTGCAGTGATTTTTAAAAATGTAGTCACGTCTGTGAAAGTAGCCTTTGTGTTGGTTTGGACCTGACTGGATTGCAATCATGCATGGTCAGTAGGTACTTACCACTGCTGAGCACAAGCACCACACAAAACGTGGCACTGCAGAGATGTTCTGACCCCATCTTCTGGCAGAGGCCTTTGTGAGAACTGCCTGTTTGCGTATTTGCTTACGTTATATATTTCAGATTATTGCAAAACATTATCAGTTTAATCTCTGATCTGGTTCCCTGAAAATCTGTTTGAGAACACACTGCATTCCGTATTTTATACTTAGATTTCTATCTCACATACCTGTTTTATTAAATATCATGTCCACAGCTTTTGTAATGTGGTTTGTGTGGCCACATTGTCCTTAAACCATAGTTTGGTTTTTCCCCGTTTTTGCTTTTACGGCTATAGATTTGCAGGAGGGATGCAGTGCCTATGTTTGGAACATGAGCCACAGCGAGCGCAGAAGGAAATGAAAGGAAACAAATAAAAATAAATAAATGTGCAAAAGATGTCCCTGAGACTGTACCTCAGACCTTTGGATGCCTTCCATGATGAAGGAGAGAGACACTGAAGTTCAGTTTTCACTGTCCTTGATTTTTTTAATACATTGAAAGCCAATAAGATTGGATCACTAATTGCCATTAAAAATAAATGTATGTGTTCTTGAGGCAGAGTCCTTGTCTTTCTTTAATGAGTGTGTGTGTGCCTGTTGTTTCTTTATTAGATTATCAGTACAGTGTATATACATTACTTAGACAGCTTGGCAGTAAGATAGGCCACATATGCAGGGTTTGAGCATTGGGCTTTTCATTATTGGCCTTGGGATTTGATGAAGAGAAAAAAAAAAGCATCTTTTGAATGTGCTATGACCGTAATCATTTCATACTTTGACAAGTGCGGTAGTAGTTAAACTAGGTGTCAATTTTGCACTTGTGCCTAATCTAAGGTCCTATACTCATTTGGTCACTCTTTTTCTTTCGGCTGCTCCCGTTAGGGATCGCCACAGCGGATCAACTGTCTCCATTTCTTTCAGTCCCCTGCATCTTCCTCCTTCAAAACAACTGCCTATATGTTCTCTCTCGCCACATTCATAAACCTCTTCTTTTCCTTTTTCCTGGCACATCAGTCCTCTACATTTACATTTACGTTTGCGGCATTTAGCAGACGCTCTTATCCAGAGCAACTTCCATGTCCTAATTACAGGGACAGTCCCCCTGGAGCAATTCAGTGTTAAGGGTCTTGCTCAGGGACCCATTGATGGTAGTGCCAGAGGTGGGATTTGAACCTGGGATTTCTTGAGCCATAGGTCCATAGGCAAGTATCCTACCACTAGACCTTCACCACCTCAGCATCCTTTTCCCAATATAATCCTCATCTCTCCTCTGGACATGTCCAAACCAACGCAACCTTGTTTCTCTAACTTTGCCTCCAAAGTGTCCAACCTGAGCTGTCCCTCTAATATACTCATTTCTAATCCTGTTCATCCTTGTCTTTATCTTTATCAGGCAGCTCTGCTGCCTGTCTTTTTGTCTGTGCCATTGTCTCCAACCCATACAACATAGTGAGAACATAGCTGGTCTCACTACCATCCTGTAAACCTTCCCTTTTACACTTGCTGGTACCCGTCGGTCACAGATCACTCCTGCCACTCTTCTCCACCTATTCCAGCCTGCCTGCACTCTCTTCTTCACCTCTGTTCCATACTCCCTGTTACTCTGAACTATTAATCTCATATTAGTCACTAAATTATGTTAATCTGGGATGTTGGTCATATAATTATATAACTAAAAGAGGGGTTTGTTATTTATTATGCAGGAAAAAGTGTTGAGGCTGGTGCCACTGTTTCACAGGCAACACAGATTCTTTTTTCTTTTCAGAGAGAGACTTTTTCTGGCTTTATTCCAGCGCAATTTTGCTGATTTTACAACTCCACTACTCTCCACAGCTGACCTCTTTCCATCTTAAAAACAATAAAAAAACTGCTTAGCTTCTGATCTTCATATCAGTCCTGAACACTAAATGCAGTTAGGGACTCTTTACCTATTTGTCTGATCGAATATGACCAGAATACTTGTGTTCTAGATCTGTCCCAGTGTCTTTACTCTGCGACGCAGACAATGTCAAAACACAGACTGGCTGTCTGCCTTTGGCTGGTTTCAGCAACTGCAATAGACCAAACTGCTTCTTAAGAGGTGTTAAATGCTCCGTTTGAAAAATGAGAAAATATTTGTCATTCCTTTGTAGGGCCCTGCTGTCTGCCAAACTGATGACAAGTCTGGTTGAAAAACTGGCTTGTATAACAAAATTAAATGTAGTGCAAGCATGTGGTCCAAAAAGCTGTTATATCTAATGCTTTTGATGAAATAGGGGGAGTAAAATTTTACTGTCCTGTGTATAGGTTGAAGTTTTGCAATTTCATTAATTTCACTATGAACAGTATGCGGAGAGTGGGGTGATAAGGATTTGTGATTGTTGTGTTGTGTGTATTTGAAGTACTCCTTTTTAAGAGTTGTTAAAATGGGGATGGGGATGATCCTGTCTACCGAGGACAGTGATGCCTTGTTAGGGGGGAAAAACAGAAATGCATCCAATTTGATCTAATGAAAGCAGCATTTTTTTTTCCTTCTCTACAGGTACGACATCTGCACATACAAAAACAAGCCCTGTGGTACGCTTGGTAAGTCTCCTTTACTTTCTCTGACTTTTGACTCTGACTTCATTTCCTTGTGTTGAACAAATCCATATTTATGAGTGAAATTCAAAATGCTTTATTGACAAATGAGTCATGAAATGTACTTTGCACTCTATACATATGAAACACTCCTGTGAAGTGATTAGAAGAGGGCTTGCTGGATCTCTTCTGTGAAGTAGCTCACTGGCTTGATGAAATTTTGGCCCAAACATGGCTCTCAGCTTACCTCTCTATTTCTCTCTCTATATTTCTCACTCACACACACACACACACTTCTGTCTCCTGTTTCGCCTCAAAATACTCTGTGTTGAGCCAGAGGTGGTTTCACGAAATGACAAGAAAGGGAGTGAAAGTAGAAAGTAAAAGAGAAAGCAAGAGAAGAATTAATAATGATGAAGGTGAAAGGAAAGGAGGAAGAGAAGACAAGTTCTGTAGAACAATTCTTTTTGAGTAAATGAACTGCAGGAAAGTGTGAAAGCTCAATCTGATCTCTGCTAGCCCCCCTCCAGGCACAACAGTATGTCTTAGGATTAATATGGTGACTCCAGGGTGCTTTGACAGATTGACCGCATTCGTCACATTCCCCCAGTCCCTTTAATTGCCCTGGCATCTGCTTGGCTTCCTCACTACTCCCTCCCTCTCTCACAGCCATTCCCCTGCACCTCCTGCCCCCCTCTCCTCTGCCCCACCCGCAGCAATTGGAGGGATCAACGCCCTAGGTCAGCCCGGGGGTTTCGGGGTCACTGGGTAAGAGCCGAGGAGGCATAAAACCTCTACGACCCACCACTTAGACGAAAACGAGCTCGACCACCAACTCACACTGTTAATCATTTCTTTTTGTATCCAATTCAGCAAAATACAAAATACATTTAATCTGTATAGCACTTTTTACAGCAGTGCATGATACAGTACGCCTTAAGGAAATGCTGGGCCAGATGACTAATGGTCAGCACAATGGCAAAAGTGACAGAAAAGGTTTCCCAAGAAGAATCCCATGAAAGTATAAAGAAAGGAGCACTGAGAAGAACCAAGACTCTAAAGGAAAAACTCCCTTAGAACATGAGGAAGGACCAGTAAGATGAGCCAAGACATAAAAGTGGGAACCATACTGTGGCAAGATGGAGGACCTGTACTGTAGTTAGGATACAGGATGTGTAGAGACAGAGAAATATATGATTAAAAATAATTCTAGGATGTGTGCAAAATCAAACAGGCATTTAGATTATTCAATAGAGAAGCCAATGTCAAAAATAGATTTGGTCAGGTACCGTGTTTCATTCAATGTGTTGAAGCACCAAGAGCGAAACACCAAGAGTGCTTTTAATTCAGTCAGACTTCCTGAAAGCCTGCTTTCCTTTTCATCATGTATCTACAATTTCCCCTCTGTTTCCCCTGGTGTTGAGCAGGCTGCCCTAATTTAAAAGGACTCACACAACACAGGATAAAAGAGAGGGATTAAGGAGCCTTAAGCTTGCAAAATAAACCAGCAAGAACATATTTGATCCAACTTCAAGCCTCCAAGCCTGCTTGAGCTGGGACTCAGCCCTCCCCCCCAACACACACACCTGTAGATGTAATCTGGAGAGAAACGCTCACCACTCTGAAGGAGCTGAGGGGAGGAGAGCCAGAAACACCTGGATTTGGAAAAGGGTTTCCCCCCCTCGCTGCGTCTGGACTCTCACATCTAATGCACACAATGTCTTTCTCTGAATGGCCACACACACACACACACACAAACACAGTCACTCTCTTCATACACTCACCTCATCTCTTTCTGTCATGCTTATTTTACTGTTTCTTTCTTATTCTCACATTCTGGGCTCAGTAAATCTCAGCATGCCAGTGTGGCCACACTGTACCAGCACCTTACAAGAGGAGAATAAAAAAAAGTAGTAGAGATTTATTGTTTCTTTCATTGCTCCCTGATTTTAAAAAAAGTGATTTTTTTTGGAAAGAATACGAAATCAAAATGTAAAGTTTCAGAAAAGCAAAGCAGTTAATTTGTGAAATTTGTAGATGAGTACACTGCCAGCAATACATTTTTGTTTACTCGCACTGATACAAAAGACTCAATTTGCAAAAAAACAAAAATAGAATTGAAACAATTTGTATCTCTCTCCTGGCAGTTTTGCAATGGTGAAAACATCTATATATTTGCTGGGGAAAAGGGGTTGGGGGGGTGGGTGGGTGTTTTCTTAAATTCCCAACTCTGGCTTGCATTACTAGGTGGTCCCTTGTTACCCGCAGTAGAATGTATAAATCTAACTCCTTGTCTAGACATTTTCCAGTTCCAACTTCAGTTAGACAGAAAAAAAGAAAAGTGAACGTTTAGCCGACAACGCTGATCTCCCTCTGGTGGCTCCAGAAAAGGGGTTTCTGAGTAAAAACTACTGCCAGCTCCAATCTCCCCACTGCTGAGGTCAAAGCAAAAAAATCTCACTTTTATGATGCTGGAATTCTACATCTTGACCTAACCCTACACGTTTCTCTCTGTGTGTGTGTGTGTGTGTGTGTGTGTGTGTGTGTGTGGGGCCAGGCTTGGCATCTGTAGCTGGAATGTGTGAACCAGAACGGAGCTGCAGCATTAATGAAGACATAGGCCTGGGATCCGCTTTTACCATTGCACATGAGATCGGACACAAGTGAGTGACGACACCCTCTGATCCCTCCAGCCTCAGGCATCCATCACCACAGTGCCAAGGAGGGCTGAAAATGCATTCTGTTATCTATAAAAATGTGCAAAAGTATGTAACTACAGTTTTATAACTCTATTACCCTTTTATTTCATTTTTATAGATAACTTTAAATAATATGGGGTTAAAAACATATAGTCCAGTCTAATGATAACTTATCAGCACAGTGTGAGGCAAGTGTGTAGTTTAAGAATTGTAAACTCATTGCTACAGTGCAAAACACCAAAGACACCAAAACTGTCGACACCAAAGATGTCTTGGCAGATGAACTTCATTCAGTAGAAGGGGAAATTGTCCAGATTTAGATTTTTCTGCTAGACTATGGCTTCTAGAGCTAGATAAATGATTGTTTGTTTTTATCATTTTATCACTAGATAGAAAGTAGTCTAGTATTTGCAAGGCTCGACACCTGACCCCTTGAATGAGGCCTTTTCAAATGAGGCATTCTTAGAATTTTTCTTTGAAATATAGTTCAGCAAAATTCAGTGTCAAAAAAGTATACATATCCCATTCTTCTTTTTTTATTGTATTTTTTTTAATATAGGCCCTCCTGCTGAGCATTTTAGTACTCAGCAGTCTTAGGATTCTTTACAGTCATTTGTATTAGTGGTGAATGTTGTTTTTAATGATTTGGTCAAGGTTGTATTAGAGCCCCAGGGGCTCACAAACTCCTCATTAGTCTACTGGAGTCGCTTTCACCACTCGTGAGGTCTTTTTTTTTTATTTTATTTTTTTTTTTTATATGTTTCTGGGTGGCCACTAATTCTCTAAATTGTGCTTTCCCTTGAGAGCTAACTGATGCTAAAGATATTATAATGTGTTTCTAAGACGAAGATTGGCTCACTTAGTATGGCTACATATTTAGGAATATGCAAATGTCCCTCTGCAAAAGTGTGCCCCCTCCATTGGTCCCCTGCTGTATGCTTGGAAAAATAACAGTGATCTATCAGTCTATGTAGGGGCTCGGTAGAGTTCACAGAGATGGCAATTTCCTCTATTATGTTTCGTGTCTGCTTCTGTTGTGGGGGCAGTTGTAAAAATAGTCCCAGCGTACTCAAGGAAAAAAAATAACTGCACCAAGGCTTCTCCTGTGCTGATTTAAATCCAGAGTAGAGTAAAATGTCATAAACGTGAGCCTTAGAAAAACACAGAGGAATTGTGTGATGTGGTCAGGTTTGTTATATACATTAGAACTGATTTGTGCTTCTCTACTGACCTTTGGTAAAGAAAAGGAGACCTTAAAGAAAAAGGTTTAAAGTTCCTAGTGCATGTTGATCTTATTTCTTTATACAATATCCAGACAGATATGTAAAAGGTTAAAAGGAAACTTCAGTAACATTATGTATTTGCAACGTTGCTGGCTTGAAATGTTGAATGCTTCAGGAGCTTTGAGTACCGCTGAAGAGTCAGTTGTAGCAGTTTGAGTAGAAGAGGTTTGAGTTGCAGGCCTCAGCAGGCCAGGCTACAGCCGTTAAAGCTCTGGTCACCTTTCCCCTCTCGTCTGTGACTCCCGGATTGAGCCCTGCCCAAACGTGTAATTATTGATTGACAAGCAGGCAACAGGATAGTGATTAGGACTTTCTCATTCCTGCAGAGCTCCAGACAGCTTCTGGCCTTTGACCCTGATGGCCTATGCATACAGCTGTTCCACAGTCAGAGCAAACTTTTCTTTACAACTAGCCAAGGGAGACATTGTCTTCTGCTGTTGAAACATCTTGCGCCTGTTCAGAGCTGCCCAAGCTTGTCATCACTTTAAGAGTGAAGGGGGGGCAATTTGATCGGAATGAGTGGACCAGGCTTATGACCCCACCCCCTTCATGCGTTCCTTGTCTCATAGCTTCGGAATGAACCATGATGGAATTGGGAACACCTGTGGGACCAAAGGCCATGAGACGGCCAAACTGATGGCGGCACACATCACTGCCAATACCAACCCGTTCTCGTGGTCTACATGCAGCAAGGACTACATCACCAGCTTCTTGGAGTAAGTTCAACCACCTCCTCCTTCATACTTTCTTGGGAAGTAATAGCTTCTTGGAGGCATTACTGGGGCACACAGAGAGAAGGATGTGATGTTCAAAGGAAAAGAATCTGTGTTTCCACACATGAGGTTTGGTCAACCCAAAAGGACCATCTTTATTAATATGAACTAGAGTCATTGTAATTACATTTTTTTCAGTTTGAAATAACACAGTTTCAGAAATACAAAGCTGTCGTTTTTATGCATAATGAACATCGCTTTATAAATCTCAGAAGAAAAGACATCCCCAGACCTTTGACAGGAAGTGAAAATTATCTTTATAGGCATACCAGGGAGATTTGCTGCTCTCAGTCTTCTGTATTGGGTGTTGTGAAGTCAGCAACTGATAAAGTCCAGCAACCCGGTTACTGTGGCAGCTTTTTACAAAAGCTGCAAAGCTAGTGAGAGTTTGTTCACATACCACCACTTTCCTTCTCCTCTGTGAAAGACCCAGGAATCAGACATGTAGAGCAGCAGTAACTTGATTAGGTATTCATTCATTGTGGACAGAGTGTACTGGGAGATATTTTTTCTCAAAGCCTGCATACATATTAATATTGCTTGCCTCTGTGTACTGCATGTAGATCTATGCAGCCCCTATTTCTGTGGTGTGGGCTTTTGGTAGGGCTGTCCTATGGTTTGAGCCATCCTCTGTGCATGATGCAAAGGGTGTAGACAGGAAGAAAAGGTGGTTGTTATGGTTGTCAGACAGGGTTTCCTGGTGAATGATCTCATGGAAGGAGGTTAGGTATCCTGCCATGGAAAGCACATGTGCCAACTTCCCACATAAACACTAAAGGCTAGCTTTTCCTTTGGGTTTGGGACGTGTTTGTTGTTGTACGATCAAACCGTATTATCTGCGACCATCATCAGAGTTTTTTTTTTTGTCTTCTTGAACTCGCTGAACCGAAAGAACTGCTGATGAATTTTTACTGATACTCTTGCTCAAGATCAAATCTTTGGCAGTACATTTTGCAGTTGTGCATCTTTTATTTACAGCATTAAATTGTTAATAAAATGGCCTTCCATGATCTTATTATCTCTCCCTACTCTCTCTGTTTATCAGATTTTGGATGCGTCACCAATTTTACTAGCCAAGTAAACAGCTTTGGTTATGGAGTTGTTCTAAAATTTAGTGGATGGGCTCAAGCTGCAAAAATATAAAAAAATAAGCATGTTGGATTGACAGTACTTTGTAGTTTATAATTCATAGTTCTCTATTTTATGAAATGCACATATGTTCAAATAAATAAAAATTAACGAAACCTCTGCTTTAGTACTTTTTTTTTTTTTTTTGTAGTTTCTAGACATTTACTTATATCAAGATATCCGTTGGTTGTAATGAATTTGGCCAAGTCTTCCTTAAGCAAGGTTTTGTTGACATGCCAAATACTCATTTCTATTTTTAAAGCGTCTGTTTTGTCTTCCTCTAAAGCAATAAACGAGAGAGGTCTGTGTTGGTACATTAAGAGTCTGAGGGGACTGAGCCAGGTTTGTCTTTCTCCCAGCAGAGGGGATCTTGTGGAAGCCAAAGAAAAGGATTATTCCACCAAACAACACAGAAAAAAAGAGAAAACTGAAGGGATGTAACTGAATACGGCATCGGTTGCTCTTCCCTGAGCAAAAGCTTGTGTGTTTCTTTCCTTTTCAATGTATTTTGTTTAGTTTTCAGTTAGATTAGACTTCCAATATTCTGGTGGGAAGCTAGAGATAATTTTTTCATTTAATACCTCCAAATCACCATTGTTTATGTTCTTTTTTGCTGCCATATTCAGCTTCTTGCTTTCCTCTCTTATCTTTATCATATTGTAAATATCCGTTACTGCAGATGTGATCTCTGATTGTTAGTTGTCATAGATCAGCAGAGAAAGGCACTGTGGTTCCAGAGCTTTGGCCACTGGTCAATGGGTGACTGTATAATGTTAACATTAGCAAGCTCAGAGGACAGTATACGGGGGTACACTGGTGATTAGTGGAAGTAGAATTTTACTTGGTCTTTATATTACCTGGCTGTTTTATTGCGATGGTCAGTCTGTGTTTAGTTTTATGTCTCTGATACGTTTGTGTTCAACTCAAGCAGGAGACCGATGTGGAGAACAGAGTGAGCTTGAGATCCAAAACCAGAATCCCAACAAAACATGCCCTCTCTGCCTCCTGGCCTTCTCTTCCTCAAAGCTTTATTTTTCTGCTGTGTCTGTGTTTCAGCAGTAGACAAAGCAGTGGTCCCCTCTTTTTTTTTAATGTTTCTTGGGAGTGTCCATATTTCAATCTGACTGAAACAGACTAAACACAGATCTTACACTGGCCATGCAACCCTCAGCATTTCTCCTTCTCTACCTTGTCTCTTTCACTCCCTTTTCATCAGTTTACTGGTGCTTCAAAGGATTCCTTAGGAGGACAAGAGCACCATATATGTCCAAATCTGTGTTTTAAGCACACTGTTTTTCTTCATCACTTCAACTCTTCATCTCTCTCTCTCTCTCTCTCTCTCTCTCTCTCTCTCTCTGTCCGCATACTATAATTGTATATGTCTAGTTATTCATATAAATTAAAGAAGCACACAGACAACAACAAAAATTCTTCTCTAGGTAAAGAACTCTAAAAAATAAATGTTCCTCATAACTTTTAGAAATGGAAGAGGGGAAAAGACTGTAGAAGAGCCAATCCTGTTTTAGGTTTGTCTTTTTTGACAGCTCAGGTCGCGGAACGTGTCTGGACAATGAGCCTCTGAAACGAGACTTCCTGTACCCTACAGTGGCTCCGGGGCAGGTGTACGATGCAGACGAGCAGTGTCGTTTCCAGTACGGCACCTCTTCCAGACAGTGCAAATATGGGGTAAGAAGGATGCAATGCACACTCACAAATGCTCTGAGAATGTGGTCCTGGGATGGACTGGTTGTTCCTCAAATCCAGTTTACATGCAACTAATTAAAGATTTGATGATGGTAGCAATGTACAAAACTCATCGGTGCCTTGAGTGCAATTCTTCAGGCCCAGTGCAGTACACAGTGTAACATTTTTAACAGACTCTATTCAACTCACTATGCAGTCAGGATTTGAGAAAACAGTGTGGATCAGGTGCAGTTTGGCGATCTCCCTGGATGGAGTTTGAGTAATAATTATATGGTTAGCATAATGTGCATGAAAACCGTGCACTGAAACAGCAGTCAGCAGTAACATATGTAGCCAACAGACACATGACTTTTGTCTAACCACAAAAATGTTTGGTATTTCACAGTAAAATATTTGGTCGCCTGATCACATCTAAATCAGAATCTTGCCATGGGGTTTCAACACAATACCGCTTTATATTATCACACATGAGGAAACCATACACGAGTACCACAAGGACAAAATCATTTCTGACTTTTAGCCTTCTGTCTCTGCTCTATCTGCAGCTTTAGAGTCTGGGGTATATATAGGTACATTATATGATGTTTTAAGAAGGATTTTTATGACAATGGATGATTCAGAAAGTGGTCTGGATGCAGTAAACCAGGCCAATGGTTAAAGAGCTCTGAGGAGACGCAATGCCGGAGGTCAAGCTATTATTTTTACCACTGACCCAGAAGAAACTGGCCAAAGGAGCATGATCTGTTCTGCAGACAGGCCTGCAGTATAAAAATCCTATTGTAACATTCTCTTCCTTAGCAAAGAGTGAAAAACTTGTTTGGAAGTCTAGCAACTCAGTCTTTGGCTCTTAACAAACAAAAAAAGTTTCTTAAATGAATGGGATGGGGGATCCTATTTTTTTTGTGAAAGATCAACATAGGTTCAGGAATAAAAATCTATATGATAGCGTTACATCGACTAACCCTTGGATTAGCACATATTCTGGACATCTGGATCTTTTATAATTTCACCATGAGCAATGTATCATAAAAGTGTGGTTTGCCCTAAATGCTTGAAAATGGAAGATTTTACTGTCCTTATTAATGATATTTTGGAAGAGGGTGACCAGCCTGTACTTTATCTATGCTTTCTGAATTCTAAAATGAATGGGCGGTTCCCATTTCTGGTGTAGCACATCAATATCTATTGTCATTAAGAGTGAAAAAAATAACTATTTATTTGATTTTTTATATATTTATCTTTAGAAATTTCTAAAAGCAAGATCACAAATTCGAACTCCAGTGACCTCTGTCTGTTTCCTCTCCATTACATTGTTATGCTAGCCAACACAGGCACCTTAGCTGATGTAACAAAAATGGGAGGTAGCATTCTCCTCACAGCATACTAAGCTTGTCCTTTGATGTATTATATTAAAAATGATAAACCAGATAAAGTGCTTTGTAATACTTATACTTCAAAAGGGATTCCTGGCCCGGCATCCCCAAGTGACTGAACTGGATCTCCTGGTATTTGTGCCAATGCCTAGATAGTTACGCCAATTGGGAGGCCAAGTATAATATTTTGCGTACACTTTGCATCCATAATGAATATTAATGGAAAACAACCATTATAACAACTTTTTCAAACATTTCCTTTAACTTAATTCAGAAATAGTTTATGCATGTAAATGTCTGTCTTTTTTGTTTTTTGAAATATCAAACTACAACATAATTTCTTTTTCAGCCAATCTGATAGCTTGTTCTGGGATGATGAATCTTTTGTGTCTCCTTCTGTTGAAACGAGTGTGAGAACAGAGAGGGGCTCTCATGTCCAACAACTCAGATTATTTTCTCTTCCATCTGGGATTAGAGTAGAGATTGCCATGTTGACATTCCCCCAAGGGAGATCAAACAGCAGCATGGACTTTGTCATAATAAAGGATAATTGCTTTATTAGCACCTGGGACAGGCTTAGCTAGATCCGTTTGATGTTCTTTGAACATATCTTCTCATGTCTTTCAGAGAGAGCCAAATTGGGGTTTCTGATTTTGCCAACTTAATCCTCATCCTTCTTGAAATGATAATGATTTTCTCCAAAGAACAACGAACTCGAGCAAATAAACTGACTTGGGGGAAGAAACAAACCCACAGAAATAGGAGAGCCTGAATGAGGCCAAGTGAATTAACGAATAATAAGGGAGAGTGGACAGCCTAGTATGACTATGTGACTATCCGTTCTACACCAGAAAAAGAATTAAATTACAAGAGATTACAGAGTTATTTTCTTTCATTGAGAGAAATATCCGACAGCGGATGCTCTTGTGCCAAAAACAGAACCCTGTAATTTTTCTCTTAAGCTCATAACTGTGGTATAGATCAGAATGAAAGACAGCCATTCAAAAAAAGAGCAGCATTCCCTTGGCTCAGCTTTATTACAGCATGTAGTGTTAGTGGATTCTGACAATCTCATCTTTTTTAGCCAACCATCTGTTTAACACAAGCCTTAAGAGAATTGTTACCACAGTGATGGACCAGGATTTGGTTTGGAAATACTATTATACTAAAGCTAATGCACATATTTTTGCAAAAATCAAGCTAATTGACTTTTGGAATAATGTTCAAACTGCAAAGATACTTAACAGTACTCATACTGGTATACACTAATGACTGGTGGTGCATGCAGTTGAGACGGATGCTGTGGTTTTTCTATAGCAAGAGACGCCTGGCTTATGGGAAGCGCAGCAGTGAACAGTGACCGTTCGCAAGGGAGCTGTAGTGCAGTCACACTCCATAGTCATTTGGATCTGGCAAGAATGTTTCCTGTTCAATGTATTGTTCTCCCAAACCCAAAAAAGGACCTCACCTCCATCTTGGAAGATCTGCGCACAGTGTTCTACAAAAAGGATGCGTCAGCAGTTTTGAAGCCACTAATATAATGAGCTGTGATAGAAAGACAGACAAAGGTACATCATATTTTGTGCTGATCTAAGGCCAAAAATCTCAAAATGGATGATTTGAAAAAACAACCTCATGAAATGCATAGTTGAGTTTCCATAACAACACCATTGCTTTTTCCCATGAAAATTGGTTTAATGTTTGGGCGGATAACTCATGTTGGTTTACGGTTAATCAGCCTTATGGACTGATTACTTCTTTATTATAATATACTGAAATGTGTAGCTAGTGCAAGTATGTGAACGTGATCAGTTTTACTGGATCATCAGTAAATGAATCTGTGCACGTGCATGTGGACTTTCAATGAATGGAAGAGAGCCTTAGCCTCATTCTACCTCCTAACATCCATCACTGCCCTGGTGGTGTCAGTCCTTCCCAAGCCAGTGAACTCATTTTCCAGCAGGGCAGTCCAAGCTAGCAGGTAGCCTTACTGTTGATGCATCAGGCGAACTGCAGAGAATCAGTTTACAGTTTTCTTGAATGTAAATTGATTGCACGAGCTGTACCGTTGACTCACCATGTTCTTAGAGGTCAGGGTTTGTGCTTAGTCCTCTAAGTGTTTTTCATCAAGGCCACTATTCTTTCATACATAGTTGTCCTGTAAATCCTTTGAAGCTGAGAGAACGTTATGCGAAGTTGTGCAGAGCTAGTCTTGTAATGCACATCTTTATTTGCTCTAGAAGCACCACTGGATCCATGCTTATTCCCTCAGACTAAGCTGTAGAAAACAAGGCTGAAAGCTGAGGTGACTTGTTTACAAATGCTAAGGAGATAAAGAGTTATTGTTATGTCTACCATTTGTTCATTGTGGCTAGCAATTCAAAGTTTTCATTTGTTGAGGAGATATCGGCTTGTTCTTTGTTGTCCAAATTATGGAATTTAGTCTACAGTTGTACCGTTTAGACCACTTACCATATATTTTTGAAGACACACAGATGGTAGAACTGAAGTCATACTATATTATGCCATGATTGATACTTTTATTTATTTATTTTTTTCCTCTCTGGTATCAATTGATATATTCTGACCAACTTGCTTTTGCCTTCTTTCCTAGGAAGTGTGTAGAGAGCTCTGGTGTCTTAGCAAAAGTAACCGCTGTGTCACAAACAGTATCCCAGCCGCAGAGGGTACACTGTGCCAAACTGGCAGCATTGAGAAAGGGGTAAGTGAAAAAAATCACTTACAAATGTTGGCTCAACTCTTCTTTGTATTATACAGTAAGTCTGGTTTAGACTGGATTAAAAAGCCTGGTTCAAACACTAAAGGAATGACTACTACCATTATTGGTTATCCTTGTTGTGTCACTTAAAATTCATAAAGGAATATTTCATCCATGCAGAAAGTCATGTTTACCATAATCATGGGTGACCAGTTAGAAAGACATCTGTATCAAGAGCTGTTCCTTATTTCTCATGAGAAAAATTGCCAAAGCTGGCCCTAATGTGTTAATGTTTAGATTTTTTTTTATTTTTTATTTTAAATCTCAATTACTGAGTCCTTTAATCATCTCCCATCTGCATTCAGAATAAGTGGCCCATTTATTGCCGGTTCTTGAAACTTGGTCATACACAAATATGCAAACGTTTCCTCCCCCACCCCGTCACTCTGAGTTGGGCTAGTGGGAATGTTTTGAAATGCCAGGTAGGCATCCCGGGCAGTGGGAAAGAGCCCCCTGCCAGATTAGGGGAGAGAAAGGCAAGGGGTGTGGTGCTCGGGGCCAGCTGTGATTATTCAGCTCCTCGCTCATTGTACCAGATCTGGGAATAAGAAGAACCATTCCCCAGGCTCGCTCATGCACGCAGAGTTTGGGTCACCAGTTCATGCTGCTGCCGGGCCAGGTTAGGGAGACAGTTTTAACAAAGATTACGGCCGCCATTGTCGCCATTCGTACGTTGGCTAAAGGGGAAGAATGAGAGAGGACCACGGGTTGTCATCCTTTGTTACCATTAGCCCACTGGAGCCATTCAATGCCAAGCCCGTGTGCGTCGTCCTGGACAACCAACGGGCCCCAGGTTGAGCCGATGTTTTTTTTTCAGCGAGTGGCATGCTTATGTCTGCCCCTGGCCAGATTGGCATCAAAGGAATATGAATTTCAGCCATTTCTCACCCAACATATAACTCCTCCTGGAACAGCAGGGAGATTGAATAATGGTGAATTTGATATTGAAAAATATATCAAATCAGTTTTAGAGAATCATGCATTACATTTTTGCGAGGTCAGAGATTTACAGCTCTAGTTTTAGCATTTGTACTTAACTTTTGCATAATTTTCTCTTAGAACTGTGAATCCCTGGTCTGATCGATCCATGGCAAAGACAGTATGAGTTCCTATTTTGTCTTGAGAGATCACGTCTGTGTTTAGACAGGTAGCAATAAAAGAAAGAAACCACTAGGCCTTGAGTTCAAGACAGATATGGGCTGTTGAAGCTAAATCAGACCTTTTGAGATAAGACATTCTTAACAGGGTTATTTCTGGATTACTTGGTTGCATACCTGTCGCAATCTTTCTGTCTGTCTCACTTTCTCTATTACTGTCTTACTCTCTCTCTCTCTCTCTCTCTCTCTCTCTCTCTCTCTCTCTCTCTCTCTCTCTCTCCTCTCCTCTTTGTTCTTCTCTACCCCTTAGGTAATCTTGTTTATAGTGTCTTAGCACATTACCCTGATTTCACAAGCTAGCAACTTGAGGGACACACCCTTCTCCTTGCCAAGTTCTTCTCTGTCAGTGGTGAGAGGGAGGGAGTAGCAGGGCAAGAGACGGAGAGATAGAGAGAGAAAGAACTTAACCTACTGACACAGTTGTGCAGTGAGGACGGATCGTCTCCTCTGTCTCCGTTTACTGGCCTTGTCGTTCTGCAGACAAAGGCTGGATTACGCAGAGTTGTTTGAAGAATGAAGATTCCAGTCAGTCTCTACGGAGCCTCGGGTCCATGTGCCAAGGAGCTGTATTCTTTTAACAGTGTGGGTTTGATTAGGGGACACTTGGTGGATGTGTCTTGGCTACAGAGTGCAGCCAAAACTCAGCTTTACAGAGTAATTCAGCATACAGGGTTGAATTTGGGGGTTTCCACTCTGTTAAGATAGACTGATGGTGCTCTGGTTTCCTGTAAATTTTGTTCCTGTTTAAAAATATCGTGTTACAGTGCAGAGAAATCTTTTTACTTTTACACTGTACTGAAAATAAACATAAATATTGCCTCTGACTTTGATTACAGCACATAAACTTTATATTGCATCTGCAGTGCAAAGGCACATGCTCTTAGTAGTGTGGGGCAATAAAGAGTAATTGTTTTTAATTAAACAAATCTTTCACCATATTGATGCTTTTTTTTAGGTTGATTTAATTCACTAACCCGACTTTTTTTCCATCTTGTATGTGGTAGTGGTGCTACCAGGGTGAGTGTGTGATATTTGGGACGTGGCCGCAGGGTGTGGATGGAGGTTGGGGCCCCTGGTCGATATGGGGTGAATGCAGCCGGACATGTGGTGGTGGCGTGTCTCGGCTCATGCGCCACTGTGACAGCCCAGCCGGCAGGCAAAGTAAGCCTGACCAGGCCCCACTCCCAAAGCTCAGCTCATTTCTGCCTGCGTAGTCTAATCTTTCATTCTGTGGTTTGGTTAAATTAAAGGCATACTATGTAGGAGGGTTCACATCCTTGAAATTATAATGTACAAGTTTTGTTTGGGTTATACCAGGAGTGTTTGTCAGCAGAGTTGATTGTGAGATAATGAATACTATTTAAATCTTACATATTGTATTGTAATGCATTTTCCTGAATTGCTATATTTTTTACAGTATGTTAAACTCAGCAAATAAATAGAAACTGAATTTTTTTATATATATAGCATATATCATTAAAGATTTCCAGTTCAAATGTGTTCTTTGTAGAAACTGTATAAAACATGCGATTTTGTCCCGTGTTAGTAAGTCTATAATGACATGGTTATGTAGTGAACTACATTTTATTTATATTCTGTATTGACTTGGATCCCTTCTGTAATTTCTTGGGGGGAAAGGAACAGAACATGGTGAAGCTTTTTTTTTTTCACAAAACATTTGCCTGATAATAGGAAGAATGAAAGCATGTGATATTTGTAGAAACAGCAGCCATCAATATATAATCTTAGATTAATTAACTGCATAGGAGTATGTTTACTTTCTGTTGTTCGAAAAACTTTCAAACCTCAAAATGTTTTCTGGCACTGGGAGGGGATTTCAGTCCTCTATTGTTCATTTTAGCTTGATTTTTCTTTTGGTTGGATTTGAAAATTATTATATTGCTGTTCCTGTTGTATTTCATGCTTCTTGGTCACAAAACAAGACTTTTCCTGAATTTTCTTTTTTTTTTCTCCCCAACTTTTGTGTGTTGTGGCTGCAGGAGCTCAAAGCTCTACTGGCTGCAGACAGAGTTTTGGGTTTCGTTCCACGTGCTTGCGGAAATGTCTGTCCTCACACTCTCCCGACGGCCTGTTGTGGGGAGTGTGGCCCGCGTAATCTGTAACACCTGTGTAAGGTGATCGGGCTGGTTACCTGAAAGGCGTGGGGAGAAGAAACTCGAGACTTGGAGCAGAGCTGGCCTGGAAAGCATTCATTAAGGAGTTGGCCTTTAAAGGGAAGCACAGAGAAAGAGAGAAAGAGTGCAATAGAGACAAACAGAAAGGGAGAGAAAAAATGAGAGCAGTGGGGCTAAGGAGAGTTTAAAAAGGTCACAGAAAAGAGATAAACAGGAGGAAGGAAAACAGAGAAATGTGTAGAAGCAAAAGAAAGGAAGCGAGAAGAGGCAGAGAGAATGGGGAAAGAAAGATAAACAGTGTTTGCTTGCAGATCAAACTATTGAAGCGTAAAAGATATTGAAGCACAAAGCAGTATACAATGCACTGCTGGCACTACTGAACCAACTGTGTCCAACAAGGTAACTTGTCTGAAGCCTTAAAAGCTTTTTCTGAATTTTTTTAACTTTTTTGGCTCAGCATGTCTTGAAACAGATATATATTTTCAGTTCAGTTTTCACCGAACTACCTATATTTTTGAAAATCTTAATTCAAGGTTCTTTGTAGCAAAAATAATGCCTTAACTTTCACATGTAAATAAAGTGTCTACTGACAGCAAGCTGAAAAGCTGAGACCCAATTACTGTGGGAGCCAGTTTTTGTTGTTTTTATTGCATGACCTAAAATTTTGCAGTTATAGAGCATTACAAAATGTGACATTTTATTAAACATAGTTAATCTTCAAAAAATATACAAATGCATTTTACAGTGCAGCATTTTGTAGAAATAGAAACAACACAAGCCTATGTCAGATTACTTAACAACTCCGTTCAGGTTAGACATGTTTACTAGTGAGTATGTAGTGGATTTTTTTTTTGTTGTTGTAGCAAAATGTAATCTATAAAGCTGTGCTTTAAGAGAACTCCGTTCTGCATGTTTTCCACTGGAACAGGTTTATGGTTCCTTCTGCTTTGATGCACTAATTTGACTCATAAATGAATTAGTCCTTCATGAGATAAATCATGAGGTGTGCTGCAGTAGGGAAACCTATAACTGCAGTGTGGTAACCCTGCAGGATGTGGGTTAATGAGAGTTGGGTTTTTTTTTTTGTTTTTTTTTAAATGCTTAAGTCTATGTGAAAGAGCAACTTGCACAGATAACAGATGGCAGGACCTTGGTGATCTGATAACCTGCTTTTCTGCAGTAGTAAAGCCTTCTTCATCCCCTGGGAGCAGTCAGTGGAAAGCTTTCATTTGTGCCACCTTCCCCTCCCTGAAGGAGCATCCTCATCCATCTCCACTCAGATGTTATCTTGCCTGGGTGCAGGCGGAGTTGGATTATTACCTCCCTCCCCACTTGTTGCCATTGATCTGTCCAGCATTGTGGGTGCTTCCTGGGAGTGTATGAGATGGAGTTTCTGTGTATGTTTGTGTGCCATGTTGATACTGATGTCAGTTGTGTGGTTGACCTCTAAGCCCATGCAAATGCATTGCAGATGGTTCCTGGTGTTGACTGCAATGAGTGGTGTTGTTGTTGTTGTTGTTGCTGTTGTTGTTTTTTCTTTTTCAATACTGTGTCCTTCAGTGTGATAAAGGGTGCTGTTATTTTATTGGTTTACTCAGATTTTTTTTTCCTTTTTTTTTTTTCAGGCCGTCTGGTGGAGGAAAATACTGTCTTGGAGAAAGGAAGCGCTACAGATCATGTAACACTGATGTGAGTTCCTGGTCCCTCCTCTGTCTTCTGCCCGTTAATATACAAACAGGGTTGATATGGAATGGAAGTCTGGCATATTTTGGCTAGATGATCTGCAAACAGAGCTAAACCTGATTACTGTAATTTGGTGGATAAATTTAATGAATTTTTATGAAAATGTGATCGTTTATTCCTCAGGTAAATGGCATTGTGGAAAAGCTATGGCACGTTTATATATTTTTGTTTATCAAACCGCAAATAGATACAAATAGTGCAATGAAATCTGCAGAAACAAATGCATGTTTCATGGACGTTTCCTGTAGAAGATGTTAATCTGAAAAATCGTATCTGTATAAAGCATAGTGGAATTTGCATAATCATTAAGTCTTGTCGTTCAGATGTAAAATATTTTGTGTGAGACTTTTATCTAATGTCTCTGTTTAGCTAACCATGTATCTACTTAAAAATGAGTGAAAAGAAGGCACTTGAGTGCATGTTTAGAACCCACAGCTGCATGTATTGAAAAGTTGCTTAGTTCGTTTCTTTGGTCAGTTTCTGAGCTGTTTAGGAAAGATTGTTGATAAAGAGAGACCAAATTTGGGAAAGATGTGCCCAAAGTAGAAGGCATGCTAGCATTATTACAGCTGGTGTTTTTATTACAAGCTTGCTGATAGCATTGGGCTGTCTGAATAAGGGGTTTGTTTTATGAGCTGTAGAGGCGCACTTGGTCGCACTCTCTATCAGTGGCCTAATACTACCCCAGTTATTAAAGTTATTCATAGCCAGATGGGCTTTGCTGCATCACTCTGAGAGCTGTCAGACTTGCAGAGTTCGGATACAGATAAATAGAAAGGCTATGAGTGCTTTTTGAATTTATGGATGGAGAAGATCTAATGCCTCAGGGCCCTTAATCAACTAAAGTGCATATTGTCATGGGCTTTGAAATGTACATTGATTGATTTTCCTACTGTCTGTTATTGAGATCATAAAGCATAGACCATGCCTCAGCAGATCCTTTTGTGTTTCATTTAGCATCACTCAGCTTTAACTGAGTGATCCATAAAGACTAATGTATTTTCTCCACAGGTTAAAAACGAAAAAGCATGAGCATTTATTTTCGTGAAGCTGGAAATGCGGATTTCCCCTCCTCATTTATTTCAAGGTGGCCTGTCTTTCAAAGTGAAAAGTGAGGTGGCAGAGGGCCTTAAGGCTATTCTACCACAATTCTTTTAAACAACAGCTCAGGGCCAAGTGTCAGATGTTTACCTTGGACAACAAACACCATGCCCAAAACCACTATTCTATTCACTTGAAGGCTCGGCCTCCAAAACAAACAAAAGATCAGGCATGGCCTAGGTTCTGGGTTCTGGCTGCGTCATTAGGCCGGACATAGGATTAATTGGCAACAGCAGGCTCAGGCATGAAGCGGAGCAGCCTAAAACAATCCTATCAACACAAGGCCTTGACATGGTTAGCCCCTTGACCCTTTGGAATCCAAATGATCTTGATGGAAATAGCCCAGGGCCACTCCTCCTTGGGCTAGAATCAGCTATCTTGGGCTATTTTTTAATTTTTTTTTTTTCTATAGTCTGAATTTATTAAGACTTAAGTCATGGAGGATGTAAACCCCCATGGCTATTGTTCAGCTCTGATCAAAAGTCTGCTTTTTCTGCTTCTCACAACAATGAGCTAATCTCTCCTGCCCCCTCCTCCTCAGCTCCCACACTCTGCTCCATCTAGCATTGCTGAGTGTAGTCACTTTCTGTGATCAGACCACAGTCATCATGACTGGCGTAATAATAGAGACACTATGAAATAGTGTAATTCTGATGGTAAATATTCATTTAGAACTCATTTGAGGATTGCGGCTCAGTTTAGCTGACATGACTACTGCCGTTATGAAAGGAGTTTCCCAACACGACCTCAATTTTAGGCCACTCAGAGAAAACATCATGCAAAATTGACTTAGTTAAGCTTAGTACACTTAATCTGAAATCTATAGCATCAGAAATGTTTTAGGATTTATCTTGAAATGTACAGGTTGAATGGAGCTTGATTTCCTGTCCATGTTTGAATCTCACAACTTTCAGTGCACAATAGTTTGGCACAAGCTGAACTAAACCTCTTTGGTGCCATCTATTGTCGCCCCAGTTTTGACTCACGTTTCGTCACTTACGAGACCAGTGCAATCTCAGTCTCACATGCCTAGTAATCAACCAACTTCTGTCTTTTTCTAAATGACATAGAAATACTTCTGTTTTCAAAAATGTACAAAAGCTATGAACAACTAATGTAGGAGCCTCGTTTTATGGTCACTATTAAATCATTGATGAAACGCGTCTCTTGAGAGAGAAAGGAACTAGACTTTATCACCTATAATTGCTCAAACGAATCATCAAGAGTTAGAAAATGTGTTGTTTGATCAATGTTGATCAGTATCAGTATGAAAGCACAGTGAAATGATAAAAAAGCCTCTTGTCTTTGCTCGCAGGCTTGTCCGACAGGGTCACGAGACTTTCGGGAGAAGCAGTGCGCTGACTTTGACAGCATGCCTTTCCGTGGGAAGTACTACAACTGGAAGCCTTACACTGGAGGTAAGGTTCCAAGCACGAGACAACGGCAAAAAACAGCAGTACAGCACTGTGGGTAATGACTGGATGACACTGATGGGAAAATCTTCAAATGTCCTACTATGGCATTGGTAGGGCTTAAGGCATGAGGATGCACACACAAACACACACAGCAAATGCGCATTGTAGTGGGTCACCAAGAGACCACACTCTCCCATGAAGCCTTCCCAGAGGCAGCGCTTCAGTGATAGTATACATATCAGCCTGCTTTGTGTACCCTGCTAACATCAACAATGTGGAAGTCTCTTTGATGGTCTGAAAATTCCTGGGATTCCAGAGCCCCATATCTTTGAAGGCCTTGTGAGTGTGTGTGTGAGTGTGTGTGTGAGTGTGTGTGTGTGAGTGTGTGTGTGAGTGTGAGTGTGTGTCTCTCTCCCAGGTTGACTTCAGCACTGAAAGCATACTATATTGGGACCCATGACCAATTGTCATTGCCCACACAGACAACTGCTTCCCACAGCTCCAAAAATTTTTGCACACGGAGATCACATGCGATAACTGACCTTACAGCTTGACCTATAGACATCTATCATTGTTATTGTTGTCCTCCAATATTATTTAAACAAATTACATAAATAACAGAACACTCTCCCAGTCTCTCTCTCTCTCTCTCTCTCTCTCTCTCTCTCTATATATATATATATATATATATATATATATACAAACACACACACACACACACAACACACACACACATATATATATATATATATATATATATATATTATTCATTTATTTATTTATTTATTTTTGGGGGGGGGGGGGTTTATTCTATATTCAAGACTGCATGGTTACATTTAATCAGAATCAGATCTAAAGAGAGTTTCTCAAATAGGAAAGGAAGTTTTCATACTTAAATCAAGAGGCTGAGATGCCGGCAAACATAGAAAAACTCTTCAGGAGTGAAAACTGAGAAAACTGAGAAAACTGAGGGAAGTTCAAAACCACCTCGGTCATCTCCTTATCATCCTGCCCCTAAATAAACCTGGCAATTACCAATTGTTTGGCTCTGAGAAACCATTTGGATCACATACATCCTCATAAAGAGACCAAGAGAGATAACCTCTGCCTATGTGTTGGCAGCTTTGTTAATATCTCCTCATGTGGGCGTAATTATGATGTCAGCCTAAATGTTTGGTTCTCACTATGAGTAATGCCTCTCTCGTGGTGTGCGAGGCTCTGACCCGACTGAAAAAACCTCAATCTCGCTTTCAATCAAACTCAATGTCGCGATAATCACAAAGGAAAACAGTTTGTGTATTTCACTAGCAAAGGACATGACTTACTTGTTCCCATGTTCCTTTATCATATAAAAATATATCGCAAGAGGCCATGAGACACTGGGGTGAAAGGGTTATGTTTACATAGGAGCCCTAGGATCCATACTTGGGCTGTTAAACAAAAATAATTCAAGATAGGTGACATTGGTGGATTGATGGTGCACTTTACTGCGTGTTGCAGGTGGTGTGAAGCCCTGTGCATTGAACTGTTTGGCTGAGGGATACAACTTCTATACAGAACG
Organism: Hepsetus odoe; assembly: GCA_017165825.1. NCBI lineage: Eukaryota > Metazoa > Chordata > Actinopteri > Characiformes > Hepsetidae > Hepsetus > Hepsetus odoe. The sequence goes on from CM029383.1 coordinate 20,286,780, forward strand.
TTCCCCTGCTGTCATCGATGGCACGCGCTGCCAGGCTGACTCTCTAGATATCTGCATCAACGGAGAGTGTAAGGTGAGAATCTCTTTCTTTGCACTCAGTTTAAGATTTTTATTTATCTTCTTGTAGATAAATGTCATGTGCAATGTTTCCCCTAAACCCAAATGTTTAGTTTTGCTCCAGGGCTATGAAGCTAATGTAAGTTGTGAATGAAGTTTAAGACACATGATGACATTGCAATTGCACTGTAAACACTAATCTATCTTGATGAGTCTTGAATTATTGCAATATGGTTAATCCGTGAATGAGATGAGCATGGTACTTCTCCACTCTCCAGTCCTGCAACCCTTAGCATCCAGCGAAATTGCACAGTCCAAAAAACTTGAATCTAAAGCAGCTGCTTGCCTTTAGTTAGTTTTTCTTTTTTTTTTTCTTTTTTTTTTCCTCCCCGTTTGTCCACATGTTGAATTAGTTGGCCTTGTGTGTTCTAATCATTTCAAAGAGCTTGCAGGACAGAGTCTGCCCACTTCTGTTTTCTGGGCTTTCGTTGGTTCTCGGTAGTTTGTTTACTGGCAGCTTTTGAACTTGGTGCAACTTGGAAGTTTTGTTCACTGTCTCTCATAGGATTTTGCTTCTTGTATTACTATTATTATTGTAATTATTATTACATACCCAACATACTGAACATTTGACAAAAGTGGAGAAAAGTGCAAAATCCAGTATTTGGAAAATCATTATTTTTCTTTTTTACATATGACATTTGACATTATTTTCCTTAATGATCATGTCTCGACTGGAGGATGTGTTCACATATGCAGGGGATGTGTTCCTCTTCTGTAAAGCTGCATTGTTTATATGTAGAAACTGACCTGACTTCACATACTTGAGACAAGGTGAAAATTCTGTAAAACATTTCCTTTTAAGCAAGCTATGCCTTTATGAGCCTGAGCACAGTTTTGCCACTGAGAACAAAACTGGCATATTTTAGTATACAGTTTGGTGAAGTAACTGGTGAATTACAGTTTGGCAACAAACTTTAATCCATCCTGCTTTACAGACTGTCAATAAACATCTTTTATCTAGTGAACACACTGAAAACACAATAGTGGTTAAAGGTCTCTTACACACAAATGACTGATTCTACTGATTAAAACCAAACTTAGTGATATATGTTTCTGGGTCTGTGTGTGTGTGTGTGTGTGTGTGCCAGCTGCCTGCAATTATAGGAACAATAGCTTGGACCCAAATCAGCTCTTTGTGGATAAAATTGAGAATCACTGGTTGAACTATAGAATGGCAGCCACCCAGTCCTCATGAGGACCACAAGCGTCTGACATCAAACCCATTTGGAGGGTGTAAGCTTAGAGCTGGTGAATGTATTCTCTATTTTTACCAGATACTAACACTCTCAGACAGACATTCCACAGCACTAAAGCAATCATGACTCCAGAACAATGAAGCCCTCAAAAAATATATATGTTTATTTTTGAGGAACAAAAGGCGGTGAGGTTCTTATCAGAACAGAACACTTCTGGATCTAATTGTACTTTTGGACGATTTGTTAGCCAGGCATGCCAGATTTAATAGGATACACAATTCACTTACAATATTGTTTGTTTAATAAATGAATTGGCAGTGGTCTGGAGCTTTGTGCATATTAGGGAAATGTTTAGAAGGGGTCAACAAGAAGAATGGAATATGAAGCATATTTGTGGCGACTCCACCTACACCTTTGGAAGAGCGAGACACACAAACAGTGTCACTCTGAAACCTTCAAATGTGCCTTACAAAGCCAACTTGGGAGATACAGTGATAGTGTTCAAAAGAGCAAGTGATTCCATTCCAACAGGGGGAGGCTGACATACGTTGCTGCTCACTGCAGCTTACCTTTGCATCATGTTGTTCATAAGTTATGCTCCATACAAACTGAATACATCTCACAAAACCATCTCCATTGAGTCGTATTAGAGACTTTCTGAATGGTCCTTTTGTTTTGTTCTGTCTATCTCTAGACTTTTTTCCTGTTTTTCTATTTTGTTTTATAGTGATATAATATCTTTGAAACCTAATGAAATATCAATTAATACCATTTATGGCCTCATTAAGGGATTCTGCAGCTGTAAAACTCGTCTGTATGATTACACTAAAGCACAGACGGCCAACGCAGGTGATAGTATTTTACCCAGCATGCCTCTGCATTGACGACCGTTCCACCATGTCTGTATTTGGTACAAAATAATCTGTGTGTGTGTATGTGTCTATGGGTTTCCAGCATGTGGGGTGTGACAACATCTTGGGCTCGGATGCCAAAGAAGACAGATGCCGTGTGTGTGGGGGAGATGGCAGCACTTGTGAAGCTACCGAAGGGCTGTTCAACGACTCTCTGCCTAGAGGAGGTCGGTGCTCACCATCTCCCATTTCACAATCTGCAAAGATGTAAAACCAATTGTATTTTTGAACTTTATCAATTATAATGCGCTGTTCACTGTTCATAGTTATTACACATCTAAATGTTTGGGTTGTTTTCCCCCCAAAGAAAGTTTTAGCTCATTGTTATTAATGTCTGTATTGTCATGAACATTTATTCATGTACTTCTTTATTCATATATTCCTGTATATGTTATTTAAAACACTCGAAACTATAACAGAATATTCCAGTTGGAACAGACCTTGTTTAAAATTAAGGTGTTTGAGATGTCCTTAAGAATGGGAATTAAACGAATCATCGTGAGGTCAGAGATTTACACCCCTAACAGGAACCTATCATGATAGCAAAGGAACGGATCTCCCTTGCCAAACAGCGTTGATTAGCCAAGACTAACTCCTCTCCCGAAGCACATGCTGTGATGTCATAACCATTTCCAAGTGTTGAGTTATAACTGTGTGGTACTTTGGCCTGCACGTCTACAGCTCAGGCCTGTGGCAGCGGCGGCCCCTATAAGGCCGTTAAGTGCATAAAATACAACGTGCAGAAACCAGCCATGCGTGAAAGCCTCTGTCGAGCAAGGATGTGGAATGAAAAGAGTAAGCAGAACCGGAGAGAGAAAGAGACAGCTTGAAAGAGTAAGAGAGAGTGAGTGAGAGAGGACGAGGGAGAGAGTGCTCCCCAGAACCCCATCAGACCAAGCCTTCCTCACGCCTGCCAAACGCGACAAGTTTTTAATCGCTTTCCGCAAGAGACATCTTCGCTGAAGCGAGTGCAGCGCAAGTGAGCGGAGAACGTTTTTTTGGCATTGGCCTGTTGTCATGGAGCCAGTGGAGCACTGCTGCCAAATGCTACATTTTTCATGGAAATGCTGTGGGATTTTTTTTTTTCTTCTCTGTGCGCTGTCACCCAATGATAAAGCTTATGTTTTTGGGTCAAGAAACAAGTTGTCAAAATAGAAATGGTAACACAATATATGAGTATTAATTGCATCATCCACTGAGGGAATGAATAAAACTTATTATATTGCATGCATGTTGTAGGTCGGAGTCCAAGAACTGTCTCTATAGAGTGGGACCATTTTCTCCTTTTAAGGTATAGGTAGTAAATCATCTGAAATCTTTGAAAGCAGAGTGTGGGGTTCTCTGGGCATAGATTCTGCTCTTGTTATGGATTTGCTGTTTCTTAGTTATTGCAGGCCTTCTGTGAACACAATCTGAATGACTGATTTCATTCCTATCTCTCAGTTAATTTTGAGGAAACAAAAGTCACTGGACACCTTATTGCATTTGAAGGCATTACTTGCACGTGGTAAATCTAAAGGAATAACCTGTGGTGTGTCTAAAACAGTCAAAACCTTCAATTTAATTTTCTGTATGTTAAATTCAAGAAGTGTGACTTGTGATTGTGGGCTCAAGCTTTGCGACACCCTGCCTTAAGTCTGTGTTAGGACAGAGTTTGAACTATTTCTCCTTCACTAGGTTATATGGAGGTGGTCCAGATTCCCAGAGGATCAGTTCACATTGAGATCAAAGAGGTGGCCATGTCGAAGAACTATATTGGTAGGTGCTTTGTTTCTCACATTTAGCTTCTAAGCGCTGGTCATGAGTGTCCGTGAAAATTGCCTTGTTATTTTCTGGTCCCTCAAGGGGTGTTGTGAAGTGATTTTGTGCACTCTCAGAACCCTCCTTGCTTTCAGTTGTGCAGGTGTAAATCTGAATCCCTTTGACAGCCGCCTTCCCACCCACAAGCCTGAGTGATTCAGAGCATTAAGATGGGCGCTCAATTTTTCTCCCAGCAGTGACCTGAATAGAACCATTTACAGGCCCCAGCCATCTCACTAATTGAAACAGTCAAACAAGCAAGTTTCAATTAAGTTGTTTTGAACACAAACATAAATATCCCGGGGTATGTGACAGCTTGTTGAGTTTAGTCATCCATCATGTTGACACATAAGAGTTCTTCTTTGGTGACATCTGATGGGTGGCCATAGTCAGTTGGTATTGGTTTATAAGGAATCATTCTGGAGGTCTTTGCACACAGATCTTTCACGCTTGTTGTCCATGCACTCTAGTTCTGTATAACATTAATACATACAGTAAGGGGAAAAAACTCTTTACATTGGTCACAATGGGCATTCACAGAAGTGTGCTTACAGTAGAACGATTTGATCTTCAAAATCTGTCCAAATATGACATGACAGTGTGTTGGATAACACTGCAACTCGAAATTCTGATCAGTACCAGTAATAACTGCGGTTTTACAGAGCTCTCCACCTTAACAAAAAGGCAAACGAGCATATTACAATGTTTTGCCAGCAATTGTGTCTGGCATATCCTGATATGACAGCATAAATGTTACTTTTTGATGACCGTTGAAATTTCAAACATAATTTTTAAAACAGCCTTGCATATTCTCTGATCAGTTGATTTGCCGTTTCTCCTATCCTGTCAGAGCAAAAACGTACCTTTGTCAGCTGTTGTCCTATAATACGCTGGCTTGCAGAATCACTGCTAGGTCATAAAACTATTGTAACTAAAATGGAGTGTGAGGCATGGGACCAAAACTAACCTTAATTTGGACTCCAGGCGCACCACAAAGGGATGTCTAGATCACTCAATTTGGCTCTACCTCAATCAGGAGAAAACTGAATATTTGGAGATATGTGTTGTTCCTGGAGACAGGACCTTTGCTTTGACAACCGTACCGCAATGGTATTCATGCGGTTTGTTCCAAACTTTCACCTGACTGTATTTTTTTATTTTATTTTTTTTTCTCTTTCATTTATCCTTCTTTCTCGCTTTCGAGTAAGTTAGTTTTCAGGGCCGTGCAGCATGGGGTGAGCAGGCGAGTGAAAGCTGCTCAGGACAGCACAAAGCCCGTTGCCAAAGTGGCGCGCATCATGGTGATGAATGACGCCAATGACATCACGCCACAACACTCCCAGTGGCAGCTGTTGCCAGGCAGCAGCTTGCTCTTGTCAGACCATTAAACTAAGTGTCCCTCACACACACACACACACACACACACACACATTACATGCCTGAGGAGGAAAGTAATAAATTCTTTGTTACTGTACTTAAGTAGAATTTTTTTTTTTGCTTTGTTTTATGGGTATTTGTGTTGTATTTAATTATTTTTCGATGACGCTTATTTATATGCTATTCCTAACATTTTCAAAGCAGACTTGTGAATTTAGTTACTGGATTTTCCATTATTTTCCATGGATTGTTCATCATTGGGTGGTGGTGGTCCAGTGGTAGGATACTTGCCTATGGACCTATGGCTTAAGAGGTCCCAGGTTCGAAACCCACCTCTGGAGTGTCTCCAGGGGGGACTGTCCCTGTAATTAGGAAATGGAAGTCGCCCTGGATAAGAGCGTCTGCTAAATGCTGTAAATGTAAATGTAAATAATTGTGTGTCTTCTCTGTATCCAGGCTGATTTTAAATGGATAAAAAGGACAAAAGGCAATCCTTTAGTGCATGTCACACACGATAGACATAACGGGTAGAAAAAAACAACAGAATAGACCCAATAAAACAGTCAAGAAAGGCAGACTCTTCTTCGGTTTTGACTGCTCCCATTTAGGGTCGCAACAGCAGATCATCTGTTTTTCCATTTCTTCCTGTCCTCTGCATCTTCCTCCTTCAAACCAACCACCTGCATGTCCTCTCACCATGTCTATAAACCTCCTCTTTGGTCTTCCTCTTTCCTGGCAGCTCCATCTTCAACGTCCTCCTCCAAATATAACCCTTGTTTCTCCAAACCAACGCAATCTTGCTTCTCTAAGTTTTGTCTCCAAAACGTCTAACCTGAGCAGACTCTACCGCTGACGAAAGACATCTGCTTATTGTGAAGTTTATGATTAAAAGGACTATATTAAAAGAGTGTTATGTTCATTATTTTCAGTAGAATTTATTGTAGTTGATGTTTGATTGGTTTAATAGTGTTTGAATGATACAGATGTGGCTTGCAATCCAGTTACCTTTGCACAGGAACAGCCGATAGAAATATCCTTGTAAATGTTGCTTTTTGTTGTGTACTCTGAATTCATTTCCGATTTTTTTTTCCAATTTGAGCACATGAAAGTAGTTCCAACATGACCTAGAAAGAGTCTAAATTTCTAAAATCTTTTTTTTGAGAGCTGTGTGAACATATTTGTGTCACATTGAGAGAAAAAACTTTTGCCTCCTCAGCCCAAAGTCACATCTTTTGAACTCTCCACAGCCTTGAAATCAGAGGGAGACGACTACTACATCAATGGGGCATGGACCATCGACTGGCCTCGCAAATTTGACATCGCAGGTACCGCGTTTTACTACAAGCGACCTGCAGATGAACCTGAGTCTCTGGAGGCACTGGGAGCCACCACAGAAAATCTGGTTGTTATGGTATGTAGATAAACCGTAATCAATTGCTCTGTACTCAATAAAGAACATATTTCAGGATTTTAATACTGACATTTCTGCCTATAGAGATTAACATGCTGTTTATTAGAGCTGAACTGAAAAGGGCTCTTCAATCACAATTCAGGCAGCAAAGGATATTTGCAAAACTATGTACATACAAAAACACACACGCTTTGTTTGAAATCGTCTGGCTCACTCTAAATAAAGCCCACATCTGTGCACAAACCTCACATGAACTCTGGCTCGTGGTTTTAAGTTAACAGCTATATATGTGTGTACAGAAAACCTCTGTCTGGCCAAATGTGAATGCTCCAGAGAACATTTTACATTGTGTGTGTGTTTGCGCGCATGTATGCTTTTTTTGCTTAAAAAAGACAGAAGCCTAGACAGAAGTGCTGGGAATACCAGCAGAACTACAAAACACACAAGTGGTCAGTGGACCGCAAGCTTTTCTTTTGTGGCTTTCATTCATTAGCATCACTCTTCTTTGAATAACTCACATGCACAGATATACACACATGCACACTAAAAAAAACATGATAGAAATAACATGGTCCAAATTATGAGTAGTTTCAGAAATGAAGAAAAAATGTTGTCTTGCCCTTTAAGCTAAACAGTATTTTGAAACCAGATGCTCAGATGTGTACTTGCAAATACAACAGGACGTCCATTTTTTGTGCTTCTGCCTTTCTCCAGGTGCTCCTGCAGGAGCAGAACCAAGGTATCCAGTACAAGTTCAACGTACCCATACAGCGCACCGGCAGCGGAGATAACGAAGTGGGCTTTTCCTGGCACCACCTGCCCTGGTCTGAGTGCTCCTCCACCTGTGCAGGAGGTAACTATTATACTTGAATACTTTGCTTCTCTTTTAAGTACTCTTTTTGTTAGAAATCTTTTTTTTTCCCCCTTTGTTAAAAATATTCTGCCAATCAGTTGGACTTTTTTTTTTTTTTACACTCTGATACGTTAATGTTATATGAAAACTAAAGAGGTCACCTTAGTATTTCTTCCATTGCTATAATTCACAAAAGTAATAAAAACGCTAAGAAAGTGAATTCTGTCAAAAAGTAAGATACATAAGGTTAGTAATGTAGTTTAAAGGGATTTAATTCATATGTAGTAAGTAAGTTATATTTATGAAGTAAGTTATCATCAGAATTTCCCCTAACTACCCAACACAGGCATCAGGAGAGCTGAAACAAGATCACTGTTGAATGGAATTCTGGGTTTGGCCAATTTTTTGCAGAAAAAATCCTGTGTTCCAAAAAGCTTGACACCTATTCTTTACCCATCTCACACTGACGCCTAATGATGCAGCTTTTTGTATATGCCGTTAGACAAACAATAACGCAGTCTCCTTTTTTATTTTTTCCCATGCTGCTTTCCTAGTGCTGCATTGTACAAATGATTCTGTGAGCAAAGGCCTGCCTCCTATTTCCAGATCTGAAAGCCATAACCACACATTAATGTGAGCCCTCACCTCAAATATGACCAGACTGTTCCTCCTGGCCAATATCAAATATCTTTCTTACAACAACAAATAGTTTTCCTTTCTGCTTTTTTCTTAAGCTGTGGTCACTGAAAACATTTGCAGTTCTTGCGATATTCAGGCAAAAATGCAAACATTGCAGACAAGTCTGCAGGGGGGTTTCGCCACCATGGGCCTCGTGTAGCAAGCCATGAACCTGACCTCATTTGCCGCCTAATTCATGCGAACACATTTCAGTTAATATGAAAATACCCCAGGGCAACACTTATGTCATTTGCAAAATGTTTTGTTGTTAATGTTCCTTATTGGCGGCGTTGAACTCTTTCTGGCAAAATTTGCAAGGAGGATTTAAGTCCTGCTGCCTTTCTTGATGTTAAAAGCCATAAAGTTCTGGAATATTCTTTTTAGGAATTACATTGGATTTTCACTACTCCAGATGCTTGGCTTACATTTGTCTATTTTCACACCACCGACAGATTTCAACAGTGCCTGACAAAGGGTCTATTTAAAGGCTTATTTAGGACAACATTCACAATCGTTTAAAACCACAAATTGATGTCAGAAAGAAAATTTTTATAGTGTTATGGCTTTGTGCCTAGGGCACACAGTGGGCATTCTTAACTATCAACCCCAGCTATAAAGAGTTCTTCTGTGAGTCAATCAAGACTTATCACGCACAAAAATGAAGAAGGCTGTCAAACTTGTGTATTATTAGCTGACAATTAAAAGCAAGATGCGACAAACTCCTGGATGATAAGCAGCGTTATTGGTTACAGAAGTCTGTAAATGTAACGTACAGGGTAGAGGGTAATAATAAATAAAGGCATATTTAAAGATTGTTGCACTCGGAGATGTAGATCAGCCTCACAGGCGGCCTAGCAAGCTAGCCAAGCTTGGCATAAGTCAGGCTTAACTCTACACCTCAGGTTTCTCTTGGGGCCACATGTGGCTGCTGCTCTGACGGCTTCTGGTGCTGAGTACACACACACTGCGAAGCTTGCTCATACCCATACTGTTCTAACTCCCACTTTACGCTATCAAGAGCCAAAGAAAAGAAGGGCTTCTCTGTAAAAGTCATTCACCAAGACACTCACTTAAAATCGAGGCATTTACACACCTAGAAATACCGCTGAGGGGAACATAATCCAGCACCCATCTTTCCCTCGGCACGGAGTGCTCTGTCAGCAAGTGGCCCTCTGGAGGAGCATGATAGAGCTTGTTTTACTGTGCACGCCCCCATGTTGACCACACACCATTTTACACGCCAGTTGCTGAAGTATCAGAAACGGCCCGCCAAGTGCAAGGCACAAAGGCAAAGAAACGAGGTGATGTTTTACTATCTGTTTGTAGGCTCTCAGAAACAGGAGATAATTTGCAAGAGGCTAGACGATAACTCAGTGGTCCAAAACAGCTACTGTGACCCCGACAGCAAACCCCCGGAGAACCAAAGGCCCTGCAACACAGAACCCTGCCCACCTGAGTAAGTACAATAGTGGCAAGCCTACAGAAGACTAAGCCACTGAGTTTAGAAGGGGTCCTCCATAGCATTTTGTTAATGAAACAGCCATCACCACCTTCTTATTTAGTCTGCAATATCCATTTGTTCCATCCATTAGTTTACAACTCCTTAGTGTTCTCTAATAATAAAAAGTATTTATTTAAATACTGTAGATTGTGATATTTGATATTCATGGCAGAGTTGGAAACCATTCACACTTCACTTGCTTTGTGATATATTTCTTTGTGTGTACCACCTTTTTATGTATATAACAGGCCAAAATTCTCAGTCTCAGAAAAGGGTGAGAAAAAGTGACCACCTGCGTTTAATTGTATTGGCCAATGAAGTTTATGAACTCTCAAGGGACAATATGCATACATGTGTGGGAAAAATGCATGTGAGGTATTGGCCAGAAACATTTAGCCTCTCGTTTTCAATGGGGCAAGCAGAACAAACAGCGTTCAGTCAGGTGTGTGAAATTTAAATCAGAAAAAATTCTGGATGAAGTGTTTTTGGCATCTCCGCTTCTGCTCACTGCCAGTGGAAGTATAAGTCAACCTGAACAGGTTGATGGGCATCACTAATAAGACCATCTAAAGCCCATTTCCAGTTTTACTTAATGGGAAAGAAACACGCTCTGTGACTTTCCACTGGATTAAAGTGTTTTTTGTCTGTTTGTTTTTGGGCTAATCTTTTTTAATATACGTAACTATCTCAACTAATGTTGAGATTGTTACTGATAATTCATTATACTCTTTTACCATATAATTTAGCATTTTTCTAAAGTATTAAGGCAATTATATTAAAAAATGGGATTATAACTTAAATTATAAAAACATAAAACCTAATGGGAGATACAAACAGAGTGACAGAGTAGTAGTAGGCAGCTGTTTCTATTTTGTTGGTTGTATTTACCTTGTCAACCAAAAATGTTGGTGTAAAAATATAAGCGGTGTGTTCTGGGTTCAGGTGGTTTATCGGTGACTGGTCAGAGTGCAGTAAAACGTGTGATGGAGGCATGCGCACACGCACTGTTCTCTGCATTCGCAAAATCGGTCCAGCAGAGGAGGAAAACCTGGAGGACAGTCACTGCCTGACCCATCGACCAATTGAACGTGAATCTTGCAACAATCAGTCCTGCCCTCCTCAGTGGGTGACCCTGGATTGGTCAGAGGTGAGAGCAATCGTTACTTATTATTTTATTATAGCTCTACACAGCAGATGTCTGAGTCTAATGTGAAAAGCTAAAGCACAAGGTATGGTTTCAGTATAGCTTTAGAGCTGAGAAATCAGTTGAACTTTTTTTTTTTCTTTGTTGAGGAAATCAGGTGTGCCAGAGAAGTATGTCAGAGTAGTACCATTTTTGTTTTCCATGTTAAGGGACAGGTGGGCAAACGAGGTTAGACAAGAGTCCCCATGGATGATGATGTTTGCTGATGATTTTGTGATCTGTAGTGAGAGAAGGGAGCAGTTTGAGGAGAACCTGGAGAGATGAAGATATGCCCTAGAGAGGAGAGGAATGAAAGTGAGTCGGAGAAAGAACATGAGTGTGAACAAAAGGGAGGAAAGTGGAGTGGTTAGGATGCAGGGAGTAGAGGTGACAAAGGTAATGGAATCTAAAAACTTGGGGTCAACAGTTCAGAGTAATGGGGAGTGTGGAAGAGAGGTGAAGAAGAGAGCTCAGGAATTTGGAATGGGTGAAGACGAACGGCATCGGTCTGTCACTGGTGATCAGTGACAGTCAGTGCAAGAAAAAAGTGAAAGGAAAGGTTTACAGGATGGAAATGAGACCAGCTTTTTAGACCATGCTATACGGGTTGGAGACACTGGCACTGATGAAAATACAGGCAGCAGAGCTGGAGGTTTTCGTTGAGAGTGATGAGGAATGACAAGATTAAAAATTAGTATATTAGAGGGACAGCTCAGGTTGGACGTTTTGGAGACAAAGTTAACGTAACCCTCTGTGTGGCTGTGGTCAATCCTGCTGTTTGTGCAACTTTTCTCTTTTTGTTTCCAGTCAGACTTCCATTAATATGCCTTGATACAGCACTCTGTTTACAGCCAACCTTTTCAGCACCAATCTTCTATGGCTTACCTTTCTTGTGGAATATGTTAATGAAGTCAGCAATCTTTCTCCTAATTATGGTTGCGTGTACTGAGCTAGACCAAAAGTTACACAGTATCTACTAGTTTATTCAATCTGAAATTAAATATATACAGTACTGTGCAAAAGTTTTAGGAAGGTGTGGAAAAAATGCTGTAAACAAAGAACGCTTTCAGAAATGGAAGTGTTCATCATTTATTTTCATCAATCAACAAAATGCAGTGAATGAACAAAAGAGAAATCTAAATCAAATCAATATTTGGTGTGACCACCCTTTGCCTTCAAAACAGCATCAATTCTTCTAGGTACACTCGCACACAGTTTTTGAAGGAACTCGGCTGGTAGGTTGTTTCAAACATGACTGTGTTTCAACCTCTGTGTGACATTGATGATCATCAGCACCTGTTTGGTAAAACTGGTTGATCAGACACCGACTATAATCCTACAGAATCCCTGACTTTGTGCAAGTGTACCTAGAAGAACTGATGCTGGTTTGAAGGCAAAAGGTAGTAACACCAAATATTGATTTGATTTAGATTTTTCTTTTGTTCACTCACTTTGCATTTTGTAAATTGCTAAAAATAAACAATCATTATTGATATTTCTGAAAGCATTCTTTGTTTACAGCATTCTTTCACACCTGCCTAAAACTTTTGCACAGTAGAGTGTGTGTGTGTGTGTGTGTGTGTGTGTGTGTGTGTGTGTGTGTGTGTGTGTGTATGTGTGTATGTATGTATGTATATATATATATATAATATGTATGTTTCTATTTCAATTTCAAGCTATAGGCCTTAGATTAAAAAAAAAATTAAATTGCAAAATACATAGGGCTAAATCAAGTAAACAAGTATAAATTCATAATTTCAAAAAGCTTGCTGACTCAGGAGTGTTGTTAAAGCTCTAAATATATTACACTTTTTTTTTAGTGACTGTCCTTGATTGTTGACGTTTTCAGTCATGTTAAATCTTCTTTTTTTTTTTTTTTTTCTTTTTTTTTTTCTTTTCTCGTGTCTCTAGTGCACCCCAAAGTGTGGCCCGGGCTTCAAGCACCGCATCGTTTTGTGTAAAAGCAGTGACTTGACTAAAACCTTTTCACCAACCCTTTGTTCCGACCATAACAAACCTCCGGTGCGAATCCGCTGCAGCTTGGGCCGCTGTCCACCACCACGCTGGATCCCCGGAGAGTGGGGACAGGTAGGTCTTAGCAGCTTATCAACTACACAGTTTCATTAAGTTAATTCCAAACAGTGAATTGGTTGAGTGGCCTGTCCATGTCCATATTATATTAAAGTTTCACTAAAAACACAAAGCGAATACACATCGACCATAAGTCTCAGGGTGGAGCACTTCGTATACATGTTGCGCATAGTGTCATAAAAGAAAAATTCTGCATATCTAGATGGGGGATTGGTGAAAAGTATCTTTCCAGAGAGCACAGACAAAGTAGGGGCTGTTTCCAGACTATGTAAAAGAGCATGTGTTTTAGTCAACAGTCAGCAGAATTTACACTTCGATGATAAACTAGAGTCTCTAGGGAGCCAGTGACGCGTGTGCCTGTGAGTGAGAGAGAGTCAAACAGGCAAAAAGTGTGGAAGTGGTAATAATATCATCCATGTTGTTTGAACTTTATCTCCATTGTAGACAAGGCATCTTTGTCAATGCCAAGAACATGTTTTGAAAAGCAGACAAAAGATAGTGTGCTTAGATTAGCCTTGTGAGTGCTTCCCTATGCAGCTCAGGACATGTTCCAAAACTGTGCACTCAGCACAGCAAAGCTTGTGTTTTAGCTAAGAGGACATCAGTACTGCAACTTAAAGCTGCAGTGCTTTATTTTTAACACTGAAATAGGGATATTTTCTAATCTTTTATAACTGAGATATGCAACAGTAGACAAATATCAATTATTTATTCTAAATCACTTTCCAGATATTGAGAAATCTAGATAATTAACGAAGTGAAAGTTTTGTCATTGTGAAACACAGCACAGCACACAGTGAGACCCAACGAAGGTTAACCTCTGATTTTCAGCCATACACGACTGTAGTTAATTAATAAATTACAAAGCAACATAATCAACATAATCTCAATTCCAAAGGTAATGACCAAACCCATCTCTTGGCTTAACTAGTGCCCTGTTTAAACAACAATTAGGTGAGATGTGCGTTTCCTTTAGGCTCTAATTGGAGCCAACAGCAAGGACTTTCAGTAGGGTAAGGTTGCTTCAAAGACCTATGGGCTGAAGGGCCACTCCCAGGATGCACAGCTCTAATGTCTCACTAATTTGAAAGGAATGAAACGTGTGAGGCTGTGTGGAAACTCATTTGAGATCTAAGTACACGGACAACTGGGCTCCAATCAATTCCTTTTTCTCTCATTCTCATGCACGCACAAACGCCTCTCCGAGCCAATCTCTGGATTTCAGTATTGCTATAGTGTATATATTACCTTACCATCTGAGTAAGTGAGTAAAGATGTAAATTGTGTATTGTATTGAGTAACTTAGCAACGACTCGTTTTTCCATTGGATCATGGCATAAGGAGACTCGTAGAAAACCAAAAGTCTTTAACTTCAGACAGCCCCCCCACCCCTCCCCACCCCCCAACATTGACTCTCTAATACACAACAGCTGACAGTAATCCAAGATCCAATTAAGCTATTACAATGACATTCCACCAGTAGCTGAGTGTTCAGTTGTGGCCTTTAGTTTCAGCCTGTGTTTCACTAGGGACTGACCCAGGGCAAAGGCTCAATTACAGATCCAGTCATGGGCCTACAAATTATAATTAAGAAGTCTAACTTTGTCTGTTTGTGAAGCTCCTGAGGACATATTTACAAAGCCAGATAAGTACAATACTTTGTGAGAGGATATCTAAAGGCTGACTCATGTTAACTAGTTCAGGGGTCAGTCTTTTCTTACCCTTAATTGGCTCAGCTCTTCAGCATGACAACACAGAAACTGATGCAAGGGTAAACATGGATGAGGGATAAATGCAGACTCACACTTACCCTTGCACCGACTGAAAGGCAAGATAGTAACTAGTGCACATGCATGAAAAAGTGAATCCCATCCAGACCCTACATAAAGTCTGAAGACTTTAAACATACTATAGTATTATTAATGCAATGAAGTAATTGGACACAGATGGGCAAGAAAGCAAAATATGGTAAGAGGAAAAGATTTTCTTTGTAAAGGTAATCCATCCTTCACAACTGGTGTGTATTTCAATGGGAAGCGTGACAGGTCATTTAGATTTATGGGAAAGAAAATAAATGTTAAATTGAAAATTGGAAGTGATGCTTATGCATTAGTGTTAAGTGTAAAGAAAAACTGGAAGTTGGACCTTGGACCAGGACCTGATCAGACTGTGGGAGATCATAGTAGAGATGCAGTGTATAAATGCTTTATTACACAAGACTGCAAGTGTAATACTTACGTAGTGTTAAAAACCATATTGACTGGCCTAAAGATATTGGAAAAAAATGAAAGAGAAAAACATTGTATGATCAACAAGTGGGTTAGAGCACATTGGGGGGACACACAGAGAATTCTGTTTGTCCCCTGTAAGGAAAAAATAGGTGTTCCAGTAACCAGTATGCTTGGGGAAAGAGGACTTTTGCTATGATGGTTTGTGAACTTTCCCTCTAAAGGGACAAGCAGACCCAAAGTTTTTCTAACTTATCACCTTTTCTACCCAGTGTTCGGCACAGTGTGGACTGGGACAGCAGATGCGAACTGTGCAGTGTCTGTCATACACAGGACAGCCCTCCAATGAGTGTCCAGAGACCCTGCGCCCCAGCAACATGCAGCAATGTGAAAGCAAGTGTGACGCTACTCCAATCTCCACTGGTGATGGTGAGTATTTATTATTGCATTAACAGATTTGCTATTTTAAAGGTGTTCCTTGACTGTGGTGTTGTACATCCCCACCACATTCAAATGAAAATCACTCTTAAGAGCTTTTTTTGCAATTCTTGCAAATAAGATTAAAAATACTGTAATATTTTTAGTAACTATTCAGAGAGGAGACTGTGAAACCTTACTCTCCTCATTAAGGCCATTCTGGAGCCTCTGTGAAACCCCTGACCACAGCTATACTTCCTCATGATGGATTGGTATTAAGATTTCCTGTATTGGGGAACCAACGTTACACAAACTGTCCAAATGGACCCTAACGGGATTATCTTGCACTTAATTGTGCCTTAACGGACAGCAGTGATGGAATGTCTGCTTTTCCTCTGCTCTCCCCGAGCTATTTAAAAAGCCTAATAAGGGAAGACACTCTCATCGTGATAAGGCAGTTAGGGCCCTTGGTGCTTGTCTACACAGATGGCGGCCTGCCTGGGCTGCGATTCAGACTGGGGTCCCTCTCCCCTCTCACTCTCTCTCTTACTCTCACTCTATCTGTCTGTAAAGATGGTGTGATTACTCTGAGATACTTTTCTGCAGGCCTTGCACTTCAGAATGTTTTGTGGGAGTATTTAGAGCATGCACATTGCTTTGAGGAATGGTAGTCTAGTAGTTGTACTGTGCTGCCCGTGTCAGTTCCTGTAGCTACATTATGACTTGAGTTATCTAGCTGCAGAATTGCCCAGTCCATGTGTGAAGATATCTCATGCTTCCTGAGCCACTCTGTCACAGTTTGTGTCCATGAACATGTCCAATGTCCCTGACATTGATATCTTGGAAAATGGCCGTGCCATTGTTGAAGAAAAATAAAGACCTGGTCATTCATTAAATTCAGGTAATCATAACTGACTAAATAACTTTGCTGAACGTAGACCTGATCAACCTGAGCAAGCCCTGATCAACACACTGCCATATATATATATATATATATATGTCATCACTTCATAATGTTTTTTCATCTGCCTCTCTTGTTGCCCTAATGTGCCCATCACAGGTTAAATCTTGACTCATCGGAACCCATCATCTTTTTTTCATGGCTCCAAAGCAAATCTTTATGCTCTCTATCAACTGAAGCAATTTTTTCTATTTTTTAGCCTCACTGATAAGTTTAGGTTTTCTTAAAGCTGTCCAGCTTTTATTATTTTTTCTTCGCATTGCACATGTGGAAATGCTTTAACTTTTACTAATTAACATAGCTGTGAATTCTTGTGTTAATGTAATCTCTGATTATAATCATTTAAAAATTATTTCAGCCACATTTCTTCCATGAAGATGTTCATCACTATCTTTCCAGGCTTTAATAATACATTGGCTGGATTTAGTCCTATTTAAGTAGTTTCAGCAATTTCTTTAGCTGTTTTCCAACTACTCACTGCATCAGTTAGGATTAAATATCTTGTTTCCAGCTGAAACAAACAGATCCATTTCATGCTTACCCAATGCAGGCTCTAACCTGTTGGCTTATTTAAATATAGCTATCAATGTTTTTCTTTTCTAACTAATTAAGAAATTATTCTTTATAGCCGTTAAACCTACAAATGACAATAAGAACAATACAAATATAATTAAGGAAGATTATAAGCAGATGATTTATAGCAATAAATCAACTGCTTATGTCCGTATATTGCTCACTTACTGAAATGAAACTTTGTTCGTCTTAATATTTGCACTAACTCTAAGATCATATCAGTTATGAGAGAAAAAGAAGAATGAAAGTTAGCACAGGCCAAATGGTCACACATACTCGAACATCACAAGGGGACAGGCGGGGAAGATTTATACGAGCCGGTAATTACTGTCTGAACTGTTGCACAGCATTTGAAATGAAGATAATTCAAAGACGGGAAAGCATTCCTCAGTGCCAGTGAATGAAAAATGGACCACTGCTGGCTCAGTGATTACAGCCTGGATTCCAACACACCTGAAATACAAGACAACATAAGCTGCAGACTGGCAACAGTAATCTACTATAGAAACCCCATGCTGTAGGCAACTTTGAAATCAATTCATCTGAAATTTTGTATGTGTTCTGGGAGCCTAAAACCAAAAAACTCAGTTTTGCTATTTGGCCAAAAAGCAATTGTGTCATTTTAGTTACGTTTACTACATGTTCAAATGGTACAGTAATACTTCTTGTTGAGAAACCACATCCTGTTGCCAGAAACTATTACTAATAACTTAAATAATACACACCTACATGGTGGACCAGCAGATTAGATTTATCTAATACAGTGGACACAATATTTCAAAAATGCCAGCGGAATTGCTGTGCGATCCACTCTGTGCAGCAATTACTCTAAAATCCCAACACCATGTTGAGTTACTGATATTGATGCATTCTACCAAAACAGTTCTGACTCAGGCATGGGCACCATAAGCCGTCTGAAGGTGTGCTATGGTATTTGGCAGCAAGATGCAAGTCCAGTGCAGGTGCTTCTAGCAGAAAGCTGCAATGCACTGTTGTCTTGCACATTTCCATCATAGAAAACTTTTTCAGCAATCTATGCTACAATACCTTTTGTCATTGGGCCAGACAGACTAGTGCCCCAGTATGACTTGGCTGCCCATGACCCTGCAGCCAGTTGTCCCTCCTTGGCAACGTGTGGTAGGAACTAAACATTGTATGACAGGAACACTTCACAAGAGCCAATGAAATTTGGAGACGCTCAGATAGATTTTTTTTTTCTTGCCTTTTTCCAAGACTTCATCTTGAAAAAGTGACAGTTCACTTGCTACACAATATGTCCCATCCCCTTGACAGATGCCATTGTATTGAGATAACTGATGTTATTTACTTGTCAGTGGTTTAAATGTTGTGGTGAAAGTATTTTAAGATGCAGTTTGGAGAGAAGTTATAAGGCTATAAGGCTGTATTATTATTTGTTGGAAACATTAGCTATTCTGCTGTAGTGAATAACTAAAGAACTAAGCTTTGGACACCAAACATACCTTAGCCAATCAACTACATCTGGCCCAACCATTGCTTTGGAGTGAGAGAGAGCGAGAACAAGTAGAGAGGTGTCAAAGAGAGATTGATGGCAAAAGAAAATGCAGGGGTTGAGGCTAAGAGTCCAGACTAGAGGCAAAACCATCAGCCTCTGGGTTCTGTATCAGAGTCTTGCCTGCGTCATTGTCCCATAGAGACTTGCCTATCATCCACACAGTCTCTACACAGGAAAAAAAACTTTTCCACAACCCCCCCATTTAATACCTGTCTTGACCACTAAATCGAGCCCATCACTCATTTTTTCACTCCCCTCATTTATTCTTTCTCCTTCCCCTAGAGTGCAAAGATGTAAACAAGGTGGCATATTGCCCACTGGTGCTGAAGTTCAAGTTCTGCAGCCGTGCCTACTTCAGACAGATGTGCTGCAAGACTTGCCAAGGACACTGAGCTCAAGAAGAGAGAGCAGGAGAAAGAGACAGAGGAAAGGGAAGCGTGCATGAACGGATACAAAGAAAAACAGTCGTGGGCTGCAGGAGCAGCGCTGGAGAAAGAAAAGGCTGCACCCCCAACACACACACACACACGCGTGCGCACACACACACACACACACACACACACACACACACACACACACACACACACACACACACAAAACTCCTAAACTTTTTTTTTAGACCTGTGGAGCCCATACCACTGGTCAGCAACATGCTGACACATTTTGCTTTATTTTCACTTCTGTGAAGTTGGAACTTAAGAATAAGATCATTATGGTTATTTTATTATAATAATAATAATTGTTGCTGTTATTATTATTATTATTGTTGTTGTTGTTTTTGATGTCTCTGTCTTCTAATCCAAAGTGCTGGACACATCATTTACAGAGATGGCACCGCTGAGAATAGGTTTGTTATATCTAAAAAAAAAAGAAAAAAAGAAAAAAAAGGCTGGGGTTTCTCTGTCTGACACAGAAACACATACAACACTCAACTGCATAAGTACTAATATTCTCTGTCAAAATGACCCCATTTTACCTAGTAAAGTAAATGCTAGACTGTTCTGCAGATAAGGGGAGTGGACAAAATGCCAGAAAATGCCAGAAACGCCTAATAATAAATACCCACATGAAGTACCTTTTGTCTTTAGAAAGGTTTTGGTCAATTAACTGAAATATGAAAAGATGTGCTGAGAGATACAAATCATTCTGCACTGGCCTGTATTAGCGTCATTAATGAGATCATAGAAGCTGTTTGACATCTTCCTGATGATCATGAAACATTGCCCATTGAGTTGTTTAGTACTTAGTAGTTTATGAAACTATGTGGTACCTGGTCCTGTAAAATACCCTTGATATTTTATTTTACCTTACACAACCATGCAGATCAGTCGGCAATCCTAATGACTCATATAAGGTGCTTATATTACCACAAATCCTCAATCATCTTTTAGAGATAAACACTGGCATTGTGGGTTGAAGGCATCTTTTGGCTTTCACCAAATGTAAACATGTCCAGATGTATGAAAAAGAGTTAGAGCATATAGTTTTTTTGGTTTTTGTTTTTTTTTTTTTTGTTTTGTTTTGTTTTGTTTTTTTTTAAACCCTCCTTCAAATCAACTGCCTCATGTTGCTTTAAAAACTCAGTGTCGGTTATCAGGTCCTTTTTTCCACCAAAAACATTCTACTAATTGGCGTTCAATTTAATGCAATTCACAGGTGTCTTTTCAGTGGTGATTTAATTATTCCAAGTTCCAAATATTCCAATTCATTTCTTTTTCTGTTATTGTGTCCACCTCCAGTGGTGCGCTCCAGTATTCTGTCCACAGTAAATCAACAACTTAAATCATTGAAAGCAGAGGGTGTTCCCAGTTTCTAATTCTTCATGGGTCCAATATTTCATGCTTTCCATTGTCATAATTTAGGAAACTGGTGGATTGATTATGTAAACATCAACCCCATTTGAATCACATAACTAGTAAAAACCCAGTAATTTGGAAAGCCTCCTAGAGGACAATAGGTGCTTTTGGTGCTCATTTGGAAGTTGTGTTTTGTGCAAGGGAAATCAGTTTGAGCTGGAGATTCCAGATGTTCCACCAGTGCAAGCCACCTGTTTTGCTAAGCTGAATCACATGACCATGGGCTAAAGAATTCCACCATTGTTTGTGACGCTTGAACAAGGCCTGAAAATCACATTAGACAGCAAAAAGAAAGTCTCCTAGACCAGCCACGGTTTCCAGCTTAACTAACTCCAACAAAAGACATCCATTTGTGTTTTATTCAAGCTTTTCTTTTTTTGTGAATGTTAAACTTGTAGATATTAATGGTATTTGCTGTTATACCATTGTACTGTGCAAGACAATGTTTAAACACCCTGGCTCAGACTGGGTATCCTGTGTTCTACCTTGAGGCGGCAGACTTTACAAACCCATTTGTACCACAAAACATCAGGAAGCCCCCCCCAGAGGACTGGCTCCGCATATGGACGCTCAGTTATGGAGCTCCAGTGGTACTTCTTCTTCTGCTGGTCTTCGGCTGGAGTAGAGTGAAGGGTCAGCGGCCGGACAAGGCGCCAGAGCATGCACACATCCGGTCTGCCACTGACTACCTCCAGAACCATTCCCTTTCCTTATCCCTAATTCCCAGCCCACTCTGTAAACACACTTTACACAGCCCTCCAAGCTCAATGGTGCTTTTCTTCCTCCAGTGGAGGACCGTTCCACTGCCCTCCTTCTGCTCACCTTCTGGAGTGGGAGGTTGTTGTTTCTTTTTGGTTTTTTAATACAACCCTCTGGTGGGCTCTCATGCTAGTACTTGCTAGCAAACACAACCAGAAATAAAAGGAGACTCTTTTGTTTTTCTGCTTTTTATTGTTTTTGTTTCAAAATTAACGTGGTTTGCTGGTTTACCTCACACTATAATGAGCTGGTAGTGCCGCTTCCATAAGCGTTCAGCCAGTTCTCTGTATTCAGCAGTGTCCCATCAACCACACCAAGTCAAAGCAAAAGGGAACGTCATACCTGGAAGGTTTCAACTGCCCAAACACGAGACCTCATTCAACAGATTGAAGCTCTGAGGAATAATGGGGAAATTGTTCTAGATCACAGCTGTCTCAAACCATTTCTGATCAAACCGTGCTACTTTTTGCTGCTGCTACTTTTGTAGCCACCAATACAATGTTAATCAGTTACTCTATATATATATATATATATTTGTATATATATGTATGTATATGTGCATATATATATAAAATATGTGTGCACGCTCTTTTAATTGGGACTTAAATGGCATAGAACTCTAAGCAGCCAAATAAAAGGCCCCAATGTGCCAGGCATCGAAATCCTGAGGCTTGAAGTACAAGTTTACTGGCTTTGGGACAAGGAGGAAACAGAAAACTCTCAAAGAGGACATGATGAAACTGGTACTCATCGCTGTGAACTTGTCTTTGAATGTCACATTGCATAACCTGTACCTATAGAAGTGAGCGTTATTGCATTTTTGCCAATTAGTTGCTTATATTTTATATTCATTATAAATGTTGGTACACTGTTACTAATTTTTTTTTTATTGTAAATTATATGCTAATTTATTTCCACAAGTCACTTGTCGTACATACGTTTAAAGGTATGCAAACCGAAATGTAGCCTAGCCAGGGAAAAATGCAGTGAAATGATTTCCATCAGCAATTTGTTTTAGTCTAGAGAAGAACATGAACTTGAATGGGTCTTAATGTGCAACCAGAGCACGCTTTCAGAGTATGTCCCAATACTTCTGTGTCCTCAACAGTGTGTGAATGTGTGCGTGTGTTCTGCTATGATAGTACATATTGTCCAAGAAGGCCAGTCCATAGAAAAAAAATGGTTAATGGTGTAAGATGGTTTTATAAAGAAAACCACCCACAGTTACTTTAACAGTTTCAATTTTTTGGCTTGTACACTATTATTGATGAATCCTACAGTATGTAATGAATCCTGAATAAAGAGAATTTAAAGGGTCACTCTTATAGAGGATGTTCTTTCCCTGAAAGCTTTGCTGCAGTTTCACACGAATGGCTCCTTTGGCCCAAACACCATGGCATCGAATAATGATATCGGGATGTGTTTTGCCATAAAAAAAAGTAAAAAAGCTTATTCTGCCTTAAAACTTCAGTGTCTAAAGTTTAGCCTGTAAAAGCTATTGAGTCTCTGCTGTAATAAAGGGTAGTTAGCATTTCTGACCACATACATAAATGTACATTTTTTGAAATGGACCATTAACAATAAACAGGGATGGTTTCTTGTAAAAATCAATTTGAAACATTTGTTTCTGACGTCATATAAAACTCAGCAATGTTTACGTGAGTAGGAGGACAATTAGGAGGCCTAGCAAAGGTCTGAACGTTCAAACAAAGCTTTCGCTCCGACTGCAGAGTGATTTATACCAAATAAACACAATCCATCCCGCTTGGCTCCGTTTAACGGAGCTGAAGTTCTGTTCAGGAGCTCCGGGTTACAGTTGTGACCCATTGTGTAAAGATACCAGTTAACCTGAGTGTCTGGCCTTAACTCTGTCCTGTTTGCCTGCAGGACATGTATGGAAGAGGAGACGAGTAAAAGAATAAGAGGAAAATAGGGGCCAGAGTAGAAAGCAGAAAACAATGACTGAGAGAGTGAAAGATGGAGTGAAACAGAAAGAAGGTGAGAGGGTTCACAAAGGCTCAGCAGCTGGGCTCCAACTGTCAGCTATGATTCCTCTGTTTACATGTCAGCTTCGAGCACAGCCACAATAAAGACAAAGCAAGATAGCCGAGGCACTCGGCCCAAACCAACTCCATGCTTTATCTCTCTGTAAACTGCAGGGACCCGCTCAGATGTGAGAAGAAATGAGGGTATGTAATGCATGGTGGGCTTGGTTAAGCCTTCCTGTGTTTTGTGAAGTCATGATGAAGCTATTTATGCTATGCTTATGTCAACAGATGTCCACAGATTTGCTGTCCTCAGCTTACTCTCGTAAACCTCCCTTAGCTCTTTCCACACGCTCAGCAATGCTCGGACGGTGTCCCCGCTTACATCAAAAGACGTGTCCATAGTGGTGAGCTTGCAGGTGCTGCTTGTGGGACATGTGCTGGTATGGGGATGGGGCAAGATTACGCTTGTGATGATTATCTCAGAAAAGGAACAAAGAGTGGATTTATTTGCAGACTGCCTGCGCGAGTAGCAGTATAAATACAAAAGACTCATGCACATGCAGTCAGAGAAACTGATGACGTTCATGAGTGTCTGATGATGTTAATGATGGAAAAGAGGACTCTAATGTTCATTTAAACACAGGTTGACAGTCCTCTACAAGGTGGGTTTAGGCCTGTTGTTTGATTTCATTACTAAAAATCACTTTTATAACTTGTAGCAGGAAAACCATGTGTTGCATTTAGCCTTTGGATGGATCTAAATTAGCAAAACAAAAAAAATCTAGACTAACTGGGTACATCTTGCCTTCTGAATGGTGCCCCATGAAGATTAATTTTGGTCTGAACTGATGTCAGGTTACTTTGTCCGCCGTTTTATCATCTAGTGATGAGCTGTCGCTTGATCTTTCAGTGCAAAGCTGCATGTCGAGCTTCTAGGAGCTCGATTAACATGACGCACTTGCATTTTGTGCCACCAAAATAGAATAATACACAACAGTTGGGTAACATGCTTAAACTATGGCAACAGTCCATTCACGTCTATCGGTTCAAGCCATCACTCTCTTCTGTTGTTAATGTTTGACATGAACTCTTGTACGAGAAGCTTTGCCCTGTGACACCCTTGTCCTGCGTCCACAATTTCTGTTAAACCGGCACCGTGACAGAAAATAAACAGCAAAAAGCACGGTTCGGTTAGTCAATGAATCAAATAACAGACTCACTGATTGAACACATTGTTTAGAAATGTTGTTCACATTAACAAGTTGAAGTGGCCCAAATCAGATTGTCTTTGAGACAGCCTTAATCAAAAAGGCTGAATCGAAACTTCATGTTTTTTTCTGTTTTTGTTCTTCAAACTGCACATGCACATGCACATATTACGTCATCATCCCTGCTAGTAAACACTGCAGAAGCATTAAAGCACTGTTTTAATCATAAACAGCTCTACCTTAATCACGAACAGCTGAGAGCTGCTCAGAGTAGAGCTACACAATGTAAAGATATGTTTTGTTTTTATAATAAACTTCATTACAGTCTCTCTCTCTTTCTCTCTCTGTCTCTCTCTCAGCATTGTGAAAACTGTGATACTACAATACTGTACAACATTCTTAGGTCAGAATTTCTTCATATTTTGTAGGAAAATGAGACGATATGGTTCACTCGTACATGATGTGGCAGAGATTTGTTGCAACATGTGCACACCTACATGTAAATCCAGTCTATAACACAAAGAGAGTTGGTAGAATTCTAACCAAACTCGATATTTGGTACGACCACCACTATTCTTCAGCACAGCCTGAACTCTCTTAGATAAGCTTTCTTGTCATTTCTTTTTTTTCGTCTTCAGGAATAGTTCTCCAAACTTCTTGAAGGACTTTCCAAAGCTCCTTTTAGGATGTTGGCTGCCTTTTTTTTGTTCTTCGTTCTCTGTGAAGATTTTCCCACACTGCTTCAATAAAAGTGAAAGTGAAGTGAAAGCAACTAATCACCATTGCACAAAGTGAAACACAGCACAAAGTGAAACACGATGGAATGCAACCTCTGCATTTCACCCATACACTTCGTGCAGCAGTGGGCAGCTATTTAAAGCATCCGGGGAGTGGTGATGGGGAAGGTACCTTGCTTGAGGGTACCTCGGGCAAACTACTAGTCTAGGATTTAAACCCATGACCTTCTGATCCGCAGGCCTAGTCCCTAAACGCTAGGGCACCACTGCCCCAACAACATATTAAAAGTATTGCATTGTTTGGAATGTCCAAAAGGCTCTTTGAAAGCAAAGTGTGATGAAATTTAAGGTGGCTAAAGTTTGTTGCACAGTCCTGTATATATTTCTCCCACACTGCTCTCTCTCGCCGAGTCCAGAACCAGTGAGTTTCTGTGATAAAGTCTGGTCCTTATCACTAAAGACAGATATGGTTCACTTGTACATGATGTGAAGCATGAAGAGAAAAAGACTGGATCTGAGTGAAAAATCAGACTCCAGCTGTAAGGCTTGTGTGAATTTTTTGTCTCAGCTGCAGCCACAGACTGCTGGGAATTCAGGGAGAACTTCTGAGATGAGGGGAAAACCTTTTCACGGCTCTGCTTATGTGGGAGGTGGAACTGTTCCTCCACTCTAAAACATCTCAAACTGGAACAGTGGGCAATCAGTCCTGGAAGTATGGTGTCCAGCACCTTTAGGCGATTTCTTTGCTCAAACATGCTCACTAAACCTGGCAATAAACAGCTGAGCTGAATCAGTGATTTTAGCTGAGGTGTCAGAAAATTGTGTGCGACATCAGTTGCCTAGCAACAGAACTGACAAACCCAGAAGGATTACAATCCACAGACTCGTCATCATGGCCTTTCATTCTCGCTACACCCCACATAGAGATGTTTAAAAAGTGACACATTCAGTGAACATGATCTGAGACATCATTTCAGGGAAATGAGACACTGTGAACACTAGTTGGTCCAAAATTACTTTAAAGATGTGATCAAACCCAGTCTGTGGTAAATCTGTAGTAATGCAATTTTTTTAGTTCTCTGCATAAGAGAAGTCTGTTCTGTATATTTTATGCAACTAACCTGAAACTGAATCATTTATTTGACTATCATTTTTTTCTCAGGGGCCAGCTTACACGTGTGTGTCAAAGGCATCCAAAAGAAGTCCATCAGGTTAGAGTCAGACAGGGACTCTTTCAGTGCAAGCACCTTCAAAAAACTGGGGCCTGCACAAAAAATCTTAATGACTGCAAGCCTGCTAAAATCAAAGGCTTGTGTGATGTTACTGAAGACTAATGCTGAGAAGACCACAATTTATGGTCCAGCAGTATCGACACACCTCCTGGCGGACCATGATAGAATGAGGCGAGTTTTTTTTTTTTTTGTCATCAGGCCAAGCCAAGCTTAAGTAATTTGGCCTAACACTAGACAATGCAAGCCCAGCATTTAAAAGGCTACAGACCCTCAAAATTTCCAAACAAACTTAAACTAAAAAAAAGGAATGTGCAACGTTTTTAGGTTTACATGCCTTTTTTCCAAAATAGTGAGGAAAATTTGATTTTCCATATGTGCCTTTTAATGTTTCATGTATTTCTGAAAAGCGAACTTCTATAAAGCACTAACAACTCTAGAGACCTAACTCTGCAATAATCCGGCAGTAATTAAGCAACTGCTCCAGAGCGAATATTGTCATATCTACTGTAGATCCCAAACGGCCTAAAACAAACAGAAAGCAAGATTTTGCATGCAGAATTTCAGATGGTACATTGATGAAGGGTTCCTCAGGGTAGTCCCCTATTTGCTTTTACCATTTAGTATTTTTGTTTTAAATAAATGAAGAGTTTTAGAAAATATATACTAGCAGCTATTAAAATGTAGCAATAGCTATGTTCAGTTTTGGTGCATACTGAAGCACAAAGGTGTATCATTTTAGGGCCCTGTCTAGTATTATGGTTAAAATGTTAACTGTTTTCCATGCATTTAGGTGGGTTTTGTCTGGAAATCATTAAATTAATTTGGCAATCTTGTCAGCTGTGATGATATTCCCAGATTTAACTTTTAACAACCTTAGTTCCATAGTCTGTTAGGGACGGCTGTAATTCATGCAGTGCTGTGGTGTCCTATGTGCTTAGAGAACTTTGATAGCTTGCTTTCCAGGAACAGAAGACCTCAACATGCCAACACTACTTAAGTACATTAGACAAGGTTTTGATAAGAGGGAGATGGAAACCACAGTTGTGTCCCACCTAACAGAATCCCTCACTAGATTAAACCATTAGAAGGACTGAAAGTAACTTTTGTAAATTAGTTTGAACTCAAAGTGTTGGACATTAACTATAACCTGATGTGAGTCCCGAGGCCAGGCACCAATCAGGGGACTTAAGTAGAACGTCTCATCAAAGAGCTTGGTTAGCTCAGATCCAGACTTGCACATGGAGAACACACACAGTGTGCTTCAGAGAATACTAGTTGGACACATGCCGTCATTTTCCAGATAAGACGCATGAGCCTGGTTTTGATCTCTGGCACTGAAAGTCCAGCATTGCCCTGGCCTGCTTCTTTGAAATGGTACAGAGCCAGATATCTGGTAAAGAATGCCATCTGCTTGCCTGCAGAAATGCAAGGCCTTGCCCTGCTCTCTATGAAGCCTCAGGCACTAATACAACCCAAAGAGGGCTCTGCTTTGCACTCTGGACAGGCTCAGATAGAGATATCCAGAGGTGTGAGGATTAACTATAGTGACAAACATCTCTCCAGCAGAAGACCTACGTGCCACTCAAGTATTCCAGTCACAGCTTGGTGATATTCAGAGTCGCTGTCGTTGAGTGCTCTAAGTATTTCAACAGGGTTTAGTTTGAACAAAGCAAGCTTAGTAAACCTTGGTTTGAGCCAACAATTCAGATGGTGTTGCTGGAGACAGGACACCCACACAGAAGCTCTGACAGGGAGGAATGCTGGTCTAAGGTCAGAGGGTCAGGCCACCAGCACCTATCTGCTCAGCTTGTTCTGGGAGCTCATTCAGACTCAAAACCTTGTTGTCTTTCTTCTAAAAAAGATGCTTTGCTCTGCAGTTCTAGATTCATTTGCCGTTTGATTACTACATCCAACACAGTTCCTTTGTGCTGCTTCTGGTGGGGACAAGACCGTAGCTGCACTGCTCAGGCATGGCGGTGCTCCACATCCACTCTGAGACACTTATAACCGCAATGCAAGGGACAATCTCCGTTTTCTGTGAAAATAGTGACATTTTTTACTATGCGGTTCTATTTATTATCACCTACCATTGAGACATTGTCAAAGATGTTACTGCTACTATAGTAACTGAACTATTTATTGTGACTGCAGTTTAAATTATGATTATTTTCCAGACAATAAAGGCAGCTTTTGGCCAAAAGGACCACGATATTAACTTTGTTTTGTTGACTTGAGTCCTGAACAGTGCGCCATTTCCAGCCAGCTTGTGCATAAAGCGGGTGTTTAGTTGCTTCTTTTTGGTGTAACTCTTCCAGAGACATTTCACAAGCTTTGTTTTAACAGATTTAATTTTACACTGAAACTGAAATGTAAAAACCTCCTGCATAAATGTAGTTCTCTCAGTTAACGATTGATCTAAACAGAATTTGACATTTGTATGTTCAAAACATTTCAAGCAAGAAGTTTAGACTTTAGAAGCAGGATTGTACCCAGACTTGCACTTAATGTAAGGAACTCAAGTTGCTGTCTAATCACTTGCAACATAAGTTTAGAGTCAATTTGTCTAGTTAAGCATTCCTGGTTGCTTAAACTATTTGAAGGGACTGAGCTGGTGGATGATTGTGGAACCACTATTTCTGGTGAATAAGAGTGTGTGGAGGTTAGCTGGGGTTGAGTGAATGGGTGAACCATTGTGGTGATTCTTCTCAGTTAAGTCCTCTTCAATAAATGCTCAAACATGTGTGTTTTTTCCACACATCTTCTCAAAAAACTTCAAACTTTTGCATAACACAGCACAAAAAAATAACCAAAGAGGGCTTCTTGCTTTAGCTCCCAGGCATTTTCTCACAGATCCTGTCTGGGAGTCCCAACCACTGTGAATTCTTTCTCACAACTAAGTGTTGCAAAACTCTGAATATCCAAGATGGAAGTATAAATATGCACTCTGCAAGCTGATGCTGCTTCTATATTTGCTGTTACTTTTAGGTCTTCTCATTAAAAAGAGGCATGTAAACACACTCTACAGCTGTCTGGAACTTTTTAATATCTCAAAGACGTTTTCTGTTTGTTCTCAACAAGCTAACAGTTGATCACACTAGAACCTGCATAGGATGAGGACATAAAACATCTTTGCAAGACCAGCTCATCAGAATTGCAGATTGCTGTTCAGTGAATTTAACTTGATATTGAACAGATCAATGGAATCGTTCCCAAGAAACTGACTATCAAACTCCAACACAAGGACAATGAAAGTACTCATCATGGACTTTCAGAAATGAAGAGCACAGAGATCTCCCTCATGTACATTTAAAGCTTCAGGTTCCTCATTGTGGGCATGCTTGGGAACCTCTCAACACAATCTCACTGATGAAGAAAGGAGCAACAGTATGTGACCTTCTATGGAAACTGAAGAGGGTTTACATGTCCTCCTTCTTGTACATAGATCAAACCTTGATCTGGTGCCCTCAAACCAACCACAATGTCCCTTCTCCTTTGTGCTATGATTTCCTTTTTTTTTACCATCAAAAGAAGAAGGACTATATGACTTTGTGCTTGAACTGACTTCAAAGACATCAAAGCTGAAAAGCTGCCAAAACTTGCATGTATTTGTTGCACTATGACTTACCTGAATCAGTGACATTGCATGGCTTTACTAGGTGACCGTTAACCTTGACTTGACTGCTTAACGACCTTTTCTTTAGAAGCTGATTCACACAACAGATAAAGAGTATCACAGCACCCATCTGGAATTTAGGCATTAGTATTTTGCCCCGTATGCTGCATCCAGCTTGTGCAACATTGCCAGGACATGTTTGCATCCTTACCATCTCTGGTAGTCTCGTACACTGAACCTTTCAAACTGCTGGCGAGGAATTAGGCTATGCTGGCCTCAAGACTGTTAAGCTACTTTAAACTGTAGAAGTGATGGCCAAGAAGTCTTCATCTAGACTCCATAAAATGTATCCCAAAACTGTTCCAGGCACCAGAGATTAACATGAGGTCAGCTTAGCACAGCAAAATTAAAAATGAGATGTTTTGCTTGTAGACTATCCAGAGTAACAGTGTGTCACGCTGAGGTTTTCTTGTTCCATCACATCCCCCACTGTCACTCAGATGGCCTGCAGATAAGTAGATTAAGCGCACAGAGCAAATCGATAGTCAATCACTCACAGAGAAGTCCTGCTAGCTTCTCTTCTAAGCACGCCAAGCTGGCACAACAAGCAAGGTCAAATGTGAGGGGAGGGAGCGGCTGTTTCTTGGCCAGCACATCTCTGATCTTCATCAAGAATGAATCATAATGATACGTTTCCTCCTTAGCATGCAACAAGCACCCTGTAAACCTTACCACAAAAAAGCATAAAGGACTAATAGTGTGAAGCAGTATAATTTCCAAAGTTTGTTCCATCCCTGGGTTCACTGTGTACAAAAAACAAGCAGAAAACCACCAAGCCCTCAAATGCTGATTAGGAATTGCTTTCTTTTTGCAATGGAGACAATAAATATACTAATTATTTGTCACACTCTCAAAGTCAAAGATTCTGAGTTTCTCCCTTAGATTGGAAAACATTTTGGCTAAACTATTCCAGGGGTGGAGGTTGGAATGGTTGGACTGTCATGTGGGTGTAAATATGGGAATAAAATAGACAGGAACTAAAGCACGTTGGCAGGTACAGATTCTGGCAAACTCATCAATGATTGACACCGCCTGTTCCTCCTATATCTCTTGTGCTCTCCACGCCACCCCTCGGGTGCATAATAAAATAGAAAAGAACAGGATGTTTCAATAAAGCTTGAAATCATATCAGTTTCTCAAATCAATATAACAATACCAGAATCTCGGAAATGCTTACCTCTTACCCTCGCCTTCTCTGTTTTACTTGACTTGACTTTAACTACTGTGTCATATTAAAATCTCCCACAGTAAAAGGACTTTCAGTAGAAAATGTTTTATGCTTATACTATTGTATCAAAATGGGACATAATGGAACAAACAACAATGGAACCAATGGAAAAAGAACACTAGACAGAAGAGCTTTTCCTCAATGCTAACACAAATCAGGAATTACTAAGCCCATAATGAGCTGGCAAGTTCAAACAGGGAAAGAACACTGTGGAGCACAGCAGCAGGCCAAAGACTGACACAGACAGGATGTTCAGAGTAGCTAACTAAGCAAGAACAAACATATTCAAAGACACCTGGCTACTGTTACAATATAAACTGTCCCTTAGTTGGTAATAAAAAACAAAAAGTGGCTTATTTCAAGGATCTTCCATCTTTTAGTCCATGGCATGATACAAATCATGCTATTCATCCATTATTAACCGAATAGTTGTACATGAGTCCTTCTCAAAAAAAAGCAAAGGAGAACTTTGTTCTAAAAGTAGTGTTTAATGTCATTTTTCATGTCATACAGCATGTCCTTTAGCCTCAATGTCTGAAAGGCACTTCTGATTCTTTTTGTTTTCATTCATCGTTGTCCTCCCTAATCCCATACCCAGCACACATTAGGCAAATTGAATCAATGTTGTGTTAACCAGTTCTGACAGCTTCATCGTCTAAAAAAAGATACTGTT
Source organism: Hepsetus odoe (assembly GCA_017165825.1). Classification (NCBI taxonomy): domain Eukaryota; kingdom Metazoa; phylum Chordata; class Actinopteri; order Characiformes; family Hepsetidae; genus Hepsetus; species Hepsetus odoe. The sequence continues at coordinate 20,318,968 of CM029383.1, forward strand.
CACGTACATGTTTGGTTTCTCAAGGTAAAAAGTGTAAATGTACCCTTAAAGGTACAGCATGATCCTTGGGATCCAATTTTGCTCCTTAAACATGTTTTTTCTATGGAAAAGGGGCATGTTTCTAATGTTTTCTTTCTTAAAATGTTGACGCAGTAAAACTCAAAGTCTGGAGTCAGCATCACGTTTACGGCTATTCGACCGCCTTAAATGCCGCCTTAAGTGCCGTAAGATTTTGCAGAATTAGAAATGGCACTTTGATGTTTTTTCATATTTTCAGCTGAAATGAATGATCTGAAAAATCACACTAAGAACTCTGAAACAAAGTTGTGAAAATAAAGACCAAAGCGCATTCTAAGGTTATAAGAGATACCATTATAGACTGTAAAGAATAGGAAAAGTACAAAACATTAAAATATTGAAACCGTTTGGATATTTCAGTGAGCACTTTTAATCAACTGTAAGAAAATGGAAACTATCACTGCACCCTATCACTACCTAGATAAACCCATGCTTCAACACCCTTGTGAGGGAAGCTGCTTTGAATGAGCTCAGTGGATGAACGTGAAGGTGCGCCAGTCAACAATACTAAGAGCTTTGAATACAACAGGCCTATGAAGAGGGTGGCTAGAAAGATGGCCTCTGATTGTAAACCACATTAAAGCACATCTGTATAGTGAGGAAGCTTCAGCTTTTATAGGTTATAAAACTGGGCAGCGGTGGCCTAGTGGTTAGGGGTGTTAGCCGCATGATTGGAGGATCAGGGGTTCGAACCCCTTCCCAATAGGTTGCCCTGAGGTACCCTTGAGCAAGGTGCTGTCCCTGTCACTGCTCCCCGGGTGCTTTCAATAGCTGCCCACTGCTGCACGGTGTTTGAGTGTGCATGGGTTAAATGCAGAGTTCCAATTTCGTTGTGGTTCACTGTCTGCTGTGCTGTGACCTCGCAATGACAAGGGTTGTCACTTTCACCTTTTTCACCTTATGGATAAGGCTTCATGATCACTTGAGACAAAAATGAAGCTTTTAAGCCAAAACTCAAAACACTATGTGTTTTGAACACCTTGCTCATTTCTCAACAGACACCATCACAAGAGTGAAGCATGGACAAGGTCAAAGCAACACAGGAATGAACAACAAAATGGTGAATGTTCAACAATTGGTTAGTCCACATCTCAATCCAACCAAAAGCCTGTGACGCTAAACCAGGAAGCCTGACTGAAAATCACATCCAAATAGTGGCCAAAGATGGTAGAAACAGAAACTTAAAGTGGTTACTGCTGTAATAGGTTATTCTGCAAAGTAGTGGTATGAAGGCATTTAAAGTGTAAGCAAGTGCATCTATTTTTTTAAAGATCTACTTATAAATAATGAATTTTGACTTTAAAAATTTACTGTGGTTTGCAATGCAAGTAACTGGCTGGAACAATCTGTCTGAGTGTCAGTTGTAAGCCATATCTGATGACTTTTAATGGTGCGGAGCACTTTTATAAGTCACTGTACATGAAAAAACACAGTAATGAAAAAAAGGCTTTTTAAAACTAATGGTATAAGAAAGGTTGGGGTGCAGTTATATTAAATACATTATAACATCAAGGAAAATGTAAGATTTGGGTTCTTTGTATAAAAATAAGTCTTTAGTGGCAGATAACGGAGGGGCAAAAAGTACCCAACCTGAATAAATGAACACCACAAGAGCTGCCACCATTTAGAACAGCTAAAACTGGGACCTTGAGTTGTTCAGCGGTAAGCAGTCCAATATAGTTATGTGTCCTATATAGTCCTATATATTTATATAAAATCATCTCTTGATCATAGCTGGAAACTTTCCTACATATGTATACAGTACTGTGCAAAAGTTTTAGGCAGGTGTGAAAAAATGCTGTAAAGAAAGAACGCTTTCAGAAACGGAAGTGTTCATCATTTATTTTCATCAATCAACAAAATGCAGTGAATGAACAAAAGAGAAATCTAAATCAAATCACTATTTGGTGTTACTACCTTTTGCCTTCTAACCAGCATCAGTTCTTCTAGGTACACTGATTTGATTTAGATTTTTCTTTTGTTCGCTCACTTTGCATTTTGTAAATTAATAAAAATAAACAATCATTATTTATATTTCTGAAAGCATTCTTTGTTTACAGCATTTTTTCACACCTGTCTAAAACTTTTGCACAGTACTGTATATATATATATATATAAATCAGAAAAGTTCTTATTAAGCAGATATACCACAAGAACAGTGGAGTTAAAAAAAATTTAAAAACTCATTTCACAAAGCAATGTATCACTCAGCCGACCTCTTCATTTGAAACGAAAGCATCAAAATCCTGTCGCCACCTATCAACTATTGCCATGATAAAATAGTATATTAGCTGATTTAAGGCTCCCTGTCTCTGCGGCTTCCTGAACTCATTCAGCAGCAGACATCTACTCAGGAACGTCTGTGTCTGCCTCTCGACATACCAAAACCCATCTTCCAGTAGCCTACAAATCAGCTGCAGGTTTCTGGGTGACTGTCCAGGGCTGCTGTCCCCCTGAAAACACTCAGCCATCCACTCAAGATCATCATCTGTTCTACCTAAGCTGAGATGAAAGTGTCAGGAAACAAAATGCTAATTAATCTGAATCTTCTTCAGATATTTCCTGTGAGGCGGTGAGTAAATGTGTGTTTCTCTTAAATGAGAATCAGGCATGGCCGTCTTTCCAGCTGTCTTTAGGTAGCTGCAGAGGAACGCACCATTCCTCCAAAGCTTGACCCAACTGCTGAAGAAAAGAGTCAAAGGCTAAACAAAACTGCCTGTTCAATATGTGAAGATACCAGTTAACATCCATCACATTTTAAGTGAATGTATCAGCCCACAAAAATATTATGAAGGTCAGGAAGTCAGCCTGGAGTCCGAGGTCTGCCGGTAATGCTGATGATTAATTATTGACAGAGCGCTCCTATAGTTTATTTTAGTGTTATTATGACTGTGAGTCAGTGGTGAGCAGTATCTGTAGAGAACCTGACGCATACTTCACCAGAGCTAAAGTTTATGATTAATTAAGCACTCGTTCAGAGTGACATGCAGGCTTGCCCTGTCCTTATAAACGTACATATTTTCTCTGACAGCACTTTTCCTGATGTGTCTCCCATAGTATGGAATACATTCAGGCAAGCCTTAAATGGAAATATTATTACAGTCTCCAACTGCAAGGTTAGATAACAACTATCCAGAGTGTAATTTAATGCAAAAAGTTCGCCCGGTCCGAGGTAAAATATTTTTGAGGTTTCCTTTTTAGAGTCTAACCTTGGTCTTGGTTGTAGACTTGGGCTTAATTTATTGTTTTGACTGGTTCCTTTCAATGCTTTAAAAATTTGGGGAAATGCTATTCATTCCAGATCAGTCTCGTCCAATTCCTCTGGTACCAAGGCTTTCATGAGCAGTCTAGCATGAATCCAAAAATCTGGCACAGGCAGGAGAAATGAATGTGTTTTTGTTAATGGTCCAATACCCCCTTCGAACCCATATTATCGTACAGTATCATATTCCCTCGCTCCTTGTGTTGGCAGTTCATTGGCTCTTGACAGTTTCCCCTCCAGCAGCACATCCCTAATGAGGTGCCAACAGGATGTTGCTGTGGCAGCCATCTTTGATTTGGACAGCTGGCACAGGTCCTCTAGGCCACAGAGCGGAGAATGCAAAGAAAGCTGCCCCCATAAACAGTCACAGAAAGAGCAGAGAGAGCTAAACCTCCACTGGAATGCATGAAGCATGTTCACCAAATGCAAGAAGGATAAAATCTCAAAAAACTACCAACGTAAACATTTATTGATGCTACACTTGTTAAAGTTCTGGTGCAGCGTCACCTGCCTTTTGATCCTTTCATGAACTTTACAAACGGTCTCCTCCCCGAGGTCTACCACCAAGCTAGCTAACTTAGACCACAGTATTCTGCGTGTTTCAGTCATTCTGAGTTTAGACTAATCCCAAAGGGCCCTCCTTTGTGCGATAAGACTGCCTCTGTTCAGACTCACTTGTACATTTTTTTCTTTTCTACTAATTCTGCTTAAATCTGTCCTCTCGCCCTTTCTTCCTCAGGCCCAATGATAGTTTTCTGCTTTTGCGATGTGGTTCCTCACAGGTTCTTCTTCATGCTCTTACTAAATTTCTCTTTCTGAGTTTTGGTTCTATTCAATGGTTCTCCTTCATAATCTTAAGAGGTTTCTCCCTTTGAGTCTTGGTTCTTTTCAGTGGTTCTGTCTCATCCTCTTAAGGAATTTCTGCTTTCAGTACTTGCTTATTTTCAGAAGTTTCTGCCTTATACTTTCTCTCTTCTAGTCTTGGCTCTTTTCCTCATGCTTTTAGTTTCTACTTCTGAGAGCGAGTGCTGAAATGACTGTAGATTTTCACTCAAAAGTCACTTCAGATATACCACCGGTTCCGATGTGACAAATTTACTCTATTTATTTGTTTGAGGAACCCAAAAACAAAACATAAAGGCCCAAAGGAGCGGTTCCTTTGGTGCAAGGCTGAAACATTCTGACTTGTGCATATGCTCACAGAGAACTGAAAGACTGAGTTTTGCTGGCAAAGTCTGCAGCTAATTCAATTCCATCCTGATGCAGAGTGCAGATCCAACTCACAAAGTGGATTTGCCAAGGTCAGGCTGCTGCACAAAGCAACAGCGTTCTGCATTCTGGTGCGTTTTGAAAGCATACGCGAGCTTAATGTCAAGCACCTCTTACTATTGAGAGATGAAATCATCCATCCGATGCAGATGGTCTTCACTTGCATTATGCAGTGCATGATTAAGAGGACCCTCATCCTGATTGTTATTAGACTCCCTGTTTGAGTTTGGATGAGGATCAGGATATCATGAACAACTCATTGAAATATAATTACTGTCAGCAGAGCGTGATCGACTGCTTTTGTTCATTTTGCTTTTCGACTTTCAAACCCCACTGCAAGTGCCGAGAAGGCCTTTTTCATAGCTCTCTCCCTCTTTTTTTTTTTCAAATCAACAGGCTCAGGCTGAGAGAGGATCCATGGCAACTCGTCTGTGTTGAGCATCACACGTGTGGGGAGCTGTCTGACGTCTGAGCTTTTTCATGGCTCAAGGTTGGAGGTCAGCCACGTGCCTTGCTCAACATGTCTTCCAACAGCTGCCTCTGAGAGAACTGCTGCTGTGTAGAGGCTCTTATTAGGAGTGGAACAGTGCACCTCAGCATCAATATATCACAGTTAAGGTGCATTTATAGCAGATTGAGTGTAGGCAGTGTAACCATTGGGGTTATCAAGTGTCTAATGGATATATTCAAGGGTTACCGATTCCAAATCCCATCACAAGCTCTGCACTCTTTGTTATCCTTAAACTACAGACTCATACCAGCCCAAAAGGAGTTAAACCAGGCTGAATTTACCAGGTGAGACAAACCACAAAAGCACACTTTCCATCCCTAAAATGGACCTCTAAATTAAGGAGAATTTTTTTAACATTAAATATAGAAGTGTTTGGGTAGTTCAGCTGCACTTGAAGCCGGGTTAATGAGGCCTTTATTGGCAGTACTGTTCAATCTCTTATTCATCTATGAAGATAAACTTAAATCACTCAACGTGCATTTACTCGTGATGCCTAAGTCATGCCTTTTTTCTGGTAGCCAAATAAAGCTATTCACAAGCTTCGGTTCATGCAAAACCTTTGTAGAGAAAAAATACTTCTTAATAGTTTCAAAGCTCTTCATGATGTGGCTCTGCATATCTTCTACAGGTCTTCAATCCCAAACCACAGTAGTCTACTTACATTCTCCTACGCCATTGCATAGAGGTTCTTAATCAGGGCAGCTTGATGCGGAACACTCAATAATAATAATAATAATAATAATGTTTCAGTTTCCACCTTTCATGAAACATAAGATCATTGTGTTATGCAGCACAGTAATCAAACACAAAAACATGAGGCAGTGAAATGATAAAAGTGCTGTTTGAAGAGGAAGTTATTCTGAAGAGACTTAAAAGTGAAAGTGAAGTGAAAGTGACATCATTGTGAGTACACTTCACCATATTCCACTGCAGTTCATTTCTAAAGTGGACTATACTTCGTACAACCCATCCAGACACCAGACTTTCTTTTTTAATTCTTTATTCGATGATTTTGAGATTTTGATGACTCAGGATGACAAATAGTTCAAAAAGTGCAAAAACAAAGCTGGCAATTCTCTAGGAAATAATACACTGTTATTGTATCACAGTCATTGACTAAAGGTCAATAAGCCTCCCCAGGTTGACCCCAGGTATGAAGGTAAGTCAAGGTATTTGATGCTCTCTGTTGCTAATATAGACCAAGGCATGGCAAAATTGGAACTTTATTCTTAATTTTCTTAGGTTTTCATATTTATTGAGATACATAAGCTGTAAGCACAAGTCCTTATTTTTTTACCTTTGTTCAAAACAGCATTCATAGCGCTGCTATGAAAAAAAAAAGTTTTTTTCTTACTAAAACAATACATTGGCTATAAAAATACAATTTAATTGAAAGCAAATTCTACAGTCAGATTGCACACACTGATCTGTGAGATGGAATTTGTTTTTGCTTCATTCTTCCTCCTCTTCTCTGTACAAATCTTTATTTGATTGGACGTCATCTCTATTCCAAGTAAACAGCCGAGTGACTCTAGACAAGCATCAACAGATATCAAAGCCCTGCAAATAGTGAGCCAATAACATAACATTTAATGCAAGAAGTAAGAACAAAACGCGATGTGACTTTAAAGGGAACACTGCTGAGTTGCACTCATGACGTGGCAAGGATTTCAATGAGCTGTGGCTTTAGAAGTTAAGCTCCACTTAAACAGAACTGCGAGGGAAAATATAGCACTGGATAAGCCATATGAAGGGAGGCCGTATCAGGTGATTTTTACTGTGTTCTTGTTTTATGATTGAGGAACATCTCTGAATGCAATGCCATTAAAGTTTTTCTGTAATTTGTTTGTATCTGCTTGTAATGACCATGTTCTTTCCAGATTGGAGAAGAGGGAAAGGGAGCCCGAGTATTAGATTTAGAGACAACTTTGCTTTCCTTGTTCTCCTGTAGGTGGGAGAAGGATTAAGAGTGTTATTTTTAGTCCCCATTCACAAGGCCTGGGGAAGATAGTGGTCAGCAGGCGAGATAATGCCATTACTGGTCCATTTCATCTCCTGCAGTCATGTGATCAGCAGTAACGATGGGTATTTCCTGCCTTGACTGGATGATAAGAATGTTAAGTGTTCACAAGGCGTTGCTGAACAGGAGTGACATTGTCTTGTCTGCACCCACCTCAAACCTTATGGCCATTTGAGTACCGCAATTTCAGTTTCTTGCCAAAGGATAGTGAAAAAAGTCAGACGTGTGCGGGTGGTCTGCCCCATGAACTTTAAGAATCTAATTTGGGCCTTCTCGGTCCAAAAGCTATTACACAAAAAACTGCACTTATAAGCTAAAGCATTGGGCCAAAGTGCTATACTAGCTTGCTCCCCAGTAGCTTATATTCATTATTGCCCAGGTTAGCATGGAGAGGTGAAGTCCTCCTTTAAAAAAATCTGAGTTCTCTAACCTTCAAGAGTCTTTTATAACACTTAGCAAAAAGTTTTATATGTATTTAAATGGACAGCCAGCTGTATTGCATTCAGAGTGCAAGGCAAATACTGCAGCACAGAAGTTCTCCATGCAGTCCTTAAGGACTTCCAATCAGTTCATGGAGTTCTGCTCCAGTTTCAGACAAATCCAAGCCAGGTTCTTTAGCCCCTGATTACCTGGCTCAAGTGTGCTGTAGCAAACGACTATTATACAGTCTCCTGGCATGCTGCAGAAGTTCGCTTTGCATCATTACCGTTATATGGGGCTTGCTCCATTCTGATGCCCCTTGTAATCCTGGCAGCCAATAATATTTTGATGCATAATATACCACAAACTATTATTGCGTTATAATATATTGTAACAAGTGAGCATTTGAAATTAAACAAGTAACTTGATCAAAAAGACGGTGGAATTTGTAGTAATCTGAAATGGTCTGTGAAACATTGGAAATAGATGGCAGTAGTAGGAGGTAATATTAGAAGCTCACTATGTCATCGTTCAGAACCTCTTCCTCAGGTTCAAAATACCAAAGGAATTATGTCAGAAAAATTCCACTCGTCAACTCCCACACCGTTCAACAACACAGTTAATATACACATATTACATTTAAGTAACTACCCCAGATACGTAAACTCAGTTATAACATGTTGAAAGCTGAAGAACCCCCATGGCTCACAAAAGGCCCCCCTGTGACTGTGATGGAATAGAGTGAGCAGGGACGCTAGTAGCCAAACTGGCTTTGGCGCATCTCACCTGGTTTGAATTTGCAGCAGCTCTGGCCGTGTGGTTCTCGTAGTGTAACATTAACTCTCCTTCCTGTTCCATATGAAAATTTAAGCGCAATCCCAGGGGAGCAGTAAAAGGCCGCATGCTGGCCAAGCTCAGCTCCTGGTCACACATACTCGTGGTAGATCATTTAGTCGAAACCACATTCGGCAGTCATCGTCAGGAGGACTGCTAGCCTTCAATCCCTTTCACAAAGTCAGAGGCTGATTAAAAACAATGGGGATGCTTTAGAATCTTGCCACTGTTTTGGGGGAAACGGAGGGCTTTTTCCCCCTAACAGTAAAGCAGGCATATGGCCATTAAAACTGCACCCAAGCCAGAGAGCAGAAAGTTCTTTCTGGGTGTACAACTGCAGGACAGGCAAAGTGAATGCTGTATCTGTCTGATTTCACCACAGTCATGCATCTTACATCACTTTGGCTTCTTGACACTAGTCAAGTTGAACTTGGAAAATGAAACAGTATGAGTCTCAAAGTTCAAGACGGATGGCAAGGGAGCGGATCCAGCTTTAATACCCGTTACCTCTGCCGTTCCTGCAGTGGAGTTTTTTTTTTATGATGGCAGCCTTGCACAGTGCGATGGGGAGAAGATATGAAGCACAACTGTTTTATCGAGCTCTGTGAAACCCTACAGCACCACCAGCCTCCCCCCTTCCTCAAAACCTCACCATGGCTTGAGGAATTCATAGGCTCAGACCATCAATGAGCCTCAGATGGGCCTCATGCAAACTTGAAGTGCACGACCAAAGCATTTTTTAAAGAAATATATTCCCAACATACAGCTATTGCAGTTTTCTACTTTGAATAGTCTTGTTGGGCTCACATTCAGAGGGTCAAACTTTTAAAGTCAAACTTCTTAAGGCCATAAATAATACAAATGCACTGCTTACCAGCGCATGTGTTCAAATATGGCATATACAGATGTGCACTTCATTCGGGCTGATTGGATTTATACTTAGATTTAAACTGCACAATGTTTTTACTGTGCTCAGTGATGACTTTAAGCCTCAGCCTCACCACAGAACCACTGTTGCCTGGACAGTCTGGGCTGGGAGACTGTCAAGATTAGTTTAATAAGTTAAACCTTTTAACATGGTCTTTAGAAGTCATCGGTTTAAAAATAATTTAGACCGCAGCACGCACCTTTAAATAGACCTGCAGATTCTACAGATACTGTGTGTTTTCTGGGTTTTAATATTCATGTGAAAAGCCTGTATGTTATCAGTACATATTCATTAAAATTTTAAATTATCAAGAGAGAGTGATTCTGTCCAAGCACAACAAATACTCACAAAAGGTGCACCTTTCCAGTTTTGATCCAACAAAGATTTCTAGAAACTACTTTTATCCTGTGACTTCACAGCAAATGAACATCAAAACAACAGTAACAAAACCGAGAAACCTTTATTATTGTGAGTGGCTTAGATTCTGAAATTGAGAGGATCCTACTGTACAGTTTCTTAAGAAAGACCATTCTCAGATATCCTGTTTGAAATGTTTCACATCAGCTGTTTCTTACCAAAGGACATATCCTTGATGTGGAGCAAGATCCAGGCTTGCAGTTCATCCCATGAAAAGACAGAGAGCCAGTTGGTGTGTATTATAAGAGAGAGAGATAAGAAATGAGAGTTCTCTCTGAGAGAGAGGGCAGAAGCTTTAGCCTCGGACTCATCTTTTGGCCTTCTTCTCCTTCAGCTGCTTCTTGCTTTCCTCTCGTCTGCGCTTGTTGACGGGGTTGCGCGGGTCATAGATCTCAAACGTGTCTTCGTCCTGCATGTTGGCATCCTTTACCTTTCTGGTTTGCTCATCAAACTGCAGTACATGGGCCATCCTAAATCAAAACGAGGAAACAGAGCCCAGTTCAAAAGAACAGCAACATGGTGCACCCAGCTTGCTAAATCACCAGGCTTTGAGTTATCAGTACAAGGATTTTCATCTGGAATGGTTTGGAGCAGAACAACCAAGGCTTGCTGTTCCAAACACAAGTGGTAAAAGAAAAAAAAAAAAGTCAAGAATGTTTAATCAATTAACATGTAAGTTATAGATAACAATTAAAATGTAAGTTATAGATTATAGGTATATAGATAACTATATACCTAAACATCCTATCATTTAACACATTTATTCTAAGTACTAATGTCTGTAAATGGTAGTGGAACCATTATTCAATGGATGCTCGTTATTCTTCAGTTAGATGCGACAAACCTTTCAAAAGAAACACAAATAAAGGTTATTTAACGGACATGTTACACAGGAGTTCACACCTTACTGAAAAACCTTTCACTTAACCGAATCCTTCTTTTTCCCCCTCCCGAAATGATTCAGTCGGCAATGAAGGAAAATACTGCTATTCATGGCATTTTAAACATTAAATCCAGTTATAACGTATTCATAAAGAGCTCTGCTTAGGTTTTTGAGTTTGCCTACATGTGCTGATTCCTTCTGCAGGATGGAAGCAGTGGGATGACCCCAACTGGAGCCTCAGTCAGACAACAGATGCTCATCTGTCTTTTATTTTCCAGATAGCTTACTCTTATTCACAGGTCTGGCATTCCACGGCCAAGAGGACAATACAGAGCCACTGAAAAAATGCAGAGATTTACATTCTTCCATCCAAGCACCACAAAGAAGAGGCAACTGTTGCTTCACACAGCCTCTTTTTGAGGAAAACACATGAAAAATGCTTCCCAAAATTTACCCGTAATGGAAATGCCAAAATAAGACAAAGAGCAGGCATTGTCTCAAAAAAAATAAAAACACCAAACAGGCAAAGCAGCCAACTGAAGGTAAGTGTAATGGAGTCAAGCCAATGAGTTGCTGGCTCTCTGTAGAAACATCTGTCAAAAATTTCAGCAATTCTCAAGGCTGTTTAAAAACGATTAAGATCGTTTCTCTCGCTATATATATACACATACATACTTGCATACAGAAAAACAACTTCAGAATGGTAACTAAGAAGTCAAAACACAATTAATATTGATGTACTAAAATGTTCATTACTTTTACTCCAAGTCATTTTAGATCAATCCCTGTTCATGCATGTTCAGTTGTTCATCCATTATGAAATGCTCACATCATAAAAGGTCAATGTTTTCAGATGGTGGGGAAACTATAATAAACATAACAAAGCTGACTTTATTATATCGCTGGAAAATACATCATTAAAGTAATTGGTAGTAGGAGTGTCGACCACAGAAAAGATCACAGCACTACTAAAACACACAATCCTCCAGGCCTGTAATATTACCCCCACTTGTGACACAAAGAAACCACTGAAAAGGCAGATTCTTTGCACAGGGGATGATGCAGAGAAAAGAGATCTTGATGCATGTAAATGGCTCTTTTCCAATGTGCAACCATTTTCTGACATTACACATCTACATAGATATTACTAAGATTTTAATCATGCCAGTGCTACTCATCTAGTATCCGATGGAATACAAACCAAAAGGAAAAATCATTAAACCATTAAAATGATTTTGTTCTGGGATTTGGGATTAATTATTACTGTGATTTATAGTGTCACCCTGAGCTGTTCTGTTCAAGTACCCTAACAGAGATGGCACTAGATATGATGTTATGCTTTAATAATACTAGCTAATTCTTTACCATTTTGAGCAGTCCTAGAATATACTGCAAGTTTTGGAGGTTGCATGGTAGGAGGATACTGAAATTAGCCATGGTAGTCTGAGGAAAGCCCTTCTCTTATTGGTCAGTAATCCACCGCATAGCTCTTTTGATTAATCACACATAAGCACGTCTGCAAACACGTGCGTTTTTTCTGCAAATGGTAAGTATTTAAGGGGTTTTGTTCATTTGAAACAATTTGTCCATATGCATAGTGGGGCTGTCACAACAATTCCATATGCTTTAATATTTAAATATTAAATTAATATTCCTTTATAAAAAGGCCAAACATTAAAAGCAAACAGTTTGTTATTGTACAGTTCAATTTAAAATCTTTCTCTGACTGAGCCAGCAATAGCAGATGTATTAACATCATATAAATGCCTACTAATCTTTGCCAATTAATTAGGAAGTTGTCCTTTTTAAATAAAGCATTTGTTACAGTATTAGTGTGATGCTTTTGCGTCCATCTGAAATGAGTATGAGCTGTGACAGCTCATCTAGAATGTCATAGCTACTCTCTGGCAGGCCCAGAAGGACTCCTGTGGCGCGAGGCGGACAGCTCTGTTAATTTGTCTAGCAGTCTCAGTGATGACAGCCCATCGTCCTCCTCGCCCGGAGTTATGGCTTGTGTAGGAATCCTATTCGTTTTTTTTTTTTTTAGGGGGGGTGGGGTGCTTATCGGAGAGCTGTGATACACAGCCTTCGGAAGCCTTTTCCTTGGATTTATTTGTCTTGTGCTTTTTCAAAAAGAAAAAGAGGGGGGAGGGGAGAGAGAGAGAGAGAGAGAAAAGAAAGAGACAAGAAAGACAGGAGAGGCAGGAGGCAGGAGGGGGGCCTTGACTCCTGGGTGAAAAGGAGGGGTTGGTGGTGGTGGTGGAGCGGTTTGTAGATACAGACACAGATGGAATAGTTTACACTTCTGGCCCAGACTTGACTTCCAGTGTCTGACCTGTTGTAACCCATGTTCCGTTCACGGGGTGCACCAGGCGTTCAGAGACTGGTACAGACTTCCCTCCTGCTGTTTTTTTTTGCGCTGCTCCAGGGGGCCCCCGTCTCCACTATCCCCCGAGCCCCCAAAACTGTCTCCCCTGTGAGGGGGTCTGCCGCAGCCCCTGAGACTGGGGGCCTTGAGACAGCACCGTCGGTCTACCTCCAGGATGAAGTAAGTGATAGAAAGCACAGGTTTTGTTATTCTAAAACGTGCACTCAGACACTGATTTTTTTTTTCCCCCTCTTTCTCTCTCTTCCAGACTTTCTCTCTTGCACACTCACACATGGTGCTGGTTTGAAATCCGGAGCGAGTATATTTTAGGTCTAGGTTTGAGGTCCTTTGATGCGATGGAGAATGTGAGGCGAACGCTTGCAGTGTTAAGGTTACCTCCCTGATGTGGTTGACACTATGGAGGTACGACGAGAATGAGGACGATGGATGACAAAATTCAGCTAAGATCTGCTTTAAAGGCAAAAAAGAATCAAATTATTACTAATTAGAATGGGTACACAATGTGGACAGCATTCATAAAGCCATATGATGCCTACATAAGCCTTTAATACAAATTCCAGGTTTTTAAGCAACATCATGGCCCTAAAGGAGTGCCAACTGGGAGGGTAAAACAAAGCTTTCTTCCTTTGCTCACCACTTATTTCTAATGGTTTCTTCAGCTAAAATACCAGATAGTTATTCTTTCAGATAGTTGTTTAAATGGACTAACCAATGATGGTTGTATGTCAACAGAATCCCAACAAAGAACCAAAAATCTGAGGAGGAGGCCATGGATTTATGCTTTGTCTCTCTGGAGAGAGAATGAAAGAATGTTGAAAAGAAGCTCAAACGTCTTTAATAATTTATTATCGTTACCATCCTTGGATGGTCCGTTTTTGTGGATTAACACAGTGGCTTTGGCAAGTTGTAGTAGAACAGAAAGTTAATCAGTAGTTAAATTATGAGTCATTTATTTGAAAAACAGTTCATTTTTGGACACAGCTGTTTGAAACAACTTGATTTTTCTTTAAAGAATAGGATGCCTAACTAGCATTAGCTAATTACCACTTACATTTACTATATAATAGACAATATAGTAAAGCTGTTCTGATCACCACTAGATTCTCCTAACTAAAAACCTTAAAAAAATAATAAATTTTTAACAATTAACACAAACTAAAACTATACTTATATTAGTTGATGAAAATAAAACAAAACTCCCACGAAAACAGCCCAGAAGGCATTAGACAACAGGAAAATAAATGGGCCAAACTCTAACCCACACAGCTACTTCAATTGGTTAAAGAGAAATAAACACTGTGTTCAATAGACTATATCTATGGATCGGTTAGGTCTAATCAGATTGCTTAAAACAATCTTAGAAATTGAGAGGATGCCTGAAGAGCGGAAAAGTGTACTGGTACCGATCTTCAAGAATAAGGGTGATGCACAGAGCTGTATTGACTATAGAGGGATAAAGTTGATCAGCCACAGCATGAAGTTATGGGAAAGAGTAGCGGAAGCTACTGTATTTTCTCGTGTATAAGTCAGACAAATCTGTACCAAAATCCACTATAAAAAATTGGGGTGTGACCTATACACAGGAAATTTCTTCAGTGAATGACAATTCTGCATAGAGACCAGTGAATGTTCGCATTTCCAGGCAATTATCCTCTAAATTATTACCGAACACACGTTTTTGGTGCTTTCCCATCAAGTAAAATGCATAGTACTACATTTACCTGTAAAAATCTGAAAGTGTCATTCAACATAATCCACAAAAAAAATCACTCTCATTTCACAAATTTCAATCCAGCATATTCACATGCCGCCATTTTGAATACCTAAACCGGTGACCGCGTACGGAGCAACTCAATCAATTTGACTGTAAATCCCAGTATTTCTGAGTTATGTGATACCATGTCTTCTATTGGCACATTTTTCGATATTTTGAGATTAAAATGAGGCAAAGCATTACAGACAGCAACACTATGAAATACATGTAGGTCTTTTGAAAATTATTCTAAAATTTTTAAACCAATAGTTTTCCCAAATTAACTGTGGCAACACCAAACGGGACTATAATTCCATTCCATTTTCATAATTCCAGCCTATTAAGAGACATCATGTGTTGGTATGCAAACGGCTAGGCAAACAGTATGTATTCTGATAGAACATGCACAAAGTATTAAAACACAAACAAACAATAAATCAATAAATATTGAAGGTGGAAAAAAAGCAAAGCTGCTTTAGCACTTGAAAGTGAAAAAGTAAAAGTGAAAGTGACAACCCTTGTCATTGCGAGGTCACAGCACAGCACACGTGAACCACAACGAAACTGGACCTCTGCATTTAACCCATGCACAAAAACACCGTGCAGCAGTGGGCAGCTATTGAAAGCGCCCGGGGAGCAGTGATGGGGACGGTACCTTGCTAAAGGGTACCTCAGGGCAACCTACCGGTGAGGGAATTGAACCCTCAATCTTCAGATGCCGGGACAACTCCCTAACCACTAGGCCACCGCTGCCCACTTGCCCTTCTATTAAAAGTTTTAACTCAACAGAAGCTTTTCCTTATGCATTAAATTCACAGTCTGTAATGTCTCCACAATGCACTGCGCTCAGCTTTAATAAGATGCTTATGTTTTTGTTGAGATAGGACTGTGTGCTACAGACATGGCTGATGCACTAAAATTTTAGAAAAAGCAAAGACCAGATATTGACTACGATCTCCTGCCAAGGAGACCAGCTTAGTACATGTTGGTTATCTTTTTTCTACTTTCCAACCCAGTGAAACCTTATACCGTCCCATCAGAACAGGTCAAAAACACATCTAAAGTGTGAAATGAGACCCAGCAGACTTAGAGGGAGAGAGAGAGAGAGAGAGAGAGAGAGTGTGTGTGTGTGTGTGTGTGTGTGTGTGTGTGTGTGTGTGTGTGTGTAAGTGGATGTGATTTACTGTTCCCTCACTACTCTGACACAGTAATTATTTCATTTTTGTCTTTGTCGTCCTGTGTAGTAGCAGCCGGAGTGACAAGAATGTATGAAGTAGAGAGCAGACGGCTGCTTTCACACACAGACACACACACACTGTCAGACAGGACGTGCAGCAGCCGCAGGAGTAGGTGATACTATGAAAACAAACAGCGTGGACGTTCATTAGCGCTGCGCCAGTCAAACCAGCACGTGTCTCCAGGCAGCGGTTGGAGAGAGTTAAGTGTGTATGTGTGTGTGTGTGAGAGAGAGCGAGAGAGAGAGAGAGAGAGAGAGAGAGAGAGAGAGAGAGAGAGAGAGAGAGAGAGAGCGAGAGCGCTCATCATGAAATGATGGAACCGACATAGAGAATCAAGAAAAAGAGGGAGAAAGAGTTAAAAAGAGGCGCGACAGAGAAACAAGAAACCCACAAAAAACAGAAGAAATACAAAAAATTACAGTGAAATACTTTAGGAATTACAAAAGATATGAAAAAGAAAGAAAAAAGATGAAAAGACAAGGCAAAACTGCCTCTGTCCAGACTGCCTTAAATGACTGGAGTCATCAGAGAGGCTAGTTCTCTGTATCCCAATATGATTGCTTATTAAAAAAGAGAGCTAGCAGGCGATTTCAGCTGCGCACACACACACACACACACACACTCACCTACCTACTACAGCCTTTTGGACTGGGCCACTCTGGGTGTGACGTGCTCCATATGGACCTTCTGTCTGCTGCCCGCCTATTTACTCAGTTAAGTCAGCTGAGAGAATGACTTCTCCACAAGTGCACAGCAAAAACAAACAGTGCATACTGTTTAAATGGTGTCAGCGCTGCCTGGAGCCAAACGAGTTACTCGGCCAGAGAGAGAGTGTGAAAGAGAGGGCTAGCACGGAGCGCTTAAGACACGCAGCTGGGCCTGATGTGGATCAAGTTGAAATGAGAGCATTTCACCATGCTAGTCCAAATAAATAGATATTACAACTCCACATGGAACGGTAGCCATGTAGTGGGAGAAATCCATGAGGCATGAAATACTGAATATACATTTTGATCACAGGCAATTGCAAACTCATGTGGTGTGAAGTGTGGCTTAAATTATTGTATTGTATTACACTCGACTATTTTAAATTTAACCCTTAAAGGTCAAAGCTGTCCCAATATTTGAATGTGATCAAACCTAACTGTTGTATGTTTGGGCTTTTTTGCGGACAGCAACAAAACTTTCATTTTGATCAACACTCTACTACCCCACAAAGAAACACACAACTAAAAACATGACACCACTTAGTGTAAGTGTGTACAATTTCAGTAGTTTTGTTACAAGATTCGATGGGATTCCTTCTCTTTATCCCCCTCTAATATCCAGGCCAAATGGATATCTGGCTTTGGTTTGGTTCCATCACCAACTGAAATAAATAAACTACAAATAAGCGCAAGTTGAAGGTTTCTCACCATCCTTTATCATCATCTTCTCCCATTTCCTCCGTATCATCAGGGGTCTCCAGGGCCTCAGAGATGGCTGACGACAGCTTAGACTTAAAGCGATCCAAAAGGGCGAGTGTCTTCAAAACAGAAGAAAGTCAACAGTTGACTACAGCCATAATCTCTTCAAACACCCGAGTCACAGCTAAATGCGCAGATGCAATCTTGAAACCTACGGATTTCTTTTGGTAACTTTGCCCTTTATTTTAAAAATTTGATAGTGTCTCCACACAGCTATCAACAATTAGCCTCATAAACCACCAAAAAAGTTTGGCTGTTCAAGTATGGAACTTTGAGTTTTTGGATTAAGCTCCATCAAGTCCCATAAAACCACGTCAGCATATAATGCGACCTGGTGAAAGGTCTTCACTTCACTTCCGCTGAATAATTTGGGGGAAATTATTTAAATGCAATTTTTCTGACCAATTCTCTGACTGTGATGCTCTGTTATTAAAACTTGACAACGTTGTTGATTATAAAGAAACTTAATTTAAAAAGCAGCAGCTCTTTCAAAACCAACGTTTATCCAGTTGTGAGAATCAATTAATCTTTTAGTCTTTTAGTTCTAGATTGCAAATTACTCTCCAATACACACATCCTTATTGTATTGATGTTCCAGTGTAGATTGCTACAGACAAAAACAAACAAACAAACAAACAAATAATACTGCATGAGACTTATTGGCTCTAAACTGCAGCACCATCTGCTGGAATGGAAATTGTTGCTTTAAATAAGAAAAACATTTAATAATGAAACAATAAAATGGTCTCAGGCTAGTTCATCAGGGAATTTCTCCAAGTAACTACATTATCAATGACTCACCTGCGCTTCTCGGTTTGAGCCCTTCTTCAGCTTGTGCTTCCTCATTTCCTCGTATTTCTTCCTGCCCTCCAAGTATTCAACCATGGCCTCATTGGTGGGCTTTTTCTCAACTGTAAAAAAAGAAGAAGAAGAATAACAATGCTGGAGGAAGACCTTTATTGATCACAGCACCATTTTGCCCTTTGTATTAATGGGAACATGCTGATGAAGATGCCAGATGCTGTTCATAGAACAAACTGCAGTGTAAAAAAACAAAACAACAAAAAACACCTTTAATATCTTCTACTCTAAGGACATAAGCATTCCTTCCTTTGCTTTAGATAAAGAATAAGCCTTTACATTAATAACTGAATTATAAACCTTAATTGTAAAGGGTTAAAGTAAAAGAAAAGGTCATTTCAGTCTAAATGTTTAACAATCAATAAGAATTTCAAATGGAAAGAAAAACAAAAATCTTTAAATTCCAAAACGTGATATACTACCACCATAAAATTGTTACTATGAAATATATTAAGTTTATATCACAATATACTTTGATGAAGAACACTGCTCCAGTGGGTTTATTTCATCCAAGAATAATCCCTTTGTCACTGCCAAACGTTAGGCCCTGAGACCCTCATCAGTGCTGGGACTAAAATTTATAGCTGTGTCCAAACGGTTTTCTGCAAATGTAAAGCCTAGCATGGATATTTTTTGGCTCTCTAAATCTATAAAACTTCAGGATGACAGCATGCTGAGATCTAGGCTCTTACATCAGTAATTGTGACAAGGAAGAAGCCTGCATTCTAGTCCAGCTGACAAGTCTGTCATTGGGGTATATATTAGGCATATATTAGGCAACAGTCAGTTCTTCAAGATGATTTGTTGAAAGCAGAAAAAAAATGGGCAAAGATCTGAGCAACTCTGACGTTTGCCAAATTAAACAAACTGGGTCAGAATGTCCCTAGAACTGAAGGTCATGTGATGTGTTTCCGGTATGGAGTTGTTAGTACCTACTCAAAGTGGAGAAATGAAAGACAAGCAATAAACCAACAATATGGTCAGGGGCACCAAGGCTCACCAATGTACACTGGAAGTAAAGATTAGCCTGCTCCAATCCCACAGAAGAGCTACTGTGGCCATTAAAGGTGTCAGATCACTGCAAACATTCTGCACATGGAGCTGCAGAGGAGTCAAAGTAGCCATGGGCAGAGGCAGTGTGATTCTCTGGGCAAAGTCGTGCTTGGACACCTTGGAGTGGCAATGTTCCTTTGACATCTATCATCTACCTACTGTTGGAGACAAGTGCACCCCTTAATGGCAACAGTATTTCCTAAAAGCAGTGGCCTCTTTCAGCAGGGTAAAGTCCTGCCACACTCCAAACAGTGTTCAGGAATGCTTTGAGGAACATGAAAAAGAGCTTAAAGGTGTTGACCTGGCCTCCTTCTTCCCCAGGTCTAAAAGGAGTTAGACCCATTGAAGCTCCAGCTCACATTTTACAGGACACAAAGTATTGTGTTGATGTATTTGTGTCAGATAACACATTGTGGAACATTGTGGAGTTCATGCCTTGACAAGTAAGAAAAGTTTTGGCAGCATCATGGGAAGCTATACAGAACTGGGCAGGTGGTTTTAACGTTATGGCATATTTTTGAGATTTTTCTTTATAAGTTAACATTCAGTCAGTTTTGGAGACAGATGACAATATTCTTTCTTACCTAGATTGCAGTTAAAATCGAATCATGCATTAAGAAGCCAGAGCAGGTTGCATTTATAGCGGAAACATCATTTCTATCAATTGCTCTTGATTTTAAGATGAACTCTTATTTAAACAATTAAAAGAGTGAAAATCTTTTTTTTAAATGCCAGAATCAATGTTGTAGAAATAAGTTCAGGTTTAAAAGATTAAAGAGTAAGTTTTGAAATTCAAACTGAAATGGATAACCATAATGAAGTTTAACTTGAAATTTGAAGTTACCCAGCCCTAAACATTCATTCTATTACATCACGGTGGCTGTTCTTTGCAGCTCAGCATCTTTAGAACAACCGAGATCAGTTAGAAAGCCCATGTAATACACATAATTAAACATTCAGTGATTTGATCATTTTTAAGGCCAATGTTGCAAAAATGATTAAGGAACATTGTATTGAGCAGTCTTAGTCACAGGAGAAATCAGCCAGCATGATGGCTAAGGGTCTGAGGAAAAACTGGCTCAAAAATACCATGAACCTGCTTGGTGACATCCAAACTTATGTAAAGTACTTTTTGAAAACTGGAAAAACCTTGCTGAATTCTTCTGTGTAGCCTTGAAGCTAAACATGAGCTCTTGGAAACGATGCCTCTGGGCAGAAGGTCTTAAATCTAAAATCAACTCCCACAGCTTTGGGGATTGAGCTAAAAGAAGCAGACTGCTGATTGCTGCTGTTAAAGAATATCAGAAGTGTCCTACAGTGAGACATATCAAAACCAGATCAGAGAGAGTGGAAAACAGACGGAAGAAGTGACCAAGTTACTGTCAGAAGCACTGCAGACAAATAAAACCTGGCTCTGTAAAGGAAGAAGCCTTGCTTGACAGGATGCAGTATTTTAGGAGGCTACAAATGTGAGGCAGGCCATTTTATCAGACTCAAAAATGAAGCAGTCCCTGCAGATTTTTTTTTTAAACATTTAACTCAAGGCCAGAGTGAACCAGTTCCTTTAAGTACTGAGAAGTGTCCGCCATAACAAACTCAGAAAGGCCCTCCAGCTTTGGTTTCATCTAAGGCCTCTCTCTACAAGCCACAGTATGTTTCGAGAAGGTGACACTTATATATCAAATCTTCTGAGATCCGCTCGCAAAGCACTTACTGTACTATTTAAAAAGAGGGTCCCTAATGTAAACACCACGCATTCTACACATGCCTCACTTTTGGAATTGGAAGAGATGGTAATGCTAGGGCAGCTGTGTTGACACCTCTGTCTGGAGGCATTAATGCACCAGTGCAAAAATCTCCCAATGTAGACACCCCTGGCACTGATGTCACAGGCCGGTCGGACAGAGCAAGGCCAGTGCTCGCTGAGCGTTTTTCCACTACAACTCTCATCTAACCTGCAACCAAATGGCCTCTCCTGGCTGCTCAGGTCACGGAGACTTTGACAGAACTGAGCCAAAGCTAAAAAAGTGGAACAAACAAACTACATCACACATTGGAGCCTTCAGGCATGGCTGATTTATTTCAGTTTAGCTCTGCCATGTTATTCAACCCACTTTTTTTTTCCCCCTGCTGCTCTCAAATGGAACATTTGTTTGTTCTCCTTATTTATGTCACACCAAAAACCACACTGGAAAGATGCTGGAAATTTGTTTTTCAGCAATGGAAGGAGAAAGAGTGAGTGGATGAGAGAGAGACAGAGAGAGAGAGACAGAGAGAGAGAGAAAGAGAGAGAGAGAAAGAGAGGGAGAGAACGTGTTAGTCTGAAAGCCACTAGCTGGAGTTGGCTGTGTTTGAAAATGTTTAGTCTGTAGCCTGAGCTAATAGAAAAATAGACAGACAGCAGAGAAAGTAATGAGCTGAAGACTTCAAAAACGCATTCATACAGACTGAAAACTACACCGTCTTTTAAATCTATAGAAAACAGTGCAACTAGCATGTTTATTATCGCTTTGGGCAATGATTTTCAAAGATGACGTCTCACTTGCAATATTAGTCTGTTCATGTGCTCTGTTTAAAGAGTGTTTAAAACACTTGTTGAGTAAAGAACATTTGCTTATGTGCATTTTGTGCAGCAAGGCCAGCAATAATGCCAGCAAGGGCAAACATCTATTACGCAATTCTATAACTAGCGAATCACTCCAGCCATTAGAAGAAGCTACTAAGTAAATTGGGTGTATTAAAGCAACTAGAAATCCTGTCTCAGGATTTTGACTCAGCAAAGAGAGATTTAATTTTAGCAATTTAAGTCAATGGCACTCTCAAGAGGGCACACACAGATTAGTTTCATTTTTGAAGTGATGAAAAAGATCATCAGATATACAGTTGAGGCCAAAATTATTAGCCAAACAGGAATTATGGAACATTTTTCTAAACTTCTTCCCAATGTTTCTAGTATTGATGAAACTTGATATAAGCAAACATTCACCAGCGCTATTTAGTAGCTTTTGGTAAATTTTTAATATAAAATAAATTTTTAGGTTTGCTTTATATTAAATATTGTAAAATAAATAAATAAATAAATAAATAAATAAATAAATAAAAATGTGGTGGTCACAAATATTAGCCCCATGTGAATGTTTGCTTTCAAAACAAACCTACAGTAAGTTACCAATCAGCTTTGAAACCACACCTGTGCAATTGGCTTCCTAACAACATTCAATCAGCATAAAGACTCCGAGGAACTGGGCACCTGAGCACATGAGAGTCTGGAGCTCAGTCTGGAGTTCAGAAAGAAGATAGTAGAGGCTCATGATAAGGGGGAAGGCTACACTGCCATTTCAGTGATTAACAGTGTCTAGAACTGCTGTACGTTGCATCATTGCCAAGTACACGGAGACAAATTCTGTAAGGAAACAAACCTGGCCGTGGCCGTAAGCGCAAGATTTAAACAATTATGGAGAGGAAAATAGTCAGCAAGGAGCCCTGGACATCTGCCAAGATGATTGTTGCTGACCTGGCCTCTTCTGGAGTTGATGTTTCAAGGAACACAGTTATGAGAGCTCTTCATCGTGGTGGGCTTCAGGGCCATCATCCCAGAAGAACCCCTTTATTCAAAGAGCGGCACATCACAGCCCGACTGAGCTTTGCCAGTGAACACATGAAAGGTAAAGATGAGTTTTGGAAGTCTGTGCTTTAATCTGATGAGACTAGACTGGAACTGTTTGGGCACATGGATGTTGCTTATGTTTGGTGAAGAAAGGGAGAGGTTTTCAACCCTAGGAACACAGTTCCCACAGTTAAACATGGTGGTGGGAGCATCATGCTGTAGGGCTCTTTTGCAGCCTCAGGCACAGGGAGCCTTGTTCGGGTGCATGGCATCATGAAAAAAGAAAACTGTTGACATTTTGAGGGAGAATATGCAGAAATCTGCTTGTAGTCTAGGCTTAGGTCGTTGCTGGGTCTTCCAACAAGACAATGACGCAAAGCATACATAGAAATTAGTCCAACAGTTCCTCAAGGATACCAAAACCAAGATCTTGGAGTGGCCCGCACAGAGCCCAGACCTCAATCCTATCGAGAATCTGTGGCGGGTGCTCAAAGTGAATGTCCATACTCGTAAACCATGCAATTTTGACCAGCTAGAACAATTTACAATGGAAGAATGGGCCAAAATCCCTCAGGAGACCTGTGCCCACCTAGTAAAGAACTACTCTAAGAGATTGTTGTCAGTTGTGGCTCAGAAAGGGTACACTATTGACTATTAATGACCAGGGGGCTAATAATTTTGGATGTCTCATTTTTGCCCTTTCTTGTTTCAACTCGGTGTATCAATAAAATTTCCTAATTAAACTTAGTGGACATTGTTTTTTATAATGTATTTGTTTCCAAAATGACAAACACTTGTTGTTAATGGTCATTTTCATGGAGAAATCAAGAGTGTTGTCTAATTTCATAAGTGGGGGCTAATAATTTTGGCCTCGACTGTACTTGCTGCTGGTTTGATGTCATTTTCATTCATAGTATTTAGATGACAGTCCCCCTGAAGAAACTCAGAGTTAAGGGTCTTGCTCAGGAAACCAATGATGGTAGTGCTGCTGGAGATAGGATTCAAACCTGCAACCTCTTGGTCCATAGATCCATAGGCACCCCCTGTACCCAAGGTTGTGCATCTGATTCAGTTATGGAAAGCTTGCTTTTCACAGATTAATTCAGTTCTGTTGAAGTGGAACTTAACCAATTAACACAAGTCAAGGGTCAAGAGTCGATTTCGAGTCATTTGGCTGTTAGTTGGCTGAAAGGCGCTCATTACATTTCAGGAAACAGTGCAATTATTTATTTAACAATGCATTCAGTCCTTAAGCGATTGCTATCAGCCTCATGAGGAGCACAAGGGGCATTTCTGCAATGAAGTCTGATGCTGGTGCAATCCTTTTCCCCCTTGATTTATGAGAGTGAAAAGGCGATGTGTCCAGGACTTGCAGGCCGCTGAGTGACGATGCCCCCAGGATACTGCAGGAAAAGCTTGCCTCCGCTGCTCCAGCTGTTGTCGCTAAATACTATCTTTGAGTTTGATGGCCATCCTAACAACATTCCTCCCTTCTACTGTCACTCGCGCCCAAGAAAGCTACAAATCACCACCTCATGTTGTAGCAACCGGGGGTTGTTGTGGATGACAAACGCCTCATCGTTTGGAAGGAGAAATATTTTTCTCCCACTTGCCAATCAAGACTGAGTCAAAAGGGAGGGCAAAATTTCAAAGGGCCCTGAAGCCTCAAAAGCCATGTTAAATGTTTCCCATCGATCAGCACTGGTACAGAACGCTTCACAAATCCATTGCTGGAGGTTGACGTCTGTTGGACCTGAGCCATTACTACTGTTTGAAGAGGATGAAAAAATTGTGTCTCAGCTGCTATCTGTCAACAAAGTACATAAAGTGTTGCCTGACCAAGGTTAATGTACTTCGGTATTTAATGCAGATGTCTTGTGGAACCTACTAATAACTATTTTCTAACATAAATTTCAATTCTTAATAAAGGGGAGCTATTATTATCTCAAGTAGGATTAAAATGGGTAAACCTGAGCCCACACCAGCATTTATATTTACATTTATGGCATTTAACATTCTCGTCATTGTGAAAGGCAGCACAGCACACAGTGAACCACAACGAAATTGCACCTCTGCATTTTACCCAAACACAAACACATGCAGCAGGGGGCAACTATTGAAAGCTTGGATTCGAACGCATGGCCTTCCGATTCTGGAGCCAACTCCCTAACCTCTAGGCCACCCCTGCCCCAGCAACTTGGGGTTCAGGGCTTTGTTCAGGAACTCAATGGTGGTAGTGCTGGAGGTGGGAAATGTATAATCTGAAATATTTAGAACTAAACAGGATGCTTTTTCAAACAGAAGAACTTTTTAGGATTTTGTGCTTGCCGTGAGCTTACATTTTGTAGTACTTACCACTCTGCTCTGTGGCAAATGGTCTACAACCTACCTGATGGACTAGAACACACAGCGTCTGAAGTAGCTTGCCTACATTCGAAAAAGAGGTGGATTAAACAGTTGGGATATCACGCACATCAAGTACCGAAAACATCTGACGAACAATATAACTGATTATACCTGCCAGAAGCTGATCGCTTCTCGGCCTTTTGGCTAAGATCAAGTGTAGTATCTGTTCTTATCAGTTTAATATCTGATACGTCCCCTACCCGGGGACCATATATTAAATTGATTTTTGGAGCAGGGAGATGGAATAGGGGCTTGCTCCGTCCACTCCGCGCATTTTAGGGCAGCGGTGGCCTAGTGGTTAGGGCGTCAGCCACATGATCGGAGGATCGGGGGTTCAAACCCCTTCCCAATAGGTTGCCCTGAGGTACCCTTGAGCAAGGTACCGTCCCCATCACTGCTCCCCGGGCGCTTTCAATAGCTGCCCACTGCTGCACGGGTTTGAGTGTGCATGGGTTAAATGCAGAGGTCCAATTTCGTTGTGGTTTCGTGTGCTGTGCCATGACCTCGCAATGACAAGGGTTGTCACTTTCACTTTCACTTTTTCACTTTCATAGAGGTGTTTACACATGCAATACTGATCTTTTTATAATTATAAAGAATTTATTTCAACTACCACATGCAACGCCATTGCACTGTATGCAGTGGACTCTAAGAGAGGGTCAATGAGCACCAATATCACTAGTATTGAAAGAATACTAATACAACAATAAACATTATTCAAAAAATATAAAAACAGAGTGGAAGAACCCCAGTACTGGGTGCAAAACTGACATTACAGGATGTTAAATAGCATTATTTCAGGAAATAAAAGCAGATATGGTGGTTTGGCACACTGCAAAGAGTTTGATTTCAGGCCTTTAGGGAACTGCACTTCATTCAGATGCTAATCCTTGTGGCATACAAATCCACACAATGTGCTGAACTGCTTTCATGTTTTGTTTAGAATTTTTTTTAAGCATCACTTACAAATGCTTTTTAAAAATGGCTCTTTCACAATTTTTCTTCCACATCAACAGCTTTGACTGACAAAACACACCCCGTACACAGAGGCATAACCCATATAAATAACTCTGAGTGGTAAAAAGAATGTTGCCACATCATTTAGGGTGGGTATAAAACGGATGGCGTTTTTAGCATGTCTCTTATTTTTGGCCCTTACACATGACGGCCATGCCAAAAAAGAGAAAACCAGACCAGACGAACATGCTATAATTTATGTGCTGAAAATTGAAGAGATGTCTGTCGAAAATAATAACTCAAAAAAAAAAAAAAAAAGATACAAATGTTTCTTTTAGCTGGGTTGGTAAATTGCTGAGGAGACAATTGGCTTCTTCCTAAAACAAGCCGACAGCTGCCAAAATGAGTGGGTTACCATTATTAGTGCAGGGAGCAAGAATTTGTTTGCTTTTGTGACCTAACACAAAGCTGGAATTGCATGTTGTGTCTGCTCAAGTGGCAGAAAGAGCCGACTTCAAACTGCGCTCCGAAACCAAACGTTGAGATCAGAGGGTGGGACAAGATAGGCTGTCAAGACAGACAACTTTCACTTATACCCAAAAGCTGGAAGCTGCTTGCTGTTCAGTTGTTTTTAAAATGAAATGATTGCGGTTGGATGGAAAACAGTCTGGACTTCCAGTCCTCTTCCTTTGTTGAAAATTTAAGAGTGATGGATATGTCAGAAGAGAACCACCAATGTGAGCTAATAACCATAAAAATGGCACATTCAAAACAGTGCCTCTTGTTTTACTGTTTTCTTTTATCATTCTCTGATGCCTTTTAATCTGTGTGTCTAAGATTGCTTGATAAGCAAAGATATCACAGACTGAATTTAAATTCTTTTTGGAGCAAAAATAGTTTCCCCTCACGCTCTTGGTTTTTCCCTGGTATTTTCTCAGAGGTTGCCAAGCACACGGTGAACATGCCTATTCCAAATGGCCCATGACCTCTTCTGGTCCAACGGCAGGGGAGGGGACAGCGTCCAACCAAAACACGCGTACCCAAATTCCAACTGCTGTAATTTAATTCTCTGAAATAATTAAATAAATGCATAAATATTGCCGGATCTTTCATTGGTGACCAGAGGATTGGACAGGGGTCTATTTCATCCTGGCATCTTGTGTTTACCACAAAGGCCTTTCAAAAAAAAAAAAAATGTAAAAAAAATAAATCATAGGACTTTGAATGTGCTGTCCCTCAGTCAGCACAGACTTCCAACACAAGGCATCTTACACTTCTAATTTATTGAATTCCTTAAAAAATGTATTCACTTCAAACAAATGCGTTCATCGTACCACTTTTCCCGCAAGAATGTGAAGAATGTCAACAGCGCGTTGGCATAGGAGCCTGTTTAAGTGTTTTTAAAAGAAACTGCAGTGGTGGTAAGAGGGCCAGGAAAAGTTAGGAGATGAATAGAGCAAAGTGATGAAAAGAAAAGTCTGTGGCAGATTTGCATGACAACATCTGGATTTCTACGAGACAAGCTACATTTATCTTAGAGACACACATGGTGGGGTTTGGGGTTTAGCTAGGATGAGGGGAAAACAACAATTATGATCTGAATAGAAGATCTGAAGACGACAATAAAAAGAAATCTGAAGTTTTCAAATTTTCTTTGCACAAACCAATGTCTTGACTGTTCTTACTAAGCAATCACGAGAACTGTCCAGGCTAATTCCACTCACCTTTTGAAACCCGCTGCTTTTGACTAATACGAATGGCACGTTCTTGCCTAAACCGCGACATTAAAAAGCATGCGTCTGTGTGGGTGCGGCTGGAGAGGGTCAGGATGACACGCCTCAGAAAACATGAGACGTGAAGACAGTGATATACAAGAGGGCTGCAACACAAAGCTTGGAAAAAGTCAAAGGTCGTGCTGTGCAAAGCTCAGGCCTGCACTAATCCTGAAAGAAAGTTTGGGTGAAAATACATGGAGCCCCCTGGGGCCACCCTTTTAGTCCAGGAGCAACAGATAAGGGTGAAAGCTCATCTGCTTTACCCTGAAGACTGAGGGAGTTGCCTCTCTTTCATTCAATCTTTGCTCAATCTTTCTCTCACTCTCTCTCTCACTCTCTGGTTTCTTGCAGTGAAATTAAGCTGTTTTCACCTGACATATACGCATGCGCACACTCAAAACGCCGTCGTTAAAGCGGATCTCCAGCCTCCCCGTGGTGTCCACTGACAGATTAGAGCGCCGATGCCCTGTGAGCACAACTTCCCCCGTCCTACACGTTAGTGTAATGAGAGGAACCTTCAAAGAGTCGCCTGCCCTTAGCTGAACTGGCCAAGATACACATTAAGGTTCACTGAATAACCTCTAAGCAGGAGGGGGAGCAAAACGGGGAGGAAAAAGACTGTACAGTGGGCCAGGGGAAGGTATGCCTCACTGGGGGGTTTTTAAGTCGATGTAATCTATTGAGCTTTAATAAAATATTATGATCTTTTGGGGTATGGTCCGGAGCAGGGAGCGCTGCAGTGTTAAAAATAAAACGGAGGTTGTTAGAGCTCCTTTTCAGGTTGCATTTTGAAGAGGTTCCTCTGATGTGCTGTTAGTCAAGAAGAAAGACGCGTTATGTAGGCCTAATGCTGACTAAGGGCAAAAAAAAAAAAAAAAAAAAAAAAAAAAAAAAAAAAACAACCCTGAACACAAGCTTGTGAAATGTATGAAAATGTTTTTTCCCCCAGGACAGGTGATAAATATTACAGTTGTCCATTTTGCCAAGGGTTATTAAGTTGCTACAAATTAAAAGTCTCAGTCGTGCCATGAAAAAATAGCATTTGCCTTCCAAATAGAACATATGAAATATATATACAGTACAATAAAAAAACAAATCTAAGGTTTTTTTTTGTTGTTAGTTTTTTTTTAGGAAAAAACGGAAAATTTTTTTCCATCAAACATTAAATAGAGAGAGTATAAAAAAGTGCTTCAAGCTTTTTAGCATGATTTAGAACTTATTAGTTGAAGATGCAAAATTATTATTTAAAGACAAATTAAACCCGGCTGAACTGCAAGCTGAGTGTGGCCTTTTACAACTACAGACAGAGCTCATGAAAAGGCTAATTTCATTCTGTGCCCTCAATTCTGTGCTTCTCAGATGCTGCTGGCTGATAACCTCATATATTTTGGTAACGTGTCCAACACTTGGATAGGTGGGTTGTCAAAATGTATACAGGTCTGCAATTTTAACAAGTTTGCTACAGCATATATTCAGTACATATCACATGTAATGCAGCAGGCACTCAGACCTTGAGCTACAGGAAATCACATATGGGAAATATCTAATAATTTTTAAGTCACTCTGCAAGCCACACATTAAAAAAATGGATTTTTTTGGTTGCAATATCGGTAGAATATCGGACTCTGTGGTTAAAGCTACCAACCAAAGATATGTATGTTTCATCATCACTTGGTGTGCTGACAGACACCAGAGCCTGAACTTTATGAAGCAGCAGCTAATAATAAAGAAGAAAAATGCGCCTGGTCACAGTAGACATACTAGGAATGCCACATTTAGTCTGCCTAAGCTTCAAAACACACAAAGTTGGGCAATTATTGTTTACACAAAAACAAAGACTGATGTATAAAAAAGGACAACATTGGTTTGTTACCCACGTGCACAGTGTTACCTCTCTGTTATTGTAATATGAAATTTAGAAAAAAAAATGGAAACTAGCACAACTTTACTGAAGGACAGTGATTTCCACAAATACTGATGGTAAAATAAGTAATGACGTCTACATAAAATTTAAAAAGTAATGAAACATACCTCCACTGTCCTCATCTGGTTTCAAGCCCTCTTCTTTACGTTGCTTGATGGCGAGTAACTCTTTCTTCAACTGGCGAGCCTCTTTTCGAAGTTCATCACTGCGAATAAGAGACAAAATAGCCTGCAAGTTTAATTACCCACAGATTTGCAGCAGCCCTGGCAAACTCACAAAACAAAAGAAAAAGCTTTGGCATCACAGTGATAGATATCAAGGCATGACATTTTACATCCTGGAATAAATGACATCTTGTATATCACTGGTTTACTAAAGTGTTAGGACAAGAAATGCTTACAACATCCTTTAAACTGTTTTTTTTTTTATTCTTCTGTACAGTTTCACTGTAGACAAAACTTTTCACAGTAATAACAACATAACAGAACAGAACTGACCCCCCTTGTGCTCACTGTTTGGAAGTGGAAAATTAGGAGGTGCAGAGCAACTTAAGCAAATCTTTAGTCATTTCAAAGCGTTTGCCCATAGATGGTAAAAGAGCACACAAAGGAAAGGAATGTGGTGCTGATGGTGAGTAGTGAGTTTTATTCATCTCAAAACAGTTTAACAGTGAATCAGAGAGTCGAGAGAGTTGAGCATAGCATGCCAGCATCTCCACAGATGAACTCTGTATCGTTCCAGGCGGCTAAGCCTCGAATGTTGCAATTAACAAGGTTATTGTGTGTTCACATAAAACGTGCATAAACTGAGAAATCACCTCGGGCAGAGGCTCCCCACACGTGTCAGAAGCAAATATGTACATTAAAAGTATGATTTGGTCTAATAAATCGAGTGGCGCCTTATTAGGGTGAGTGTTCTGCATGTCTTCCAGGCAGGCCAGGGTTCTGGCAATGCTAGAAGGGATGTTGTGGCTAAGCCGACGCAGGGCTAACCCATAAAACCACAGCTTAGAACGCCTCATATCTTCCTGAGCAACAAAGCACTGGTCCCTAGCATAGTGCTGATGGACCTGCCTTTGAAGAGGTGGTGTCTAGAGGGAAGATGGAGCGAGTAGAAGGAGAGGTGAGGGAAGTTAGAGCAGAGAAGGGAGAGTAGATTAGAAGAGGAAAAAAAAAGAGCAGAGAAGAGACTAATACTATGAGTGCTGGAACAGGCTCCAGTACCCACATGACCGTGGTTAGGATAAGCCCTTTGGTGGATGGGTGCATGGATGGGTGGATGAATGGATGGATGGGAGGGTGGACTATGCCAATAGGCAAAATACAATATCGCCATTGTCTAAGCATACTTGCATACAGGCAGAAGGGTCCTGAAAGTGCACGACTGAATTGTTTGCATAAAAACGTTGCGAGAAAGCTCAGAACTTGAACTGCTGTGCGTACTATTTGTAAGATATCAGTGAGCAAGGCTTCTTACTCTGACAGCTGAACGAAGAGAAGATCCCACATCTACCATCATACACAATATTGTTTCAATGGTGATATTCAAACTATAATAACAAATAACACTTAATCAAATTTGCTTTCACCTGCCTTTCACTTGAGGTAATAAAACCAAAAGAAACTATGACAGCTCACTGCTTTCTTTGTGCTCAAAGAGCTGCCTGTCTTCACATGGCACTAGATGAAAGGAGCCAGGCAGATGTGACTGGCAGCTTCCCAGACGAAACCACTAAACAGCTGATAACAGCAAGCAGAGGCAGATACACACTTCCTGGGTGTGAGGTCCTTGCTGGCATAGTGCCGAATCTGAGGCTGTGAGGACACGAGAGGAAACTAGCGAACAGTGCCAAGAGCCATAGATACACCTTTAAAGGGCCTTTCATACATGTGGCAGGCAGTGTGAAAATGAAGCTTGATCTCAGGAAACGATCACATAAGACAAGCACACGCCCTCCTGCAACTTTTTGCAGCTTCAGGGGTGGTGATGGAAGCATGGTACTCCCAACAGTTAAAGAAATTGCCATTTCGGATGAGAGCTAAATCAAAGCCAACTTAAAAAATGTGCAAGATATCATCATTTGCAGATGTGATTTAATTAATTGACACAAATAATTTGTTAATTAGAATAATTAATGGGAAACAACTATGCCACTGTGTTTGACGTAGAGAAAAGAATGATGGACTTAACGTTTTCATGGGAACTGACGGTTGTGCTTTGGTGCCAGGCTCAAACATGGCCACAGAGCACAGGTAAGCTGCTGAGCATGGGCCCCCAGCCCAGAAACACGTGAGGCAAGCCGAGCACTGTAACAATGGCTGCCTTTGTTCGTCACATCTGCTTCTTCTGAGCCAACACATACACACACTCACACACACTCTCCAGCAGCCCTTTGATATTCCTCCTCCTGAAAACTTGCTGGACCCTTACCGCCCTGTCTCCTGCTCCGGGCAGCCTCTAGGGGGAAAAAGTGAGGAATCGGTGCTATGGACGCTTAACAGGCCGACCCATAGAGGCCCTCAAATGTTAATTATCGAATGACTTCATCTCCTGTCTGTAATGCTTGGCCTCCCTACTCCTGAAAGACACAAGGGGAGCAGCATCATGGGCTCGATGTGCATTTTCTGACATATGTCCCAAACCTTGTCACCTTTGTGCCTTGAGAGAGGACTGCATGCAGAGGAAGAAAACAGCCCAAGAATGTTCTGCTTGAGTGTGATCCCACTCAAAATGTCCAAACCTGATCACAGCAGACAGATTTCTTGTCCAAATCTCACTGTAGCCATCAAAAACTGATCTAAACCCAATGGTAGCCTTATATGTTCTGCATAATCTGATTGTAATCCGCAAGCTCCTGCCCTGAATTTGACTGCAGCACACAAAATTTGATCCAAGTCTGACTATATCTATCAAATTTAGGCCTACACTCAAACGTAGCCCTCAAAATTCTGACCAAACCCAATCGCGAGCCAAGAATTTTCTGTCCAAGCCCAATGACAGACAAACATTATTCTGTCCAAACTTCAGTGTAGCCAGCAAAAGTCCGTCCAAAACTGACGGCATCTTAAACTTGAAATCCAAAATTAATTTTAGATTCCATGTAATTGTAGACTTTTTGGCAAGCACAAACGCCTACATCATGGGAGGGAGATGGGCTATCAGAAACAAAATTTAAAAAATCTGAAATATTTAAGAAATCATTTGAAACTGACCAAAAGCAAGCCCCAAGAACATAGTCCCACTAGGTTTAGACAAATATTTCAAGCTCTGACTGTACATGGCTCTGCCACTGTTAAAACTTCTGGAACCACCTGATGGCCAATTCTTCCATTTTAGTTCAAACTGACAATCTCATTTCCTGCCTAGGACAGGTTTGTTTGGAGAGGGAGCAAGGAGGTGACAGAGACAAAGAGCAGGTCAGGTCAGCTCAAAAGGGACAGGTGCCCAACAGTTCTGACAGAGACTTACCGAACATTTTCTGGCTAGGACAGACTTCAGGGCAAGACATAACTTACAAGTCAAGCTGACCTACTGATAACAGTCTGTCACAAAAAAGTTGCTGCTGTGATGGAATTTACACCAGACTGTGTTTGATAGTGTAGACGTTTCATTAGCAAGTTAGGATGGGGTGAAACATGACTTCAGGGACTGACAGCAGATCTGTCATTACGCACGCTGAATGCAACTGGATGATGAATACCATGTCACAGAAAACACTGAAGCTTGTCATTCACAAACCGAGCCACAAGGTAAATACAGCACCCAAAGCAAATAGTGACCATTTGCTTTCTGAGGTGCATGTGGCTGTATGTGTTCTGTGGGGAAGCACCTCAAACCAGGTGATAATTTTGCTTGCACTGACACGTTACCATTTACAAAACAATATAGGTGTATCCATGGCAACGGGCAACACAATGGGCACCCTGGCTTCAATGCCCGTAAAGGTTTAACTGGTGAGGGAAAGAGAGACAGAGAGAGACGAAGGACAGACAAAAAGAGATAGAGACAGAATAAGAGAGATAGAAGGAGAGAGAGATAGAGAGAAAAAGAGCGAGGACAGACAAAGAGAGACAGAGGGGGAGAGGGAGAGAGATAGAGAGAAAAAGAGCGAGGACAGACCAAAAAAGAGACAGAGGGGGGGAGAGAGAGAGAGAGAGAGAGAGAGAGAGAGAGAGAGAGAGAGAATGTGAATTAGGTTTGGTTTAGTGTTAATGTTTTAAATTAAGATCGGTGCATTAAAACCTTAAGGGGGCACAAGTGAGTAGCATGTGTTTATTTGAGCATTACATTAGAACATTGAGCATCAATTTAATTAGAGATTTTACAGCATTTTTTGAGGAAACCTATTTAAACAACTTTGAGTTCTAAATTCTGAGTACCAGTTTAGTCGGCATGGAGTGCCCAGCAGTTGCGTGTCAAAGGTGCCAGTTGATCAGGAGACAAATGAACACTGTCAATACTGCTGAGGAATAACTATGACAATCATGTGTACGGTGGATGGCTTAAAAATAGCAGAGCTGGAAGTCTATTAGACTGGAAGAGAGAAGGAGACAGAGACTGGGAGGAGAGAACAGAGGAGCAATCAAAGTGAGAGTGAAAATGTGAGCAAGTGAGAGAGAGAGAGAAAGAAAGAATGAGAGAGAGGTATTTGTTAGCTGAAGGAAAGAAAACAGCAGTGTGAATAGAGTGTCCTTGTGCGGAGAGGAGAGATGAGGCTTTGAGAAGTCATTAATGAGCAAAAGCTTTGAAGAGGAGCCAGACTGTGCCCACTGTCTCGCACTTCCCTCAGCCAAAGGGGCACACACAGCCCTTTCCAGCACCACAATGACTGCCATTGAACAAGCCTCTCCAGCTGCCAGCAGGGACAGGACCATCATTTCACAAATCATGGAGAAAGAGAAGTGGTGGGTTGTCGATTGGTCGGGTGGTTCTTTGGATGCAGTCATGAGGTGCTGGATGGGGCCCGACATATACATTTAGAATCCTCTTAGCAGAGGAAAAGCTTTTCGTCACTCACAGCTCTCAGGGCCTGCCAGCGATTGTCGCTCATTCAGACAATTCAAATAAGCGAAACCCAGGGAGCTCTGGATGATTTACTTTTCATAAAGAAAGCACACAAAGTGACTGGCCGCCGACCAATCTCTCTCATGAATCAGGACGTGAACGGGTTTAACTCTCGCCGGCACAGACTGGTGCAGATTCCTCTCGCTTTTTCTGCTGCTCTTGCTTGGCCTCTTTCTTGCTTTACTTTTCTTCTTGAGGAGGTCATTTCAAGTCTGTCCTTTCTCTGTCCCCTTGGTCCTTAAAACAGATCAGCTCATCATATTCTGCCTTTGTGGACAGGCAGCCTCTTTTTTGCTGTCCCTCACACTGCCTTTATAGCCTTTACACAAGGTTAAAAGTTTTATTGTCGTAATATAATTACAGCATAGCAGACAGAGGGGACACTTCGTCAAGGTCCCGAAAATGGATTGCAAAAGCAGAGCGTGTGTATAATAACATGATATCACGTTTCAAGGAGGATAGTTAAGAATATTAGTTTTCCAGGTTTCCCCCCACGATCCTCATGCGTAGACTACCAACACTGATAGACAGAGGACTGAATAATTAAATAATATAAAGTTCAATGATAAAGATTTGTGGGCAAGACGAATCCCTTATTGGTCCACTGGGATAACTATCCTGGAAAGTGGAGTAATGGCAAGAAACTTATCAGATAAAAGTCTGCTGAACGATGACACTGCACTACAAATGTTGAAACATACAGCTGCTCCATTATCTAAGTGCCCTCCATAAAGAAAATGAAATAATTTATCTTCGTGAAGTAATCGTCTTGGAATTAATAGCATGGCAGGGTGGCCTGAACACGAGAACAAAGCTTACTCAGATTCAAGGGTCACTTCAAGAAGAAACTCTTCTCCATATGTTCAGTATTATTTAGGCTTTATTTACATTTACATAGCATCTTTTGAACTGAAAAGGTGGTTAACTACTTTTAAAGATTTAAGGACCAAGAAAGGTATAAATAATTTTCAGTAGATTTCAAGTGCTTATTTTTCTGTATGAACATGTACAGGCTTACATGTCTGTTTAAGGACTAAACGGTGTGGAGAAATATTTGGATTAAAAAGGGGGTTTATGAGTTGAAGGAGTAACGCAAGAGAGATATTCTTTGAAGTTTCTTTTAGTTTAGGTGATTTGATTTGCAGTACTCAGCCATGATATTCTGGAAATGTGATAACCAATAGTATATCTCCACCTTGCTTTGCACTTAATTAAGCTAATTGCTTTACTCATTTAAGCATCGTTTGCTTGACAGTTTTGACACAATGATCTGATATCAGGGGCCCTTACAGTACTTTTTAACAGTAGCTGTGCAGGAGATGTCTGATTTTCATAAGAAAATGCTCATGTAATCTAATTAGCCTTCCTAGCTAACATAACTAACCTAATTTAGCTAGGCGTAACTGTGCCTTAAATATATTAATCATCAAACAGCGAAATGTTAGGATACTTGTAATGATGTCAAACAGGCTGCACAGCCCTCCCACGCAAACTTACAATCTGTCCAGCTCAGATAAGATCCAGACATTAAACTGGCAACTGATCTCTGTTGCATAGAATTCTGATTTTAACATAAAGTGCTTTGTAAAGAGCCATTAAATACTTTCCTCAAGCATTGATCCAAGTATCTAGTGTCTGCTTCAATCAGTCCCTTTAGTTTTTATCTGAATATGAAGAGCACAACAGTGCTGAGCTCATTTAAAATGAACGCAAAGATGGTGCTTAATGTATTCACAAGTGTGTTCACTGTATCATCACACTGTGAAAATCAATTTTTCAGAAGCTCTTATTATAGCACCAAAGTCTTTTGGTACAGTAACGACTCATGCCTCATTATTTCTACTCAGGAAGCAGTTTTTCCAGATATGTCAAGTAAGCCATTTCTCCACCACTCCATGCTGTGTATTCCCACCTTTAGTCAGAAAAGCTAGTTGTGGGCCAGCCGCAGTGCTGCTTCAGAAACTTAAGACAGCTGCTTTGACCAGGTGGCATATTTTTCCACATTCATCAATTCATAGCTGAGCATGGTAACTGTGATTTAATGGCAAGCTAAATCCAGACTATTCTTGACTCCTATAAGAATGGAAAATAATAAGGGTTTGTTTGGATATCTATCATTGTGTGATCTTTCGTCTAAGAGCGCACTATAACCTAATAATTATCCACGGCTCCAGACTAAAAAATGGCCTTCAATGCCATAAGCTCTTAAAGTAAAAAGAGAAAAAAAAAATTCAGAGCCAGACCATTTTTAGGCACCAAATTCTTTCCCATTTAAAATGAAAACTGATATTTTAATGAAAATTTAAACAAAGCGTGTATAATGAAACTATTCTAGGAATTGGGAGAGTTTGAAAAATGTTTAGTGTAAAAAATGTTGACTGAAGAGAGCCTGGTACTAGAATATTGCCTTGCTATAATTTTAAGCATGTGAAAGCCAGGTATTCACTGAAAATGTAAGAACTTATTAAAAAATTTCAAAGGTTCCCAAAGTAATGAATATGGTGGAGGCACAACACTAAATTTTCTTTAGGACTGAATGTAGATTAAGACACAACCAACAAAGTCTTAGCTCTGCGCTGCCGAACGCCAAAGGGTCTGACATGCCATAACCTGGAGCTGTTTCCCCAGCATGCCCCCATACAGGGCAGACATGCTACAGCGGGCCAGAGATCTGTAAACCTGGCAGGTCCAAAACACACAGAGCACAGCTGCCAAGAACTGGATTACCAGACTCTTGTGGTCTTTCATACACACACTGAAAAAAAAGGGGCAATGCTTTCTTGATCCTGGTCACCTATCCTCGGATTATGACAGATGACAAGTGACAGGTGCAGCCAATTAGCAGCTGTGACACCGGGTCCAGAGGAAGGCGACTTTAGGAGCATAATTGGGTGTTTGGGTTGTCACTAGGGAGAGGTTTTCATTGTCCAGAAGCTGCAGGAGTGTCACAAAAAGTGCAAACTGGCATTGTGTCCTAAAGGGAGGCTTACAAAAGCAGAAATAATCTAGAGACTACCACAGGCTTATATAAATCAGCTGACCCTTACTCAAGGTCTTTGGTGCAAGTCATGATCTTTTTCTTGATGGTCACATGGAAAACAGAGCTATAGAAAAGTTTGGCATTTAGCAGACCAAGGCAGGGCAGGGTGAGGCCTTCAGAAGATAATGATTAACACAGCAGTAAGGAGTACTTGTCTTTGCTTTGAACTCCCTGAATGCTTCCAAAAAGACTCCCTGAAGCTGTTAATGCATGACTGTGCCAATCCAATCAGAAAGGAGAGTCAAAGTGCCCAAGCCAGGTTCCGAAGATGTAATTTTCCACAAACTTAATTTCAGAGCCAATCCAACTGAACTAAGGTGGATATATATAAAATTAGAATAAGATTAGAAGTATAAATTAAGACTGGACCTATATTATGTAGGACTGGTCTTGGAACAAGTTTGGACAAAGAAAAGTATGAAAAGAGCAGATTATACATTCAGATTGTTTAGAATACCATCAAAAAAAACAAAAAAAAAACACTTTACATTTCCCCTGGGATCAAAAAAGCATCAATCTATCTAGCATATATTATGAACAGTCGTTGCCATTCATTAGGGTGAGTAGTGTAGCCCAAATCTAGCCAGTTGAAAACTATCTAGTTGAAATAATAGAACTGAAATTTAGTAGTATTAAATCATCCAGTGAAACTGTTTGGTGCGTCAGGTTATCTGGGATCATCATGTGATGGGTGAGACCAGCTAATGCAGAGAAACAGGAGTAAATTGAAGAGAAAGAAAAAAAACAATAGGTACAATTTTTGTTTACCTATTGTTTACAATAGGTAAACAAAAATGCTAAAATTGTGCGTCACAACAAAAAAATAGACCATTAAAATATTGAGGCCTGTATTAGAGAACAAAAAGTAAGCCATTTGTATACTTAATGAAATAGCTGGAACTTAACATAAAAGTGGCTATTAAGCCTGACTGGAAAGTACAGTCTGAGATTTGTTTGTGGTTCAGTTTGACCTTTAGTGCACGTAGACATGATGCAAGCACCTCATCCGCTGATATAATCTAAAACACTTTTTCACCCTAATCATACTTGTGCTAAATCCACATGTCAAGTATAAGGAATTATAAAGAACGTATGGCCTGCTGGCAATGGCAGTAAACGCCATGTCCCAAACCCATATGGAAGCATTTTGCTTCCTCAGTCATGCCCCGTCGGGTTTAACAAAAGTGGCGGCTACCACATACATTGCTCCGGGACTCCCTCTAACATGTTGTTTTTTCATTAATTTCCCACAAAAAAGACCCCAGACTCCCTCAACAGAGAGATACTGACAACGACATTAAATGATTATTAAGTGTTTACCTCTTTTTGGTAATACTCACAATTAAGTTAAATGTGATCAATATGTGAAGGGTACCATAAAAATGTCATTTAAAGACTTCTCATGCCACATTTCCAGACTTCAAAGTTGCGGAGTGTACAGAAAACCTTTAAACTTTTTTCCCTGAGACTCACTTCTCACTTCTATGAAACTAGCTTTGCAACCAGGACCTAAGCTTAAATTTAAAACCTAAACCCTGGTCCTAGCACTAATGCTTTTGTTAATCATTGGGGTTTGTTGAAAGTAAAAAGTGAAAGTGACTATCCTGGTCATTGTGAAACACAACACACACACACGCTATTGAAAGCTGCCTGGGGAGCTGCGCAGGGACTGTAGCTTGCTCAAGGGTACCTCGGGGCAACCTACTAGTGAGAGAATTTAACCCGCCATCTTCCGATCCAGGGCAACTCCCTAACCACTAGGGAGTAACCTCTGCACTAACCTCTGCATTTAACCCATGCACACAAACCGTGCCCTGAGCAGTGACAGGGACGGTAACTCATGATGCCGAGCAACCTACTGGTAAGGGGTTTGAACCCACAATCTTCCGATCCTGTGGCCAACTCCCTAACCACTAGGCCACTAGGCCACCGCTGCAGCACCCTGTAGATCATCTAAAGTGGGCCATCAAAATAAATTTGGGCCAAACCAAATGCATCTGCATCATCATGATCATTATTAGAGGATGAGGTATCTCCACTAGTAAAAAAGAAAAAAAAAAAAGCCACTTTGTGAAAAATGGTACACACAATTATCATCTTTTTAAAAAAAGATATTTTGTTTAGTTTCATTCATACAGTCTGTATGAATTTTTGTACATAGGTGTGTACATTTTTTCCCTCTCTCTACCCAATCAAAGAGAGCCAAGCTTGGAGTTAAAAAAAAAAAAAAAAAAACCCATGAGAATAGTAAATACATAATATACATTCACATATACCCACTCATATGATTTTATATAATGGTGCTCAATGAAGAAAAGTTGTAAATCCATCCTAGGCCACACAGACCATATCCCCTAGCCTCCGCTACATCCTCCCTGCAGCCTGTGCTTCCTCTCCAGGTGATTGGCCACCAAAGCATGGACCGCGCACCTAAAAGCTCCAGAAAGCTTTAGTGGGAAGCAGCGTGCCCCGCTGCAACAATGCCCCCTTTGTCCCATACTAGCACTGTACCTACCAGCCAAACCTTTGATTCCCAGCCAAGACAAACTACTGTGTTGGGTTACAGTCCTTGTAGCCAAACACTACGCTTGTGTTTAATATACTACAGTCTGTCTGCATTTTGTCTGCTGTCAATCAAAACAGTGGGGCACAGTGGGTCTGGACATTACTTCATTACGCAAAATAAGTCAAAGGACAAGTTTATTATGATTCCAAAATTATCCAGACAGACAACAGCTGATCTCCAGATATGCTGCGTGTGTGTCCCTAGGGAAGAGGTTTGTCCACATCTGAAGGTACTGTGTGCGATTTCAGAGCTAAAATGTCTCGACTGCAGCCATCTGATTCAATGACGGTCAGACTGGAGCCATGCTGACCAGTCTTATAGAAGATTATAGAAAGAGTCCTAGAAGCTGTCAGTATCCAGAAAAAACGAACTTTTAATGCAGTAGTTTGTACACGCTATCACTTGAAAGCAAACGGCCACGTTCAAGTAATCAAAAAAAGAAAAAAAAAAAAAGTGAATTTAAAGAATGCAATGAAAGCTGGTTTATTATCTTGAAGTCCCTTAATTCTTTAATATACATAACTGTATGTCTACAATGCAAATACAGGCGATTCCTTTACATGTAATCTTAAAACGGACAGTAAACCTTCATTTGATATGGATTTTGTACATACTCTTGATGGTTGCGAAATATCTGGAAAATAACCTTTTCTTTGGGTACTGTTTTGTCTTACAACAACCAACATGTTTCCCTCCATTATGAACATCTGGAAAAATACATTTTAACCCTAATAGAACAACATCTCTTGCAGCATATTCATCAAAATTCTGTGTGATATTTTTCAGGATGAAAAGTAAAGAGGTTTAAACACTTGTCGGCTTGCTTTCACCAGCGTCTGAGACAAATTTTCATTTAATGCTCTTCTCCACAATGGTGCATCATTGTGGAGAAGAGCATTAAATTGCCATGAACCGGCTCACATAAGAATTATTTAACGAAGTGAAAAGGAAAAAAAATTCCGGTCATTCCGTTATAATAACAAGTGCATGGCCTAATATAACAGCGTTCATAAAAGGTTCAATTATATTCAAACTACAGACTGACCATCATGCAATCTCCAACAGCTGCTCCAGGACAACTGCAGAGTTTGCAGAGAGAGCCTGGTAAACCTGCCCATTACACACTCGTAGACACTGTTATTGTACAGCTTAACCTGCTGCTCTAATCCAAAACAAGCAAACCAGTTCTATATAACCCATTATCACCAAGTACGTAATGCAGATCAGTGCCATTTTAATGTAAATGATTACAGGTAGTGCAAACATTCCTATTTTCATGTAAACACTTATAATCTACTCAAAATGCAGTCACTTGTACCATTCTTAGAAAATTTTAAGCTTAGCACACTTTCGGAATTCTCTAACACAGCACAGTTGGTGCAATAAATAATAAATAAATGTTACGCCATCCTTCTTTTCTGTCTGATGAAATAAACCAAATATGTAGTCAATTACCAAAGTAAATCATAGACAGTGTGTAAAAACACTGCAATGCCCAAGCAAAAATAAAAAAAGGTATTACAAAAGCCTATTCATAATTATTTTGTGTGAAAAGGGCAGAATTATGCACTCCAGTCTCTCAGCTGTATTGCTGGGTCGGCCAGGTTGGCAAGACGGTGCTGTTTGTCCCTTCTCAGTCTGTGGCAGACTGACTTAAGTTAGGTGCCAGCTTTTCTCTTTTACCTTGCAGGAACTGGCCCAGTCCGAGTTCAGCCCAATGAGAATGTTAGGAGGCTGCAGTTCACCTGGACTTTACGTGTCATTAGTGCCCATTAACACCTACTTTGGATCTACTGTAAATTTGGATCTGCTGTGAAAACTTTAAATCATTAATTTATTCCCTTTAGAGTGTGCACTGACCAGAGGCATAAACAATCTGACTGTATACAGGCCCTAACAAAGCTCAGCTGTTTGAAGTGATTTATTTAGCTGAACCCATCACTGAGAATGGAATGAGTTTGGTATTCTTACACACTGCTTCCCTGGGGGTTAAACAGGGTTTTCAGCAGAAAAACTCTTTAATGCTGATCAAGGTTCAAGTTGCCCTAAATGAGGCCAAATGTTAAACAGAAAAAAAAGCATTTCTTTATAAAGTCAGAGGGACAACTGTTATATTTTTTATCCATGTGAAAATACGTTTTTGCGGTGATGAACTGTTTTCTTTTAACAAAGGGCACAATTAATGGTTTTTACTAATATGTCAAACTCAGAAAACAAACAGTAAATCTGCATTAAATGTGCAGACGTGTGTATTCTGTAGAAGATGTATAACCACATCAAACCCACCACTTAGCAAACACTCAGCCAGCCCAGAGAACTTGAACAGAAACATTCAGAGAAGTACTACCATTGTGTTAAAAGCAAGAATGCCACACTGAAGCAAACATAATATGGCCGATCCTCTAATACTTTAATCACAGTATGAGACTTTGTCCAAAAGAGCAGCTATATGGGTCTCTCACTTGAGACACCACCTACTAACATGACTTTCATCTGCAAGACAATTCTATAATCATCCCCACTGCAATATGATGGTTACGATAGTTGTTTTCTTCTTGGTGAGCTCTATGATCATAATTGTTGCCTTACAGTATTTCTCTAGGTCTATCAATTAATATGGCAAACAAATGTGACAATTAAAAGCATTCTTTACTGTTCCAATGCTTCCCCCTGCAGGACACCTCTGGTATTAATGCTCCAGCACACAAGAACACACTGTTACACCAACCAGGAAATTTAGCATCATCAATTCAGGTGAACATGCAAGGGCTATGGAAGGAACTGGAGCTCCAGACTGAAAGGCATGCAGAACCAGCGCTTGGTCTGACAGCGTATCAAACACAGGCCCTTCTAGCTGTGAAGCACCAAGCAGGTGGCAGTGGTCGGATGCTTGCCTTATGGACCTATGGCTCAATAGAGGTGGGTTCGAATCCCACCTCTAGCACTACCACCACTGGGTCCCTGTGCAAGACCCTTAACCCTGAATTGCTCCAGGGGGACTGTCCCTGTAATTAGGACATGGAAGTTGCTCTGGATTAGAGCATCTGCTAAATACTGTAAATGTAAATGTAAACCAGCAATTGATTCATTTCATAACGTAGAAACACTTAAAAGTGATATGAACTCCATATACAAGGAAGTGCAAATCCTCTGGAAACTTGAGAGCATTTTGATAAAATGAGCCTGTATTTTCTACATTTGAAAATGAAGCCGGAGCCATTCAAATAATAAAACTTTGTATTTGTGTCAAGTATTAGAATAAAAGCTTCTAGAATAAAGAATTAGAATAAAAGTTCTTACCTGCGGCTGCTCTTTCCTTTCTCCTCTGTAATCTCAGGCTTTTCCCCTTCCACCTTCCCTTTCTTCAATTTATTTATGATACGCTCTCTCATTTCTTCTCTCCCTGATTCATCATCGTCATCATCTTGTTCCTCTACTTCATCAGTTTGCTTAACAATGGTACACAGACAATGAAATGGACAGAACAGAGCAGGACAGCAAAAATAGAAATTTCTTTTATAATTCTCTAATACATAGTAGACGTAAGGCATAGCTTGCAGAGTAAACAAACAGATGGCTTTTTTATGCTCTGGTATAAACAATGAAAAGGGCATAATTAAGGGCACACACCTCTGACAAGTCCCCTCCTGCACCTTGAGTTGCTTTGCTGCAAAAAAAAGCTCCATTTATTTTACCAGTGTCAGAAATATGTCTCTATACTCCATTCCAGCAAATGACATAGCAGCAATTACACTTTTGGGGTTTGATTTGATTACC
Source organism: Hepsetus odoe (assembly GCA_017165825.1). NCBI lineage: Eukaryota > Metazoa > Chordata > Actinopteri > Characiformes > Hepsetidae > Hepsetus > Hepsetus odoe. The sequence goes on from CM029383.1 coordinate 20,363,466, forward strand.
TATGGACAGCTGGTACTGAGCTCAACTTTGGATCATCCTTAAGAAGGTCATGACTGCTTTTGCTCTTTCCTTTCATGGTCTGCAACAAAGAAAGATACAGAGCTACTGATGTACTACTACGTGGATTGTTGAATCAAACATATTCACATATAACAATGATTTGGAATGCTTTGGAATAGTTTTAGGTTTAATATAATGTTATTAAAGCAAAATAATTTTATCTGTTTATCAGATGTAAAAGAATACCTGGCTAACTTGATTGATCATTTCCTCTTCCTCTTCTGCCTCTTCACCAAATGACAGCAAGCTGAAATTTCTGATAGAAAACAGAAAATATCAAACAGCTGAACATATGGAATTTCAGTATATTCACAGAAGACGTTCAAAAAGGGATTGATGGAGAGGTAAAAGCATTTTGTTATAACTGATCAATGAATCAAAAACCAAAAAAAATGGCTTAACATCAGGCCAAGTTATTTTGAAGTCTCTCTTACTTTGTAGCCTTAGACTGAGACTTTTTTCCCTCCTCTTTAGATTTCTCTTTTTTCACCTTTATCTCCCGAGGCACAATATCATCAAAGGGAGAATGCAAAACCTGCGAAAGAAATGTCATGTGCGGCCTTAAACAAATAATAGACAGTTAAAACATATTCATAATTAAAAACTGGGCATACCTCTGTCGACCTGACTTTATGTGGATTCAGTGGCCGCTCATTATGATCACACTCCACCTCTGCTAACCTCAGCATATTATACACTGTGTCACCTGTGATCTGAAACAAAAAGTACAGCAGGTGTTAAAAAAAAAAAAAAAGGTAAATGCAGTGAAGAAAAACTGTAACTATAATACTGTGATGTTTTGTTTTTAAAACAGTCATTTTTTTAAATATCGTAACAGAATCAGATCATGATAGTATAATAAAGATCCTAGCAATCACCACTTTAATTAAGTATACAAAAAATAAATACATTCCTCCTACTTTTGACAAGCAATTAACAAAACTCACTACCAAACCATATTCACCTACTGTGCTTATTTAGCGTGGGGGGATATGAAAATATGGTATTGTTAACATGATAAATTATACCATAATTATGGCATCATGATAAGAATGAGTAGTTTAATCCATTCTAACATGTCTGTAATCCTCACAAATATAAATTATTGCAATACACACTGTTAATTGTAAAAATGTCTCATGATGTTCCATATTCACCACATTGTCCAGCCTTCCTTATAATGTTAAAAGTCACCTTTCCAAAAATGGTGTGTTTGTTATTGAGTTCATCGGCCCGTCCAAGCGTGAAAAAAAACTGGCTTCCGTTATCATGTGGTCCTGCATTGGCCATGGCTACTAAACCTCTCCTGTTGAAGCGTAATCTGGAGTGAAACTCGTCCTGCACCGCAAGAACAAAACACAGCACTGAAAAATAAAGCATGCAAAAAACAACAGGATACCATATCCCCAGCCAAACTGTGGTGGACCCAAGCACGTCAAGCAGATGAATGCAAAAAGTTTTTACCTTGAAAGGACGGCCGTAGATTGAGTCCCCTCCAGTTCCGGTTCCAGTAGGATCACCCCCCTGAACAATGAAATCTGGCACCACGCGGTGGAATATTGTACCATTGTAGTAGCCTTGCCATAAAAATAAATGTCAGTTCTAAACTAGCAAAATAAGCAAGATATTGTCATAACCATTGTTGCAGTACTCTAAAGGCATCAGAGTGCCATATTTATTCAGCTTGCACACATTGCTGAAACAGACGTTTAACTGCAAACATTATCAATAAAACGGAACATTCTGGAGCAGCCCCACAAAAGGCCGCCCCGCCCCACAGTAAGTATGCAGTATAAGGTCCCCTTTGAGGAAAATAAGGGTCACTATGTCCACATTCAAACCCTCCCACCATTGTCAGTTATCAATAACCTTTTCTTCCAAATGGCTCTACGACATCCCAGACAACTTGTAATGCAATGGCTGGGAGACCGTAAACTGATATTGGTTGGCATGTACATTAAATTATAATATTCCCCTTTTGGCATGTACATTAAATTATAATATTCCCCATCCAGGCATTGCTGCACTGGGACTGCGTTCTCCAAAAAAAAAAGTTAAAGTGACTACCCTTGTCATTGTGAAACACAACACAGCACAACACAATGAAATTCAACCTCTGCGTTTCACCCATATACACACACGTGCAGCAGGGGGCAGCTACTGAAAGCACCCAGGGAGCAGTGATGGGGACAGTACCTTGCTCAAGGGTACCTCAGGATAACCTACTGGTGAGGGAATCAAACCCACGATCTTACGATCCAGGGCAAACTCCCTAAACACTAGGCCCAAACAGGGCAGCGGTGGCCTAGAGGTTAGGGAGTTGGCCCCAGAAATGGGAGGGTTTGAATTCCAGACCAGTAGGTTGCCCTGAGGTACCCTTGAACAAGGTACCGTCCCCATCACTGCTCCCCAGGCGTTGTAAATAGCTGCTCCCTGCAGCACGTGTGTTAATGCAGAGGAAGCATTTCCTTGTTTCACTTTATGCTGTGCTGTTTCTCACAATGACAATTAGTCACTTTCACTTCAAATGGATGGAGATCTCTCTCATACTGTGCAGAAGCAGTCAGTATCCGATTACTGCATGGCTGAATGCAATCAAATCCTCGCAGCAATGTGTGCAACATCAAGTCCCAAATAGCAGCACCTGTTACTACAGCCGAGGGACGATGAACTCCCTTTCAGTACTGAAGAAATACTGAAAGCACTTCATCTGAGTGTACATGCACTGTTCGAGTTCATGTAACACAGTGTGATCAACAAAGCAACACCTTCCTGAGAGGACTGTTAGATTGTGATGGTTAAAGTGCAGGACTACCTTCCAGGCATAGCTGAATGAAGTTTCTGCAGGCTTTAGGAGCTTCTTTGGACCACAGCTCGACATCAATATCACCAGCAGAGGTCTTGATTAAAACCTTTAAGGTGGTGAAGGACACAGAAGTGATTTAGGAGGACACGGTTAAAGGTGCTCCACCATTTAAGTCCCGTTACAGTCCTGCTAGATTTTACCACTGTCAGACAGAAACGTGCTCTAAATCAGGAATATCGGAGGAGAAATGGTTCAGCAGTGTGTAACGTATTGGGTTTATATTTTAGAAATGTGTAAAAGAGACTTTATTTAGACAGTTAGCTCACAGGCTACCCACCTTGCCATTTGTAGGAGGCTCCTGGATGTAAATGTTACTCATTGTTGAAGGAGTATTAAAGAGAAATTTCCCTCAAAATGAACTCAGTAGGACATAAAGGACAAAAAAATTAACAGTAATGCAAAACAGAAACGGTCTGTTATTAAAGCACAATAACAAAACCTCCCCACCGCCGCCAAGTTACAGTTCTTCTTCTTTTAACGCGATCTGAAGGCACGAGGCGCTGTGCTGCCACCTAGAGCACAAGAGCATAAACACTCAAGGACTGTGGCCACTCAGCTCTGTATGTCTGGATACTCCATCAAGTGTCATATCTATATAAAATGAAAATATCCATCTCTCTCTCTCTCTCTCTCTCTCTATATATATATATATATATATATATGTGTGTGTGTGTGTGTGTGTGTTTCATGAAAATGTTCTATCCATCTATCTAGATGGATGGATGAATGGATAGATAGATAGATAGATAGATAGATAGATAGATAGATAGATAGATGAATGGATAGATAGATAGATAGATAGATAGATAGATAGATAGATAGATAGATAGATAGATGAATGGATAGATAGATAGATAGATAGATAGATAGATAGATAGATAGATAGATAGATAGATGAATGGATAGATAGATAGATAGATAGATAGATAGATCAGAAAAACGGACGCTCCTGGCCTGTGTCTAAACACATCGTCACTACTGTAGTCTTAATGTCTGGGCTGCATAGAAAGGTTTTGTTTAAAAAAGGTTTCATAAAACTTAAAGGTCGCGGATCGAGCCAAACTCGTCCTAAAGTGTAGCAGCGCATGTTTCCGCCCGGAGTGTTTTTTGCGACGGACCGAAGAAGCGACACCAGGAGTGTGCGCTTATAGATATTCGACCAGGTTTTCACACATTAAACATTAAATCCTTCGTTCTGCGCAATGGCTCTCCCAGGTGTGTATGATTTTACAGAAATGATAGGTATTTTAGCTGAAATTGCTGGGGGTCAGCGAATGTTCTGGAACATCTTCTGTGTCTTTAAGAAATGAATATATTTATACTTGCAGCACATCTAACCCATTTAAATGCATTTGGGCCAAAATTCCTAAGTAGTAAAGATGTTTTTATGATGCCTGAATATGTTCATGTAGTCCTTTACCACATAGCAGCTGACTTAATCTATTTTACGATTTTATTTGCCCATTTTACCAGACATGTTTATTGAGGAACAACATCAAAACTCTGATCTTTCTACCTTTAAAAGTTTAAAAGTACAGCCTATGAATTGAAGAGGTAAAGCTGTGGCTAAGAAGTGAAAAGTGGGAGTAAGGTGGGAGTTAGTGTCTCTGAAGACACATGTCTTTTGGAGCTTTTAGAAGGTAGAGAAGAAATCCATGTTCTTACAGTATTTAGTACCTTGTTCCATCATCTGGGTTTCCAGAATCAGGACAGTGTGGACTGAGATTGCCTTGTTTGTCAGGATAGTAATGCCAGATGATGTCATTAGAGGAATACAGTGAAGGAGAAGCTGTACACACTTGTATGATTGAGTTTAAACAGCAGGGAGTGGATCCTGAAGTCACTCCATAGGGGTTAGTGATGTGAATTTGATTCGTGCAACCATGGGTAGGCAGTGTAGGTGGAGTGAGTGGTGGAGCCATGGGGTATAAGCCTTTAGATTTCTGCTTAAATGTATGATATTTAGCTGATGCTCTTAATCAGTACATAAGTGCTTTGTTGTCCACATCTGTTCTTTGTCTTTGAAACTGAAGTCAGCAACTGTTGACTGAATAATCACTGCCATCTAAGTATCTTAAATCATTGCTCACTTCTGGACCATCTGAAGGGGTTTTTACTTCACATGCTGGGACGTGATTTTACTCCTCACACCTGTCAGAAAGTTAAATCATTGAATCGTTCACATTCAGGCTTCTGATTTCACTATTAACTAACATCATAACAGATTAGAAACCCGGAGTAATGGGTCAGTAAGAGGTGTTTTGTTTAAATAAACAAATACCAATATTCGACATCCTCTGGACTGCATTTGACAGCCCCTTTTTTAATGAGTGTTATAAAAGGGTTTTCATTATACAGTCAGTATACCTTCTTATTGATTTTTTTTTTATAGTCAGCCTATTATTAAAAAATAAATAAAATACACTAACAGCACTTTTTTGTACTAGTCACAGGGTTTCTGTTTGTTACTTCAGTTGTAATAGTTAATGAGCAGTAGCTGATCTGAGCTGGTTACTAATGTGAAGATCAAATATGGAAGCAAAGCACTGTTGTAAGTCGCTCTGGATAAGAGTGTCTCCTAAATGCTGTAAATGTGAATTGTGGACTTTTAAGTGCTTGTGTGTGTTTGATTATTTGTTGTAAGCTCTGTTATTTCAGGCTTTGCAAAACAATTGGGCATATGTAATGTTAGGCTGCATGAAAGTGTAAACTGATCTCAATTCACATGCATTTCCAAGGCACAGAAGGAATAACAGTCATGTAATTACATTATAGCATTGTACTTTACTTCTCCATGACATAATGTCATGTGTATGTTCACCCCTTCATTCTTCCAACAGGAGTAAATAAGGATAACATTCGGGCTGGATGCAAAAGATGTGGCTATCGTAAGTATTGGACATAAATTATATTGATGTCACTTTAAGCCAAAATGAGCTAATTTTTCAGACTCGGCATTAGTCACATATGTGTAGCCCTCTTCTAGTTGCACATAAGTAAAATGTTTTTTTCATTCTTCATCAGCGGGTCATCTTACTTTTGAGTGCCGCAACTTTGTGCAAGTGGACCCGAGGAAGGATATTGTTCTGGACGTGAGCAGCACAAGCAGTGAAGAGAGTGAAGAAGAAGAGCAGGAAGCTGCTAGTAAGGAGAAGAACTGTGGGAGCGGTCACTCTAAAGGTTTGATATGAAGTTTGACTCTTGTATTTCAGTCAATATAGTTATGACAAAATGGACTTTACTCTAAGTGCATAGTACTACTGAAGTTCTACCTTATCTGAACTTATTGTTTTACAAAATAATTTGAACTTGACATGAACAATGATTTAGAGTTAGATTAACTTCTGGGATTCTAAAAGATCGAGACTGGGCATAAAAGAGGCTGTCATTTATAGTCCAACTTACAGAGTTGGTGGACTATTAATGAGTATAGGTTGGCTCACTCTGCATTTTTTAAATTCAATATAGTAAAATCAAAAACACATTAAATCCACTGCTACAGGGGTCAACCCGGGATCAAACTGACAGCCATGAAATGTTTCATTGGCTCTGACCTTTAAGTTCCTTCAATGGCAAAGTTTCAATAAAACTTTCATTTATTTTCATTAATTTCACTTTATATTCAGATTATTAAAATCCACTGTTCTGAGTGAAAATTACAGAAACTGTCACAGTGACCACTGAACCCCAGCCATGGCCATGATCCCAGTCTCCAGAATTCTGAACCGGAATTTCCATCCAACCACTCGTTAATCACACCCAATCCTCCTGTCCTCTGCCAGGTCTTTAAGGTTTGCCAGCCCAACCCAGTCTCGTCTATTTTCTGTTTACGTATCTGTTTTGCCTTGTTTCTCTCGACCATGTCTACTTCAGATTAATAACCCTGATGTCTGTCAGGTGCTTGTGCCTCTGTTTCCTTGCAAACATGACGGAAATGTGTACAGTGTTAAATGATGGGTAGAACTTTGGCAGAATGAATAGACAAAATGTTAAACATTTAAAATTGTAATTATTCAAATTATAAATGATAAATATTATAAACTAGATGTTATACAAATATAATTTAAATTATAATACATTATATATTTGAGTTTGATGTGTGCTCTACTTGCAGGTTCCCCTGATTCAAAAAGGGAGAAACAGAGAAAGAGAAGTAAAGAAAGGTCTCATCACAAAGCAAAAAAAAGGTAACTCTGGCACCATTTTCACCAAGGAGGGAAACGATAAATGTATGAGAACTGTAATGTGTGGAGTATAGATTATACAGCATATTAAAGACTGTGATGTAAAAATGCATTTGAACAGTTTCATTGCCTATAAATCTTTGCTCTTTTTCTTTTCTGAAAGGCACTGTTTGTGCACACATCTGAGTGTTATTATTGAAATTCCAAAAAAAAGAGCCATTTGAACTTGCTGTATCTCCAAAAAAAATGTGGCTTGAGGAGTTTATTCTATTCTATTATTTTATTTTATTTGCAATCCACATTTGATCAAGCACTGAAATGAGCCAGTAAAATTAGTTTTTAATTTCATGACAAATGAACAATGAGAAATGACTTTCACGAAATCCTTTCTAGTCTTATTTACCTACTTTTAAAGTTGAAGAAGTTATCCTCTCCTTTAAAGCTTTTATTTTTGTTGGAGATACAAGGTTTCTTTGACATGGGTTGTAATGGCGTGGGTGATTGAAATAACTTGTTGTTTTTAGTGTTTGGTTCTCATACATATGATTTTTTTTTTCATATTTTTCAGGTCTTTTTCATCAAGTGAGGATGAGGAAGAGGAGAGCAGGAAAAAGAAAAAACACAAAAGGCACAAAAAGAAAGGCAAAAAGGAAAAGAGAGAGAAAGAGAAACGGCGCATGAAAAAGCGCAAGAAGAAGCACACACAGTCTTCCTCATCTGACAGCTCCAGTGGGCCTTCAGACACAGACTGAATAATAAATGGAAGGCTGTTTTGACGAAAGGCTCACAAAGAACACTTTCAGTAAAGCATCTACAGAGCATCCAGTGCTTGTGAGGTATTGCCGCATTAAAATGCAGTGCTCTCATAAAAATATTATGATCTCAAGGATGCAAACAAAGTTTTCAGAGCCATGTTACTGTACAAATCTATTTTTTCCTCCTAAAAGAGGTAGTGATGTTATAGCAAATCTTTTTATCAGTGCTGGTTGAAAACTAATCTTTTGTTTTCACTATATTTCTCCATGTTGAATGATTTTTTACAGAAATAAAAAAACCCTCTTACTTTGATCCACTGACTGCTTTTTAGAACATTAATGTTTTATTAAAAAAAAAAAAAAAAACAACAATAATAATTCAGCAAGCCACTAAAAGTCCAAGTACTTTCTTTTAGGAACAGTTGGAAATACTCTCTGGTGCTTTACTCAGTTGTGTAGTAATTATTATTTTAATTACACAAGAATAGTCAGATCAGTTCTGAAATGCATATTGAAAGTGAAAGTGACAACCCTTGTCATTGCGAGGTCACAGCACTGCACACCATGAACCACAACGAAATTGGACCTCTGCTTTTAACCCATGCACACAAACACCGTGCAGCAGTGGGCAGCTATTGAAAGCGCCCGGGGAGCAGTGACAGGGACGGTACCTTGCTCAGGGGTACCTCAGGGCAACCTACTTTTTGAGGGAATCGAACCCACAATCTTCCGATGCGGGGCCAACTCCCTAACCACTAGGCCACCGCTGCCAATAAATACATTGTTTCTGCCTGGTTTTATTATAAGTATATTATACTAGTTACTGTCATTTCCGGGTGTGACTTAATGGTGTAAAAATAAGTCCTGCAGTTTTCAATATTACCTTCAACAAAGTGGGTGTTGGAATTACATAAATTAGAAAATCTGTCCTCATTTTTTTTCTTACACTTTATCTGAACCCCACTAAATAGCATTGATATAATTATGCCATAAACATGTCATGGAAGAGTTCATGTTACATCTTGGTGTGAGATAACAAAGGTCAATATGACACATTATGTCCGTTAATCCAAGTGTCGTTGCCACTGGTCATTGTCATCACTTTAATTTGGCTTGGAACATAAACAGTCATCAAAATGTAGGAACGGTCATAACTTTCAGTATTAAACTGATTAATATACTTAAACTGAATAAGAACTGTAATGCACATGGACTGTTTTCCACCTTAATGCCTTCTGCTCTGTCCAATTAGTCGTACTTTAGGATCTGCTGGTTTATAAAACAATTAAAAGTGCAGATTTTAAAGCAATAAAGTGAGGTCACAGTGTGTTCCTGGTGTATGTCATCATGTGAGTAAGAGATAGAGTTTACAGCTTGAATGAAAAAGCTGATTGAGGAAGAGTCGTGAAGGTTCCAATGTTTGTGAACACAGGAAACTGGCTGCATGTGTGTGTTACCCTTATCGTGTGTGTTTAAGTAAACCAGATGTGCCATTGAAGGAACTTAAAGGTCAGAGCCAATGCTTATCCTCTGTGTTTCAGCAGATGTAACAATGATTTGATATTAAATCTCTGCTATTAATTATTCTCAGACTTTTCTAGAGAGTTGCTTAGAGAATAAGCAGCACTTTATAAAAGTCAGAGCCCACATTTCTCTTAATCTCCCATCGAAACAGCCATTCATTTCAAATGATTTATTATCCCGCAGAAAAACTGCTACCTTCAATAAGTGATAGGGCTTTCCCTAATTCATGGCTGTCAGTCTGATCCAGGATTGACCCCTGTAGCAGTGGTTTTAATGTATTTTTTTATTACTATTTGGCATATTTTATTACTGCATTGAATAAAAAAATGAGTGAACCAATAGGAGTCTGGGCTTTGTCACAGATGTTGACAGCAGGGTTTGAAGCGTTCAGTCATAGGGGTTTTGTCTTGTCCATATTGACATAATAAATAGAAGAGATGTTAAAAGAGGACAGGGGCCCGGATAACCACTCATCTGTCCCACATCATTTTTTTTTTGCAGAAGTCCAATCTACCAACCACATGGACCTTGGGTACTGGTAGTGGGAACAGCCAGGTAGCTGTATAGCTGTACCAGGTAGCTACCTGTAAGTGCCATACTTTACTGTTGTCTAGCTCAGTGGGCTGCCGTGTCTGGACCCCCGAGAGTTTAGGGCTGGAGGTGAGATCAGGACCCGCGTCTTTAGAAAAAGGCGATGAAGTAACAAGATAAGTGAATAAACTGTATTGATCATTTGTAGTTTCATCATTTCCTTTATTGAATGTTTCAGTTTACCACAGTTCAGCAACTGGATAATTTTCTGACGCTGTTTTCAAAGTGGTTTAGACTTTTTGAACCCTAAAGCTCAAGTCTAGGGCTGCAGTACAATAAAAATGTACAAAAAATGTAACTCTGATTCTTGTCCCCTCATCCCCATCTTAATGAAAAGATCATGAGTTGAAGGAGAAAACCTTGGAAACGAGTGATTCCAACTACAAATACACTAGGTCACAGAATTAGACAGCGGCGGATGTTGTTGACATGGATCTGCTGTAATAAACAATTAAACATAATAAGCAATAAACACAGTGAACCACAACAAAATGCTCTGCAGTGATGGGGGACAGTTCCCTGCTCAAGGGTAGCTCAGAACAACCTACTAGTCCAGGATTCAAAACCATGACCTACCGATCCTGGGGCCTAGTCCCAAACACTGCACCGCTGCCTGCTGTTTTTAATATTACTTGACATGAGGGTTATTTCTTAATCAGAACTGTTTGAACGTATTTCATAGGAGTTGATTTCTGATCAGAAATGTTAATAAACTGTTCAACATTTTAATTGTATATTTACTGTATTGGTTAGAAATAAATTTAATTAAATAGGAAAATTGACCAGTCCAATTTTGTTACACAGAAATAATTATAATACCTATTGTGTTTGCATTAAATTAAATATTGATATATTTATTCAAATATATCTAAATATCTATATCTATATATTTCAATAAATTAGATATTGCACTAAACAAAACTAAATTCAATGAACTAAGGAATAACATAGAACTCAGAATAAGGCCTACATCATGAACTGTTCAATTTAACTCTTTAAAACGGAAAAATTCCAAAAGTGCCAAATAATATACAAATGTCAAGATCATAAAGATATTTTCCCACGGGGAAGCCTCCGTCATCTTCCCGGAATGAAGGGTGTACACTGGGCTTCTGAATCACTGGCTTCAGATAAGGGTCTGATCACCAAGAGTGTGTGCACTTTCAACATCCATGTGTGTGGGCTGGTTTCCGGTTTCTTTATGTCTTCTGCCTCCTCTCTTCAGTGAAGCATCTTTTGGATCTGCTGGTTTATAGAAAAAGAAAAAAATGAACATTTTAAGGCCATTTAATGTGGTGAGGTCACAGAGTATGTCCAGGGTCCATGTGTGTAAAAGTGTGAGAGAGAGTGATGATGCAGTTTATAGCTTGAAGGAAGGCTGATTGTGGCTGAAACTGGCCGATGTGTATCATCCCTATCAGGGTAATACGTAATAAAGTAAACCAATTGTACTATGAAGGAAATTTAAGGTCAACACTTATCTCATATATTTCGGTACCTGTTTTAATTATGATTTGAAATATCAGGCTTAGGTTGTGTGATCAAAGTTACATAGCAAAATTACACAGTTCTGTGTGTAATTTTGTACCACACTCTTTTCATCTCCAGTCAAAGAGCCTTTAAATTCAAATGATTTATTTTTCAGTCTCATAAAAAAGGAAGTAAACAGATTTAACAATCAAGGCAGTGGAAGCTGTAATAAATGCAAAGACTTAAAAATATGGAAATATGGTATTATATTGAGTTGTTGAGGATTCTGCATGATTTCTTGGCTCTGAATGGGCTTTTAGGTCATACCTGACTCATGGATGCTGGTGTTGCACTGCAGTTTGATCCCTGTGTCGGCCTGCTGGGGTTTGGTGCGGAGGAAGAGGATGCAGAGCACCAGCACACTGGTGAGGAATACTAACAGCACCAGAGCAGCAATACTGAGTCCCACCAGCAATCCTGCACTGTAGCAAAAGACCCAAACCATTTACCCTCACACTGAAGGGTGTTCAAAGAAAAGAAATCTACAAAATGATCGTGGCATGTTAAGCAGCAAGTGAACAGTCAGCTTTTGAGGTTGATGCATTCTGATGTGATATAGGTTTGACTTTGTTATGCTTGATATTTTAATAGCATGGCATTTAAAGATCCCAAATGAGTATCAGATTTTTTTTTTTTGTCTTTTCATATTTAGAGAAAGTAAAAATAGATTTTTTTATTCATTTTAGAATCATCATAAATGAAATACTACTCCAGTTTTTTCATCATTTTGATTTTATCATCAGTTTCATCTTTAATTTCTTGGTATCCTTAAGTTCCCTTCTGAAGCACCTCCATGCTCATATTCGCTCAAACCCTTGCAGCAGACACAAATAAGTAAGAGCAGATGTGAGTGTTTCACGGTGCTTCATATATAAACACTCTCTTTGCTGGTATTTTAAAATGCAGGAGGTCTGGTTAAGATAAAATATTGTTTTTTAATAATCCATCCATCCATCCTTTATCTTAACCACTTATCCTAACAAGCGTCATGGGGTGGTGTAGTTTCTCCCAGCGAACCTAGGTTGGAAGGCAGAGAGACACCCTGGACAGGTCCCCAGTCCTTCCCAAGGCAGACACACAGACAACCACACTCACAGACACTTAGTGGCAATTTAGCTTCTCCAGTTCACCTGAAATAAATGTCTTTGGACTGAGATCCATGTAGTCCATACTTTGAAGCTATGCAGCAAAACATCTTGTGTTAATTCAGTTCTTTCAGTATTATTACAAATGTCAAAACAGTTATATATTTACGACTAATTAGTCCGTCTAGAGCAGTTTACCCCACCCATTGACATGGAGCTGTGTGAATGCAGGCCAGCCAATCACAGCAAAGGTAATTTACATATAGAAATTTTAAAGTCACTGTAAAAAATAGTTTCTTTAGTTCCAAGGGATAAAGTGAGGTTGGAAAATGATCAAGTACATGTAAATGAAATGCAGGTAAAATGCAGAAAGTTGACCCTTGAGAAATATCCTCCTTCTTACCTCAGTGTCCACATGTAGGCATGTTTATAAGGGTAGTAGTTTCCAGGCTCACTGCAGCAATACTTCATATCCTCAAACCCACAGCAATACTTCAGTTCAGGACTTTCTGGATCTTGGGGGCATGTAAAACCTTCCACAAAATTTGACCCCTCTTTAAAATAGCCCTCACAGATGTGGACATCAGCCATTGTGGCTGGTTTTGTGGAGCAGTGTGTGCATAGATGAAGTGCCGAATGAGAAATAGTCCCCTTCTTCACTCTGTGATTAAGAGTTCTTTTCTTTTCTGCTGCCACTCTTTTTTTCTGCAGGCCTGAGTGCTGTGCCATCATCAGTAAGTGCACTTTCTGATTTGAAGACCTTATAGCAAAGTAATGTGTCCTTGGCATTGATGTTTGTGTGCTTTATTTCATTGCCGTCAACAAACATCAACAGTCTTTGAGGCAGAGTACACTTTAAAATCCTTCCATGTTTCTCTTGGAGGGTCATAGCAAAGACCATGATTGCTGGTGAGCTTAATGGACCTAAACCACCCAATTAGACTGCGAGGCTGATCCAGGAAAAATCTGGTTGGCATGTAATTTGACGTGCTCTGGCCATAAATGTGCTCTTTCCAACTTACTATTGCCAGTAACAGCATTTAGCAAGGCTACATTTCAGTTTTCAGTTTAAGATGCGGCACTGTTGTTGTAGCTAATCGAAATCAAGAAGACCGGAAATGAAATTCAGTGTAAGCTAATGTTACGTGACTAAAAATAACTCACAGTGTAATCTCAGATCCATACATTATCTGGAACTCTTATCCCAAGCAAGGTGTGCTGGAGTCTATTATAGTACAGGCAATAGACCCTGGATAGTTCATCAGTTCATCACACATACACAAACGCACACGCACGCACACACACACACGCACACACATATGCACTTAGGGACAATTTAGTATCTCCAGTCCATCTTATGGGCATGTCTCTGGACAGGGGGGAAGGAGACCCACACAGACACAGGGAGAACCTGCAAAGGATACACAGAAAGCATCTTCTTACACACACTGCCTTCTTGCAGTTAGACTGTGCTGCCTTTAACTCCCTCACTCATTATCTTAACTGCACACAGGTGGAGCTGAAGCCCATCCTAGCACTCATAGGGCAAAAGGCAAGGTTTAAAGCAATTTAGCATCTTCCAGGAACTTACCCACTGGAAAATACATGGAATCTCTGGAAAATGTACACACACAGCTGCCATATTTTGTCATTTAATTAAGGACAGGACGTAGCTTGAGAGACCTGAGAGATTAATGGGTATTTATATTAATAGAAGCAGTTGGTGACTTTTTATGTCTAGTGTTAGAACATTGGACTTCTAAACTGAATTAGACATTTTTTGTCTGATCTATGTTAAGTGGATTAACAGCTGTTCTTATTAGCAGCTGTTTGTACTTAGTATACTGTAAGCAAAGATACTTTTATTTGAGAATGACCCGTTAATGCATAAACATTTAATGCTTATTAATCCTTAAACTTTTATGTATTCATTTCTTTATCTAATTAATATCATTTATATTTATAAATGTAGTAAAAGTAGTCACATGGAAGTAAAACATCCTAAATTGATTGGGAGTACAAGTTTAAAACCAGAGCTTCTATCTGACCCTCACTAATAACACCCAATCCCCCACACCTGGTCTGCCAGACGTTTAAGGTTTGCCAGCCCGACCCAGTATTGTCTGGTTTTTTTTTTTAGTTTCTTGGGACAATTGTGTTGATCAGATTAAAGAAGCCTGAAGTTTGCCACACGCTTGTGCCTCTCTTTCCTTGTAAACATAACACATATATTAAAGTTACAACTACAAACTTCATCACTTTACATCAATCAATCAATCAATCAATCAAGCTTTATGACATCATAAATATAATTGATACAACTCTGTAATTGAATAAACTATTAAGATGTTTACAGACATTAGGCCATTTTTGATTAGCCTATTTTAAAAATAAATAAAGTTGGTCACTGTCCAAAATTTCAGTCACATTGTAGTGTGTACAGAAAATGGTTGAAGAGTAATGCTTAGTGCATGTAGAGAAAGATTTTTCTAACCGTGATGCTAATATGCAGTGCTATAAATCCTCCCTGTCACCGTAAAAAGGCTATTTGGCTTGTGTGGGAGGATTATAAATAGCAGAAATAGGTGTGGATACAGCTCGGTGATGTTGCAAGACTTCAGAGCCTCTTCATGTTCCTTGAATGTCCTCTTAGCGGACTTTTGTCCATTTGGGATAACTAAGTTATAAACATTACAACATATCCTTCTCAAAGCAGCTATAAAAGACACTCCACTCTGTTAGCGGACTCTGTATTGGATACCTGAAGGACAGCACAGGATTAAAGAGAGTTTTCCACCAGGTAAAAAAAATTTACCTTAACTTTGCATTTTTAAAGAAATGACTCAAAAACAAGTGACAGTCTCTCTCTTTTTTCTGGATAAACAGAGTTTGCTTATTTAACAGCATTTCAGGATCTGTAATGGTGTTTTTTGACAATATATACACATATAATTCTTTCATTTTAATCATCTATTTATTTTAATTATACATTTATTTTAATCTGTTTAAACTTAAACTCTTATAACTTGCTTATAACATAAACTCTTATCACTTTCCTTTTAGCCCTCTCTCACTCTCATAGATTTAGGATTAACCAGCTGTTTCATTCACTTATTAAATGATTCATTTTAACATTTATTCATTTTATCTTTTGTATCTTTTGGCACATCAAAACTTTTCACTACTTTAAGTTATCGCTTATTATAACAGATACATTTGTGTACAAAATTTGAGAATTTGTGCATAACATAAATTTGTGCAAAAATGTTGTTCATTTGCTTTAAAATACGTGGAAAAAGTCAAGCTTGGCCTGTGGAAAAGTTATGGCCAATTTCAAAAGTTTTTTTTTAAAAATTAAAAATTATGTATAGAACACTTCCCCCTTCCTGCAGAGGGAGGGTATTTTCTCTTAGAAAATGAACAACCAATAACACAACACAGTTATTGGACCAGGGCTGTATCTGAACATTTTAGAATAAAATAAATGTTCTTCTTAAAGTTCATCCTTTCTTTGTGTTTAATAGCCAGACGATCATGGAGGTAACGACCCAGCCTGGACCCTTTGCACGCTCTGAATTCCAGACCGGACTGTTTGAATGCTGTGACGACTGCTGCACATGTAAGCCTGTGCTTCTTATTAAGACCTCATTAACGCTTCAGGTTTCTTTAAAATATATCATCTATTGAAAGACAAAATCGAATCCATCATGGGCTGAGTCTGATTTGTTCAGACTTAGCCCATGATGTGCATGTAGTCCCTTTGGATCTATCAATTTCAGCTGTTATACATTCTTTCAAGGAGTGCTGAAGGTTAATGCTTTTAACAATATCTTCCCCTGGCAGGCATGTATGGATACTTCTGCTTAACTTGCCTAGGATGTACTATTGCCAGAGATATGGATGAATGCTGCTTATGTGGATTAGGCATGCCAATACGCAGCGTGTACCGAACCAAATACAACATTGAGGTGAGTCAGGAGGGCTCTCAGACTCTCAGTGCCTTCTGAGAAAAATGTTGTTAACTGTTTATGTGTCTAATGGAAAGCATAAATAACACATACCCATGTGTGTATATACACATTGTCTTTTTCTACAGGGATCCATGTGTACAGACTTCTTGTCTGCCACCTTCTGTCTCCCTTGTGCCACTTGTCAGCTGAAGAGAGATATTGACAGGAGAAAACAACAGGGAATCTTCTAAGGTATACTGCACAATAAATCACTCAGACACACTATCCTTTACAATGTGCACTTTTATCTCACCTTAATAATACAACAGTGCCCGTCATGCCCTTTGGGGAAGCCTGACATACTGTCTTCTTTTTGCAGGGACTTTGAAAAAACACATCACTACATCCGACTGGAATTTTATTTCTTAAGCAAGAGGAATCACCACACCCCACCATGTCAAAGTTAGTCATAACTGCATAATAAAATAGTCTTATATCTCTACAGTGTCTATTTGTGCAATAAAGTGCTTTTTACTGATACGATAAAGACACAGGACACTCCGTACATGTACTAATGTACACAGCCGGTTCATTAGATCCACCTAACCTCTGTTTGCACTCGTTGTCCATTTTATCAGCTCCACTGACCATGTGGATGCAGGCTGTGATTCATAATCATCTCTGTATCAGACTGTAGACCATCTGATTCTCTGCATCATTTCTCTGTAATAAAGCTCCCAAGATCAGAAAAGACATCCTCATGTTCTTCTGAAGAGTGTTTTTTGTCCTTCAGCTTTTTAATGCTGGTTAGAGCATTTTGGAGAGAAATACACAGCTGGGTGCAGATATGTGATTTAAAAAAATATTCACAATATGGTTTTATTATTTTATTATATTCATATTTGTAAATGGAATGCAATGCAGACCTTGCTTCAGTTTGTTTATCTGTGATGTTAAAAGATCTGTTTTCTATTATATATTAAATTATACGTAAGCTTTTGTTAATCCAGTCTATTTTTCAATTACATTAAAAGCAATGGACTTTTAAGGCAATTGCAGGGTTTTTTTTTATTTTTTACAAGAGTAATTGATCCAAATTTACAGTGTTGGTTTTTTACTACATGGCTTGCGCATGAGCACAGAACATGTTTCCTTTGCTCAGGCTCCATCCTTGATTGTTGCCATGGGCACTGAATATTTGCACTTTATCAGATGCTCTTATCCATAGAGTCTTAATGACCGGGTCTTAATGACAGGGTCTATTGCTGGAGATATGATGAACCTGCAACCTCTTGGTCCACACACAAAGGCTTTTTGGAAAGCGAGTCCCACAGTATGGAGGCCACAGTATAAATGCCCTGGAGCCCATGGTGGTCCGTTTGAACTTAGGAACAGACAACCTGAACAGACTGGAATCGGTGATTTCAAACCATATGCAGTGAAACAAAACAACGTTCCTCCAGGACCATGCTGCTGCACATAGTACATTGAACATGGCATAAGATTAAAAAAGTGTACAACATACAATGCAAAAGTCCTCCATACTTTCTTTTCCCACAAGGTATGCCTTGTCTTTGAATAAGCACCCAAAGGAGTTCACCCTCTGATACTTCCCATGAGCATTTTAGGGTGCCAGGAGATGGATCTCCAGAACTATCATCCTACGTCAGGACCTGACCTCACTAATGCTGAATGAAGTCAGATCTTCACAGCAATGTTTCACTTCTTCTTTTTCTTTCGACTGCTCCCATTTAGGGGTCGCCACAGCGGATCAACTGTCTCCATTTCTTCCGGTCCTCTGCATCTTCTTGCTTCAAACCGACCACCCGCATGTCCTCTCTCACCACGTCCATAAACCTCCTCTTTGGTCTTCCTCTTCTCCTCTTTCACTAGCTAGTGTAAAGGCTTCAAAGAAAAACCGAGGCTGTTAGTTCAGTGACGTGAAGCTGTGTGTCCGACATGGAGTTTTCAGGGTCCATCAAACACACACCTTGTCCAAATGTATCACATGATGAATCATTAATGTGTTATCTTAAATTGTCGAAATAGTAGCTTGGTTGTAAAGCAATAGCCTTCTCAATCTACTAATCTACTATTTTCTCACATAAACCCTTGTACTATAACGATAGGTTATCATTTCTGATTATCACGGTGTTTGCTTGTGCACACCACACCTACTGTCTGTGGTAGCAGTTTGAAGAGTTTATTACTGCCGTGAAGGAGAGGAGGGATTTCTGAAAATGGACAGGGCTGGATTCTGGGCAGCTTTAGACAAGAAAACCAGAAGAATAGATCATGCTTTGAGAGATGGGATCAAAGGTCAGGGGTAATAGAGTATCTGAGGAGGAAGTGTTATTCAGAAGTTGAACCAATGAAAAAGGGAGTGTGAAAAGAAAATATACAAGTCAGCTGGAAGAGGCTGCACTTTAAGCCCACTTTATTGGTTCATAACACCGCTATATACTTCATCACATGTCTAAACAGATACTCCGATACTCAGCACCCTAGCCAGGTTTTTCATAAGAGTTTCCTATACAAATATTCGAACACCCTGAATGAATTATGTATTGTTGGTTTTTGTAAGTGAAAGTGACTATTTGTCACTGTGATCACAGCACAGCACAGCACAGTGAAACAAAATGCATCCTGTCAATTTGACCCACATATACACACACACCGTGCTGAATGGGGCAGCCACACATTTGGCATCCAGGGAGAAATGTTGGGGACAGTACCTTGCACAAGGGTATCTCAGGGTAACATACTGCTCTAGGATAAAAACCCATGACCTTCTGATTAGAGTGCCTAGTCCCAAACTACTAGGCCATTGTTCCCCCATCTTTTCTTTTAAAAGTAAGAGTACAGTAGCATCTCCTATATAGAATACACACTTATTTAATTTTAAGGCAGTGTTATTGTTTATGATGGTGATTTATGATGGTGGTAGTCTAATGGTGGAACATAATTTGGTGGTAATCCCCCACCAAAAGGGCACCTTTCAGTAGAACTGATATTAAGAATATACCATCTAGAACAGGCACATACAGACTGCCAGCTCTGAAGCAGCACATTGTCTCAGTGAGACCAATATGTGATCCACAAACTCCATTACCCAAGTCAACTTTTAGGGAAAGTGACAATTCATCATTATGAAACACAGCACAGCACAGTGAAACACAACAAAGTGCATCCTCAACATTTAGCCCACACACACACACACACAACTTGCAGCAGGGGGCAGCCATGTTTGGAGCCTGGGGAGCAGTGACTGAGACGGTATCTTTCTCAAGGGTACCTCAGGGCAGCATACTGATCCGGGCCTCAAACCTTCTGATCTTGGGGTCTCACCCCTAACTACTAGGCCACTGCTGCCCACTTATGATTTATCAGTTAATTCGTGATAGAAACATCAATAACTATGGCATGTAGATTTACACAAATTTTATTAAGACATCAAATTTTCTTCACATACTGTATCCTTGTAAATATGTGAGCCTCGAAACAATCACCGTGAATATGTCGTCACATAAGCACTGTGGATTTCCAACTGCTTACATAGCAACATCTTAACAGAGGATTCAGACAGCCCATTCATGGCTGGCCTTGTAATATAGAGTCTTTGGAAAATGTCTCTAAGTTTTGCCCTACAAGTGGTGAGATGTCAAAAAGTGGGCTAGCTTGGAGTGGGAAGGTTTATTGGGACATCTGAGCTTCCATTGCTTGTGCTGTCCACTCTGGTGCTGCCTGACTGATCTTTTCCAAGAGGTTGTTGACTTGGAAGCAGAGTGACTGGATTTGCTTGTCCCAGGTGGGAAGCGGTTCTCGTGCTAATAGGGGGGAAAAAAATAAAGAAATGGAATCATGCCTTAACACCAATATTTGTTACCCAAGCAATGAAAGCTGTTCTTAAGCTTTCTCTGACACCAAAACATTGATGCAAGTCAGAATAGACCCAACTCACTCTCAAAATGGACTATGCCATCAATCTGGTCAATGAATCCATTCATACGGCCCTCTGTGATCATCTGGGAAGCGATCTTTTCTGCCTGAATAGAAATTAAGATGGAAAATTGTATTAAAAGGTACACTTTAAAGAGGAGATGCACAAATATATTTTGAAAAGTAGAGTTTAATTTTGAATGTGTTAATCAAGGTCTTGGGGGACATCCTAACAGTTATCTAGGTATTTAAGATGAGGAAGGAAGAAAGTTAGATCTCCAGAGGAAAAGCTTAATTTAATGATGCTACAGCTTTTACAGAAATAAGAAAGAGTCTGTTAAGAATGAATGCCAGTGCACTAGCAGTCTTTCAGTGTTTGTACTGGGTTTAATCATAACAAAAGAAGAAACGACAAAAACAAAGCATCTGTGGAATGAAGCTTGATGCTCAAAAGAAAAAGTAGGTTCTCACCTTTGCAGGTGGGATCTCTAAAAGTGCTCCTAATTCTTCAAATGTTATGTTATTGTACAGCTTGCTCGCAGACAAAAGGTTGTGCTCGATTACTGCTCGATCTAATATACTTGAACCTGAAGAGAAAATACAGACTATGCATGAATGAATGGAATCAAAGATAGTTGCTTAAACCAGTTATCAAGTTATAGTTTACCATCTGCTGTGGTGGCTTTCTGGTGGGGCATCAGCATTGCAGCGAACTCCTGTAGTTGGTTCCCCCGAATAATGCGATCCAAATACATCTTCTCTAAGATGCCATAGGCAGCCAGCTGCTGACATCGTTCATCCTTAAACAGCGTGGCCAGCATGCGGGAGCGCTGCTGCCCTAAAGGCCGTAACAGTGATCTTTAGCTTTGGTGTTCACATACACAATCCAAAGTAGTAAGAACTCAAAAGGATGACTTATCAGCTGATTCTGGAACTGTAACAGCATACCTGCAGAGGCCAGTATAGTGCAATGGAGAGCATGTTTCAAAGCCTCCAGGCGTTCGCTCTCATGGACAATGGATTTGTATGAAAGCTCATTGTAGCGCTGAGCTGCTTCAATGAACTTCCTCCGATAGTCCAGCACTCTGGCGTAACATACCTGTAAAAATAAAGTATGGGCAATTTTCAGACACTCATTACTCTAAACATTTCCCGTTTTCCCTTGGTGACATCATATACGCAGTATTTTAAAGTATGTCCTCTGCACCTTGTAGTGGATCTGTAGCTGTTCATTGGTTGATTCGTTCTGGAGTAAAGACGCACGATTAATATAAGCTTCAGCCTGAACTGGATCGTCATCCTCCAGATAAAGGCGGGCAATCTTCAGGTAAGTATCTAATTTGTAGTCAACATTGTACTGTCTGAAACAAGGACGCAGAAGAAAGAGAAACAATACTTTAACATCTGTGAAAATCATGTTGACACAGACTTTGTTTTGCATGCTTTATTTGATTAATCATGCCTTACACAAACAAATCATGACTTACTTTTGTCCAGTCTCTAAAGGTATACCCACTAAAACCTGGGCAGCATTTCTCCAGTCCTCTTCCTTCTCATATATAGTGGCTAGATGTTGTCTAATTGAAGCCACCTGAAAGAACATTTATCATAAGGCTGAATAATTTGATGAGATTTTTCATTATCATGACCTTACATTGTGTCAGAATATGTTTCTGAGCAGATCTTGGACATGCTTACCAAAACTGAACAAAATTCATTTGTACTCCGTTTTTAGGTTTATTATACTCAATAGATATTCCGTGTCTCACTCACAGGGAAGATCTTGCTTATAAGGAAGGTGAGATAAATAACCTCCAAAACCCACCTGCTCTTCAAATGAGATGACTCTTGGTTGAATCTTCTCAAGGGTAAAGTGGTAGACAGCTTTAGCTGTGCTGTCAGGTAAATTAGGAAGATGCGTGCAAAAGTCAGTCAGTAGCTGCCTGGATATCACCAAACTGACATTTTCGTTGACCACTGCAGAGGAATGGACAAAATACCTTTTTACAGCCTGAAATATATAAACTTGGTCTATTTTATACATAACTGTTTTTTTTTTTTTACAAAACAAAAATAAACCCATCACACTAATTCCTGGAACATGAGACAGTGCCTTTACTGTACCATGGAACAAATACTAAAAGTAATGGATCGTCATTTCTGTGCTGTCCAAGTAAACCGAACACACAGGACAATCCTTGCTGTGTTATCCATAATTTGAAATGGTTAATGGACAGAATAGGAGGGGTAGCATGACAAGAATAACATATGAACATAAAGAATGATATCTAACATGTAAAAGGAAAATGAAAGTGTTTTTGGATTTAAAACACTGTTTGGTAAGCGTGTAATTACTAAGACAACACCCACAGTATTCACTGTTGTATACGACCGTTATAACCAAGACAGCACAGAAATCACTGTTGTACTTCCAGCACTGGTACAGCAGGGCATTGTGCCAGCACAGAAATGACTGTCCTGCAGTCCTGAAATGGTGTGATGGGACAGTAAAGGCACGTCCCCAACTGTTCAGCACTTCTGTTACTGATTCAATGGAATGCTAAAGGCACTGTCCCAGAACAGGTATTACAGTCCTATACATCCAATCTTGGGACAGTAAAGAAGGGACAGTAAAGGCATTGTCCCAGCACAAATTAGTGCTGTAATTCCAATATTGGTGAGAAGACTTAGTAAATGCACTGTCCTACTGGTTTGATCAGTCAGAGACAAAATCATATATATTACTTTTCAATAAAACAGTCTGGGTGGTGATGCTTTGCTAGATTTGCTGTACTTACTTGCTTCAACAAATGCTTTCAGTGCCTCAAGCTGCTCAGCATCTGTAAACTGTATGGCCTTCTCCAGAATCTGACGATATCTAAAACAAATTCAAGGTTAATTCAACACAAACACAATTGCATCCAAACATCATTAACCTCCATTCATTGCAGCCATGCATGCACAACACCTACACGACCTGACAACAGCCAAAACAGACATCATCTGGCTAGATAGGTCAGTGATGTAGTGTCTGAAACTGTATCTGTAAAATAAAAACAGCTTCATGCAAGACTGTAGGGCATGGTTAGCTAACGTAAGCTAGTTAGCATCGGCTACTTGCACACCATCCAGCATTCAAAAAACAAACTACTGGAAGCCGCCGACGTCTTTAGAGAGTGGATCCAATAGCCTAAAAGTGATAAACATCTTTTAAATCAGGAGTGCTAGGCTCTTTTAATCAGTTATCTGGAAGAGCGGCATAGCGTAGCTAGCCGGCTAACAGTAGCTAACTCCTAGCTGTAGCGTTAGCCCGTGGATTCACATTTTACCAGAACCACCAGACTTTCCGAACTAAAGCAGGTACTATGGATCGAAAGTGAATAATAAATGAAAGGAACCACATGTATGCGTACTTTCCAGCCAGGTCTTTGTGAGAGCCGCTGGAGTTCATGAGCTGGCTGAGCTCCTGCCTCACGCCGGACGCCATTTTCCTCAGTTCACAACAAGCTGGAGACTTTTGACAGTCAGGGGGTCTCTGGACGACCCCCACCCCTCCAGCTCGGGGCAGGACTAATCTGCTCTTCCCCTCTGGTGCAACAGCGTGTCCTTTTCTATTTACACTTTTGGAAAAAGATGTAATAAAAAGCTTATCACATTTTCTGTTGATGGGGACATTTTTATATTTAGCATTTAAGTCTTTCTTTTCCTTTAAACTGTAATCTTACAAAGTAACATTCATTTTGTAAAATGTATTTTAACAAAGAAAAAACAAGTAAACGAAATAATATATATGTATTTGTCTATGAAAAAATATTAATAACATTAATCTAAATCGTGAAGATGGATTATTTGTTAATCCATCTTAAACTCTTAAAGTTTGTCAGAAACACCAGGTTTAACCATAACCGCAGAAAATTTTGCTCTAAACTAAAGTTTTACTGTGTGTTTTTTTTAATTACTTAGTTTAGTTTTTTTTTTAACTCGAGATATTTTTATTTTATTATTTTAGACAACCCTGTGTCAAACCAGCTATTTATGGAATAAAAGGAGCAATCGAGGGAAATATTACGAAACACGGCAAAGAAAACTTCAAATTTATTGAAGATATTTATCAAGATTATTTAATTATGATAAATCTTTTCGGTGTGTGGGGGAAGTTACACGATTATCCGTTCTTCTACTACATTTCCCAGAATGCATTACGGCTAACGGACTGTTCGGACGCTAGAGGGCGCGCCTGAGCGAGTTCAAGATTAAAGGGTTCCTACGGAGCTTTTGTAAAAACTACGAAGTTGTAACATTTATAAATAATTATTATGTAAACGAATTAATTCATTTTATTCAAAAGTGAAATATGAATGAAATATTTCATTCATCAATTATAATTCGCTGCTGAGTTACCGGACCTTCTAACAGTAACATACGTATCTTAATCAGTGTGCAGTGTTTATATTAAGTGCTCCAAATATAAGTATTAGGACAGTTGAGTAGTGTTTAGGATTTAAGATAAATGTATAATGTGTAGGGTTAAGGGTAAGTGTGTAGTGTGTAGAGCTTTAGGGTAAGTGCGTAGTGTGCAGAGTTTTAGGGTAAGTGCGTAGTGTGCACGGTTCCCAATGGAACGTGTGGCTAAGTAGAACCCGTGCGCGCGGGAGTTCAGTGTGGACACGTAACACGCGGGTTTCCATGGAGGCGGAGCCTCATTATGGGGTGTTAGAGGTGAAATGGCGCTCGGCGCGGTATTTTAAACAATCGGATCCGTAAGGAGCGAAAAACCGTGTGGGACCGAACTTGACCGGGTCGTGCATGAACGCAGCGAGGAGAGTCTGCATTTCAGGATCAGCCGGTGGGATTTAAACGTAAGGATTCCGGTGTCGCGCTCGTCGCTTTTGGTGTTGTGTACAGGGCAGGATGATCTTAGCTGCCTAGCCGGTTAGCTTCTCGATGCTAACGGAGTTAGCCGCCGAGCTAACAGCTGATGCTGAGCAGATTCACTACATTCACATTTCACCTCTGGAGTCGCAGAAAAGTGAGTGACGCACCCAAAAGGCAGGGAATGGCCTTCGGCGGAGAAATAATCATCCGTAAAAATAAGACTCCGTTTTGAAGAGCGTTGAGGATTTGTTTAGTTTGTTTATGTTTCTGAGGGAACTCGGGTGACAGAACTGACAGTAGCTCGCTGTGTGGTGTTTTTAGAAAAGCAGGAGCTGCTTGACCGCATCTCGTTGCACTAAATTACATTTTATCACCCTATATGTTGCACCTCCATTCACTAAATGACGAGAACGTTGCCTTTTGTTTATTTGAATCTCATTTTATCTGAAAAGTCCTCGTCGTTGTGGGCTAAAATATTTGCAGCGCTGAATGTTCTCGTCACCACTCGGTCCCCGGTTTCATGTGTGACGTCTTCGCCTCATAATTCACGCGCCTTCTCTCGTGAAGAATGACATGCTTGCGTGCCTGACGAGAAATGTGCTCAAAAATTGCTTTCCAAAAAGAAAAGAAACTTCTACTTTTGGGAGTGGTTAGACGGTGATTAAAATAAGGATAATGTGTGTGGGTTTTTATTTTGAAGTTAATTTAATCTGTTGAGGTAAAATAACAGCTGCTATGAAGATAATAACCTGGACTGCGAATTAGCAGCGGTTCGTGTTTTGAGTCCAGTGAGAGGCTGGGAGCTTTCTCTGGATGATTTTCATTATTTGTTATTTTGTCAGTGTGGAAGCACGTTTGCTTGTGAGCACTAACGACTGAGTTTGTTTACCTTTTCAAAAAAAAAGCTCTGTGTTTTCTCTGCTAAAGAGCCCGACCCCCCTCTCCGCGCTTGTTTTTCTCGTGTCTCAAAATGAACTGATGACGAGTTGAAAATGGCGGATCTTTCGAAATCCAACCCGGGCCTGAAAATAGAAACGCAGCAGCTCGGCTGGACTCTGGTTCATCAGCAAACCTCGCCCCGAACAGACTCTCCTTTCTGTCCTCAGTAACCGTCCCCATCTCGGCCAAATGTCGTGGTTTATGGGCAAAAGAAAAGCGCAGATATCCCCGCTCGCCTTTCTGAGGTAGGACAAAGATTGTTGTGGTGTTTTTTTTCCCTGGGAGGCCCGAACCATACAGATACATTCGTCCGCCTCTTCACTCTCTCGTCCCCCTTTTATTAAAGCTGCAAACATCCACACCAGCAGGCCTTCAGCTCCCAGCCCACACGTAAGGTCTCGTCAGTCTGTCTGTGTTTCTTCAGCTCGCTTTGCTCCTGGACTGAGTCTCTTTAGCCCGGATCTTAGCCCTGACAGCTCGCCCGACTCCCACTCTCAGCCGTGGGAAGGTCCGGCTAGCCCGCCTGCTAAAGCTAGGCGTGAGTTTTAAAGCGCGTCCTAAACTGTCCCTAAAACTGCCTCCAGACCCAAAACACCTCCATTATCTTCTAGCTTCATCTGCGGGACAGTCCGAGGCACAGTTTCAGCCTCGTCTCAGGCCGTCCGAGGGCTCCAGATCTCTCCTCTGCACAACTTTAACATCTCTGATTTCAGCTGAGGTTTCTTGACCCTCACAGTATGTGTAATTGTTTCTTTTACTCATTTCGATTTCTGAGGAACAGATCATTATTGAGAGTTTTAGATGTTCCCAGCTGTGTTATTAAACTGGCAGATGTTTCTACACCAGACGAGAAGCAATTAAACTTTATATGGCAGTATTCTTTGGTTTAAAAACTGCAGTTTTGTCAGTAGTTGGGTGCAGGATGATGTTAGGAGTGTGGGCCTCTATCTAGATACATGCGCATGCAGAGATCCAATGTTTGTGTTTACCAATATCAGGTGTTTTGGTATATTTCTGTCTGTACTGTTTCTAAAAGCTGCATAAACATGCAAGTTGCATAGAATGTTTCTATCAGCTTAAAAGTGAGCAATGAAAGCCTGTGTCGATTGAACATCATGTTCTAGACCGGGATACTGAACATTGGGAGGTGTGGTCCACTTTATTAGGTGTTAGTTTCAACAAGTTTGGATTTTTTTTTTTTTGGATGCAAAAAAGTTCTTGATCTAATACCTAACAATATCAAAAATGATTCTCATAATATTAAGCACATCTGAAAGTGAAAGTGAAAACTGTAATTTATTTATTTATTTATTTTTCACCGCCTTCCAAGCACCAACATTCAGAGAGGATTACTTATAACTGGTACTAATTATTAATAAGTGCATGACATTTGGCTTTGTCTAAAGTGAAATGACTGGACAATATTTGTGCTGCTATTACTGATAGAGGATCAGAGCCAAAGCCAATACAGAGTATCTGTCACTTCAGTTAAAAAAATCACATTAGTTAGAATGTTTTCTGTTAAACTTAAATGAAAGGTATAAAGATGAAAGGTATTGGTCTGCAAATCCCATGCCTTTAGTTACCTCATTTAAAAAGAAATGTTCTTTTGCTGACATTTTCTGATGCTTTTTTTTTTTCCCCCTTCACGTTCAGTGACTGAGTGCATGTGAAAGGATGGATGTGGTGTCGCCTGATCTGAACAGTATCCTCCCTGATGAGATCATGGACACTGAGGCTATCGCCATGGAGGAGGATCCCCCCAATGAACCCTCTGCCCCATCTGCCCACTCAGAAGAGTCTGAGCCAGCTCATGTTCCTATGGAAACAGAGGTGCCTGAAATTGTCAGCTTGTGTCCTTCTACCACGCAGACACAGAAGATGCAAGCTCTGACCACGTCCACCGCCACAGACTCCACTCTCTGCAGCATCAGCTCTGGGTCTCAGCTTCTTGTCACCTCTTCCTCTTCTGGACTTAAATCCGTAACCACCCCCAGCACCCAGTCCAGCAGTCTTGTGATCGGCCAGAACCTCCCCAAACTCTCAGCCCCTTTAACACTTCCAGCCAACCATCAGCTCATCCTTAACAAGGTGGCTGCCTCCCCAGCAGCAGATGGCAAGTCTCCAGGTTCAGCTGTCGTCAAGCAAGAAGGCCAGAAACTCTTGGTCACTGGTCTTAGTAAAACAGGCCAGCCGCTTGTGTTTGCCCTGCCTCACACATGGAGCAAGCCTGCCACATCTCAGGGAACAGGGGACGCCAAAGCTCAGTTTAAGGTGGTGACAGCGGGGGCGAGGACGGACTTGAAGCCTGTGATCGGAATGCAGGGCGTGAGCTCAGCCAGCCAGTTGATGGGGTCCCCCACATCTCTGCAGGCCCAGCAACTCAAGACAGTTCAGGTCTGTATACTTTTTTTTTGTTTGTTTTGTGCAAAATTGGGGTGAATTTAAGGTTATTGTAGTATTGTTGAATACATTTAATACTATACTTCACCCTCTTGTATTGCTTTAACAGAAAAAACACAAGATAAATAAGAGATTACTCTGTGGATAACTTCACACGTAACTTCTTAAAGTGATAGTAGTTGGCAGGGTTACATTTAATAATGTTTAACTTGCCATAGTTTAATGTTTATTGTAATTTTCATATGGTCTTAAATCATTGTGTAAGAACTGATATCCATCCAGTCCCTATGCAATACTGGTAGAAGCACTGTCAATTTATTTCTAATTTGATATTTTTTGATTATGTTTATAGTTAATATTGGGATTGCTCTCTGAAAGGTTGACAGTGTTTCCTTTTGCTCTCTGACTCTTTTAGGCTAAATTTTACTTAACAATGGATCCCAGTAAGGCTGGATGATCTTGATAATATTAAGACAATTTCCTACCATGGAACTAATGCTTATTAGCTATACATATACATCACAAGAAAAATACTTATCACGGTATACCAGTATAGATGATATATTGCCATGTTTTCTAATAGAAGAGAAACCACACATTTCAATTCCTTCCTTATAACAGCATGAGTTTTTTTCTTCTTTGTTTTAAAACTCCTTGTACTGTATGACTTTGTACTTGGAGCTAAAAGTCTTAACTTGGCTGTTTTGATGTTTTATTTGAAGTCTGTTTTCTTCTGACAGATTTCAAAAAAGACACCAGTCTCCAAAGCTGGGCCAGTGATAACAAAGCTGATCATCACAAAAGCCCTAAACAACAAGGGCTTGACGACTCAAACTGCGGTGCAGTCTCCTGTGGTCACAGGTAATCTTCTTGTTTTAACTGGTGTATCAGTAAGCATGTTGTAAATGTAAAGGACTGACAGTCTTAGGCATTGCACAGTTGTCAGAAGCACTTTACCTATGCAAAGAGACATAAAATGAGGGTTAAAGCAGGTGTTTTTTATTTCTTGATGTATTCTGTACTTCTTTTTCCTAGGAAGGATCCTTTCCCAGACCACGCCGATGACTCCACCGCGGAGCATTGCTGTCGGGGAAACTGTCACCACAACGGCACAGAGCATATCCAGCAGCAGCAGCAAAGTGGCGATCTCTCCCCTTAAATCTCCTAGCAAGGTAGGTCAAAGGGACTCAAAAGAAGATAAAGTAACTGGAGACTGTGCAGAGTGATATGAATAATCATAAAAATATGAATAATCTTTAAACTGTCTTATTGGCAAGTCTTGCAGTCAGCTTGTGTTAAATCCACACTCTCGCTACAAATGACCTCCTTTGCTTTTCTTTCTCTACTGACAAACCTGAAGCTGACGGTGGTTTCTGTGGCCAGCCAGTCCCCGAACTCTCCTCAGAAACCTGTTGCATTGCCTCTGAATGTGGCTCTGGGCCAGCAGATCCTTGCTGTGCAACAGACTTCCACCACCTCTCCAGTTAAGGCGGGAACCAGTCAGTCCACTGCCCAGGTGTTTAATTCACTCTCCTTTTAAAATACTAAACAGTCACATGCTTTCCTCATGCTTTCTAAATTATTTTAAAATAATGTTGTTTTTGGGATTAAATATTAAAAAAAATTTTCTATAGCCATTGAAAAACTGCAAATGTCTGTGCTAGTGTAAAATAGTGCACATTTTGACAATGGTGAGTGTGTGTTAATGTGGAATAATATAAATTAAATAACAGGTTTTCCCTCTGACATTTTCATAGCCAGTGAAGCCGGTACAGACGGTGGCAGTGGGAGGTACGCCCCAATTTAAAACTATCATTCCGTTGACCACACCTCCCAATGTTCAGCAAATCCAGGTGCCTGGTAGCCGTTTCCACTATGTGCGGCTGGTTACAGCCACTACAGGAGGAAACACACCACAAACCGCCAGTCCCAGCACTAACACCAACCCTGCCATACAGCCAGGTACAGTACACAAAAGCATGTTAAGAAGATGCTTTATGAAAAGGAGATTAAAGGATGAAAGGTATTCCCTTTGTGTGAGAGGGTTGTTTTACTGGTAGATTGTGTTGCTATTTTTGCAGCCAAACCCATGGTGATGAACACTGCTGCAGTGAGGATGTCTGTTCCCATAGTCCCTGCACAGACTGTCAAACAGGTAACATCACATTACACTCTCCTCCTTAAAAAAAAAAAAAAAAAAAAAAAAAGGGTTATCCTAAAGTCAGTGATTGCCTCAAGGCATTTGTCTGGGAAAGTGCAGAATCTAGTGCAGTTTTGGAGTAATAATAATCAGCACTAAACTCCTTTAAGTAGATGCACATCTGTTAATGCTGTTTGATAAGATGTTGATTGACAGTGGCTGATATACAGCTTTCTTTGTTAATTAATTAGATTTTACACAGTAAGCAGGTGCGGTCACCATACTGCTCAATGATATATCCCCAGTGCTAATGTTGTGTTTACATTAATAAAATCTTTAGTTAGTTTTGACATTTTTTCCATCAGGTGGTGCCAAAGCCCATGACCTCAGCAGCCCAGGTGGTGACCACCAGCCAGACGCAGCAGCGACTTATCATGCCAGCCACTCCACTGCCTCAGATACAGCCCAACCTTACCAACCTGCCCCCAGGCACTGTGCTTGCCCCTGCCCCAGGTGCTGGAAACATGGGCTATGCAGTGCTGCCAGCTCAATATGTGACGCAGGTGTGTGGGTGTGTGTGTGTTAGTTAGCTGGACAATTTAAGAACATTGTAAGATTAACCAACTGCCTGATACTCTTCCTTTTGTATTGCATTTAGGTTATCTACCTACTGCCTACTGCCTTGCTGGGTGTTTTATGTTAGTTCAGCCGTTTAGTCCCGCTAAAGTTAAAGACTGAATAGCTGTATACATGTCAATGGCATCTCATAGACAAAAAAACAATGATTATTTGCAGTTTTTTCTGTACTTTTCCAATTGAAAGACTGTATGGGCTAGGGAATGGACTGCACACTTTGAAACAGTTAACATCATTTCCAAGAAAATGACAAAAGTGACGATATTTTTGGATTTATAGTCCCTTTAAGCTGAATTCCTGTTTAAATTGGCTCATGGCTTAAAATCACTCGCCTCATGTGGTCAGGGCTAATATAATGAGTGCGTTATCGAGACATCATTCTTTTTCCTGAATAAGCACTGGATTATATTCTCACAAAAACCTTTGTGAAAATTTTCTGGAAATTGCACTAGCTCTCATCCCATTGGATGGCTTTGTTAACAAGTTTCCTGATATTTTGACATTACAAGGTACTCGCACATTTTCTCTTTCCTGTTAACTGTTGTTAAATGGGGTATTAACTCAAGGTAGATCAGGAACCATCTAAAACAGCCTGTTTTTTGATTAACTGTTTTTCCTGTAGCTCCCACAGTCAGCATTTGTGACTTTGGCCAGCAGCTCAGGTTTTTCCACCCCTACTTCCATTCAGACTCAAGCCAGACTTCCTCTCAATGGGTAAGTGACACTCTATACATTGCTTCTGATCAAAACCTGCATTCTGCTGTTATGTAATTTGCCAATATGTTATTGGTCAACACTAATCCTTGTGGGTTTTATTTTTTTATTTTTTTGCTTTATAAATGAGAATTTCCTCTCTAACACACTGATACAGTTTAATAACTTGATTATACAATGTACTAACACGATGCTGATACAATAGAGTATTTTTCTACCTAATTTGTATTTACACATGTATATCTGTACACAGATTTGGTTATTTATTTTGGTCAATTTTGAATGTATTAAACATATTCGTTGCAGTTTATCCGCATCTGATACGACGTCAAGACCACGAAAGCCTTGCAACTGCACCAAGTCGCAGTGCTTAAAATTGTAAGTTTACTCTCTCCTCTATCACCATTATTTTCAGCAGAACTGAACAGACTTATCTTTTGTTTTTGAAAGATTAGTTAAGCATGTGCTTTATCGACAGGTATTGTGACTGCTTTGCAAATGGGGAATTCTGTAACAACTGCAACTGTGTAAATTGTTTCAACAACCTTGATCATGAGAGTGAACGGCTGAAAGCAATTAAGGTATCGCTGAACACTTTTAAGTAGTTAATTAAATGACATTTGTGAGCAGGAAGCATTCACATAGCATAACAGTTTTGAACAAATAGGCCAGAGAATATTAAACAGAATCCTTGCTTACCTTTATTTACTGAAATATCAAATTCTTTTGTTTTGTAGGCTTGTTTGGACAGAAACCCAGTGGCCTTCAAACCCAAGATTGGGAAAGGTAAAGAAGGAGAGTCGGACAGAAGACACAGCAAAGGCTGCAATTGCAAAAAATCTGGTTGTCTGAAGAATTATTGCGAGTGCTATGAGGTGAGCCTGCTCTTTGATGTGAGAGCCATTTTGTTTTACATTTTTTTCATTATTGGGAGTTTGATGTCATTGTTTTCTTATTCTGTTTCCAGGCAAAGATTATGTGCTCGTCAATTTGTAAATGTGTGGGCTGTAAGAACTTTGAGGAGAGTCCGGAAAGGAAGACTTTGATGCATTTGGCTGATGCTGCAGAGGTGCGAGTGCAACAGCAGACTGCAGCTAAGACGAAGTTGTCCTCTCAAATATCAGACCTGCTTACCAGGACCACGCCAGCCATCACCAGTGGAGGGGGGAAGTAAGGCCCCCTGTTTTGTGACTACTCTTCTGGTCTTGTTCTTGTAGTATGGAAACAGCTACCCACTTAAGGAATTTAAAGAGAAAGATTAGGAATCTTCTTCTTTTGCGTGCTCACCACAGCAGATCATTCGTCTTCTGGTCCTCTGTATCTTTCACTCCAGCTGCTTGCATGTCCTCTCTCACCACATCCACAAACCTCCTGTTTGTCCTTTCCCTTCTACTCTTTCCTAGCAGCTCCATCCTCAGTTTTCTCCTCCTAATTTAATCCTCTCCTCGGTACATGTCCAAACCAACGTAATCTTGCTTCTCTTGGTCTCCAAATCTTCCAACCTGTTTTGTCTAATACACTTAATTTTCTAAAATCTAATGGCCTTGTCACTCCCAAGTCAAATCTCAGCATCTTTAAATCACCTTCAGCACCACTGCCTGTCGTTTTTTGTCAGCGCCATCATCTCCAACCCATATATTATAGTTTGGAGACGATTAGGAATGATTTTCTTCATTTTCATCCAGGCATGCTAACGTGTGTATGGAAGAATGTAAGCAGGTAGGGGTCAAGTATCCCTATGCTAAAACTGGAATCATGTTAGTCTAGATAAGTTATCAATAGCCTCACCAGCATTACTGGGTTAGTGTTCTAGTAAACTTTTAGAAATAAACTCAGGCAATTCATATAAAATCCAGGATATTAAGTGGACACTTTGATTGGTTTGGGCTTTTTGTCATTTACACATGCAGCCACTAAATTGTATAAATAAATTGTATGCTAAACAATAATTTTGTCTTGGCTCTAATATTCATCCTTTGGACAAGTATACAGCATGCAGGAATATGGCCCAGTACAGATAGGGTGGGAAAAGGGCAACGTTTTGCTTCATGAAATTCAAAGATTCCATGCCCTCCTGCCATTGAAGCATTGCAGGCAAAGGAGAAAGAGTTTCTTTCCTAACAATTCTTTTCCTTTTTGAGTTTTGAGCATTTTGTTAAATGTATGGAATTGTAAATTCAGTATGTTGTAAGCAAAGCTAAAGCTTTTTTGTTGTTTAGGAGGCTCTGTTTATGGAGGGCTTAGCCTAAGATTTTAATAATTTTTATTTTTTTTTTCTCAACCTTAAGACCCAGAATTCTCCTTTCATCCATCCACTCTTCTCTCTCACCCAGGCTGCCGTACACGTTCGTTACAAAAGAAGTGGCAGAGGCAACGTGCGACTGCCTACTGGAGCAGGCTGAAAAGGCTGAGCTTGCAAACCAACCGCAGGCTCTGGCCGAGAGACTCATTCTAGAAGAATTTGGACGCTGCCTTCGCAGAATCATCAGCTTTGCTAGCAAAGCCAAGACGGACTGCTCCATCAACTGTTAGGACTGACAAGCCAGGCCTGACCAGGCTCCGTTACATGGGGCCTGATTTAGGCTAAAATAGGCCAAGCCATTACCTGGGCTCTTGTTAGCCCTAGGATGACTGGCCTCAGATCAGAGCTGGGCAGAACTCCTTATGCTCCTCATGCCACCAGCTGCAAGAGTTTCCTGGATGTATTTCATGCTTCTGACTCATGTGAAAGGTTCTAAGTTTTCTGCAGTCCCTCTGATTCAACATGGGGATCATCAATGGATGCAAAGATTATATGCTCTGTAGTGAATCCAGAGAAAGAATCTGTGAATTCTGGTGCTTCCCAAAGGCCACTGGGTTGTGGGGAAGGGAAGGACATGAGAGCTACACACTGTACAGGGCAGAGGAGGACAGCATCGGGGTTGGCCACCAGCCCCACCTGCATCACAGTAGCCTTTGTGTGTGGGCTTACACAATTCAGTTGTTTGGAAGAGATTTTTAATTTTTTTTTTTTTTTTTTTTTTTTAGTCCTCCAAATGCAAACATTTTTTCCCCTCATTTTTGCAAAAAAATTCTACAATCATGGCATTTCATATACTTTTCAGTTGGGACTTTCATTCATACTAACCCTTTTTTTCCAGCCAGTTTTCTTTACTTATTTACCGCTAATAACCTCAGATGAATAATCATGA
The DNA here is from genome assembly GCA_017165825.1 of Hepsetus odoe. Taxonomy (NCBI): domain Eukaryota; kingdom Metazoa; phylum Chordata; class Actinopteri; order Characiformes; family Hepsetidae; genus Hepsetus; species Hepsetus odoe. Next base: position 20,398,848 of record CM029383.1, read on the forward strand.
TTTATATACAGTAAGTAGCCTATACTGTAGCTTCACATTATTTTCTCAATATTTATTTTCTTCTGTTAATTTTCCTAACCAACAGAAACTCCCCAAAGAAGCAGACTTTCACACAGAAATCACACAGAAGTTTCTTGCATTAATGGATTCTTGTTGATGTGATCCTTCTTCCTCCATTATTTTCTCCCTAATGCAAAATTCTGTTCATTTCAGTGATCAGATTGTGTTTTTTCTCCTCATCTTTAATACCATAAAATTTAAGATAGCATTATCTTAATCAGCAGTTCTCAACCAGATGTCCAGTTTTGTACTCTAGCCTAAAAAAATGACTCTTGGGATCCATTGGAGTGGTCTGAAGAAGTAAAAAGGGAAGGTGTGCAGGCCTGGGACTGAAAATCACTTCTGTGAGGAGAAGGAGGAACAGGAGGAACACACAAAGTCAAACTAATTAGCACCGATAGTCTGCACTCAAAAGTAAGCATTATACGGTGCAAATAATTAGGCATTTAATTAGGCAGTTGTTGTAGACTTGACTTTAAAAAAATGCACATAAACAGAAGCAAATCTGACAGTTTCAGAAGGCTTGATGAGGTAGTAACTTTTTTTGTTTTCTTTTTTTTTTTTTTTTTTTTTTTGCAAGCTTTTACCAACTACAATGATTTTCTCTAAGCCCACAGATTAAATATGCAAAAGTGCTGATAGTGACTGTATGGGAATTTCAGGGTCTTTTTTTTTTTTTTTTTTTTTTTTTTTGGGTCAGAAATCTTCTTTCTTTGCAGTTTGATATACCAAAACAAATGTGAGGAGAAATGGATGACAGGAGAACTGCGTATTTGGATAATTCGATCTAGGTGTAAAATTGGTGTGTGCATGCTCCGGTGTTTTGAGCGAGCCATCATTTGGTTGGCACAGGTGGTCAGTAAATTAGTGTTCAAAGCTCCAACTGGTCATTAAATTTAGGACACACTCTATTACTTTGTACAAGTGAGAAGAAGAAGTGATCATTACATCATTTGACAAAAGAAGGAACCCTGTAAAGTACCTTAGAACCATTTCCATGTACTACATGTTTTGTTCCAGAGTGCCTTTTCATGTCACAGGTTAAGATGATTATACACTGTGGTTTCTTCGAGTGGATTTTTTAATCAAGTCATATTTTAACTAAATTAGGATTACTAAGATTGAAGTGAAATTTGAACTTTTAAAACCGTTTGGCTCTTTTGCTGGTCCTACTTGTTGAGTGTATTGAACATGCATCATTCTTGGCTAAAAACAAGTCCGAGTTTCAGGGTAGTTTGATGTGAACAGGTTGAGATGCGGACACTCCGATTCCTTTGCAGTGGCGATAAATCAGTGGTCAGAATGTCTTCAGATGCAAAATAGACAGTTTATTTATTATCCAAAGCTACAAGTAGTAGTTTACTTGTAATATTGTTAAATGATTAGTGGTGGCAACTCTGAAAAAAGGACATTTTTCTTGGAAGGACTATATTGTCTTGGAACACCCTGTATGTACCCCTCCACAATTAATTGCTTTTTAAAAAAAAAAAAAGATGATTAAAACCTATATAAAACTTTACGGCAATGTCTCGGGTATCTGCCAGCCTTTTGATAATCATTTTGTGAATTTACTTTGTCAGATTGCTTCAAACCTGGTATCCAACACTGTTCTGTTTCTCTCAAAGAGCATTTGATGTGGAACTCATCCAGATGGCTTTTGCTTGCCGAGAGTAAATATTGTTAGAACCTCCTTTTGACTGTAACGTTCACACATTTTGATTGTTAATCTCTTTGTAGCGGCTCTGTAACTAATCCGTGGAGGGGAAACAAGTTAACAAATCACAGTGCAGTGCCCCTGAAGCAGATGATTCTTTGCAGAAAAACGCTAATGAGGCAAGATGCACACAATGTGAGAATGTGAGCCCTAAACGCGGGGAATCAGTGTGTCATGGTGTGCCTTAATCATCACATCAGTGCTCAGGGTTTGCTCGCAATCTGTAATTTGCTTTGCTAGTGTTCACAGACACAAAGTTCCCCCCAATCTATTTATTATGAGAGTTTTTGGAAAATGAGAGATGATCTGTATTGCTCTCCCTCTGGTTTACATTTTAAAAGCCTCATTTCATGGGTGCTTTTTGACCTCCTTTATGCTACTTTCCAAGATTCGATAAGGCTGTTAAGCAGAAGTTGCCAACTTAAAGATAATGCTCAGCTCACCTCTGAATAGCAGTTCCTCTGACTTGTGGAGGGCATGTTTGTTACTAATCCTTCTGGCTGAAATCACTGTGAGCTTTTAAACGTGACTAAAATTTCATAGAAATTGAAATCACCTGTGCCATCCTAAGTTTGCATTTTGGGGTTCTCTCTGTCTTTCGGTGGATTTGTGTAGGTTGGCTTCCCCCCAGCAGAGCTGCGGACAGTATCAGCAAGTGTCGGACGTAGATGTCATTTTACAGGCTAATGTACTTAAACGTGATTTTTTTTTTTTTTAGATTAAAAAAATCTATTCAGGAGACTTCTCATTTCTTGGGATCTGACCATGTACTCTCAATGTATAAATGTAAATGAAAAGAACTGTAGTGCTCTTTTGTAAAGAAAAAAATTGCAATACAAAACTTTGTTTCCACAAATTAGACCCCTTAACTAATATATAATTATTGTTTACAGATATGTAACGAAGATCTTAACCGGCTCTAGGGTTTTGATTTTTGTTGACTGTATATGTTGTGACCATTAGCTGTTCATGTCAAATCAATTTTCACTGATTTCACTTCCCCACTATTGTTACTGTAAACCTTTTTATTTTTCTGTCTAATTATTTATCTCATTTTTATTCTTCTTAACACCAAGTATCGCTCAGAATTAAAATGCTCTCAAGTATTTTGGAAAGTTAAGGTTTCAGTTTAGTGTTCTTGTGTACACACTACAAAAAAATGTGTGGGTGTGTGTGTGTATGTATGTGTGTGTGTGTGTGTATATATATATATATATTATTATATATTCGTACAGTGCAGAGCACCGACATGGCAGTTAATTATGCAGTGGCTACTTTCATGAGCAGGTTTGTGTGTTGCTGTTGTTGGAAGTCAGTTTTAAGGCTTGTTGGGATTGCAGTCAAAAAAATGGGGAATTCTTACAGCACAGTTAGAAATGACAGCTGACACAGAGCAGGGTTTCTGCCCAGGCTCAGGACCGCACTCATGGGGCAGCAGGTCCCAGCTTCTACCGAACCTGTTAAATCTTTGAATTCTTTGACGGCTGTGCCGCAACCACACCTGAAATTGTCACAAGAAGGAAACCTGCGCAGTTAAATTTTTTTGTCAAATCCTGAATTTTTATGGGCCATGAGGGGGAATTTTCTTTATTTCCAGCACAGTGTTGTCCGTAATGCTCTGTAGACGATGGCCTTCCCATGCTTTTCACTTCAGGACTTCAGGAGATGACCAAGATAAGGAGACAGGACGTCTCCTTGGGACTTCACGGGACTAAATGGAATGTATGTCTGAAGTCTCAGGGACCATGTAGGTCCATTTAGAGAGTCTGGATTGTAGCGTTCTCTAACTTACCCCCCAGAAAACAAGTAGAGCCGAAATGAACCACATTTAAAGAGCTGATTCCTCCTAATCTCCGCTTCTGTTTCTGTGGAAACGGGCACTAGTATGGTATATTTAGGGGTTATGCCTTTAGTTTTTATTTCATTTTAGGTTCTGAGGACAAGCGAGGCTGCTTCTATCTCTGGACTTTAGGGACTAGTATGTTTAAAGAATATATATATATATATATAATTAGATATTTAATTACTATAGGGGCAGCGGTGGCCTAGGGGTTGGGCGTTGGCCGGAGGATCGGGGGTTCGAACCCCTTTCCAATAGGTTGCCCTGAGGTACCCTTGAGCAAGGTGGCGTCCCCGTCACGCTCCTCCCTGCGATGGGCTGGCGACCTGTCCAGGGTGCGTCCCCCGTCCTTTGCCCTGTGTGCGCTGGGTTGGACTCCAGCATGCCCCCGCGACCCCGTTTGGGACAAGCGGCAGAAAATGGATGGATGGCTAGATTTCATTAATATCATTTGAATGTGTTGGTGCATAACTTATTTAACTTCTGAAAATCCTTTAATAAAAAAGGTAAAGGAAAATTGAAGTGTGCCAGACGGCAGTTCCACAAGTTGTCATGGTGTTTCAAAATTAGTCTTACTTTCCTCATAATTCATTTTGGTTTCCTCATTAGGGACACTTGTTTGTATGAGGTTGGCAGGCGTGATTCATTTAATTCATTTTCCTTTATCCTTTATAGGCTTTCAAATCTTTTATACTGTTTGAAAGGTTTACACATGTTTTCAAAAAAGCAGTCATGGCTACAATACTCATAACTTCTAAGCTATTGGAAGCGCACAGGGAGTAGTGATGGGGACGGTACCTTGCTCAAGGTTACCTCAGGGCCACCTACTGGTCTGGGATTAGAACGCATGAGTTTAGATTTTTATTTCTTGCTTTTTTTTTTTTTTTTTTTTTTTTAATATATATATAAATACTTTGAGTTACAAAAACCTGAGGCTCCAAAAGGCTGTTTGTGCAGATTAGTTTCCATCTTTGAAATGCAAAGTCTGTTTAAAGACTATATTTACATACATATTAAACATGTTATTACAAATCTTATTTACTTTTTAAATCATGTATTGAAGGACAGATATTAGTGTCCCAGGCTGCAGGTGGTCCTGGTTCCTGCGCCTCCTCCTTTCAGGCTGCAGAACTCCGGCTGACCTGCAGGGGGCAGAGTGGCGTCCAAAGCAACGGAAACCGTCGAGGAAGAACCCAACTCGCACAGATGAAAACAAAGCGTGTTCGTGGAGCTGATGTGTTGAAGTATCGCAGCGATGGCTTCAAATCCACCTGGACAAGGTAAGCGCGGGTGATGGAGACGAGCCCCAAGGTTTTAGTCATTTTTGGAGTTTATTTTGGAAGTGGTGAGTGGTATTCAGTAGACGAGTCAGTCTTCTTATGCTGAGATGTATTTAATCTTTAAATGAAGTCTAATTTGAGTTTTTTTTTTTTTGTTTTTAACTAATAAAATGTCAGTATGGCGATCATGAGCTCCTCTTCTCCAAAGCTGAGGTTCTCCGACTGTTTCTCAGGAACATCCAGGGGATCTAGTTTTAGACTCCGTACATAAGCATCAGATGAAAATCTGGGCTGCTTTGAGAACCCCTGGTATGACAGACCTCCCTTATTCTAAACAGTCAAGCCAGTCGCAGATGATCAGAGATGTTTCCACAAATTCTAGCCAAAGTTCTGAGATCCGTTAGCAGGCCAGCCTTTATTATTCTGCTTCTTGAAGTTGCAGTGAAGTATGTCATTCTCCTGCAGGGTTTCAAAATAAAAACAGAGTGGCCATTTTAGCCGAATTGGACAAGGAGAAGAGGCGTCTGATACAAAGCCAGTCCATGAACAACCCAGGAGCAAGGTACACCTATTGCACACATTCTGTTCTATTTATTCTGCCTTGAGTCATTTCCATGGTCATCTTTAGAAAGCTGCTGGGGACACCTGGACCTGAAGTGCCATGGTCCTGTAATAAACCTTAAACCTGGTCTATAATGTCTTCTTAAACCTTTATTCTGATGTTTAAAATGTATTTTAGTGGTTCAATTTCAGGTCTCCAAAGGCAGCACTTTCAGAGCATGAGAACCTGATGTTATTGCTAAATAAAAAGGAAAAAAAGAGTCCAATTTAAGCTATTAATGTACGTCATTTATATTAAGCGTTCAGAAAAATGCTACAGGAAGGTTTGAAGTGATGTTGAATATATTTTTATTAGTTTAACAAATCAGGACATTATATCCGTCAATCTGTCTGCCTATTGGGGCAGTGGTGGTCCAGTGTTTAAGGACTGTGAAGGTTTGAAATCCTGGACCAGTAGGTTGCACTGAGGTACCCATGAGCAAGGTACTATACCCATCATTGCTCCACAGGTGCTGGACATGGGTGTTCCTTGCTGCACGGTGTGTGTGGGTTAAATGCACAGGATGCATTTCATTGAGGTTCACTGCTGTGTTTCACAGTGACAGTTTCACTTCACTTTCATTTCACTTCATCTGTCTATCCATATATAAATATAGTTGTTAAAAACCCACACATCTGTATACAGTTTCTTCACAGTTGTGTTCAGGCATGTTCTGATCAAATGAAACAGTTAGAGTCAGACTTTTAGAATTGCTGACTGTTTTGCAGTATCCCGTTATCAAGACCGGCAATGAACAAGGATTTCCGGGACCACGCCGAACAGCAGCACATAGCCGCCCAGCAGAAAGCAGCTTTGCAGGTATCTGTCAGTATTTCAGGATTGACAGCTATGAATAGAAAGTAGAGTAGTGCTCTGTAGATGGTGTTACTGGTCAGTTACCACAGCTGATGTGTCATATTTAAATCTCCAAATTGTTCTCAAATCTCACACTCACTTGAAATGGTTAAACTTGTTTCTGTTTTGTTTCAGCACGCACATGCACACTCGTCAGGCTTTTTCATCACTCAAGATTCTTCCTTTGGAAACCTGATTCTCCCCGTCTTGCCTAGACTTGAGCCAGAGTGAAGTAGTGATATGTACATTAGGACACCGTCTTCTGTGATGAAGACTTGATGTTTGTGTTTGCCTCGGTTCTTTGAGTGTTAAGCCACCTTCAGTCCAGGACTTTTAAAACAAATGATCTACCCATAAATTCATGTTGCTCAGCATGATCATCATGTTGCTGACTGTGGCATGTATTGACTGTATGATGTTTTTGTCTTTCATATAAAATAAAGAGAATTTGACTCTAGTTGTTTTCACTCACTCATTTTCTTAGCCATATGTCCTAATTTGGATCACAGGAGTCAAACACCATGGTCAGGTCATCAGTCCATCACAGGGCAGACACACAATCACAGTCAGGCATTTATCATCTCAAATCCTGATGTGCAGGTCTGCAGATTGTGGGAGGAAACCGGAGCACCCGGAAGAATCACACAGATGGGGAGAACAAACTCCACACAGAAAGGACCCGGACTGACCCGTCTAGGAATCGAACCCAGGACTTTCTCACTGTGAGGCGACAGCGCTACACACTGCACCTTGTAATAATACATGATTGTAATTTGATGAAAACACAAGTACAAATTAGCAATATTAAATTAACACATGACAATTTTTTATTGGGAGCCAGTGAAACCACTCGCAGTGATGGGTGCGATTATGACAATGATCATTGAGAGATAACAATAAGTGAAACTACTTCGAAAGTTATGGGGTGGGGTGGGGTGGGGTGGAGGGAAGGGGGTTGCCATGGCAAAAACCACAGGCAGTAATTTGTGACGAATGAGCATGCATTATTCAAAAAATAAAAGACTGATTAATATGCTCATAATAATCAAATAATAATAATCAAAGTTCAATCAAAAGAGTATTTGACAAAGAGGCCAATACTGGTCATTAAATTAATACAAGACACATAAAACAATAACTTCATATACTGTAGTGTGAAGATTCATATGACTAACAATCAAGCTACACCAACCATTTGCAGCTCCTGAACTGCAAATTACCCACTAAGGCAGAGTCATTAGGAAAACAGGGTTAAAGTGACATGGAAAAACAGGAGAGGTCACTTGGAGAGGGCAAACACAGTGGAGAAGCATCCTAAAAAACAATATGAAAAAACCTAGCATCGGTCAGATGCACTGAAACAGTGGCGCAGGAGCACTAAACGTCTCTCAGAGTTATATAGTTATATATAAAGTTTAAAAACCACCCACCTTAAATGTCATATTATTTTTCTTACTTAAAATAAACTAATACATTTACATGGAACAAACTTGAATTTGGCATTTTTCTGCCAATTTATGTGCTGAATTTCTATTTAGTTGAATTGAATATATGTGAACAGATAAAAATACTGGTTATGTTTATATTCTCCTATGTTAAATTCAGCAAATAAACTGTAATTGTGCATTTAAATGTGCATTCTGTTTAATCCATCCATCATTTGAGCCGCTTCTCAAAACCAGGTTTGCTGGAGCCTCTTCCAAGTGCTAAAAGGGTGGCAAAAACCCTGAACAGGTTTCTGTTATTGTATTTTTCTCTATGTTGTTTATTATGAAAGTGGTTAAAAGTGGCTCAGTATACTAAAGCAATGACCAAGCAACACCAGATTCTTAGCAGTAAGCTGTACTGACTGAGTCATGAAAAATAGTGTTCTTTAGGTGTTGTTTTTGTACAATTTTCCACATTAAGCACATTACGAGGATCATACTGGGAGGAGAATGTTGAAGATGGAGTTGCCAGTAAAGAGAAAAAAAAGACATAAAAGAAGGTTTATGGATGTGGTGAGAGAGGACATGCAGGGGGTCGGTGTGAAAGAGGAGGATGCAGAGGACCAGAAGAAATGCTATGACGACCCCTAAACAGGAGCAGCCGAAAAATAAGAAAAGAGGAAAAGGTTAATGTAACACTTTATGATTAAATATAGGTTCAGTATTCAGTGTTTATGAACTTTGTGGTTGGTGGTGGTTGTTTTGGAAACCTTGTCTATCCACAGATGATCTTAGTCACTTATTTTTACTATGGTCGTGGTGGGACTGAAGCTTGTCCCAGCACTGTAGGGTGACAGGCTGGGAAAAACCCTGGACAGCTTCACCTCCATAACAGAGCAGACACAAACAGAAATGCAGTCCTACATAGTCAGACCTAGAGGCAATTTAGCATCACAGATCTACCTGACATAGAGGGAATCTGATACCTCTTTAGGGAGCAGACACTGTTTATGATCAGTAAAATGTGAAAACAATCCTCTAGTCCTAGGCCAAACATAAAACATTGTTAAAATTTGCATTGTAATGGGTTCAAATTGGGAAAAGATTAACATCAAAAAAGGATTTTGTCTGTAGATGAGTTTTGTTATTTTGTTTGGTCAGTAGACAGTAAGATGTGAGAGATTTAGTGTTCCTAGGTCAGGTTTTAGTGCATTAAGCCATGTTAAGTCTTTTTCATATGAAGAATTTTAGAATGTCCTACATTTAATAAAAAGTAAAAGGAGTCCATAGGTGGGCTTTATTTACTGACAATAGGTAAAAGCTCCCCCTTTGCTTTCATGGCTTTGATCTTGGCCTTGATACTGTCATCCATAGCCTGCTTGCACCTGACTGCATAGTGTGCCAGTGTCTCCTCCTTCTCGTCCCATGGAGGCAGGGCGTGGAAGACCTCAGGAGCAGCCAAGCTAAGCTCCGCGATGGCTGCTGTCCTAGAGATGGTGTTGCGATCTACTCCAACCCGGTCAAAGGCCACTTTCATTGAAACACTCCGGCGAAATTCTTGCAGAGCCGTCATGTAGCGAGCGATCACCCCAACAACATTTTTCACTGCAGAGAATGTGATACTGTTAGTTTCTGCGTTAACCGCTGCTTACTCTTAGGCAACTAAGTTTGTCAGTGCAGAAAAATAAGTGAAAATAAAGTGAGAAAAATAATGCTAATAACCATTAAAGAAATACCTCTTGAAATATAGTAACAGGTCAACAAATCAACGGACTTTTTTATTTCTGTGGGTATATATTAGTCTGTAATGATAGCTTCGTAATGGAATAAAGTGCTAAAAAACAATTCTCTTGAAGGACAGCACTATGTTCTGTAAAATTAATTCTTCTGTAATAGAACTACTACTAAAAGTAAAAGTATTAACAATAGTTATATCACTTGGCTCATGACATACTTCTGACTCGCGTGTTTTCTCCGTCCCTGCATCTCTTGGAAGATATCTTGATGGTCCTCTGTCGATCTAAAGGATGCAGCTCCACTTCTTCAAAGGAGTCAAAGAGCGCTGGGGGCTCAAATGGAGCACCTTCATCAGGGAAGGAACCAATCAGCTGATGGGAGCTTCCTGGTTCCATCTGACTGGAAGGATGACCTCTTCTCTTGTCTGCCAAAGATGAAAAACAGCATGTTGCTCTACCTCTACCTCAAGGACAACCTCTTGTTTAACTTAAACTGTTTAACTTAAACTTAAACTTGGTCTGAGTAACTCAACTCATGAGGCTTATAACCCAGCAGTTACTATGTATTATATAGTAAGTTATAAATAAATAATAAATAAACAAATTATAAATAATAAATATTTATTTATTTATTGTTTATGATTAGTTTATTTCTAATTTATTTAGAACTTATTTATTACTGTTTACTGTATATATGGTCGCCTTCCCTAATCTTCATGTAAATATATATATATATATATATAGATTATTTATTATTTATAGCTCTTGTACTTGTTCCTCGTTCTTTATATTTTTCTATATTTTTCTTATTTTTCTCTACATCTATCTTCTATATTCTTTCTGTCACCTTTATAAGAGCCCTGTAATGCCCAAATTTCCCATTCGTGGGATAATGAAAGATTACTCTACTCTACTAACTAATGTGTCTGTTAGGTTTAAAGGGTTAATTTTCATAAATATTATAAACTTAAAGTAAACCACATTCCTTCTCACAGGTATACATATCATATTATATCTTAATATGAAATAAACCCTCAAACAAAAAAATAAACCATGAAAAACAAATGCCATATTTTATATTTTGTTTTTTGTAAGAGAAATAGAAATCATGCACTAAAATATGGAAGAAAAAAAAACATATTTAAGTGTGTTCCATGTTAGAAAATCAACAAAATATCATTTGAACGGGGCTGTTGAAACATTGCACTGTAAACATCACGTGTGAATGTGTTTATTGGATTGTTTGGCTGCAGCATATTGTTTCAGGTGATACCTGGCCGGAGCTGATCTTGTAGGAATTCGCAGATGAGCTCTGCCTTTTTGGTGAGTTCTTGCTGCAGCAGCTCTTTGTCCTGTTTGAGGCTGCTGATGGTTTCCCCGAGCAGCAGACTTCTATTCCTCTCAGCCTGGAGAAGAGCCTTCAACTTCTCTATCTCATACAGAACAGAGGGCACTGGACCAAAAAGAAATACAAAGGGTTACTTTTAATTCATGTAGACCCAACAAGAGAAAAGTCACTGAATAATGAGCCTCCAACATTTTAAACCTTTTCAAATGTTTAAAGATCTAGAAGAATTCACAGAAAACTACAGAGAATAAATACAACCCTTATAAGAGAAGTTTGGAACCGCCCCGCCTACTCCTTGTCTAAGTTAAAGAAGCTTACCTACACTATATGGTCAAAAGTCTGCAGACACCCCATCATTCATTCTATCTAAAATGAAGGGCATTAATACCCCTTAGGAGCAGCAACAGGTCAATCTTCTGGGAAGCCTTCATACTAGATTTAGGAACCTTGTGACGGTCTTAGTGAGCGCAGGGGATGATGTGGGATGACTAGCTCTAGATTACAAAGACCAACCCAACCAACCATCCCTAAAATAGTGGATGGAGCGACTTTGAGCATGATTATTGTCCAGCTGTTCAAGAGTGTCCTATTCTATTAGCAATGCTTTAGAGTTGATAATCAACAGCAATACATTCACCAACCTATCTGCATTAAAATATCTTTTTTGGTCCCTCTCATCCTCATCAAAGTATCCAGAATGCTCAGTTTAAAGTCCTGGACAGCAGTATCTTGCATAACCTCTAAGCCATTTTTAACTTTCCCTTGCTATGCAAAATCTTAGGAAAACATTCAAATGGAAAATGGCAAAAAAAAATCCCAGCAAATACAGACTTATTAACCATTATGTTTTAGCTCCTCCTTTCTATCCATTTTGTTTATTCAGTCCATTATTATCTGAGCAGATGTTCCTAATCAGGTTTGTAGGGGTGTGGGACTGTATACCAGCGGTATATGGTGAAAGTCAGAGAAATACCCTGGACAGGTTGCCTACAAAGAGCAGACACAAAGTCAGGCCTAGTTGCAAGTTAGAAGTGGAGATTCTAAGTGAGGACACTTGGCCACCCTGGCTGTGAGCAGACAGCACTAACCACTGCCGGTCACAGGTCCTCCCCTCAAATACAAACTACTATTCATTTGAAAATCTTGAGACCACATTTGAGAGTTCTTCAGGAAGTTTACAGGTAGTTATCGAAGAAGACGACTTAGAATGGATTCAACAGAACAGGACAAGTCATTTAAAAAATGTAAAATAAAACCAAAAAACTCCTTCACAATGAACGAGAAAACTATGTATTCATGTTCTATATTTTTATTACAATCCTTTGTTAGAAAATAACAAATTAGACCACTCGAGATGGATCAAATATAAAAAACAACTATTAACACATCAAGAAAAGAGAAACTGCAGCACTGACAAAATTCACTCTTTCATATTTGGGATTACAGTAATTTTTTGGATATTTTGCGATATTGGACCATTTGTGTACCATTGTGTTGAGTCTTCCGTCTCTTCAGATGTGCTCACCAATGTCCTGTTATGTCTACAGCTGCTTGTACACACATCGGAGTAAGGAATAGATATACACATGTATGTACAGCAAAAAATATAAAACCAATAAAGCTGTTATGATCTATATAAATGAACAGCCTACTGAATGCACACTGCAGAAGAAACCACACAAGCTTGTTTCTGAACCATTAAAAATGAATCTCTAAAGGGTATATCTAGAGCAAAATAAATAATACAGCAATAAATAAATCTGAAAAAATGAGCTCAATTCCAAGGTCAATTTAGACACAGCTATGTGAAGATGCTGTAGGATGCAGAGGCAGACAGACCTCTGTATTGTACAGCGGCTACAAAAGCAAACTGTCTGATGAAGAGTTATCAAGTGCTGACTAGGGCTTGGCAATATTATTTAAGAACCATTTAATTAATAAATAGCCCACTTGTCACTACGCGGTTTATCAACAATGTCCAATAACCTAATGCATGTCAAAGGGAGCTGCGCTGGCTCAAGTGTATGAGCCACAGCGGTGTTGCTGGGAAGTGACCACTTTTACCAAATGTTTGTCATATAAAAAGCTAGCAAATAAACTGCTGTGTGCTGGATTTAAATTAACAACTGTCACCTGGTAAAGCAGCAATGGGAGTTCTGAAGAGACGATTCAGAAACAACATGAGTTTCAATGTACAATATTGTCATTATATTTTGTTATTTTTCAATACTATGTAAATGTCTTAAAATACTTTTGACTTTATTTTTTAAAGGGCAGGAGAGGAACACCTGGGGTCAGATTCACAAAAGCTTTCATAGGAATAAACAGGCCAACAATAAGAAGTTTTTAAAATAACCAACTTCTTAGGTATTTTCTAAAGAAAGTCGTTATATTCTTAAGACCGTCTTAATACTATATGGCGTAGCTTATTCATCTTGAATTCTGAACAGTCAAAATTATTTTAGTTGGGTCAGTTTTTGAGGACGGCAAAGTGGAAGTCGAACACAATTAAATAAGAAGAAAACAAACAAAAAAAAAGCAAAAAAGCGATGGGCAGAAAAGCCCTCTTTTGTCAGTTAAAAAATGGCATGCTTTGAAACTCTTTAAAAGTTACATAGGCTGTCAGAGGAGTACCTTATCAACCTTTACAGTCTATAACCAGTGTCAGGCTATAACTGTTTTTACTTGTGTATGAATTTACAAAAAAAGGACTTTAAATAAGACACTTTAGTGAATCTGACCCTTGGTCTAACTAGTGACCAAATAAAAAAATCCGTATTTGCTTGATCCATGTACATTTATAAAATATCAGCAATAATAACACTGATCACACTAATATGATGAAAAGCTGTAACTGAACAGGCTGGTGGTTCTCCAAACAGTCTCACATATATGAAGGTCCCGACTTCTGTGGACTGTGGAATAGATATGACTCTTGTGCAAGCTTTTTCCTCTGACCAATTCTTAGCCTGCATTTGTTGATACAGGCTTTCTTCAGCTTGGCTGGCTCCACAGCTGTCCATCCATCCAAACTGGAGCAATGTAGGACATAAGCTGTAAAGAAATTAAATCCATTTTCACTCTTGAGACCAACTAAACTCTGGCTATGTAAACATTACATTATGAGAATATTTATTTATGTTAAAAGACTAACCTATAATTCCATCAACGGTCCTTCTGTCTAGAATTTTTTTCCCATCTGGCACTTTGCCCCTCTTCCCAAAAGCCACAGCTCCAATAAGGTCTTCCTCACTGAAGAAGTGTTCAAATAGGAGGTGAAAGAGCCTCATGCTGTCTTGCCTGGACTCCTGGTGCATTGTGGTCAATCTGGATGTAGGCAGGTAGAGTCCACAGCCTGGAAAAAGCTCTTGCACCCCGAGCCTGGGAGGGCTGGCCTCTGGTACACGGGTTCTTTCATGAATTACGAGAACCCGGGAGATGACTGCCTGCAGGTTTTGTAACGTTATAGGATCTACAAAAAAGAGAATATTAAAGCTGTCACAATTTGTAAAGTTAAGTTAGTCAAATTAGTCCTCAGTGATCAAAAAATTCTTCTCTAGATGGAAACTGTTATTACTATAACTATTATAATTACTTGACATTAATTTTTAAGTAGGAGTGGGTGAAATGGCAAAGGTACAATGCCATAATGCTTGAAGATAATTATCTCTCTATATTTTTTTGATATTGCAAAAGATGAAACTGTTGAACTTACATTGCATATTTAAAATGACAAAAACATAACTGAGTGCAATTGGGTTTTAATATTTCATATGCTGTACAACATAATTACAATTAACTATTCAATCATTTTTCCAATGAAACAAGTGGTCAGTCAGTGTTCCTCTAGTAACGAGGAACAATATTCCACATTTTCATATGGTCATCCACTCCTAACTTAACAGAATGAATACAAAGAAAAAGCGGAAAATTACTGCATGACAGATGCCAATCTCACCAATGGTAGTGATAAAATCCTCAAGCTCTTTTCTCTCTTCAGACTGTCTCTCAGTATTTGGGGAAAACTCTGATGTGGAAGGCCAGAAATTTTCTTCTGAGTTCAAAGTGGATGGAGCCAGGCAGCCTACAACACACCCGGTGAGCAAAATTAACATTAATTTACCTCATATAGGGGACTGAGAGTATTATACAAATTAAACCACATTATTTAACATTACATTTTTATTCAGTACCCTTAAACTATTGGGCACATTTGGAGGCCCATATTTCAGGTCTTTGCTCTCATAACTACAGAACTGAAAGATTTATAGTAGCTACTGATAAATAAGTCTGAAGATTAGTAACACAATAGTACACCTGCAGGTTAAGGGATTAAAAAAGGAGGTTGACATAGAAGAGGAGACACTTTCTTCAGTCCTGTTTTAATTTCTGACCAACAGAAACCAATGCAATAGTCATACAGTGTCCCTGCTAGTAGAGGACTGCTACGAATCGCAAAGAGGACGGTGCATTGACACCCTTGGTTGGTCAACAGAAAAAAAGAAGGAAAAAAAGCATTTTCAACAAAGAAATTGTAATTGTTTTATTCGCATTTATGCAAAGTTTTCTTCCAAATTCATTTGCCTCATTCAAGGACATGCACCTGAAATACAAAATTATGATGTTCCATGTTAGCTAGTAATAATGTAATTAAACTTAACAGTATGATCACAATACAGAACAAAATTCTTGCACAAAAAACTAACCATGTAAGGCATTCAGAATGTTTTTTCCGTCTTCTTTTCAAGAGAACCTGTAAATGTGATCAAATAATATTTTATCCACATAATTCATCAGAAATCTGCAGAATATTCTGCATTTATTTAGAGATGTCTTCCATGCAAACCAAATAATCTGAGTGCATTATAAATTATATCCATTAAAAAGAAATGGTGAGATTTTCTCTGGGTACAAACAGAAATACACTCACCTTGGGTCTTATAACGGTCATCTTCCAATTTTCATCAAATATCCACAGAGCTTCTTCCCAAAACAGTTTATTTCAGAATGGGAGCGAGCAGAAAAGGCCAAGTCCGGCCTTTTTAAAATGGCCAGTTGCTATCCATGCGCGATAAAATTCCTCCCTTTCTAGGGTTTTCGCATTTAGTGACAAACTAAGATGTCTTTCATGGTTCGGGGTTTTAAGCTACACTAATTCAAACGAACTGCAATACCCCTAACAGTGACCTGATAGCTTATTTTGAGCTTATTTTTTTCCCCCCACAAAACACATATGTTTACTAGACAAGGAAATAAAAACATGTTTTGTTTCAGTCATTGTAATAAAAGTCTGTTATCAAAATAAATAAAACAATGCCATATTTTTCAGCCTTATTGGTTCACTTCCATTAAGACAGTTCTTACAAGAAACATCATTAATGAAAACACATGCATCATCAACACCAAATCTATAGTTTTTGCTATTTTTAAATATACATACTTAGTAAATAATCTCTTTACTTAAGTCTCAGGATCAGATTCATAATCATGAAAAACACACGTTCCAAAGAACATAAAGCTGTACCCTACTGATGGTGCATGGCTTGTATATGACCCATTAATGAAATGCGTTTATGTATGTTGTTCCTCTACTGTCTTCCCACTTAAACCATTCAAAAGAGCTGCAACAGTTTAGATTTTGGCTATTTTAGTCCATGTCAATAACATCTTGATATATTAGGGTGGTAAATTGATCAATTTGTTATTTCAGTTCCAATCAACGCATCTCAACCCATCAGAGGTGTAGGAGCCACTATGTGAGAATTATATTTTTTCATATTTTTTCATAATATTTTAAGGACAATAATTACGGTGTTTATTGGAGGCGTTGTACGATTGCAACTTAGTAGTATTTTGAGATCAGGAATGTTTTTCACTGTCACTAATTTGTAACAATGTCTCTAATGTGGACCATATTTTTTTTATGATATTCCATTGCATCATCTTACAAAGACTCTAAAATCTGAAGTACGTAAAAATTTCTTCAGAAGATCTGTGACTTGATCACGGACAGTTTAAGTCTAACCATTTCTTCCCAGTTGACATTAATAAAATGTGAACTCTATGAAAGAGTTGGTTTAGAAATGTGAATAAAAAAACAAGAAGAGTCAGTCTAAGTTCACAAACTCTGGATTTCTCTCCCTGCAAACTAGAGACTGACTGACACGCTTTAACACTCGCCATTTTTAAAAGTAAAAAAAAATAAAAAATCTTTCAAAAAACCCTACCTGTTTAATAGTAACATAAAACACACTTATTAATATTTAAACTGAATTGATAACTTCTTTTGGTTAAGTTTAATCTGATCTATTTTTCATGCCATTTGTTCTTTCCTTTCATCTATATTAAAAAAATACATATTTTAATTGCAGTTTTGTCTGTATATATTTCTGATTTTACTATGCCTGTGAAAAATGTCTTTTAAAAAGGTGCTACATAAATAAAGAGTGTTATTATTTCTTATTAATATGTGTGGCGCATTAAGTCTTTACCTGTGCCATCCTCTTTGGCATCTGCACTGATTGCCTGTTCTGCCAGAATGTCCATCTCAGGGTTAACAGGGGCTGATGTGTCTCCAAACGACATCTCAAAGTCACCATTAGGAAGGTTTTCAACCAGGCCACTCTTTCCAGGTCGGTTTGAAGTTGCTGCACTCTGACTGGCTGATAAGTTTGAGTTCATGTGCACTTTGCTCTGAGAACTACTTCCAGGGGCACATGTGGGTTTTGCCACAGATGGCAAGGCGTTATCCAGCGGTGATGCCGACACACCTACTGAATCCCCATCCATAGATGAGGGCTTGTGATGGACTGATGACCTGGACAAGGGTCTTGTCTGTGAATTTGGCCTGGGTGACTGGGACACCCTGCTGAGGGATGGCTGGGGACCCTCTGAACCTCCAGGAATTTGGGAGTTAGCCACAGTGTAATAGTCTTCAGCTCTCTCTTGCTTGATCTTCTTCGCTCCTGGATCTCCACGATCCTCAGACGGTGGCCCTTTGGGGCCCCGTTTCCTGAGAGTGGCCCTGGGCTCAGAGTCTCCTTCTTCGTCTGTGGCAGAAGACTCGCAGACAATGTCAAACAGGTGGTTGTTGTACTCCTCCGTGTTGTCGTCCATTTCGGACGGCTCGCTACAGTTGGAAAAGTCGCAAGAGTCTTGAGTCTGGTTGGAATCCCCTTTGTTCTTAGCTGCGCTGCCAAGAAACCTTTCTGACGAGCTGCTCTGCATGGTCGAGGCACCCTGTATAAGAGTGTCCGAACTGATGCCTCGGCTGCTTTCGTAACACAGCCGCTCCTTATGGGCTGTTTTACAGGAGCTCATTAAGGGCCAGTGGTAGGCATGGCCAGCGCTGCAACCCCAAAGTGCAGTGAGACTCCCATGGGCGCCTTCTGTAAGTAAGTGCTTCAAGCTGGGTATTAGTGTACAGATAGTTCCATGGCTGTGTGCCCATTTCACCAGTTTAGATAAATTGTCTGCTGAGGTGTGCAAACAGTCATCCATGTTGAGCGCTGTCCCCTGAGAAAATGCAGAATCAAGTTAAACCTTATGTATCATCAAAGACATGACAGGTGTCAAACCTATCATTTTCAAGAATGTTTTTTCCAATTTTCCATTATTATCTTCATCATTAAATAATTTAAAATGGAAACAAATGTATTCACAATAGCTTTTTGAAACAAAGTCAGAATTGTTCATCTCTTCTGGAGATGTCAGAAGTCCCAAAGCCCCTAAAAGCTCCATCAGAAGATGCTTTTATATAAATTGGCTATGAATTCATTGCCATTCATGGTCTGACTGCCTTGCATACACATATCCAGTAGGTATGTTATTTTAACAGGGGAATGGCCTAAAGGTCACTGATGTTATACTAAAGAGGACATAAGAGGACCACAGATTAACAACGGGGGTGGCATTTTTCCTCAAAGGCCCAGATGTTCTTGTATTTTTTATGTGTTGTTGAGGAACAGTTCTCCAGGCTTCCTGAAGGACAACGTTTCTCATTTTCAGTAGTCTTTGTACACGAGCAGTATGATTGTTTATTGTTGGTTAATCCACACAGTGATCTACGTCTAAACCTTCAAGCAGAACAATGCATCTAACGTAAGACATGAAGCAGTGAAGAAACAGGAGCAGATGATTCCAGGTGATCAGGCCAGTTTACTGCTGATTCTGGTTGGAATCCCTTTATCTAGAACATGCATCTTTAGACACTTTGAAGTCTTTCACAAACATTTCCATTTATTTGAGTCAATTCACTCAAAATGCTGAAGATGTGACAGTGACAGCGGATTCTCGAGCAAAATATAAAGAAATGAGGGGTCGCTCAAGAATTTTGCACTTAAATAAACACAAATACGTGTATTATTCTGGTTGGGGTAGTCTAATGTAAATTGTACCCAGATGTATCACCATTTCACAGTCACAACACTTTAATAAGAACATAGAAAGAAATGCAGGCTCACTGGTGGGATTGTCTGTTAATTAATATCTATATTTGAGCTGAAGACAGGAGGACCCTTGGTTTCATTCACCACTTCTGTAAGACCTGAATGGGTAAAGTTTCTCATCACCAGACCAGGACATCTCAGCGCCTGGATAAGGCAGATATTTAGAAAAAAAGGACTGTAATTCCTTTACCATTCAAATGAGTAAATGTACAGCTTGCTTTGTCTTTGAGAAAAACCGAATAGGTAAGTTTAAGGACTCAGTTATTGATCCAGAAATCGCAGGAGAGGAGCAGGGAGCAGCTCCCAGCTCGTGCGCTTTGTCCTCCTCCACCACCACACACCACAACTCTCCTTTCATGCTAACAAAGACTACGCAGAAAATACACGGCTTTGGTTAAACATTTAGCCGTTTAACTGCCCTAAATGACTCCATTCGAGCTTTTTCACACTCGAGTGTGTGCCGGCAAACCGAAAAGAAAGCGAAAGCGGACCTTTTTTCGCCAACCAGAGACATAAACAACTAGCGCTAGCTAACTAGCCACCTAGCAAGCTAGCTAACGGTCTGTATGAGTGCAGAAGGCGGTATAAACAAACGCGGGCAGCTCGCTAACAAACAGGGACTGGTATAAATAGACCTTTATATTTCTTCTACACAGCCCCTTGAGTTAAAGTCCGTTACCGTTAAGGGACAGCTAGTCGACATTATCTACATAACAAAACAAAGGTGCGAGCCGAAGCCTTACCTTCACTCAGGAGGATCCTCCGCGGCGGGAGCTCGCATGAGCGGGTCTGTTAAGGCTTCTTCATTCAGACACCGTCCTGTCTGCGCTCGGTGGGCTCTTTACTTCAGAAACGCCAGCGAGGATTTTCTATAATAAAATGGATTCTTTTTACCCCTTCTTTATGTGGGGACTTTTAGAAAGAGAGCCTTTATTGGACGTCATGTCCTCTTACGTGTCAGTGTGAAGACGTCCCCTCGTCCAACTGAATGATCCAGTCTGTCGCTCCAGTGTGAACTCAGGCAGGAAGCACAGCACAGCACAGCACATCCACCATTACTCAGGCTGGGTCACAACACTGTAATAGATCATATAACAGAGGTAATAACAGGAGTGTAAGGTCATGTTCGGGCTCAAAATCAAAGCTGAAGGTTCAAAGTCCAAGTCTGGTTTATTGTCAGTTCTGCCATGTGGACAGGACATGGACATGTACAGATTCTGGTTTAGACATAGTACTATAAAGGTTTAGGAATTAGTAATAATAGTACATCTGAGTTGTACACACACACACACAAACCTATATGGAACTGGTTATGGATCAGCTATAATATGATATAATAATAATAAATAAAGAACACAAGGCCAAAATTCATAGGATGAATAAACAGCAGCCTTAAGGAATAGGAAAGTCTTATGGAATAAAAAAAAAAAAGTAATGGAATAGAAAAGTCCCACGAAATAAACATATATGTTTACTGTATATATGGTCGCCTTCCCTAATCCTCATGTAAATAAGTCTTGGTAAAGGTGGCGCTGACAAAAAGACAGGAGGTGAAGCTGGAGGTGTCAGAGTCAAAGATGCTGAGATTTTCATTGGGAGTGACGAGGATGGATTAGAAATGAGTATATTAGAGGGACACCTCAGGTTAGATGTTTTGGGGACAAAGTTAGAGAAGCAAGGTTGCATTGGTTTGGACATGTCCAGAGGAGAGACGAAAATTATATTGGAAGGAGGATGTTGAAGATGGAGCTGCCAGGAAAGAGGAGAAGAGGAAGACCAAAGAGGAGGTTTATGGACGTGGTGAGAGAGGACATGCAGGAAGATGCAGAGGACCGTAAGAAATGGAGACAGTTGATCCACTGTGGCGACCCCTAAACAGGAGCAGCCAAAAGAAAAAGAATACGTCTTGGTAAAGCTGCTAGTGCTGAGTAAACGCTTCTAATAGCTGGTCCTGGTTGGATATGTAGGCTGGATTCAGTGAATTTGATAAAGCTTTCTGAGCTAAACTTGCTCCTCTTATGATGATGATGATGCCTTTATTAACAATTAGAGGCTTCTTGAGGCAAGCAAATAAAAAAAAAACAAAACAGATCCTATTTGTTACAAATACTGATGAAAAGTACTGAGCAAGGCATCAAGAAACCAAGGTTGTCTATCAAGCTGCAGTAGTGTAATTACATTTTTCACCGTTTTCTGGGCAGATTCGTATTTGGTAATGCATGGTTTCTTTTCAGTATTATATTTATAAATCACAAGCCACGCCACTTATCTTAACCAGGGTCTAGGGAGTGTTAATGACACGGTGAAAAAAAAAACACTCACATAGTCAGACTATCAACTCCTGCCTGGGCTTGTTACTACTGCTTTACACTTGAAGACATTATTTTTAATCTGATTCAGTTTTAAATCCGCTGTAGATTTTATTCCTCTGGAATTACACTGAATAAAATATGTGGTTTTCCCATAGTGTCAGCTGTTACATCATCATACAAGTGTAACAGTTATGTTTTAAAGAACTAAAACCACTTTTGGTAAACATTGGGACCCTTTTACAGTATTTGACAGTATAGGGGATCTAAATGGATTCCAGATATCATCTTTTATTCACTTTGATTTTCTTTTTTTGATTGATTTGACAGCCACCATTTCTCTTTCACTTTCTTTATGTTTAATATGTTTAAAAAAACTGAGAATGCACAGCTTAGTTCGGATTTCAATGTTTATTACAACATTAAGGCAAATTCACAGAAATACATTTTGAATGATCAGTGAAAAAAGTTCAGACAATTTTACAAAGAGTATTCTGCACTTGCAATCATGTGTTCATTCAGTAGGACATTCAGCTTGAGTGCCTTTTGGAAATCATGTTTTGTCCTTTCTCACTTTGTAAAAGTACATTCTGATACATCCCCTTGATGCACAGCTGCATTTTGCTCATTTGGATATTCAAAGTCCCTGCTGGGTGGGGGCTGGGTAGCGTTGGCGTCATTGACGTTTGCAATGGACATGTGGGAGACATTACACAGCTTAAGATAGCTGGACTTAATTCATTTGATTTGTTAAAATAATCAGCAGTATTAAAGAGTCTAACAAAAATATGTGTTAAAAGCATACTCAATGTGAGTGGCTACATTCTCAGTTGAATTCAGTGGCCCACATTGCTTTAACTACATATTTTTATCAGCTGCCATGTGACTTTAGCACAGATATGCTAACATCTATAGTTAGTTTAATAAGAACTACATGTGGTGAGAGGCTGTTGCACACCCAGTGGCGTGTACCAGTTAAGGCTGAAGGCAGGACAAGTCTGGTTACAGCTTGGATTTGTTCATCAAATTCAACATCTCCTCCATTTTGATGGCCAGGGACATGTCACCTTTGATCTTCAACTTTCCAGACATGAAGGCCATAGTTGGTATTAGTTGTCCTGGAAACAGAATCAGCATTAGCACTCACTTTATTGTTGCAAAGCTTATTACTATTTAATCACACTCATTCGTCTGCCAATATTACCACTTCAATTTTTCACCTTAAGAACAATAAAAGTTATTGTTTAAAAGTAGTAGAGTAGAATAATTTATTGTAGTTATTGAAAAATAAGGGTAAAGTCTAATCCAGTTTCTTGTCAGACACTAAATACTGATTATTATGAATTTTATTTGGGCAGTGGATGAGGATTGTGCACCAAGTTGTTTCACCTTTGAACATTTTGAGAAAGTCCACAGTATTCATGCTCATTACAACATCAGCTTTGACCGGCGGCTCCCCCATGCCTACACTACCCAAATTGTTCTTCAGGTCAAGGTACCAAACTCCAGCATTCTCCCCTGGAAAAAAGTGCACAAACTTTCACCTTACTGTCTAAAATGTCAATGAGTTGTCGAAATGCATGCACTACATACAAACAAAACGGAATCTAATGAGGCAAGTTCAGACAAACCCGTCAGCACGCACCGGATAATTCGAACTTGTAAACACCCTGTGTGCTTTTGACCAGCTCTTGGTTGAGAATTCTTTTAATCGTGTCGAACGTATCACTGACTGGGTGACTTCCACTGTGAAGTGCATCAGTGCTGTCATTTCCCTTCTTGGAAGCAGGAGTACCATCTAAGGGAAACAATGGCAATAGAAGTTATTCTGTCAGGGAGTGCACAACACGAGGATGACCAATGAATTATTCAGGTAAACAAAAAAAAAGTAAATATCACTATTACTAGTATTATCATAATAATTCCATTTATTTCCCAAGAGACAGACTTTAGTTTTGCAGGTGATAATTACAACCAAAACCTAGGCTTGTGCAAGTAAAGTGAAGCATTTATAGTATAGCCACTATTGGTGACATAATTTAAAGTAAGTGTATGTATTATCTGTCATGTCTGACACTCTTATAGACCTTATTTATAGAGCAAATGCTCAAGAAATAGAGCTTAACCACAATAAGCCCAATTAAAACCTGCTGCCTGAACAGGGCCTGTCATCAGAGCTGAGCTTAAAAATAAGCCGTAGATGTCAATTCTGCTACGGGGGTTGCCTGAATGGAATGACAGAAGTCATGTTACAAAATAAAAGCCCTAAAAATAAGACTGAAATGTCCATCCTACACCAGGGAGAAATACAGAATTGTAAAAGTACTATGATTAAAATGCTGATCACCTAAAATCTGTGGAACAATACTTTGAATGTATTTTAAAATGACTGATGACAGATATTAATACCAAACACAACAGGATGTTAATTTACATTTTGGTCATTATCAGTCCAGAAAGTGAACAAGTGGTTGTTAAATCTTGCTGCAAAGCTCATAACCCATTTACCTTCATTCACCTTGTACAGAATTACATTTTAAAATGTGCAATCCATTCCCAGGACAAGCATCACTTCATCAACAACACTCACCATTAACATTCATTAGGTTCTCAAGTTCCTCTGGATCCTTATCCAGGAAGAAGTCTGGAAGCAATGGGTTACCTGATGTGGAAAAACACATCAATATTGTTCAAATACACCAAAAATGCAGTTAGTTGTTAATCTTAAGTAATGCAGGTCAGATAATGTATTAACTTCTTGCAGCACTACTAAAATATATTGTTTACTCTACCTTAAACCTACCTGGCTCAACCGCATATATATCAAAGTCTTTAATGCCTTCCTTCTTTAGGATGTCTTCATCAATTATGAACTGTCCTGTATAACTGATGGGTTTGTTTAGGATGGCGTAGGCAGCATCAGCCATAATTTCAACCTTTCTGCACTTCACTGCTATTCCAGATCCTCCAAGCATCTCCATCGCAGCTGTCTGAATAGCTTTAGTGAAAAAGAAAAATAGCAGTTATACTGCCATCGCTGTCAGTAATCTGGAGATGAAAAGCATAGCACACAAAGTGAACGCTGTCCAACCCACCTGTCCTGGGCCATAAGGCATTAACAGCAATGGAGCCCCTGAATTCTTCAGCCATTCCAAGCACACACATGGACATGCCGTATTTGGCCATGGTGTATGCTGTGCACAAATAAAGTATGTAAGAGAAAATCTATACTATATTAGAAGATGCACAGAAATGGCTTTCGGCCTCCAGACGCTTACCGGTATGATTTTTGAACCAGATGGGGTTAAGATTAAGTGGTGGACTGAGGTTGAGAATATGAGGATTCTTGCTCTTCAACAGATGCGGGATACACAATTTAGAACTATTTCAGGGGAACAAGAGAGAACGAGGAAAGTGAGAGAACGTAAGATTAGAAATACATGTATCCAACACAAACGTGTATGTTTCCACTTACGTCAGATATGTTCCTCTAAGATTAATGCCCAACATAAGGTCCACCTTCTTTGTGGCAGTTTCCAGAGTCCCTGTTAGGTTGATTGCACTGGCGTTGTTTACCAGGATGTCAATACCTGTAGCCATGATGAACAGAAGATTAACAAACATATTTTCTTACCCATAAAACAGGCCAAAACAGGATGAAGATGAGCTTCTGGGTGGAAAAGTGATCAATAAACTAAATGAAAACAAAACAATGATGATAATGGGAAACTCGTGATGTGACAAAACAGTGATCATTCTGTGTGTGATTAGCCTGGGGAGGGACTGGGCCACTCTGACCAAGAACCCTTTGTAAGCTCAGAGACATGCATAAAAACTCAGCAAGTGAAATGATTATTTGGCATTGAAACAGTGGAGAAACCAAAACCATAATCCTAGTTTACTCCAAGAGTTCTTATAGTTTCTTTTTCTCTATGTGTGCGTGGTCCTGAGGCGAATTGTTCCTCCAGTGCCAGAGTGAGAGCCAGTCTTCATGCTGCTGGTGCTCCTACCCCGTTGGGCTGCAGACAGGGCTCATCAAGAGAAGATGGGAAAGACAGCAACATGGCTCCTCCACTGCCACTAATGATACACGCTGGAATTCTGATATACCATAAATGTAACTCTGTTATAACCATGTTCTTTAAACATCTTTTTGTCTTTTGGATCACTTAATGGAGTGGCAGTGGGTAGTGCTGTTGATCACAGTGAGAAGGTCCTGGGTTCAATTCCCAGGTGGTATGATCTGGGTCATTTCTGTGTGGAGTTTGCATGTCCCCCCCCAGTGTCTGCTCCAGGAGCTCCATTTTTTCCCCTACTGTCCAGAGACATGTAGGTCAGGTGGACTGGAGATTGGCTAAATTGGCCATGGTTGTGAATGTGTGTGTTTGTGTGTCTGCCTTGTGATGAACTGGTGACCTGTCCAGGGTGTGTCCCCGCCTTTTGCCCTGTGAGAGCTGAGATAGGCTCCAGCAACCTCCGCGACTCTGATCAGGGCAAGCGGCAATGAAAATGAGTGAGAGTGATCACTTGATATCGCATAAATACCAGAAACTCACCTGCAACATCTGGTTCAGGATGGTCTTAGGAAGGAATGTTTTTTTTTGTTACTTAAAGGGATCATTTGCATTTGCTGTGCTCCCTCCAGGGCAGATAATGATTTCCAACATTATCTTCAGAATATTTGACAAGTCATGACTTACCTCCAAATTTCTGAACTGCTTTGTCCACTGCATCACTGATCTGCTGCTCGTCACGTACATCCACAACACATGCCAAGGCCTTCCCACCTGCTGCTTCAACTACCCGACAGAAAAGACAGGACTTATTACAGAGTTCTACCTGATTTGTAAACACACAAACTCCCAATATCTTGAAAATGCAGGCAGCATAGTTCTGAGTCTTACTTTCTTCAGCAGCTGTGTAGATCGTGCCAGGCAGTTTGGGGTGGGCCTCTGCAGTTTTGGCTGCAATGACCACATTGGCTCCATCCCTGGCAGCTTTGAGGGCGATAGCCTTACCGATACCTCGACTCGCACCGGTGATGAACAGGGTGCTTCCAGACAGCTTTCTGCGAACAGTGCAGTCAGTGTGTTAATTTTTTATCACAAAGACATATTGCTTCATTCACAATAAAAAAATAAACAATGTTTAAAGGCCACACGTGCCATGGAAAGCCCAAAAAAATAAAAATAAAAAGAGTTTAATGTATTTATGTGAACAATGTTGATGAATCTGTGGTTAATTCCTCACTACATATATACTGAAGCTGAGCTAAACAAGCCCTTGATGTTGGTGTGATGTCACAAAGATTAGTGCTTTGCAGCAGCAGTCGAACTCTTTGATGTGGCTTAAAGGAAGAAGGTTGAGCCTGAACTGATTTCTGAATGAGGCACAAAACACATCAGCCAGTACGGAAGAAATTCACAGGTATTAGTCTTGACTTTAAGGATTAA
The DNA here is from genome assembly GCA_017165825.1 of Hepsetus odoe. NCBI lineage: Eukaryota > Metazoa > Chordata > Actinopteri > Characiformes > Hepsetidae > Hepsetus > Hepsetus odoe. The sequence goes on from CM029383.1 coordinate 20,425,918, forward strand.
AAGACCTTTTTTTTTTCGAATAAATGAAATAAAAATGGCCATTTTCCCCTGGTAAGCAACAAACACATACAGCCATCCACATGAAAAGAAAACATGATTCATCAAGGCCACTTTCTTCTCCACTGCTCTACGGTCCAGTTCTGATGCCCATTGAAGATGGTCAACAGGGGTCAGCATGGACACTCTGATCTGCAGCTATTCAGCGTGTTGACACTTTATCAGTGCATGACGTAGCATGACCCTCTTCCACAGTTTGTCCTACAGCAGCTCTTCTGTAAAATCTACCCAGACAGCCTGTCGTTCACTTCCTGTGTATGTATGAGTTTTGGGCTCCATGACCTTGTCATTTGTTCACCAGTTGTGCTTTTTTGGACCACTTTAGGCTGGTTTTAACCACTGCATACTGAGAAAAAAAAAACAAAAAAAAAAACTTTAGCAGCCTTTTTTCACACATCCATAATCCATATTCCACTTCCTGTTGGAATCATACTGTTTCAACCTGTTGAACAACTACTACATGCAGTGCAGTATCTCATTATCAACATGATGTTTCTAGGCAACACTATAGTGTGGAGTAGTTCTGGGGAAGATGACATATAAAATACGACCACTGTACAATAACTATTCTTATTCTGCAGGTGTAAATCGATGTGTGTATGAACTTTAAAAATTGCATTGATTTACTTGCGTTATATATTACGTTTTTGCCCAGTAGTGCACCTGGATGTTATTTAAAGGCAAAAAAAAAAAGAATTCATATTCAAAATTTAAATTCAAATTCTAACTTTAAATTCAAACAATCCTTCTCATTCTTCCCCATGCTGGGGCTGGATGGACTCTGCAGGGGGAGGAGAGCAGGGCTTTGGCCCCTAAAGTAGAGGAAAGGTCATAGGGGGAGAAGAAAGTCCTTCCATGCTTTCGAGAGACTTTTTTCTCCATTTTAAATCACAGTAGAAAAAGAAGGACAAGCATTCTTCTCATTCTAAAAAAAAAAAAAAAAATTCCAAAGAGAAAACATTGAGCTTATCCAGAATAAACACTGTGCAGCTTCAAGATTTACAGACATTGACACTTTAAAACCATGATTTAAAACGTCATTTAAAGAGGCTAAAAACTGTATCCTGGATAAAAGCCACGTGTTTAAAGGGGGTCTGGAGAATTGGTGACCCGACCATAGGCTACAAAAGTGCATGCACCGAGTTCTTTATCTGGATATGGCTGCAAAAAACAAAAAAAAACCCCAAAAAAACAAACTCACCCTGTATTCTGCAGCATTGTGCACTTTACGGTTTGTGCAGTGGAGATTTAGATGACTCGGCAGGTGAGAGGAACTCTTATTTACAGAGGTATTTGTAATACAATGAGCGTTTGTGACCCTCTTCGGTCCAGGCAAAGATATTTAAAAGCAAGAGGGTACACTCGTTCGCACTTCCTGTGTACCATTCCTTAACGCGAGAAAAGCTACCGTAATGTCGTTAGTATTAAGGCCATTTTATTTATTTATTTATTTATTTTAGATTTCATTTTATTTTTTAAATCCATCTTACTCAGTTTCATTCTAGCATGGAGGATCACCAGTTTATATCAATTCAAGTTTTAACCACTTTTTAAAGCGCTACAAATTCATTTTTCGCGCTGATGGCTAGCGCCCTCTGCTGTTCAGGGGGCGCGTTAATTATATCATGGTTTTATTGAAGACAAATTACAAAATAAAAGTTCATCTAAAATAAACAGAAGTCCTAGAGTTAGCAGTCATATGTAGTCCTTCAGTACATAAACATGTGGTTGATTAAAAAGGCACAGTAATTAGAACACAACAAACAATGTCAAACACATAATAATAAATGAACAAAACCTTAATTAGATGATTATACCAAGTATTTTTCTTTCTCTCCCACTCGTCATCAGAGAGAGAAAGAGAGAGAGAGAACAGCAGATTTAGGCAATATATTTCGAATTTTATTTTGCTCATTCAGAGTGGTCTTATGTAAAATGCTTCTTTTAAGAAAAACTCACTTAAAAATTTTTGTTAATAGGAATCAGTAGGCATAATATCTACAAATTGTAATTTTTACTATCCAAAATGGTCAAATAGTAATAAGTCTGATAGTAATGTTGATAGTTGTCAGAACGTTAAATAAATTTTTTTTTTTTAAAGTTTTCTTTAGGTAAGATCATGCCTTTAAAGCTCTGCGTATTTCTATAAATTAATTTTTTTGAAAAAGTCTCTCAGATGCTTCCTGTGATTCAGGGTCTATGATACTGTCCCCATCACTGTGAGTAGGATGGAGTGTTTTACATCAAACTGCTTTTTACACCTCATTCATTCATTATGATGAAATTTTGAAAAGCTGCTCCTTACAGGCAGTATGCACATTTCTACGGCACATTGCTTGTGTGTACAAGACTGCAGTGAATCTAGTCTGACTGGTGCAACAAGTTTCCACAAGTTTATGACTCAGATAACATCTCACCTCTCCTGACAGCGCAGGCATATCGCCAACCACCTTATATCATCTGAAAAGAGCAACATCTGAGAGCGATGACAAATCTGGGCCCTCCCAGAGTCACAACCACACCTGAGAACCCTGGATCTATCGGTCTCTGTTCTTACTACAATGGTGAAAACAGATCATTCATAACAGAAAAAGCATATTTTTGGAAATTTAATTATTCATTATAACTGCTGTGTGTATAATACTACTTATCTACATACATTTGTGTACCAAACTTCAATCTGGATGACCATTTTCACATACATTACTCCTCCAAAGACTGTCAGTGGCTCAAAATTTCAACATCTGAACTGGTTCACACATTTCAGACCTGGGTTTAAGGCCTTTTAAAGGGAAAGTCCACCCAATTTCTACATATTTCAGTCATCAGCTGTCACTGAGGGTGGCTTATGCATGAGATTGTCCATTGTGTAATAAAATACTGTCCAGTGGGACATGTGAGAGCCATGTGCTCCCATCAGCCCCAGTGCTGGGACCCTGGGGGGTGTCAGAAAAGCCCTGTTCATCCTTTTGCACTCATCCTGAAACACCGCAGCACTTTTTTGCACTTAAAAAAGGGAAGAAAGAAAGGTGTGTCACTTTATAAATGGAGGCCATTTTGTAAAGAGGAGCATGCATGTGTTTTCTGTGCTCACGTCACTAGCAGGAAGTGTGTGTGCGCCTTTGTTGCTTAGCCCAGTGAAATCGTGTTGGGGAGTGGAAGCAGCCAAGCCCCCCTCCCACCTCCAGCACACACACACTCTCACAGTTTCTGCATTTTATTTTGCCTGTGGTCCCCTGTCGTTTTGCCTCTCTTCTGTGCAATGGATGGGTAGGTGTTTCTATTTTGTTCCTTCTTGCAAATGCCACTTGGACACTCTGTGTGTGTGATGGGACGACAGGGAATGGCATGAAGGTAAACGGGTAAATTCCTTTTTTATGGGAGTAACGTCGGCTCATGAGGGGGTGACATGCTGTGCGACTACTTTTAGGAGCTCTTGCTTCTTGTTTGCCTGAATCTTGTTCGAATTTCCCGTTCCACCTTAAATGGTGCAGCAGTTCCATTCGGGCGCCGAGGCGCCCGAATGGAACTGCTGCACCATTTAAGGTGGAACGGGAAGTTCGAAACAAGAACCCCGAAATCACTGTACAAACCTCATGCATGCAAGTTTTTCCTGCACATAAAGCGTTTAAACAGCCTAAAGATGAGGAAGTAGCCCGGTTATGCTTAACATCCCACACTGTCACGCTTTACACGATCTCCCAGCTCCGAAACCAGCGTTTTAACGGCATTTGGGGCTAAAAACATCCGAAGTTAGTCTGCCATGCCAAGTGCCAGTGTTGAGGTAATAGAAGGTCTGCCATTTTAAACCCATTAAGGGGCGTTTCTGTACGGCTGAACGAGCGTGTGGTAGAAACAGAGACTTTGTCATTAATTCGCCACTTTTTCGTGCTCGTTTTTTTACTATAATTTCGCAGTTTTTAGGGTATTTTTCAGGAGAATACCGCAGCCACCTTCCTGTTTCCATCTTCCCAGAGCTGATTGTTTACTGCCCGCGTGCGTGGGAAGAGAAAGAGGGGGGTGTCTCAGTGGCGCAGCCACTCCAGTTTTTAACCATTTCTTTTGGTTTGTAGCACATAAACAGGTGCTTAAATGTCACATTACATCCACAGATCTTCGCTTTCACCCTCCTGTGTCATGACTTTCCTCAGCGGAGTCGAAAAGAGCCGCGTTTCTTCCTTTTTGTGCGCGCACGCGTGTGAAAACAGCCTTACGTTCAGTGGCGTGGCCCTGATTGTTATTGCTTTTTAGTGGAACATTTTTTAAAGCGTTTAGTGCACATTTTTAAAGCCCAATAAAAAGGAGGAGTGTCCCTTGGCCAACACAGAACAAAAGGCCGTGCACGTAGTTCCACCTTTTCTCTCGAGGACGCTTTTTAATGTATAAGCGTCCGATTATTGAGCAAACTGTGGATTTCTATGTTTATCCAAACAAAATAATAAACAACAGGAACTTGACTGTGTACTTGAGACTGTTTCACCCAAGAATACAATGTATAGTGCTGTAAGACTGTTAATCGTGAACCAATTCTTGTTTGTGTTCGTGAATGTCGCCCCGGCGCTTTTGTATTTAAGGCCTACTTTATGCAAATTAAATAAGCGTTCGGAAACCTGCGATTGGTTGGCGTTTATGACAGGATCCAATCAGGATTAAGCGTAATTGTTTCGCATGAGCTTGTTGATGGTGAACATGTTTTCCCTTGTTTCTCTTATGTAATGGCTGTGTGGGGGATACTGGTACACATAAATGGTCATTAAGCAAAATAAAAGGTACAATGATTAGACATACTTTTCTACACAAGTGAATTTGTAGAGGCATGAGGGTCTCATGATCACAGGTGTTATATAGTCTTTGAAGGATTTTTCTTATAGGAAAGAGTTTTCTTATGAGCCATGTTACATTACATTTACAGCATTTAGCAGATGCTCTTATCCAGTGCGACTTACATTTCCTAATTACAGGGACAGTGGAGCAATTCGGGTTAAGGGTCTTGCTCAGGGACCCAGAGGTGGGATTCAAACCATAGGGCCATAGGCAAGTATCCTACCACTAGACCACTGCCACCCTGTTGGTTGGCTTTGTTATTAAAAAAAAATATGTGAGACTGTTAAGAAAGAAGGCTGATTGATTGATTCTGTGTGAATAAAAAAAAGTCACTATTAATAGCACTAAGAGTCTTTGTGGAATGAAGTGTCTTCACTTTTCACTGCAAGGTTATAGGGAAATGGAGGCTTTGCTCACTCATCTGCAAACTGGCCTAACCTGTCCTCAGCGGGGCCATGCCCTTAGCTCACAAACAAGGTGAGTGGTAACTTCCATATTAGTGTCAGTGTAGCCTGAATGCCTGTAGTGACATGAAAGAAAAAGGGTCAAATTCTGAATGGACTTCGCACAGTGGTTTAAATGACTTTCATCCAAGCTTGTCATGGTTCATCTGTACAGTATGGATCATGGCACCTGACTTTGCCCACCTGATGTTGATTGAATTGGACAGAAAAGGATCAACATGGTTATAAATGAACAGAGTCCAAAATAAAAGGTCAATGCGAGGCTGGCATAATTAATGGGACCATATCCAACAGTTTTCCTTATATGACATTTGCTGTTTTATAGTTGGACCAAACCTTCTCGTCCTTGGAATTAAACAGGCAGTGGTGTCCTAAAAATGATTCCTTCAGAGCAGGCTATTTTTGAAGCTTGGTCTCCATAAATTGACACAGGAATGAATACTGCCTTTTGAAAGTATTAGTGTTTACATGCTGTAAAAAAACTCAGGAAAATGTGTTTTTCCCTGACATAGGCCCTTCAGATAAAGAACTGATAATGTTGAAAGTTTGAGCAGTGAATCACCGTTGCAAGACAACGCCATAGTAGCATTTTCATCCTTCATACGACACTAATACAGACCCTTTGAGAGATGTTCCAGAGGCATTCATCCCCAGTCAGACTTAATAGCATGAATTAGCAATGACTGCCCACATACTACATTATCTAGCGCTGTAACCCAATAACGACCAAAGCGAAGTCAAGCTTGTGCTTCTCACGTGGCTCCAGTGTTCTCACAGTTATCCATTTTTACTCTGATGCTCTGGGGGAGAGAAAGTCTGGTGTGTTTTCCTGTTGTGTGCATGTGTTACATGTTACTTTGACAAATAATAGATGTGATTATCAGACAAAAGTGGGTTCCATAGCAGATTTGATGTTGGGCATCCTAAAGCTGACTAGCTTGTAGACTTCAGGAAGTTTCTCTTTGGACAAACGACAGTTCAGCTCTCTCGCAGTGAATTACATCATCGAGTTTTATAGCCACACTTCCTGCCAAGAGAATGGCGGATATGTAGCCTTTCATCAAAATGTTCAAACACTCATATCCTCAGCATTATGCATTATACTACTGCTACTGTACCAAAGCCTATAAAGGAGATTATGGCCTATTTTTGAAGTCTTGCTTTGGTTTGGAATCTCGCATCCTTGTGCGAACATGTTGGGAGTAAACCCAGTGTTGACTGAAGGAGATGATCTGTGTTACTTTAATAACCTGTTTTAAAGATGGCTTCCACACAATGGTTCATGCTTCAGCAACAAGCATGCACCTTGGTGATTGCCCTACTAATCTTGGCGCTGGACTTTGGTTTGCTCACTGTACTATAAAGGCTGCCTGCATTTCCATGATGCGTAGCTGTTGAGAAAATGTCAACACACACGAGGTTCCAAAAACTGACGAGTCATTTTAGGACAGCAGGTGTTCTTGCACATTGATCTCATTGCATGTTGTCATAATGCTTTGTGTTTCAAAGGCTGAAGCACACCAGCTTTTAGGATACGGTGTAAAGGAAATGGCCCAGACCACATAATTACAGAAATCACACTGGCTGGTATGAGTTGGCTGCAGAAGTATGTTTTGTTTTTTTTTTTTTTGTTTTTTTCCACACGTATAGTGAATTCACGTGATCAGTTCTGATTTTGCACTCATTTTAATTGGCCCAAATGAGCCCTGTTAATACAAAAGGTGACAGTTTTTCGGCATGGAGGAAAAGCCACAGGTATGCTGCTTAAGACTAACCCTGGCTTTCTTTCCGCCTGGTTGATCGGACTTGAATATATGATATGTGATCTACTTTATCCAAATATAATAAAGAAACGCCTCTTCATATTTCCTCAGCTGTGGGAGATACCTCCGTTAAACTTCCTGGCAAATGGCCCATGGCACCAGCCCCACAAATTTAGGTGTTTTTCCTCCCAAATAGAAAGGAATGTTAGATAAGGGTAAGGAGTTTATGCAAAAGTGTGGTACCAACGTGTTCTTGGTAGTTCTAGCAGCGACCCTGCAGATGGTCTGGTAGCATTGGCTGTTTTATTTAAACAGCAAGTGCATTTGTTTCTTAAATGTGCTTGGGGGGGAAAAAAATGCAAAGTTCTAAGTGGAATAAGAGCGTTTTTAATTCCGCCCTAAATGTTCACCATGGGCCTTCTTAAGCTTCAGACGTGTGGGCTTTTTGACTTGTGGGCTCTGCACCTCTGGTTTCAAAATGATTTAAATGAGCTCTCGGTGGAAATCTACAATGATGAAGCAGATCCTGCAGTACACTCGGGGTGGAAGACAATGAAAAACTAAAGACCAGTGGGGTGACTTGAGCATGAGTGCACTGCAGCGGTTTGCGAGACAGACAGGAAATGCACTTTTCTCTGTGCAAGCCTTAGTTTATTAAGGCCCAGGGCTAAAGGAGAGCCAGTTCACGTGATGCAGCTGCCCTGCGTGCATGGGTCAACATGAGAGACCCGAGCCCTGTACTTTCTCTGGTCAAATATTGAATGATTTATGCTTTCTTTAAAAATGGGGATGCCTCATTTCAGAATTTCTGCAAGGTAAAGCATTTTTTACTAACAAACGAGGGGTGGCATAAGACATGGTGGGCTGCAAAAAGGAGTTTGATTTTGCCAACAATTATTTAAGCTTGTCCAACCTCACAACTAGAAGCACAACAATATCAGAATAATGTTTAGATCTGACTGATGGTGAAGCTGGGATATATCAGATTTTAGAAATGGCCAGCAGTTCCCATATCTTTGCATTCTTTCAGTAGCTCTGAAAGAATACAGTAGTAAGGGTTTCTCAAGAACTTTATAGCACATGACACATTTGAAGTGATGTTCCAGTGGATGTCAGTTTAAGGTTTGTTGGTCACCTTTGTTTGCATTCACGTCTCTTTTTTTTTTTTGGCCTTGCTGGAGGGTGTTTTCACACCCCATGCTCGCTTCTGCTCAGCTGATTGCTATTTGCTCCTTTTAAAGCTGCGTCCACAAGTTGCTGTTTCCTTCTTCCCTGCAGTTTTATTTGCCAGGGCTTTTGTGTTTTTATGTCTTTTCTCCACATGTTAAAGCTCTTGGAATCAACTTTGATCAAGGCTGCTAGTCCAGGTATCTTTTAGAAGCTCTCAGTGAAGTCGTCGGTTTTGGAGGTTCTGCTGAGAGCTGCAGACAGAATGTGAAATTTCTGTTGCAGGAATGCCAGGGTACAAAGAGGTCATAAAATCTTAGTGCACTTCTGCATGAGTCACACACTGACGGCATAACAGGCTCCTTTGGCTTTGTGACATTTCGAGAGCCGTGAGTAAGAAATCTAAGGAACCAGCTTGTTTCGGCGCCTTAATATGTGGAGCACATGTGCACCTTCCACAAACATGCACCACCCATTTCCCTTGTAAACTCCACCACGTCTGATGGCTCGCACATTCTGCTGCGGTTGTTGCCTCTCTCCCCCCGATGCTCAGCTAATCATCGCCACTCGATCACATGCCTTTGAGCCGGTCAGCATTTGTGTTTCTAAGAAGGCCATAGAATTCCTTTCATGTTCCGCCGCAGCCCAGTGCAGCCGGAGATAGCAAAATAAATGAGAGATGGTTCAGTAAGACCCCTTGATTTCCTGACAAGCTCCATACCTTTCTTCCCAGGAATTTTGGTTCAGCAGGGTAGACTAAGGATGCAGAGCTTGGGCATAAGCATTAGACCCCTATGGAGTGTCAGAAAGACCCTTGGGAAATTTGAGCTCTTCTGTTTTGTGCTTTGGAGGCTGGTGAGCATCTGGAACCCAGACTCCGAGTGAACGCTTTGGGTGGTTGGTGTTAAATGCACTTGACCTACCGAAGTACAGAATTTAGCAAAAGGAATCACCAGCATACCGTTTGCTGTTCAGAAGTGATCCTTCAAATGTTACAAGTTTTTAATTGAGGTTTGATGAAAATACATGTCAGGAACTTTCAATCAAATATTTATTTTCTCAATTAATTGCTGAATTTGTCGTCCCCCCCCCCATTTCCACTCACTAACTAGAATCCCCCCAAATCACATCAAACCAGCAGCAAGCTGAATATAGACAGTAGTGGCGAGCTTTTTTAGGAAAGAAAACAATTTTGGTGTGAAATGATTTTTCAATGAAGGTGTAACATAGTTTGCTCTGACATAGTAAACAGCCCCTTCAGTCCCAGAGCGTAGCTCTCAGTGGCTTCCATCAGGCTGTCGCTATTGCTGCCAAAAATGCAGGACTGGGGACACTTTCATACCACAAGGAGTTTGAAACTGGAACAGTTCATTTAAAACATCAACAACTGTCTGATTCTGCATGATAATTATGGACTTTGTGGATAAGTTTACTTTTATGTTTTGCTTGTGGTTTCATGCATTTTTGTTGTTTGTATTGGTGTTTCAATGCCAGTCGGAAAGCTGTCCTGCAGGGATATTGAACTGAACTGAACTCACTTGAATTGGAACTGTTTTGATGCTAGGGAGCTCTGTCTGCATTGGCTGTCCACTGTATCGCAGAGGAAAGTGTGTTGACCGTTTCCTTGTTTTCCACCATTTCACTTCCTGGTGAGGGCAGGAGGGAGAGAGTATCTGGAATGTGTCTCCCAGAGCAAGTGACTCATTTTTTCCATTTTCCTGAAAATCCCTTTTAAATGTTTGCATAACTCCTCACCGTTCTTCTGAGGGCCAGCAGCCTGGCACAGGATGAATCGGGTGATTGTTTTGACTGAATTTTTAAGTAAAATTCAGTTACATTAGAAAGCATCCCCTTTCTTTAACACCTCATGTTAACTTGTCAAGACAACACCTTGTCAGCTGTTTTCTTTTTCTTTTCTTTTTTTTTTTGACATGCCAAAGCTGTTTTTTCCTGACCTTTCAGTGTGACTGTGCAAAGACTAATTGAAGGAAGATGAAATTGAGTGCAGGAGAGCTTTACTTTCTGCCTTGCTTTTTGTTGAGAGTGTTGTTTATTCCTTTGTGAGTCTTTTTTCTCCTGCTGTTTTCAGAAGGCTCGCCTCGGTGCTGCAGAAGCAATGCTGTAGGCTGGGCCGGGCACTAAAAAAGCTTAGGACAGGACTTTCTGGTCCTCGCTGTGGGTGGACAGGTGCATATAACAGGCGTTCTACATGCTCCTGATTCATTCTGCACAGTCCAGGTGAGGTGCTCTGCAAGGGTAGGCAGGAAAGAAGTGCTGCAAATACCAACTTCCACTGACAAAACAACAAGCTGTCTGATAAGATTTTGAGCTTGACTAGTTAGGGTGAGTAACCCGTATGGCTGTGCTGCAAACACCCAGCATATAAGTGAGGGGTTTAAAGGGAGCTTGTTTTGCTCCATTTTAGAGTTAATCGTTTTATTCTTGGTGTCTCCTAAAACATATTTCCATGCTTTTGCTGTGCTGTTTTCTTCGTCAGTCTGAAACGATCTCTTAGAGCTCTGGTGTCCTCCAATTCCCCATTGAAGCTGGTCTATCAGAGACCAGTGTGCTCTGATTGGCCAGCTTCCTGCCACTGGAGTGCCGCCTCTTCTCTCCCTACATGCTGTAAACAAGAGCTTATTTTTATTCGTACCATGTTGTCAGTTTCAAAAAGTCATACGAAGCTTAAAACGGTATGAAATGTGTAGAACTTTTTTGTCATTTACATAAAAACCAATGTAAACTCAACTCTTCTAAGCCTCAGAAGAGAAGGTTAAAAAGCCTCATTAAAGCTCTGCTGTTTATTTTAAACAGTGCAAATGCTTCAATAAATTCTGATCATTTTCATAAATACTTAAGTCTACTTACAGTTTGTGTCTGTGAGTCTTCTATTGGCCAGCACAGTCAGATTCGCTCCATCTAACAACAGAAAGCTTATTGAAAATGAAAATGTGGGGGGTGGTCTTGCAAGGACATGGTTGGGTGGAGCTGGGGTAGCCTGTGGCCTCACAAAAGTCAAAGATTATAGTGTATTTAAGAGTCACAAGTTAAGGAGAAAAATAGTTCCTAGGGCTGAAGCTGAGTATGAGCAGAGGCGGGGAACCATGTCTTTATCTGAAGATCCCAAGTGAACCCAAGTCCTGGAGCAGTTCGGCCTGAGTTTGCATGAAAAGGTTAATAAATGCGTGTGATGTAAGAGGGCCAAGTCCTTCCTTTTGCTAGACTCCCCACAGTTGCTACTATTATACTGTCCTCCTGCTGCACTCCAAATCTGCTAGCCATCTTAAAATGGGCGCTTTCTCCCAACTGGGAACAAAAGGGATCCATGTGTTTGTCTGAATATATCTGAACCTCATCTTAACACTTGTCTTTGAGAGATGCAGTGTTCGTGCTGAGAAAACAGACAGTTGATTGGAAAAAGAAACAAAAATAAATAAAATGTTGGCATAATGGGCTGATATCAGGTCAGCTAATTGTTGATATGCATGTACATTGGTTGTTCTTTATACACTTTATATATTGGGCCAAAAACTAGCTCATTTTATAATCCATTATATTATAATCCTTTACAGCCATTTCATAGAGGACATGGTTAGAGGATATGGTTAAAGTTGGTTGCATCACTCTTCCTGTCATTCATCAGTTCACCCCCCACCTCCCTCACTCATACATTTATCAGCCATGACATTAAAACCACATGCAACTTAATACTGTGTACATCCCCCTTTCACACATTGGTGTTTGATAGAAACATGTCAAAGCCAGCAATAACTTTTTCAGTTATTTTTATAGTAGCTTTTATGCAGAGTGTGTGTGTGTGTGTGTGTGTGTCTTTGTGTCTTTTTAGTACTTCTCAAATCATCTGTTTGGTGTGTTCTGTGTCACTTGCTCTGGATGAGTTCATGTTTTCACTTTCAGGTGATGCGTAGCTTCTATAATGCATGCAATGGAATCTACTCCCATCTACTCGGATGATAAAAGGTGCAGTTGCATTAGAAGGGAAAGGGAATCTGCTGTTGAATCCTCAGTTGAAGTACAGTGGAACCATTTAAAGGGCCAATATACAAAGCTTTTCTTTTATTTAATAATTCCACTCAAGATCCATCTGCTTACTTGAATTTATGGAAAAATCCAAAAATCCATTAAGGAAAAAATAATCTGAATTCATTTCCATCGCCATGTCATCCTGGTATTATGTATAATTCTGTACACTAAATTGCAGGAAAACTGTTTGTGGCTATTTAACTTGAATTTGTGAACTTGGTGGAATGTTCTTAGACTGAAGGGAGACGTTGGTTAATGTGAGAAAAGTAAAAAAAGTAAAAAACCAACATCTTTGGCAACAACAAAAGCCTCTGCAAAGAAGTGATCTTGTGATTGAGGTGACATACTGACTGCATGGTTTAGTTCCTCAAATATTCTTGGTTTGTGTCATTCTCAGGAACGGGGGGGGGGGTGTCTGCTGCATTAACGAGACTTCTGAAGTCCGCAAGACGGCACAAGCCCTTGTTACTTGTGTTACAATGGAAATAAAGCGAGATTCACCAAGAGGGCTACATAAAGCCTCTTTTCAAAAGGAAGTATCATAGTGAGATCATATCCTGATCCAGATAGTGATATCATCACTGTCGTCGCAATTCCCATCGTTTCAACTAAAGAAGGGCCTTCACACTTACACATCATTCACACCTCAGCTTTTTTAAAGAACCATCCATTAATAGGTATTTTAAGGAAGCATGTGTCCTTTGCAGTGCTTCTCTGGTCCTTTTTAACACTCATTTTTAAGAGTACTTGAAGCTGAATGGACAGTGCCCCCTGCAAATCTGTTTGCTGTAACAATCAGGGCAGTTAAAGGCTGTTCCTGGTCCAGCACTGAGGAATAACTGCTTGTGCTCCCATCTGTTCCACGTTACACAATGAATAGGCTGGTTTTTCCCCCTCTTGGGGGGGGGGGGGGGGGAATGCAATCAGAACGACGCCCCACGAGGAGAGAAGGTCCCAAGTCTCACTGAATTGGTACTTGGCTGTTTGGAGTTGATGTATGTGGTGAATGCATTGCTTTCTTTTGTGGAAATTACAGGGATTGAATTTTGAGACCAAACCAAGCATACACACCCCCCTCCACACCCCGGCCTGGCTCAGCCCAAACAGATGCCACTTTGTAGCCTTGGCGCATCATGTTCACACACTCATACGGGGTCTCCGGTCATGCCTGGCTTTCAGTGCTCCTTTCAGATCAGGAACTGAATAATTGATGTCACTGACTGGTTTGAACAAGAGAGGTGAGCAGATTTCTCAAGACTCATTTGAAGCTTTAGCCTAGTACGAGTTTCATAATTATCTTCACATGGGTATGCCAGCAATAAGCAGAGATTAGCACTAATGTGCTGTTCGTGACAGTAGACTGGCACACTCACCCACACAGACCCATCCACTGGTGAGATCTGCTCTACAGGAAAGCTGCACCAAAAAAAACATGCTTACTATAAATTCCTAAAAAGTTCAAAAATCTTTGAATTCTAAAAATAAGACTTAATTGGTATTAAAACGTCTTAATAATGGTTTTCGAAAGTCTTACAAATGCTAATTACTGCAGAAGTCGGTTTCTGTTTATCAGTATTAGTTCTGGACAACAGAATTAATTAAGTAACAGAATTAATGTTTTATACGTGTGTGTATATATAATTTTTTTTTTTTCCTGTTTTATATAATTCTTTCAGTAAGAAAATTTAAAAAATCTAATAATGTGGGGTTTTTTGTGTGTGATTTTCATTTTTGATGAACTTCAATTAACTTCTTCAGTCGCATTGGATTTAAGCTGTAGGAACCCTGTATGATCTAGAAAAATGTGAATATCATGCTGAATTTGATGTTGGCATATGCTCAGTTTTTGAGAACCATCTCTTAACCTTTGCTGTGCTGCCGATGGAGGCAGTTTGACTCTGATGTAGTCTGGATTGACATGCCAGTGCCAGGCATCTGATCGAGAGCCACATTCACACAGAAAACTCCGTTCATTTCTTCTTTTTCTGATTGTCAAAACATTTCTTCTTCCCGTGGTCCTCTTTCTTGTGACTGTTTCCTTTTGCATTGCCTTAATTCTGTGAAGAATGCTACAATCATATGACTTTGAAATCCTGTTATTGCTTTTACCCTTTATAGGCCGTTATTGCCAAGTTCCCACAGTTTTAGACTGAGCTATAAATGTAGTATCAACACAAGCACTCACTTTATGACCTCAGTTTCTTTGCTGGTTTCATACCAGACCACTGCAGATTGCAGAATTGATTAATTTCAACACCATAATAGTCTGCAAATATCTAGCAGTGTAAACTTGTATTTTAGTTTGCTTCAATACAGTCACTGGACATGCTTCCTGTTGCTACTCTTAAGGCTGTACATTTATAAGGCTTAGAGACTGAATGCAAATACCAGATGTTTAAAAGGGAAATCCCAAGAAAAGCAGTAATCAGACAGACAGTGGTCAAATTCAGGGATCCCAAAAATGCAGCGATCAAGGATCAGTAACTTTCGCTAATGCTGAAAAAACACAGTCCCTGTCTCCTGGTTGAGTCCTAATGAGTCCCAGCTGTGCTCAGGACACCTGCGAGGTGGGTGTAGCCGAGGCCGGAGCACCTTAAAACCTCTGAGACGCTGACCGGCGCTCACCCACAACAGGCATAAGTTTAACCTGTGATGTCTATAATGTTAAGAAATATCAGCGTAAGTGACTGAGTTGGGACTGGCTTTCGATTTATTTTAAGTGAATGAAGTGCATCATTAGTATTGTCATCTCACAGCTTGTAAAACTGATGCACATGGTGGTGTGTGATGGGACTAAAATCAACAAGAAATGTCCGTGATGATTGTTGTTAACCCACCTGTGTCGTGGGGGTCTAGTGGTCGGGTTCTCACCTATGGACCAAGAGGCCGCAGGTTCCAATCCCATGTCCAGCACCATCTTCATTGGGTTAATTTACACTTACAGTATTTAGCAGACGTTCTTAAGAGCGACATGCATCAGAGCTTTATCTCCACATCTGATCTTTATTCTCGTAACCTGCTAAAGATCAACAACTGCTGATTAACTATTTCTCAGGCAAGTAACAAACTTATTAACCCTGTGACTGACTAGTGTCAAAAGATAAGTGCCAAAAGGTGCCAAAAGAAGAAGGTGTAGAATAGGGAAGGTTATTCCCCTAGACATTCCTTCAACAGGTGCGTCTTAAAGCAATGCTTGAAGACTGCAAGGGATCCAGCAGTTCTGACCACAAGAGGAAGTTCATTCCAGCACTGAGGAGCCCGGACCGAGAAAAGTCTTGATGCAGGTCTTCCTCTCCGCTTGAGGAGTGGAGGTTCAAGGCGAGAATTTGTGAGCAAAGCCCCCAACCCCAGGTTGCTCCAGCGAGAATGTCCCTGTTATTAGGGAATGAAAGTCGCTTTGGAAAAAACCATCGGCTGAATGCTATAAATGTAATCCTGTCTGAACAGAGCTTTTATATTCTGCAGTTTTGTCCCTTAAAGACCTGTCTCCCCTGTCCAGTGTGCCTGCTCCTCTATTGTTTCTGAATGGCTGTCGACCTTTTTATGCTTTTTTTAAATTCTTTTTGAAGAATTCACAACAAAGCCTGGGCTTCGTCAATTGACTCATGAAGTCAAAGTGAAGAAACTAAAGGCCTCTGTTTTTTGATCTGAATTTCAGTCTTTCCACTGTTTTGTGTTGTCCTCTCCTCTTATTTTGACTGCTGAGTGTTGTTCGCTCACTGCTGGCATTGAGATCGCTTGCTGGCTGGCCTTGTTTTGGCTAGCAGGGACAGGAGCCTGGCTGTGAGGGCCATTGTTCTACTGTACTACCACATTTAGGCCCAAAGAAACTCCCCGCCCATCTCCTCGCCTCTCATCTGTGAGGAATGAGAACAATGTGGTGGTCCGGATGGACCTGGCTCCTTCACCGCTGTGCCCTTTTTGTCTCTCCACCCCCCTGAACCGAGCTTCCAGTCGGATGGACAGAAACCACTTCGGTCCTATTCTGCACTTACACTTCTCATTATTGCAGCAGTAGCTCAGCACATTTGCCTGTAATTCAGAAAAGCACCATTTGCATTCAGACTTAAGTATATTGCATCACTGGAAGGATTTATTTGACCTAGTTTTGGCAGAGATCCACATATTTATATGCATAAGCTCTGTTGATTTGAGGCAGGCCACCACAGTATCAGTGCTGACCACTAATGGATTTTTTATTTATTTATTTATTTATTTTGTACTTTATAAAGTGCAAAAAAGAATCATTATAATGATTCTTTTTTGCATTGACAAACAGGCTTGTCCATGTTCCTAATACAATGCTGCCATAGCCGGAGGCACAGCTCTTCAAATAAATAATTAGCGAGTATGTAATGAGCCCAACTAGGAAGGATAGCCGAGTTTGTTAGTTTACAGCTGGATTTCGAAGCATGCCGTTAATGTCAGCTTATATTTATTGTCTTGCGAGCTTTTTGTCCAACCAACCTTCCCAATTGGCATTGTTGGTCACAGTATATTATCAACCCCCCTCCTCTGCTTTCTGGGTGACCAGAAAGTTTTCCTTGACTTGGCCCTCCCATCGTCGACCATCACAAACAACACTGTGCTTCTCGATTTTTGTTTCCTTTGGATTGTGTGAAAGCTATAATGTGTTTATGACACTTTTTCTTAAAGAACATGATTTAAAGTACTTGCCTCTACCCCTCTTCTGGGCCCTCCTACACTGGAAAAACACAAACTTTGCTATTCTTAGGCAACCTCATTCATCCAGTGAAGGACTTGGTAATTAGCTGAGTCTGTAATAGCAGGGAAAACACCATCCAGGGGGACCTTCAGTTGGCATTGAGTCAAAAAGCTCTTTATGACAGTACACAGTACAGTATTTGAGTCCTGACCATAATGATTGAAAACCACTGCCTAGGTTCACTGAATACCACGTCTGTGACAGCAGATCTAAATGTCTATTACACACTCGTAACTCCAGAATAGCTTAGCCAGTGTGTACAGCAGGTACAGTAGGGGAGTATAAACAGTATGTACAAATAATGTAAATGCTCAAATCCCTTATTTCAATGTTTTTGAAAGTTAGGATCTCACTATGTCTGATTTGATATTACATATTTCATCAATATCAGTTAAGTTAAATATTTGCTACATCAGCTTGGCCATCTAAAAGTAGACTACTATGCCCCTATACACACACTCATCTAGGCAACAGGAAGACATCAAATGTCATCAAACCGTGTGTGTGTGCGCTGTTTAAAGTTAAGTTAAATGTTTTCCCCCTTACTCCAGCATCAGATCCACTCATTTTTTGCTGATCTGCCAACACTTTTACCCACCTATACTCTTACAAAACATCCGGTGTTGGTTGCTCCACACGATTGTCACACATTTTTCATATCGGCTGTGTCCTAATAAGTGCTGTGCACCGAGAGAATGTAATGTCCTATGTAATCACTTGATTCTGGATGCAGCCCTTGTGTTTATGGCCCTGGGTGACTGACAGCAGTGTGAAGCTCCTCTATGAACGTGGCCTTCTCCGTTTTCCCCCCATACGGCACAATGCAGCGTTGGTAAAAGGCCTGGCTGCTGGTGGTGGATCAGATGGCCGCTCCTACCTGGTCTGGCTGTCAGCTGGGTTTCAGTTCCCCAGGCTTCATTACCCTACTGCAATATTAAAAAGGAAATGGACACCAGGCTGTGGCCGCTCTCAGGCAGAGCGCAGTAACATGAGTGAGCAGTTCCTGTTCCTTCTCTATCAGGCGGCTACTCACTGGGGCTTCCAGCAGGTCAGGAACGTTGCATCCCGCACGGTGTTTGTCATTAATATTTACGTTTTTGCATTGCTCGGGGCGGCTGGCGGTGAACGTAGAGCCAGGGCTCTCTGCGATGGTGGATCGGCTTTGTGTTGGCGATAGCAGCTTTAACATTTGATTAGCATTTATTAGCCTTCTCATTCTTAACTTTCAGTCGATACCAAATTTGTGAAGGAGAATAGATATTTTATCATCCGAGTTCAAAAATTCAACAATTTGCTAGAAAGAAAAGCCATCTTTATCATTTGTCACCTGCTAAGCCGGCATCATGGTGTTTTTTTTACCCAGAATTCCAGCAGCAATGGGAATTTATGTGCTATTAGTTTGGCTTGTATTAATAATGTAATAACTTATAAATGCTTTTTGAATAATACAGCAAAAACAAATGTACTAACCCCAGCGGATTAGGCATTGGAGATTATTCATATTTTAATGAAGTGCTTCGTGCAATGAGATTTTGGATCTTACCCTGAGTTTTTGTGAATGCTTTGAGAATGCTTTCACAAAAAATGACTGCCTTTGCACTTGTGGATTGCAATGTTCCGTCAACATCTGAGGTGTGATGCAGACAAGATATTCGTCCATACAGCCTCCATAAACTCTCCACTCAAACCAACTGCTCTGTAGCTTTCTTCCCAATAATTCACTCAATAGAATCTGTTTCTGTTGCAGGCTAGTGTGTGTGTGTGTGTGTGTGTGTTTGCCTGCCTGCCTGGCATGCTCAGCCAGCATGACACTCTTCCACCTGCACTTAGGAACGGAGGGAACATGGCAGGCATGTCTGTGGGTGACGTGAATCTCGTTTCTCACGGGCTGTGGAGAGATGGCGGAGTGCAGCAGCATGCACTACAGAGAAGAAAGAGGGAAAGAAAAGGAAGAGAAATGTTAGAGAAAGGCTAAAAGAAGAGAAATCCAAATCTGATGAATGAATTGTTTTAAACTTAATTCAGGAAGCTTCATTGGTCTTACCATATTTGCGAAAGCATCACTGAACCAAATGAATTCTTAAACTGAAAAACTATTGTTTTTTCTTTTTATTCCAGTTTACTGGATATATAAATGGTTAAAGAAATAAAAAAGTCCTTCTTAGAAGTTTAAGGTGAAAGGATGGTAATCATGCATTCTGAAGGGTTTAATGCTCCTAAAAGCTCCCTTGCAGAAGGTAATTATATGAAATGATTCTGAGTGCATTAGATATGCCTGAGACTTTGATTAACAGTAGTTTTGAGAGGTTTTGGCCTAAAACATTTTTAAAGGCAAACTGCTCAAAGAAAGATATTTTTTTTAAAGTTACTTTACTTCTAAAACTCAGAATATGTGTAGATACACTGGTCGCTTTGGATGGAAAATAGAATATCTATGTTTTTGACCCCTGTTTCTTTTCTCCTTCTCCTGTAAAGAAATCAGAAATGAGGAGTTTTTCTACAATTAATAATTTTGCATCAAGCTTTCTCGGAATGGCTTTGTGCACATCTGAGCGACTGAACGATTTTCAAAAATGAATGGAATTCACCTGGTAGAGGTGCGGCTACAAGGCTCCGGTGAATGGCAGATGAATCCAAGAATGACACTTTGAATGAAAGTGGATTAATACATCAGTAAGAGAGGGCCCACTAATAGTGTTACTACATCTTACGTAATTCAACATTTCTGACTACATTCGTAGTTAAACATATTGTGCATTTATGGCATTTAGCTGATGCTCTAATCCAGAGTGACTTCCATTTCCAGATTACAGATCCCTGGAGCAATTTGGGAAGAAGGGGTTTTGCTCAGGAAACCAATGGTGGTGGTGGTGCTGGAGGTGGGATTCAAACCTGCGACCTCATGATCTGTAGGCAAGCATCCTACCACTAGACCACCACCCCGTGTATAGAAGAAATACACTGAATATGACAACTGGGATCTTGGGCGCCAAAGGCTCATTGATGCGTGTCAAGAGCAAAGGCTAATCTGTCTGTTCCAATCCAGCAGATGAGCTTCTGTAGCACCATTGGCTGACAGACTTAGTGCATCATGGCTTGTTGTGTATGGGGCCGTTTGAGCGACCATACTGACCGCTGCCTAAATGAGCGCATGAGCAATCAGACCTGGAAGCAATGGGAGAAGTAGTAAGTGAATCCTCTTTTAAATCGTGTGCTGGGCCGGGGGTGTGTGTGTGTGTGTGCCACTTACCTGGGGAAGGAATAGTGCCAGGATGCATTATGGGAAGAGGTAAACCAACAGAGGCCCTGGGCAATGACTTCTTGTTGAGTCAGTGAGACTTCTTTAAGTTGATGGAAATGAAGAGATGAAGGAAGGAAGAGATGGGTGTGATAAAGAAAAGACAGAAAGGGAAGGGAAAGGGGGAAATTCTACACCCTGGAAAGTGCAAGGATAATCCAATTGCTGGGGGCCTTTTAGGGGTGGAGTGTGCGATGTGTTGTCAGCAGGGCTGTAGGCAGCTATGAAGACATCGAGGTCTGAAGATTGGAGCTAATTATAAAATCTAAAAGCTTAATATTGACCTAATTTCAAAATCTGCAGTGGAAAATGCCTCTGTGCACAAAATTCGCGTGGCGTGATCATGCAGTGCCAGTGGAAACTATACATGTGTCTGTGTGCACTAAACATCAGTTCACTATTAAATTAATTAAATCTCAAGACTTGGTGTTAAGTGTGCAGTATAGAACTGTATATGTAAAATATGACAAATGGATATAATGACCTGCTGTCAGCAGCGCTGCTGTAATTGGAGTGAGTGAGCTGCTGGCTGTGTTTGTCCAGTCGTATCCGGTTACTGATGAAGGGGGCCAGCCTCAATAATGGATATCACAGACAATAGAGCTGGCACATGCCCCTCCCGCCCACACACACACACACACACACACACACACAAAGTGCAAGTGCATGCTTGCTGAACAGCTGTTTCCCTTGTGTACCACACTGCTCTGTATCTAGGGAAATTGCTTATCAACCTGTTGCGCCTGCTCTCTCTCTCGTTCAGTCTCTATATCTCTCCTTTCTGCCTCTATTTGCACCCCCCCACCTTAATCCCTCTCTCTCTCCCTCTTTCTTCCTGTTACCTGTTCATCTTCTATTCATTTTTGCTTTTCTTGTTTGTGTGTTTCTCGTTCTCTCTCTCTCTCTCTCTCTCATGCACACACCATTCCTGTTCTGTCCACCTCTCTCCCCCTTTCCTCTCTCTCTCCGCTCCCTCCCTTACTTGCTCTATCTCTGCTCCCTCCCTCCTTTCCTCCCTCACTCCCTTTCATCTCTCCTCCCTCTCTTTCTCTCCTCCCACCCTCTTTCTCTCTCCCTCTCTGCTGCCTCCCTCCTGTTTTCTCTCTGCTCCCCCTCTCTCTCCTCCCTCCCCTCCCTTTTAGCTGTAGGCTCATCTCTTCTCACTTCTCCCTCTCTCAGTCCTGAATGTGTCTTTCTCTCTCTCTCTCTCTCCCCCTCTCTCCCTGTCTTTCACTCTTTCTCTCACTCTCATCCTATTCTAACCTCTTTCTTTCTCTTCTTCTGTCCGTTCCGTCTCTTGTTTTTATCCAGACAGTTCATCTGACATGCTGCCGATACACTGCAGGTACAGTGAGCTTGTGTGCAGTTTTGAATGGAGTGGCTTTTGTGTTTCGCTCAGACCGCCTTTGCTTTGTCCGGCCTTGTTTTCGTACTTTGTGACGTGTAACAAGTGGAACAGCTGGCATCGATACTTCCTGCACTTTCACTGTTGTATTCGATCCGCCGAATGCCAGTGTTGAAGGTGTTGCAGTAATAGTCAGAGCGATATGTCACTCTGTTATTTTCTGCCTATTTTCATTTAATTTTATTTTAATTTATATTTCCCCTTACTGTGACTATACGGTGTCATCATGAATTATAATGTCTCAGTGCACTTTTATAGATGTGTAATCAGTACTAACAAAACATTCATCACAAAATCCAATCCCATTGGGAATGTTTTTGCGAAAGTAAAATGGAAAGAAATGATATATGTTGGATACCTTTATATAGAATAACTTTTATATAGTGTTATAACTTAACACTTAAATCATGAAATTTGTATTTTAATTAAGCAAAACACCAACACACACAAATGAACTAATAAAAAAAAAAAAAAAAAAATTGATATCCTGGCGATCTTTCATTTTTGCTATGCCTCCCTCCCTTATTACTGTACCTGATGAAATGACCTCACCGCACATTTGAGCACTGTTCCCTGTCGGATAAAATATGTTGCACTGGTGCAGATACTGATAAAAGTGAGCAAAGCTCACAGACATTGTGTTGATCTGTAAAATTCACTGCATCACTCTTTTTAAGTGTCTCTGAGTTTACTGCTGTAATTGAAGCATAGATTGCTTCAGCCTTATGGAGCGCTTTATGTGCTTTGTTGCTCTGTTGACTCCATCTGTTAGTGAAAGGAAGTCCCTGTGCACACTGGCTCATCTCCACTCTGGTTTGAATATGTGACAGTCCAGTATCGCTCTGCTTAACAACGGTGCAGGGTAAGGCAGGAGGAACCCACGCGTATGTTGGAGCCACTGTAACAGTCGGCTGATCTGGAACATGGCTGTTTACGTGATAAAATATCTGTCCGACTCACTGGTCCAGACCAAACCATCCATTGATTTTTCTTTATTATTTGTTCATCCTGGAGCCAGAAGATCTATTTGCATTTCAGATGGGACCCAGTCGTAGCTGTTGGAATGGCTTGAAATTTTTTTTTTTTTGTTTTGTTTTTTTTTCTCCCCCATTTTCAGATCGTTAAAGAAGACCCACATGACTTCATCTGCAAAGCCAGTTTATTGCGTTTTACTATCATCGTGTGGATAAATTCCAGGGTTCATTAAGAGAAAAGTATGTTAGCCAGCCATGTCACAGGAAGAAACAGGCAAGCTGGAGGAAACAGGATGGCATGAGAGTAAAGGGAAGTTTACGGCAGGATGAACACATTACATCTAGACAAACGACAGATGTGGCAAAAAATCGACTGCTAGGGTGTGTGATGAAGATGAACTGAGGAATAATTGTTGTGGGAATAAAACTTTTTTTGAATCCTTTTTGGGACTTTTGTAGCTTTATTACTGCAATTAATTAGTTTTTTTTTTGGTAGCTGTTACTAATCAGTTTTTTTTGCAATATTGTAATTTATAAATTATATATTTATAAATATAATTTCAAAAGAACTACTTACAACTGTGCATATGTTGGAAACTTTTATATACATTATATATAAAAAAATGAGAGAGATTTTTCAATAACTGCTACAAATTATTTAGTAATTGCTACAAATTAGCGATAATTGCTATAAAATATGTTTGAAACTGGTATGAATTATTTGGTGACTGCTATGAATTATCCCATAACTGCTATGAATTATTCAACAACTGCTGGGAACCTTTTTCGGTAAACGCTTAAAGCTTTTTTGGTAATTATTTGGTGTGAATTGTCTGTTTCTGCTCATGTGAAAATAGCATGTTCGGGTTCAGGATGGGTCAGATGCAGCTGGTCCTGGATCAGCATCAAAAGGGCATCGTTTTGGTTCCTCGGTTTAAAGGACATGATAGTCGTGCGGTTGAAGCTGTCAGCAATACTAGACGACTCCCTGATGTGTTTTCTTTTAAAGTGTACTGCGCAATCTGTTACGACCTAATCATCCAGATATTTGGCTTCGATGCTGTGAACACCCCGTGGTGCTGTTGCTCAGTCAGATGTGAGATGTGCTTTCTGAACCTGCCCCAGCACGCTGCCTGATATGTGGCTCCAATAACTTTGGTATGAGGGCGAAGCAAAACAAGACATTAGAAAACATGGCATGGTCCAGGCATTATTTTGCACGTTGCATAACATCTAAACGGGGAAGGAGATTTTGGTTTGTTTCTCTGTTGTTCCCTCTGCAGGCGAGGCCGTCGTCTCCTGCCGCAGCCTCTGACACTGGGGCGTCCAGGCAAAAACTCGTCTTGGCTTTGTATTTAGAATCTCACATGAGGAGACCCACAAAGGGACTGATAAGACTAAAAGATCTTTTCTGGCTGGCGAGAGTCCAGACCTTTATTTCGCCACCGACAAAGAGCACATGCTGCCACACAAATTCACTTTTCAATTTCATCTGATGGAAAAAACATTATGGCCTGACAATGCCACGGTAACCAGGCAATTCGACCCAGCAACACGCAGTAGTAATAACCAGGGAGCTGAATGGCTTCAGGCTCCATGTATTGATTTTTTCCGCTGTCAGTTTGACAATATTTGTGTCTTTCCGGGCAGGAGGGGCTTTTTCTTTTTTTTTTTTTTTTTTTTTTTTCTTTTTTTTTTTTTTTTCTTTTTCTAGTGCTGCTCAGCTGATGTGGGTATTTGCAGCTTTCGTACTAAAGGCACAAGCTTCCAAAAGGCTGTAGCTGGTCAGGAGCCCTCACTGTCAGACATTGTTCTCCATGGGGAGGTAAAGATGAGCTCTGAAATGAAAGAGTTGTTTTTGGTGATGCTTTAACCTTGTAGGTCTTAGGTCCTTAATTATGAGGCTTATTATTTAATATCTGTTATGAAACTCATAAGTATGTAGGTTGGTTAAGCGGGGTTGAACCTAAATGTGGGGCCAGGGGTGGATCCCTAAAAGTCTAGAAAACTACTAATATTTACTGAAGTACTTCAGTATTGGGCCTTTTTTTGATTTGTCAAAATGGCCTAGCTTGCTTTAAGGGTGCAACAGTCTGTTGTGACAGTGACATGATGCAAAAATGGGGATGAGTCTCTGCATCTTTGGGAAAGTAGATTCCAATTATGGAAAATAATGTGGTTGTGTTGAACTTGACTGGCACATTGGTTACCTGGTTATATTGGTTAACAGTAGCAACCTGCAGTTTTATTGGATGAATGATTCACTTGTAGCATTTCTGACATCCTGACAGCAAGACAAAACCCTTAGACACTTGTGCTCAGTAAGAGGAACCCTTGTGGTGATCCAGGTTTCTTCTTCTTTCAGCTGCTTCTGTTTAGGGGTCGCCACAGCGGATCATCCAATTCCATTTCTTCCTGTCCTCTGCATCTTCATCCTTCACACCAACCACCTGCATGTCCTCTCTCACCACGTCAGTAAACCCCCTCTTCGGTCTTCCTCTTTTCCTCTTTCCTGGCAGCTCCATCTTCAACATCCTCATCTCTCCTCTGGACATGTCCAAACCATGCAATCTCACATCTCTAGCTTTGTGTCCAAAACATCTAACCTGAGCATGACGAATAAACAAATAAAACACTGTCATGGTTGGAATATTTTAAACTCAGACCATATCTTTTGCATGGGAGTAACATAACCCATTTAAAAGAAAACAAGTCAGAAGTATCAATCAGCATCCCACCCCAGCACCCTCATGTCATGGGCCACCCTCATCCTCAGGATGAGCATATTACTGCACCCGTAGCCGGTTGCAACCTTTATTGGGAAATATTTTAATACGTCTACTGCTTTCAGTGTAGAGTGAGGATGCAATGAAATCTAGCTTTCAACCTAATTAGAAATGACATGGTGTCCCGAATTTTATTTATTTATTTTTGAATGTTTCACACAATGCACATTTACATTAACGGCATTTATCAGATGCTCTTATCCAGAGCGACTTCCATTACCTAATTACAGGAACAGTCCCCCTGGAGACACTCAGGGTTAAGAGTCTTGCTCAGGGACCCAGTGGTGGTAGTGTCAGAGGTCATTCGAACCTGGGAACTCTTGAGCCATTGGTCCATAGACAAGTACCCTACCACTAGACCACCAACACCCTACCTCAGGGCAACCTTCTGGTGAGGGAATTGAACCCACAATCTTCCAATCCGGGGCAACTCCCTAACCACTAGGCCACCGCTGCCCACCGTTTACTTTAACCATGCTTCAGAGCACAGTTAAAGTGAAATAATGAGCCCTTTGCATGTTCCGGTGTATTCAGTTTTCTGGTGCTGTGGAGCAGATGCTGATACTGCCAGGCCCACCTCAAAAAGCTGTTTGAGCACCTCGGGTAATATGGCCTTCAGTTTAATGAACATGGAAAGTTGCAGATTGACGTTATTAGCTTTGCCATCTCTGACAGCCTGATTTCTTTTCCTCTGCTGGTGTTAATTAAAAAACATCCTCCAGCCAACTTATGAAATAATATTGAAATTAAGTGAATTTAAAACTGTGCTCCTTTTTCTCTTGCACTCGTGTCATTTTTGCTCGAGGATGCAGAAAAAAGGCAAAATTGCACACAAAAAGTGGAGAACAACAGGCGGTGACAGCTTGTCTCGTTAATATTTTGGCCATATTTTCACTCGAATATATTCCCTGACCTACATTTACTCCCCCTCTTCTCTCTGTTTCAAACCTCAGAGGCAGTCAGACCGCTCTCATGTCTTCCACTGGGGTCACATTTCAGTTGTACGGTTTTTCTGACCTTCTGACATTTTGGCACTGGAACAGTGTTCAGTAGGGGTGAAAACCTCAGACCAGGATTGCCACTAAATAAATGAATTGGATTGTGAAACCTCAGCTTTTGTCAAAAGGAATCCAGGTTGGATTTCTTTGTTCAGAATCAGAATTATAATTATAAACATATAAATGAGGCAATTTATAATGTATCGTGTTTCTTAGTGTTTGTACTTTAAAATTATTATAAAGAATGCGTTTTTGGCTAAAAACGGCATGTGTTTTCCATTTTAACTGGTTTATAATCAACTCCAGCCTTTCAGATTCAGTGCAGTCGAATCATGACCCTCAGATTTCGTATAAAATGATGCTTTTTCGCAGCACTGTTGTCCGGCAAGGTGAAGGATGTACATGATAGCTGTTTAAAGGCCACCACCTCATCTCCAGCTACAGGCCTTGCTGCACTGACCAATGCCTCGCTCTCAGAGATTGGATGGGTACACCATCCCTCTGCTTTTGGATCATCGGTCAATCTATTTGGCAATACGTTGCTTGGCAACAGGGTGACAACCGCGCCTCCTTCATAATCTCCCAAATGACTGGTCGGTTAGCATTCACTGACCGTAATCAATCTGTGATGACAGAAATCAATACGTCTTCCATTGTGTTCTTTTGAAAAACTGGCCCGACTTGCATATAAGCAACCTGATTTGTTTGGATGTCTGGTGGAAATTGGCTAAAACAAAGCAGCTGGATAACTTTAAGGCATTTCTGTCCAGTAGGAAGAGAGCTAAATACATTCTTATTAACCTGTTCTCACACTGGCTGATGCTGAGTTTCTATGGAACAAGAGTATTGGCAAGCCAAATTGCAACACATTTCACTGAAATTCTGTTGATGTTACTGATAGAAGGAACTGATGCACAGTACCATCACCATCCAACTCTGGCGGAACGATATTGGCAAAATATCCACTTGCAAAACAATATTTTGAATGATGTTTTGAGTTACTTTATTTCGGGCCATACTGTTAATTCACAAGGATTGAATGGTTAGATACCTGTCAGTATTAGATAATGTGAGATATATTTAAATTTGCAGCCCTGGTGATGTTAAAGTCAAACACATTCAGATACAAATAAGCGTAAAATGATGACATTTCATGCCTTGCCTTTTTCTAATATGCTAAAATCGTTAAACTAATAGAAATTGGTCAATAGAATTAGTAGAAAAATGAAATTTTTCATTGTGTGCACTGTAGAGGACGTGTCCTTATTTTGTTAACAGTGTATCTTTAGGTTTGGGACGGCATCCGTTCAGCTTGGAGAACGGAGACCTGTCTGCTTCTATAACGATGATGAGTAACGCTCCAGTTTTCTTACAGAAGCCCAGGCTGATGAGAGCGGTGCAAATGGGTGTAATTGCAATTTGGCCTCTCTTGCGTTCTCTCTCTCTCTCTCTCTCTCTCTCTCTCTCTCTCTCTCTCTCTCTCTCTCTCTCTCTTTTTTTCTTCTCTCTCTCTCTCTCTCTCTCTCTCTCTCTCTCTCTCTAATTAAAGACACTTAATGGTAATGATGATGATGGAGAGAGCAAGAAAAGGGCATGGCCGGCCTCGCCACCGCCGTTAGCGTTAATGCCACTCTAGGATTGGACGGTCCAAGGACTGTAACTGCAAAGGCGCGACTCGGTCTGTCTGTTAGGGAAGGGTGTATAGAAATACAGCGGTTGCCATGTGGACAGGCTGTGCGTTTCAGCAGTGAGGGTCAGGGCAGGATCTCACCTCACTCGGTACATTTTTCAATCGCCAAAGGAAATGTCAATAGCATCAGAAAAGGGCTTAACTGGAAAGGGTAAAGAGATCCGATCAGCACCAGGCTTTTTTTTTTTTTTTTTTTTTTTTTTTCCCCCCCCCTCTCTTTTGCATATTCATATGCCACCCAGGCTAATTTGAATATCATCTAAAAAAAGCAGAAGATAAGCCCTCGGCTCTTGCCTGGTAGAATAGGAGCAGAATAGGTGAGGAGGAGGGGTGCAGGCTCAGCATCACATTAAAGTGATGGTTCCACAAATACAATTACACAGCTTCCCTCTAAGCTGAGGCGTAGTGGATCAGGACATGTTTGGAGTGTTTGCCTCTTTTGGTTTTGCGATGGAGCTGCAAGGCACATGTAACACTAATTAGCGTGGTGCAGACTGCATGCCTAGGTCAGCACGTACTTGCCTTTAACTACACTGAGTTGTTAGTAACCTATTAGTAATCTCTAATAGACTAGCTAATGTGATTACTGATGCCACCTGATCTACTGTTATCTGTAAAAATGGACAGAAGCAAGTTTTAAATCCCTTTTTTTCTCATTTATATCCTAATAAACTAATACTCTATTACATCAATGTTTAAATCTATCTGTCCATACTGATTGATAGACTGTATGTCTGATATCTCCATACCTAAACGAGGTGTTTCTCTACCTTTTTGCTTCATGAGCAATTTAATAGACTCCAGCGATCTCCCTGATTAGGATAAGTGCCTCTGTTAATGGAGGGATGGATATTAAATTCAGCA
The DNA here is from genome assembly GCA_017165825.1 of Hepsetus odoe. NCBI lineage: Eukaryota > Metazoa > Chordata > Actinopteri > Characiformes > Hepsetidae > Hepsetus > Hepsetus odoe. The sequence goes on from CM029383.1 coordinate 20,454,978, forward strand.
GCTACGCAGTAACTGTGCATTAAGATGTGCAGCAGTGTATTAGACGTCTTTACAAATAGAAGACTAACAAAGCCTCATTTGACCAAGCTGCTTTCTTTTCTTTGCTCGAAACACTCCTACGTTTATCATGGCAGTGTAAATCATCTCCATACATTTATTTACTGTCAGATAATTGTGGTGATTGACAGGCCGGCTTGATTTAATTCATTTGAGGTGTAAAACCGTTCAATTGGGGTGTTTTTTCTTTCCTCTGTTCTAGTCATTCGTTTAACTGTCTCTCTGCTTTCCAACATAACTCGATCAAGCTGAATCCATAATTATAAGGCCAAAAGCTTGGCCCCTGCGCCCCCATCCCCCTGCCCTCGCTGCTGCACATGTCGTATGCGCCTGTGGTTAAGCGCCACCATGCATAGTAATAACGCTGCTGTTTCAGGCCTGACATTAATAAGGAGCACCAGCTGTCTCCTTGCGTGATTCATAAGCGCTCTCCGTGCCTTCCGATGAACCTTCGGAGATCCAAACGGCGACCCGATGCTACACCGCTGCAGCCCATCCGCTCTGTTTATGCTTTCCATTATTCGTTTTTGTGGCTTTGTGGATTCGTTTGCTTGCCTTTTCCCTTTCAGATATCGATCCCTTTTAAAAAGGCCTGCTGCTCGTGTTCTCACTGGCAATCATTTCCTTGGAGTTTTCCTCTCCCGAGTTTTCTTCCATTACTCCCAGCCGCTTTATTAGTGTAGCTTGGCTTTAAATATTTAAATAGGGACTGTTTGGTTCCATTGTTTATGCCTTCAGATTTCTTAACAATAGCTCAAAGAGACGACAGGTTTCAGATGTGCAAATGCTGGTGCTGCTGTTCATTCTACATCTTAAATTCATTGAATGTTTGATTAGTCTTTTTGGCTTGAGGCCTTGAGCTTAAAGGAACACGCCAGCGGTTTCCCATCTCGCATCTTTATCTGCTGCATCCATGTCTTAGTCAATGACCACAGACAACAGGTTCGTTCCTTTTCCCTGTAAAACAAAAGGAAAAAAGTTGACTCAAACCCCACTTAGAAAAGAATTGCTGTTGAAGAGTCTCCCCAATGGCTTCTATTTTATGTACAAATGGAGAGAATCATTTTTTCTGCCCTTTTTGTGAGCACAGGAATATGTTTCTTTGTGGTGATGCAACAGATTCAGAGCGAGATTAGGCTGATAAATGTGGGAGGTTCCTTTAATGTTGGCTCTCGTGGTAGGGCTGCCGTCTCCACATCAAATGCATTGAAGAGCCTCTCAGCTTGGGCTCATTATCTGCACACAACAAATGTTTACCGACAAAAGCCGCCACTTTCTCTTTACCATTTAACGTCCCTCTTTTTCCTTTTTTTTTTTTTTTTTGCTGCCTCTTCTGTTTTAAAACCCTTCCAAATTGGGTAATAAGGCATCGCCTGTTGTTTGAGGCAGGAGCTCAGATGTGTAAGCTTCTTCTCGTTCGTCTTCTGGGCGCACATATCGTCGCCAACCATCTTGTAGCACTCTTCTTTAAAATGAAGTGCTGCTAATGGCTGCATCTTCATGCTTGTAAGGCCCCTCTTCCAGGACTTAATGCTCCGCAGAAATGCCCGAAACTGATCTTTAATGTGATTCATGAAGTATTATTAGCGTCGCCTGCTCTCTAGCTGATGGTCCATGGTCTTTTCATTTTAGCTGGTTTTAAGCATTGAATTGTTCATTATTGCAAGGCATGATTGCATTTCATGCTAAGCTCCTTTTCAATTTCCTCTTCATGTGAACTGGTTAGACAGTACAGACAGCTTGTAGGCACATTAGAAACTAAAGCTACAATCATTACTTTAAGTCGCTCTAAACACACGGCAGTCTCTTTGTGCTCAGAGTCAATGCTTGTCATGTTGAAAAAAATGTATTTTTAATCTTTTTAGGCTTATTATTAATGACTGGCTTTGGGGATCGGTTCACATTGTGCAAAAAAAAATTAAAAATAATCTTTGGTTCCTCATAGCTGTCATCCATTGTGCCACATTGTGAAGTATTCCTTTAGCCTGGACGAGATAAACCAGAAAAGTGCTCTCAGTTTACTGCTGCTGGTGTCAAGTGTCTGAGTAATATTCCATCAGCAGTGAGCCCTCAGGGCTTTGTAGGCCTTCAGAGACGTCCTGTTGATTAATGTGAATTGCATCTGAACTCTGGGGGTGTTGTAGTATCTGTGTTTGGCTTGGAATCAAATGGGTTAAAATCTTGAAACAGTAAAGCCAGGTTGCCATGTGTGTGTATGTATGTATGTATGTATGTATGTATGTAATATATTCATAGATGCAAGAAACCTGTTTTGAGGTTGGTAAGATCCTCAGGCTCTGGACTGAAGTCCTTCCACGTCATCATTGTTTCTTTTATGGATTTGGTGAGAAGTAATGTCACGCTAGGCCTTCTGGGAGCTCTACACGACTGTGGATATGAGGTGTAGAACAGATTTCAGTCAGTTCTGGGAAGCAGCAGCAGCAGCTCTCTGCCGGATCTCTTTACTGAAAGAGCCACTGTAAAACTGATGCATACAAGCTCAAATATATGTTACAAGCCTCAAAAGAAATGTATGAAGTTCAAAGGCCTCTGTTTAATATAGAATGGCCAGAAATGTTCACCAGAGATCACGAAGAGCCAACATGCCATTATTAGCATTGTTTTTTTCAATTTTGACATTAATGACCCAAACTGGATGCCTAATTTTAAGAGTCCTGGTTTGACACCATTATAGTAGTAGTTTTTAAAAATTTCTTTTAATTAATTATTTGCAGAAAACAAAGTTTATGTGTCACCTGTTATTTTGGAGCACCCAGAGAGAAGCTTCTCCAGAAATGCCTGACTATCAAGTTCAAACAAGACCAATGGATGGTTCATATTTTACCTGTAGGCTGCAAGAACAGATGTTGGGTCCACTCGCCGTTTTAACAGTGGTTTTCTTTTTTTTTCTTTTTTTTTTTTTCTGGTTTCAGTGGGCATCTGAAGAGCCTCCCGCTTCTGCATTCACGTGTGGCCGTACTACCATGAGCAATTCCACTCCATCCACAGGTACAGGTCATCTCAGTCACACCCCACAGACCTATAAACACAGGTTTTACCTCATGGCTCCCTGCTGCTCTTTGAAATCTGACAGCACCCCACTGCTTGGACTACCACTCATAATTACAGTCAGTGTTGTATCTAGAACCTCTAGAAGGCCTAGAGTGACATTTATCCTCAAGAGATCGGTTACTCCAAATTGAAATGCAATAAGCTCCGTTGCCACCATCTCTGTATAGCTCTTGAACCAATAGCAAAATAAACTTTTATTCACCCAAGAAAAAACTCTAATCCGATGGTTTTATGTTGGTGATTTCATGAATTTGAACTTATTTCCCAACAAAATGGACAGAGAATGGGTAGTTATGTTTTTAATTTTAAGAACTGGGTGAAATGTTTAGCCATATAGTGGTCAGAATGTTTTTGAATCAGAGTTCAAGTCATTTTTCTTTTTCTTTAAATAGTTGCCATAACTTACATTTTTTTACATTTATTGCAGAATTTGTTTAAGTGAGGCTTAAAAAGGCAAAGCTTCAAAAAAAAAAAAAAATTCAAAACAAAAATAGTTTTCACATTATTTGGGTCTTATATACATATAGTTCAACAGCATAGTTCTTGATATTTTGCCAAAAGTTTGCAATAACAGCTATGGAAGAATACATTTAGGTCAGACGGTTACCAGGCTCTTTATCAGCACATAGAGCCGTGAGAACAACACTGAACTGCCTGTGTTAGATGTTCTTCCACAAGTCTTTTATTTTTGAAATTAGAAAGGAAAGTGGGAGATTTTTAAGCAGCCTGCCACCACCTGCTTTGCTTTGTTGAAGTGTGAGAGTGTGTGTGAGCAGTGGGGAAGGTACTGGCAGTAATTAGAGTGGTGTGTGTGTGTGTGTGTGTGCGCGCGTGTGTGTGAGCGGCCCTGGCTGGGTGGCTTTGGTTATTTGAAGAGCCGAATGGGACGCAGGGGAAAGCTGAGCTTAAGGGCAAGATGAGCTGACCCTGACTCAAGCCTGCCTGCACTCAAGTGTCAGAAATGACTCTCTCTCTCTCTCTCTCGTCCAGTGTGTGTGCTGTGCTTGAATCAGTGTCTTAAAGAGGAGTAAACAACAGTCTGTAATATGTTTTTGAAGGAGCAACACAGTCTCTATTATCTTCCACGGCCCCCGGCTCTGTGGATGACCGTTCAGAACACTCAGATGTTTTCTAAATTTAGAGTTTGATCTGTTCGTGTTCTTTTCGACCCAAGATTTATTTCACTCCAGGCCTTTCAATTGATTAAGCAAAACAATAAGAAGTTTGAGAGGCCTCCTGCACTAGCAGGCCAGTCCCCCCCCACCCATGCGTGTGCAGTTGTAGTCCATTTGCAGCTTCAATTTGAAATGTTTGGCTACAGAAAGCTGGTGTTTATTATTTTCTGTTAGCTGTTATGACGCTAATAGATGTTTTGGGCATTTGATTAAAAGTCCAGTTCAGAATCTGTTGCTTTTGGTCAGGCTACACTGTAGGCCCACACTTTTATTTTCAGAACATATTACAGATATTTTAAACAAATGACTGATTTGGGCGTGTACGATACACATTGTAAGTGCAGTTGAATGTGAGTGATGAGTGTGAGCACAGATTCACAGCATCCTTTTCCCAGCAGCTTCTCAAACAGTTCCGTCTCGTTTGCTGGACACTCATTTTGAAGTCGTCAGTCCAGCTCGTCCAATGCAGCTCAATTGGACAAAGATCTTGAGATTGGGGGAGGCCTTTCCTTTTGACTGGATTTACTAATTTGGGCACAGATTTGAACAAGGCTCCATGTTTCTACGCAGAATCAACACCACCTGCGCTTTTGTGGCTGAAATTCCAACACAAAGTGACTGTTTAAAATTTGTATTCTCAAAGAAATGTAATGGAGACATATCAGGTAGTCCCCCGACAGTCACTTTTACATTTATTTGAAAGATTTCCAATATTTTCTTGCAATAAAAGTCTGAAAAAGTGATTAATTATTGTTATTTCTTCAATCCAAGCCCGGCCTAAACTTGTAGTGTGCCTGGAGTCCTCGCACATGACCTTCACCTCCAGCTAGTGTATCAGTGTTTGGGTTAGGCAATGGCCTTCTCCTCTATAGCAACTGAATGGCTCCCCCTGAGAGACTTTGCTAAATTGTTCTATATATTTAAAAAGCTGAAAGGCTGAGGGAGCCTCAGCAGAGCTAACCTTGAGAAACAGAACAGATAAGACTAGAGTTCATCCCCAGCTCTGATCATAAGGTCAGTGCTTTCTGGAGGAGATGGAAATATGAGGCGAATGGCCTGCTCTGGCAGGTGGAGGTAATAGGGGTAATAATTTTGATAGCAGGCATCTGTCCTTTTACCCGGCCGGCCTGTCTAGACTCTTAGTTTGCTTCAGTTAGAAACGAGGCATGTGGGGATGTGGTTTTTGTGGTGCAGTTTAGAGTCTGGATACTCAAAAGAAGGGAATGACTGCATGTTTCGGTTACTTTTTCACAAGATCCTAATGGCTGATTGGGGTTAATAGCTAACGGAACTCCAGAACCATTCTAGGCAAACGGAGACTATCCACCTAAAGCTGAATTATTATTATTATTATTATTATTAGTTTTTTATTCCATTTTTGTTTTTATATTAAAAATATCCAGCAACTAATATGTCAGATAATAGCACATATGTGATTGTATTAATGTTTTCATCTTCTTCTGCAGATCTATCTGAATATAATAAGCTGAGGTTTGAAAATGTTTTTGTCATCATTTGGTTGAAATATACCAGTTTATCTAAGAGTCTTCCCAGGGTGCTGCTGTCTCAGGTTTCAGCCCATGATGGAGAGATTGTGAGCCCTGGTGAAGTTGTTTATTAATAGAGTAGTAGGGATAATCTCAGCCATACTGGGAAAAAATGCACGTCTTTATTTTCGGGCAAATGGCATATCGATCAGGCTCTGCAATGTTGATGCATAAAAGGAGTGTGCTGCCTTTTGTCTTATATTACACAGAGTCCGGGTACATCTTGTATACACCCTCCTCCATATCATTGGGAGGTCTTGATCCACCTTGTCGAGCACACACAGATTCACACTTCATCTCGGTCTACAGGGACCACACTTCCAGATTCATACAAGAAGTGTTTTCTGCCCTGTCTGATCTGACACACTCTTGGCTCCCTTGAGCGAGGATGACAGCAAACCCCCACCTGCACCTTGAGTGGGGGGGATACGAACCCTAGCTGTATCAGAGCGCTAGAAGCTGATAGGACAGGTTTGACTTTGGGGTCTGCATGTGTGACGGGGGATGAAAGCAGACAATATGAAGAGGGAATTGTCTCACTAAAGGCCAGCTTCTGAAGATTGGATGATATAAACATTGCTGATGCCTGGTAATAAAGTGATGCAACATAGACAGCCTGCCACAGATTCCCAAGTGTCTTAGCAACGGCCTTACGCTAGCAAGACTGCAGCTAAAGCCAGCCATCACTCACTGATCCTCTGAGACTGAATCCAGGAGAAAAAGGTTTGATTCTCTTATGGCTTTTAAAGGGGACCTGTGATACTTTCCCCAGAACAGGATCTGTTATGTAAAGTGCTGGATTTGCACCCAGCTGTTCGTGGTAATGCTGGACCACAGGACACATTAACATCACAATGCGTTTATTAAAAGGTTGCGTTATTTCATGGGAGTGGAATGGACTGAAACATTCATTCATTTCATTGGTGGAAATCCTGGGTCTATCAGTAACCAGAAACCATGCAGGGCACAAATATTACTGACGATATAAACTGCATTCACTTCTGATTCATACTTGATTAAATCACTCCGCAGGTCACCAGACTGTGAAAATTACACACACACACACACACACACACACTTAGAATTCATACCGGATTAAAATCCATTCTGTAGTTATTACTGTCTGATTGTAAAATATTGGATTTAAAAACTACAATTATTACCGTCAGAATTTAGAAACTACACAATGCTGATTCATACTGGATTAAATGCACTCAACAGTTTTCCATTTTTTTTTCTGTCCCACTGAAAACACTTTCACAGTAAGATCTACATCCACTGAAGTGAAGGTGACTATTTGTCATTGTGAAGCCCAGCACAGCACACATTGCAGCAGAGGGCAGCCAAAGCACCCGGAGAGCAGAGATGGGGATGGTACCTTGCTTAAGGTCTGGGGTTTGAACCAACATCCTTCCAATCCTGGGGCCTAGTCCACTAGGGCCACCGCTGCCCCACATAAGTAGAACCCCCAACGTATACCAGATTAAAATCACTTCACTTCAATTATTACCATTGGACCGTAAATTACACACCACATTTATATTTATTTTCTTGAGCCATAGGTCCGTAGACACTACATATTCATACTGGATTAAATGAAACTGAATTTAATTGCAGAAAACCGATGTTAAATTAATGCAGCTCTAGTAGCGTATATATTTTGCATTCATATTGTAGTAGATCATATCATATTGTAGTCTATTTTCTACACAAATGTGACCGACGTATAAATTCACAAAGATCTGAATCTTTCCCATCACAATCAAAGGCAGAAAAATAACCTGGTCAGACTTATTGCTTCCCATCACACTTGACTTGGCATGCGTATCTCTTTGGTCAGCCTTAGGCAGCAGGTCAGTAGCAAATATAGTTTGATTGTAAATTGTTTTTACAAGTAGGAATATGAACCATCAAGCCAGCAACCAATCTCAGTTGAGCAATAAGACTTGCAGTGTAAATTAAGCTTCAGCATCTGTGTTTTTCCCCGTCACTGCTTTTGGTGGAGTTGGTGCTTGAGCAATCCTGTAACCTTACAGCTTCCTCTTTCTGTAGCGCTGCTAAAAGCAAACCACTGTATTTGCTACATTGTATGCCCAGAGTGATCATTAACGTCTGTGGTGTTGTTTGTGCAGTCTCAGTTCACATGCTCTGTGTTTGTTCAGGACGGGTCAGAACGCTTGTAATTAATCAGCAAATGCAGTGTCCACCCCCCCACCCCTGTCCCAGAGACAAAGGTCCTGCACATAAAATGGACAAAACATGAAGCCAATCACGGCGGCCAGCTCTGATCTACAAATCACCTCAAGAGAAGGAGCTAGTTTTCTGCTTTCTGACCATCATCAATATATCTGATAAGTCCCCCTTAAAAATGCTTCATGAAACCAGCCCTGCCATTTTTATAGCCCACAGTAAGTCACACTGTGTCCTAAACCATGTCCACAGGCCTGCTACACCTTGGTGACGAGCTGGATACATCTTGAGCAGATTGGGAGATGACGACTGGTTTTCTGTGTGTGTCTTTAGTTGTAAATGAAGGAAGGCTCCAATTTGGTCTCCAATCATGTCTGTCCTGATCAAATACCTCTGGGATCAGTGCAAAATGGTTTGTTTAAAGGAGGAAATCCAAAAAACATGCCAACGGTTTGCATAATGTTAATGGCCTGCTTTTCGCTTTTGTTTTTAGTTATTGGCATTTTGTCGTTTTATTGTTTCTGACTGAACTATTCCTTTAAAATCTGTTTGGTCTTGAAAAAGCCTGCGGCCTGTTTGATTCAGATGGGAGGGATGCTCTAATCGCATTAAAGCACACAATAAGATTTGTTAACGGCACAAACTGGACGAATTACCGTGCCGAAGCCAGATGCCTCGATAGGTCATGTGTATGGTCGCCATGGTAACGCAGGGTCATTGAGGGAGGAGGAAAAAAAAAACGGGCCAGTTGTCGGCGCTTTCCCGGCCGCCTGCTGCTGTGTGTCAGGACGGCTGTCTCTGAGAAACAGCGAGGGTCCGACTGTCACGAAAAATGACTCACTTCACACCGAAATGAACCACAGGAGTGTGTGTCTGTGTGTGTGTGTGTGTGTGTGTGTGTGTGTGTGTGGAGAGAGAGAGAGCGCGCGAGAGATCCATTTTTATGAAGAATGTTTTTTTAAGGCCTGTCATTGAGCTGGATGTTTGGTTATTTTTGTATTTGTGTTTTGTCTGCGTCTGCCTCCAACTCAGATCAATTTTATACCAACCAATAATCAGGAGCGGCCAGAAGCTGTATATTTAACCAATAAAGCCTTATTCCTCTACTCAGTTCTTTCTTTTTCTCTTTTTTTCCCCATTCTGTCTGTCTTTCTGTCTGTCTCTCACTATTACTGACTTTCCACCTCTCTCTCTCTCTCGCTCGCTCGCTCTGTTGTGTTTTTTTTTTTCTCTGTCTGTTTTCTCTCAGCATGTGGTAGGCTTCTCCTTCGTCCTGCGTTTACTTGTTATTCTGGAACGGCCTTGTTAGTTCCCTGTTTTAATGATCGTCTCTTCCATGCTGGAAGCAGAAGACGCGTCATGGGCGGGAACGCTTGTTTGTTGTTAAAATATCTGCGTCCCCTGCGATGCTGGAAAGGAAAGAGCCAGGTTTTATCCGTTTGCCTGGTCTTGAAAGTAAGTAAGGAGAAGTAAGGAAGCAGCCTGATATTTTTGGAGAAAATGAGCCAATAGCTTTTCTGATTCTGGACTCGAAAAATGCCCATTGATGGTGTGGGTAGGTAAATGGGTGGGTCTTCGTGTGTGTGTGTGTGTGTGTGTGTGTGTGTGTGTGTGGTTTTCTTGTAAGAAAATCCTGTTTTGTGTGTTTCTAAAGCACACTGCCCTCATCTTACACACTGCTGTGATGTCATGGAAGGATCGTCCTGTACTACTGTGGATTTGCATCCCTTTATCAGAATTTGCCTTTTAGTCCAGCTGGGAGACGGGCACTGGTTCTCGGGCCAGGTCCTGGAGCGGTTCTCTCATGTCCTGAACATTGTAGTGTTTCTTTACATGAAGTGCCCTTAATCTGATACCAGGTGTGCCAGAGAGTGAAGTAAAAGAATGGTTCTCCATCTAATTTATCCAGAAATAGCACGCACTGTTTCTTCCAGTGGGGTAGCAGAACATTTAAGACTTTTGAGCATGAGAGCGCTGAGGTTCCGAATCTAGTCATATCTAATGGAGTGCTACACGTTGTGACCTGTTGCACACCTCTCCGAGAAGCTCCCATTCCTGTTCCTCTGCCTGCTTAGGGGTTTTCTTCTGGAGGGCGAGTCCGAAACGGTATGATTACTCTCTTCAGACCAGGTTTAGAAGGAAAACCTCACAAAATGATAACTTAGAATGGAAATATATAGTTCCACAAACGCAAACACCTCAATGCATACAAATTAAGACAAAAAATTATTAGAGACAACAAAAACTATTAGAAAAGCTATTTATCAATGCATTTTTACCAAAATGGGTTATTCTTATGCACTGTTTGTAGCCAGGTTCCCACCAGTTCCCATCCCATTTCTCACCATTACAAAACTTGGAATATGTGGCAAAGGCTCTATTTACACTTGCCGCTACCATCCAGTGACTGTGAACGGATTATGGTGATTGGATCATCGTCCAATCTGGACACAGTATGTTTTTACTTGCTCTATTTAAGTACATTTGCTGGATCCAGTACTGGAGGGATCTTTCACCAAATTTTACTGAAATGATCAAATACAGCTGATGTTTGTGGTGCAGCTAGATTTTACAGAAATGTTCTTTTGCAAAGAAAGAAAAGTCAGAGTTAGATTAGATTCAAAATGCGTATGTGAGGTACCGTTGGACAGAAAGTTCAAAATCACAACCATGCTTTATCTTTCACAGTCATAGATTTGAATTCAGGTGGGTAAAATAAGTAAATCGGAGAAGGGCAGTATGGTTTTAAAAGTTGTGGGAATAACTCACATGACATTAGACCAAACCGGCACAATGTTTGTACACACAGCTCTGTACGGCCCCATGATCAAACTGGCTAGACCTTAACATTCAGATTAAAAACTCAGTTAAACTTTTATTTGCATGGAGGCTCATCACCGTGTACACTCAATGCCAGGTTTAAACAGTGCCACGTTAAACCAATCACATGTGGCCAACGTTTTCAGGAAGGGTTGGTTGTTACTCTCAGGATCCTACTGCTTTGCTTTCTTACTCTGGGAAATAAGTTTTAGGGTGAAACGCCCTACACAATGACCTGTACCAGCACAGGCAGTTAGCTGATGATGTTTGAACAAATGGCTTCTGAATATTTTATGCTGTTGTGGGCATTGTGAGCCATATCAGCTGCTTATGTCCCCTCTTACTCTGCAGTCCTATCACTCAAAATCCCGATACTGCGTGATTACTTTTTTAAAATCTGAGCTACATGCTCCTTATTTGAAGATCAGATTAGAAAACAGGTGCAGAGTGCCAATGTCCATATATTAGAAATAAACACACCCATCAGTTCATTCAGAAGTGGATCTCCAAACCTCTGGAGCGGGGCTGAAACACAAACCCGGCTCTAGTTTATGAATCCGCTAGCATTAGTAATTTCAGCCCCAGCACACTGGTCCTTCAGACTGAGCTGCTGTACTTCCCACTGCCTCTCCCTCTGCCTCATATGACTGACCCCCTCCAGCACTAAGCCTGAGAAGGAGGAAGCGGTGTGGAGTTTCAGTGCGTGCGGACCTGCTGGAGAGCAGGAGAAAAGCAGAAGAGGGAGGAGAGGAGGAGCAGAGGAGAACGAGTGGAAAGCGTGGTAGCCGTGCTGAGTGATGCGTGTCCACTCCCTCTGGAGTGCTGTGGCGCGGCATCCTGCTGACCGCAGCACTTTCTTTTGTGTGCTGCTGTGCCTCTTGGCCTCCACTCCTCGGCTGACAGGATTAACTGTGAAGTGTGTGTGTGTGTGTGTGTGTTGTGTGTTAGAGTGATATCAGCTCATATTCTCACTGTATAGCACACGGCCAAACAATTTGACAAATATCACCAATGGGATTATGGGTAATGCGGTGTCCGCCACAGCTGATAATGCATGCTTTAGCAATTTTTTTAAAAAGTATCTTGGCAGGTGAAAGTGCAGTGCATGTGCCCTAAATCAGTTTTTTTAAATTAATAACTGATAAGTAATATGTTGTATTAATGAATGAGCAAGAAATAGCCAAACAATCCAACAATTCTGGAAACTTTTCTAGCAAACTATTTTCTAGCAATGTTGTCATATTTTTAATATTGAAGCCTATTAGATATATTAAATTACCTTTTAGATGATTTGATTTGCCAAAATAAATAAATATCACATCTGTTGTAATTTAATTGCCTCTACACAAGCAGTGACTTTCCAGGGAGGAAGTAGAACTATTGTTTCTGTGGTTTTGACCTAATTACTGCAGAAAGTCAGTTTTGTTTGCAGTTGTTGGTTAAATCCCAGGGCTGTAAAAACACTGGAAGGTTTTAAAAAGGAAAAATAAGAGCATCAGCGCTTTTTGAGTCATGACAACTCAATCTGAAAATACCCAGTACAGTCAAGCAGCTTCTGCTGTGCACTTTTGACACTTCGCAAGTTTGTCTCTACTTATTTAATTAGTAACAATTAAAAAGCAATTAGCAGAGTAATCTACTGATAAATCTGGTCACTAAAATGTATTTTAGGCATGTTTAAGGCCTAATCTGAGCTCAAATCTGAAACATGCAGCGTCGTGGAGCACTTTGTTGGACAAAGAGGACTGTAAAGGACAGAGAAAGTGGCTTGATTCAGTTCATCAATGTAACAAAGATCAATAGAGTAACTGCTAATTTTGATGAATGAATGCTTATCAATAACTACTTGCAGATTCACTGAAATGGTTATTTTATAACCGAGTGATTTTAATCTTCATGTCCTTGTTTTTGCTGCAGTGTAAGAATGTAGAACCTCACGGTAAATGGATATGGCAAACACACTGTTCCTGTGTGCGTGTCTGTCTGTCTGTCTGTCTGCTGAAAACCTGTCGCTGGTCTGTGATGTGCCCCTGGAGATCATTCTGCGCCAAGCTCCACACAGTGGGCACTGTTTGCAGTCTGCCAGACTACATAAGCTTGATAATCCTGTAAGAAGCTTGTCTTATTGTGCTGGTGGGCATCAGAGGTGCTGCCCACTGGGTGTGGCATTTTTTGGTGTGTTTCTTTCTCTCTGTATTTCACCCACTATCTCTCCACATATGCTGCTTTAGTTTTTTATTTCAATGACTGTTCAATTAAATCAACAAGGTTTTTCTGCAATAAATGTGTTGATGAATAAACATTTTTAATCAAGTAGATTTCGTGCATTTGTGCGTGATCTTCTTGGTGAACTTGACTGTGTGTGGCAAAGGTTTTCACAGTTTTAGACCGTCATGCCCTTCAAGCTGCAACCAAGATTTGATCAGGATGTTTGTGGTTTGTATTTGCTGTTTGGAGAAGATGACATTTTCTCTGATGACTCATTTAGGACAGATAGCAAACCCCCTCATGAGTCAAAGTAGGACGATTTTTTAATCCATTGTTGCAGCAAGTTTCAAATTTCTGAAATGGGCTTGATGTCGGTGACAGCTGGTCTATACAGTCCAAGCCTCACTTCTAAAGGAACCGAAAGCAAGATCTTTTTCCTTCCGTCCAGGGTTTCAATCATTTTAAGGACCGAGGTTACGATTGTTGCTTTAAAGTTTCTGCTTTTACTTCTTAAAGGGCTCATACGATGGGGAACGTAACTGCTTTTTTAAACTGTAGACTTAAAAAAGCACTCAGCCAGTGACATATTTCTATACTGAAGCCACAATAACAAAATCAGTTTAATTCTAAGGGATAAGGAGTGGTTGGATAATTGTCATGTAAAGAAGAATTATGAGTTTTTGGTACACAAACCCCATGTTGATGTCATAAGTGGACCTCTGTGGGGGGAAAATAATAGAGTGCAATAAATATGTAGGATATGGGCCCTTCTTGAGTGTCTTCAAAGATTACTAATTTGTAACTGCACCGAAAGCAATGTAAACTGATCTTTGAGTGCACGAAGGGGTATGAAGACGGGCAAAGAAGTACAGTGGAAAAAGAAGTCCATGGGAGTTTCTGAACTGCATTTTGTACATCATTTCAACATGAATTAAAAAATGTTATTAACATGGTTTTCTCAGTTTTCATTAAAAAAATTTTTTTCCCATATACAGCTAATGGCAACGAGAGTAAAAAATACAAAGGAGACCGATCCCCCTGTGGCCCTTCTCGAGTCCTCCACGTGCGCAAGGTTCCTATCGAGGTCTCGGAGGCTGAGGTCATCTCATTAGGAATCCCCTTCGGCAAAGTCACCAACCTGTTGATGCTCAAAGGGAAAAACCAGGTAAACACCCCTGGGGAGCGGCACTCTCTTCCTGTTCGGGGATTTTGAATGGGTGCACCTCATTGAGGAGGCATCAAATAAGAGTCCATTAGAGCGCATTCATCCCTCCTTATCTTCTTGCTTGCTTCAGTTTTGACCTGTGACCCAAAAAATCTATTAAATAGTCTTTTTTAATAATGTAGAATTTGTGTGGCTGATTTAAGAAGAGTGTAATTTCACACCTTCACCTTCTGTCCCACTGGATAATTAACACAGTGCTACAACGTTAACTGAATCTTTCAGCCTCGTTGGTTTCTTTACCCAGCATGCAATGTTAAAATCAAATGCATTGTATGGTCACTGGGAATCCTACAGCAATAAAGAGATGGTCTCAATATAGACACTAATAAATACAGGAATCTTCAACTTCTTAGCAGTAACATTAGCTTTCGAGCTTCCTTCTGCATTCACCTGCTAGAAGGAGAAAAAAACAAAGTCTACCCTCCTCTACCTGCCCAAAAGCCCTTTAGGATACACCGTCGGAAGAGGGATTTCCTTGGCTTGAATTCTCACAATTCTCTCAAGAGACATCACAACAGATGAGGCAATGCTCTCAGTTTTCATTTTGACTGAACTGTAGAGATTAGTCATGAGCTGTTTATAGCTTTGAGTATTATGAGAACTTTGAAACTGCGTTAAGCAGTCATTCACACGTAAGGTTTTTAGCAGATTGAGATCGTCCAGAGTGAAGTACATCAATGCTTCGTAGTCCACATCTGTTCTTCATTCCTGTACTCGATGCATAAATCGATAACAGCTGATCAACTATTTTCCAGCTAAGTAAGAAACATATAAGTCAAATGAAGGTTACTTCAGCTTACTCCAAAAATTTGATCTTAAATGCATCCAAATGCCATCCACAGTGGTACAGTGGGTAGCACTGTCACGTCACAGTGAGAAGGTCCTGGATTCGATTCCCAGACGGGACAGTTTGGTTCTTTTGCCATTTGCATGATCTCCTTGCGTCTGTGTGGGTTTCCCCCAAGGGGCTCCCATCGTCCAAAGTTAAATTGCCCCCTTGATGTGTGTCTGCCCTGCGGTGGACTGGTGACCTGTCTAGTTAGCTTCCAATTTATGAATTCCATTTAGTTTTATAGCATTTCTTAGCATGAGTAATGGTTCCCTTGTGGATTCTTTGTTTTGGCATATTCATAGTGCCTATTTCCTCACGTCCTCGTTAGATGGAGGAGCCAAGGCACAGGCAAAGAGATCAAAGAAATGAGACGTACCCAATCGGTTGATGTTTTTGTGTCCGATCAGGTGCTCTCCTGCAAATCCCACCCTCATGTATTCACAACGGTGGAGTTGCATTTCTAGATTAAAGAGACTTTCTGGATGAGCCGAAGATCTGAGAGTCTGGTGCAGAACCGCTGTATGATCACGATTCATTTTTGTTTGATCACATCAAAAGCATAAATGTATTTATAGTTGACACGCTCATGCGAATCAGTCTCACTTCTCCACTTTATTCTGAACTGTGGCTAGTTCACTCATGTGGAAAAAGCTTTATATGGTGGTGTGCACTGCGTTTCAATAATTAAATTTGATGTATATCAAACTTTTTTTAATTGATATTACATTTATTTGTCAGTGAACGGGACAAACACTTTGCAGAAGAACCCATGGCATGCTGAGCTGCATGATTTTTCAGGTGCTTAGTTTTCTGCCACCTATTCCGGTTCATTAGCGATGCCGGGGAGGGGTGCATTCTTTGAAACACATCAAGGCCTGTTTAAAAAGAGCGCCTCATAAGAAGCCTGGTAAGAAGTGGAGTGGCCCTTCATATTCAAATGGGAGCAGGCGTTTAGACCTGAAAAGATGGACAGGTTTTCCCTCTTTGCTGCTGCTGCTGATGAATAAATTTGGTCATGCTCCATGGTTTGATTGGTCTTCAAAAGAGCCCATTTATTGTTGGCCTCTGAATCCATCACTCTCTCACACCTTGCTTGAGCAAGTTGGAATAATTCCCCTTTGTGCGGGCGTGGATGTGGATCCTGAGAGATTTTTCTATGATAGGCAAATTCAGATCCCCCTCGCTGTGCTCAGATGATGGTCTTTCATTTGCAATGATGAAACTTTGCCCTTTTATTTTCTTAATCGTGTCAGATTTATTTCTGATCAGAGGGCCTCCTGTTTGTCTCCGAGCTGCACAGCTATATGCTTCGGCACTGGTAAGCATGTGAGACGACACAGAAACATTGCAGAAGAGCACAAGGTGTCCTGCACCGTTTGAAAAGGGGTTCTGTTTAATAATTGTATATTCTGGCGCAACTAAAAGCTTTTAAATGATATGTATGAATATTAGAAAATTCTTCATAGGTTATCAGATTTTTCTCATTGTGGATGATGATTTTTTTTTTTATTTTTATTTTTTTTTTTTTTATACTGATTCCTAATTAGTAACTGGAACCAGTTCAGTGGCATCTTGAAAGAACAATGGTGTTAATTTATATGTATCCAGAACAAAATTGGTTGAACACACACACACACTTTCATATCCAAACTTGCCCTCTGTCAAATAACATGTGGCTTCCCTGGACTGGGATTTAAAAATTCTCTGCACAGGTAACATTCTTAAATATGACCATTTTCAAGCACACATTAAATAAGAAAAATGCCATTCACTTTGACCAGCCCGTATAAGACAGGATTTCTCCCTCATTTCTGTCCTGGTTTAGTTTTTGTTAATTCTGACAGATCACCCATCAGGTACCATCGCGAACACTGGTGGCAACTGAGACGCCTAGCAGCACATCATAATTCCAATTCCAATTTAAAAATATGGTTTTCAAATTCGAACAGTATAAATTTTAGATTTTCAGCAACATTATATGTTTAAAGTGGAGACCTTCAGTCCAATAATGAGCTGTAGACGTGTTCAGCCAATCAGGAGCCACCAAATATTAACACCATATGCACTTTTCAGGATAGCCATTACTAAGCAACTAATCTGGCATAAGTGATATTAAACTATTAAAGTTAGGATTGAGTGTCCGACACCGAAGCTGCTCAAAAATCTAAATCTGATTGAACACATTTTGATTACTGGTCCTCCACATAGAACTGCATCTGTTGAATATATATGAGCAGTCATCTATGTTTATATCGCTGATGCTTATCTAATAAATAATTGACAAATAAAAATTTGTTCTTAACATTGATGTACTTAAAAGAAAGGACTTATTCCCCCTAAAGTAATAAGGAACTTTTTCTAGGAACCATTCATCATAAAAGTGTATGGGCCAATGAAATGAACAGCTGGAGTTTTCCAATCCTGTGCAAAAAGAAAAAATGTATAAAATGGAGTCATAAATTTTGAGGTTTTGACATGATGGCGATGGTCTGCATGTGTTTCAGCTTCATCCTAGGTGTCTGCTCTGATCATGAATTTGTGCTGACATTTGCTCCTTTTGTCTCCTCCTTTCCCTTCAGGCTTTTATAGAAATGGCTTCTGAAGAAGCAGCAATCACCATGGTAAACTACTACACCACTGCCACGCCCCACGTCCGCAACCAGCCCGTCTACATTCAGTACTCCAACCACCGCGAACTGAAGACCGACAACCTGCCCAACCAAGGGGTGAGAACACACATCCATACACTAACTTTACCTTTAACCTCTGCAGATGGTCTCCATGGTAACAAGATCATCAAGTAACTATGGTTACGCTGAACCTCTTCTATTCATTCTGTCGGGCAATTAGATGATCTAAATGAGGTTGGATTAAAGGAGTGTGCCTTCTCCTGCTACTGATACATGACCACGTCAGGCAAAATGATCAGGCAGTGTATTGCACAGACCTGTTCCAGTTATTTTATTAAATTCCTTTATTTTGGCATAAATGGTTGAGAGTGCTTCATCCCTGTCCCTTCCCATGTCATTTTTCCAAGTAACACTCCTAACGTGGTACTGCACTCAGCAACAGAGCCTCCAGGCAAGTGCTTGGTGTAAAAGGTGTGTGTGTGTGTGTGTGGGAGAAAAAGGGAGTGAATGTGAAGCTTCAGGGAAATCTGCTAAAAATTACAGTGTAGTGAAATGTCCCACAGAGAACACAGGCAGCCCTGCAGGCTGTGAACGCAGTGCATTCTGGGAACATGACACATTCGGCATCAGCCAGCGACAGCAGCATGATGCCTGGGCAGAGTCCTGTGCTGCGCATTATTGTGGAAAATCTCTTCTACCCTGTTTCTCTGGAAGTACTTCACCAGGTAGGACTACATTTCCCAGAATTCTTTTCTCTGAATTCGCTTTACACATGTTCTTAATGCGAATTTTTGTTGTCGTTGTTAATTTGTTCTGATCTGTAATAAGAATATAAGTTGACATTTTGTATGGGCCTCAAGATTCGTGGCTGCCATTAATATTAACAGTTCTAAACCTATGACTTGTTTGTTTGTTTATTTTGTCTTTCCCCCACTTTAGATCTTCTCTAAGTTTGGAACAGTCCTAAAGATCATTACGTTCACCAAGAATAACCAGTTCCAGGCCTTGCTACAATATGCAGATCCCATGAATGCTCATCACGCCAAAGTGGTGAGCCCTGAATTTAGCATTCGCATCTTCAAAACCCCTATTATTTTCTTGTCACCGTGCACTTGACTGATAGTGGTTGAACACACATGCCATAGATCAGCCCAGATGGAAAGATAGCTGAGCTTCCTTGGGAAACATCTGGACACTTGCTGCATATCTCAGGCTTGTTGTGCTGCAATTGTGGTGATTTCCTCAGCCCACGCCCTGCTTCTGTCTCTCCTGACCCTGCCTTTAATCACAGCATCATCATCAGTCACCATGGTTACAATCACATTAGAAAACTTTACACAAATGTTTTTTATTTCCTCCGATCTTTCTGCTCTGATGGCTCTGGTTTGAAAATAAATTCTATTTTTGTGTTCCGAAGGCTAAATAAAAACGTATGGCACTTTAGCCTCGCAGTGTGGATGCAGTCTAAGACACAAGAGCTGCAACTAAGAGTTATTAGTTGATCTGTCAGTTATTCATATTATTGATCAATCAAGCGACTGATGTTGTTTCTTTGCTCCATCACAGAATAAAAGATCCTCCTCAAACTGATCTTTTTTAAAGGCTGCAAATAACTGATCGAGGCCACACCTGAGGCGCTGTGCAAAAATCTTGAGCCCCTTTTTTTTTTTTCTTTTTCTAATTTTGCTTCCAAAACGACAGACTTTCTTGTATTTTTTTGTGTGTTGTTGAGGAGCAGTTCTCCAGATCTTCCTGAAGGACAGTGTTGTTGTCTCTCACTTTCAGTCCAGTCTCTGTACCTGAGCAGTTGGATAGTTCTGTGTTGATTAATCCACACAGTGATCTACGTCTGAACCTTCAAGCAGAACAAAGCGTCTAACTTAAGACATGAAGCTGTGAAGAAACAAGAGCAGATGATTCCAGATGATCAGGGGATTCATTTACTGCTGATGCTGAATGCTGAGTGGGTGGAACCGCTTTATCTAGAACCTTAGCACCCTGCAGCATGTAATTTTCTACTATTGCTTTCATTTAATCTACTCAATTTGACAAAGATAAGTCAGTCTGACAGGCCTAAAATAGTATCTTTGCACCTGTAAAGTGATTTTCGAGTGAAACGAGTGGTTCAAGACTTTTGCACAGTACTGTACCATGTTTTATATATTTTCCAGAATGACACCCTCTACAACTACTATGTCAAACTACAATATGCCATCTTCTGCTAATTACTCTATCCATTTATTCTGATATTGTCAAAAGTATAATGTCAGATATTCCCCAAGTTTGGCCCATTTTATGTTTTACTTTTCGGTAAGTATGTTACATTCAGTAAATACAGTATCTCATAAGTGTGTTCTCTGTACAGGTTGTATTCTTATTTAAACACATGACTATAGAAGAGGCTCTTTTCCCTGCAATCAGGTTCGTCGGCCTTGTTGATTAATCATCGCAGCCCAGCTCGCCGCCCATCTCCCGTCACGTTCCTATCAGAGGCACCCTTTTTGGCATGGCCTGTTTCATCCTTCTCCGAGCTCGTAGGGCGATCTGTTGTGTTTGGGGTGGAAAATTTGTCAGTGGAGACAACCGTTTCTTCCTCTTTTCCAACTGAAAAGCAGCCCGCACAAATCACGCACCCCCGTGATTAATTTGTCACTGCCGAGGATATCTAATGAGCGCCATTGAAGCTACGAGAGGAATAAAGCCAGCGAGTAATTACTCCCCTGGTCCGCGGGTGTTATCTATTGTGCTGCTGCCATGATGCATCGCCTCCCTTCACAAAGGAAGCATTTGTTAGTGTTAGAAGAGGAGGTGGGTCTGGGTGCCCCCCCCCCAGCCCAAAACCTCCTTTCCTAAATTGCTGGGGAGAGACAGGAGAAAAGAAAAACAATCCAAGCTATTTTCTCAGTGTCTTAGTGGGGGGAGCTAGAAAAAGGGTGAGGAAGACTTTGTGTTTTTTTGAAAAAAGAAAAATCTACTTGATTCTTTTCTGTATTTCTATTTCTTACTCTCGTCTGACTTTGCAGCCTTGTATACCCTCCTGGGGTTAAGCTTGTTGGGAGTTTGTCATCAGGGTTTGTTTTAATGAACTGGCCCCTTGTGACAAGCTATGCCCCTCAACACACACACACACTTTTTTTTTAATATATATACACACACACACTCTCACAGAACATGCTAATCCTTTTCCCACTCCAGCCATTAACCTGTCCAGGGAAACGTCAGATCAGATCAGGAGGCAGCGCTCATCATGATAAATATGGACCTGGGTTTCTTCCATCTTGCTGCAAAGTGGCTCACTGTATGCAGCTATTATTGGCTCATATTTCATTCCCATACACAACACAGGCTGTGCTTAAATGGGGATTAGGAGGAAAAACTAACCAGAGAAAGCCATTTGTTCTACCATAATGACTTTGGCAGCTAGGAAAGTGAAGCCTTTGATAGGTACATGCATTTGTGTCTTGCAATTATAAAAGTGACACACAAATTAAAACCATTTTTTGACTGGTTGAGATTGTGGTTTTATGGCTAGAACTTGTGGCTGGACATTTAAACTGTGTTGCAGTTCTCTTTAATAATAAATACCTAGTTAATTATAAAAATAATTAATACCTAGAACAAATAGTGAGAAAATCTTTAGTATTGAGTTAAAGTAGGACTGGGCAGTATGATGATACTGATTTGGATCACAGTATATAACAATGTTGATACTAATCGGAACCGGAACAAATCGGTAGAACCAACAAATATAAAAGAGCTGTAACTGCAGTCCTATTTTTATGTTGTGATTTAATTTAGTGTTAAATGTGCAAAAGTGTGCCCCCTGTGGAACAAATGTACTTTTTTACACAGTAATAACATTCTTGGGATAAAGAGAGGCAAATGGGCATGTTTTTTAAATCTGTTTTTGGGCCATAAAAGCACATATAAGCTTAAAATGAGGCATAGAAAGAAAAATACAAAATATGATCTGTTTAAAAATTCTCAAAATATTTACATGCAGTCAGAAATTGGGTGAAACTGCTGCATGCAAACAGCATTTTCACCCAGCGGAAGCGGCTACTGTAATTCACACCGGGTTCCAGCTGCACCCAGGCACTGAGTTAGAGGTGTAGGGAGGATGCTCTGGGACAGTGAAGCAGACCTAAAGAGGCCAGCGACAATAAAGCAGCTCCAGACTGCTCTAATAACCAACATTCACATTTTCCTGAAGCCGGCCCTGTAAGGTCTTTCTCTCCCTGGAGGGGTAGAGTGGTCCTTCCTCTCCCTGCATTCACTCAATGCCATGTTAGCCAGTGAGGGCATCTGTCAGCTGTTATAACAGATTAGCACTTAGTAGTTAGTGTTGTCCTTGGAGCATGTTGAGCTGTCCAGTGACCTTGCATTGGTGGCAGTTGGAAGAGACTCACTGGCGATTCAAGCACATGCTGATTTTCACCCTCCCAGTGTTGGTAGTGACTTCTGATTGGAGAATCGTAGCAAGGATGGAACTAGATATTACTAAAATGGACAGAAAATTTGGTAAAAATCTACTCTGTGGCTTCTGGTGTCAGGAGGTTTGAATGACCCCTTTTTTTTTTCTTTTTTTTTTCTTTTTTTTTTCTTTTTTTTTTGCCAGACTTTGGATGGTCAGAACATCTACAATGCCTGCTGTACACTGCGTATTGAATTCTCCAAACTAACCAGCTTGAATGTGAAATACAACAACGACAAAAGCAGAGATTTCACCCGGCTAGACCTGCCCTCAGGAGATGGCCAGCCTACAATGGATCCGGCCATGACCACTGCCTTCGGTAACAGTCGCTCACACCCACACGCACCCATGTACCTGCATTCATTTATGGACGTAGTCTCTGTCTGTCTCAAATACGTGCTGGTCTTGCCTTTCTTTTTTTTCCTTTTGCACTTTCACTAGTCTCAGCATGGGTCACACTGCTCTTAAACTGCTGTAAAAATGCCCTCCAGCCAGTTTAACAAGTCCATTCACTCTCGCACTGATTCAGAGCCTCACAACTCAGCCATCACTGCGAACAGAATTATTTAGTTTGAGGCACCTGTACAGCGTCGCGCTAAATTAACCTTTAAGGCCGGCACAAAGTGTGGCTCTTTCTGCCATGTAATCGGCGCTCAGACATTAGTCAGGTGTTGTCACAGGTATTTTACTGTGATCTACTGATGCTGTAAACCATACATTTTTATTTACTTTGTCACGAAATAAATATGGTTTGAGGCAGCAGTGACCCGGTTAGGCCCCATAATCAGAGGTTCATGGGTTTGAGTGCCAGACTAAGAGGTTACCCTGAGGTACCCTTGAACAAGGTACTGTCCCCATCACTGAGAAGGTTCTCAGTAGCCTGGTGGGGTGACCTGGGTCTTGTCTTTTGTATGCACGTTCTCAACATGTCTGCTTTGGTTTCCTGCGGGTGCTCTGGTTCCCTCCCACAGTCCTGCATGTGGATGTGGATGCTCCATTTCAGTAAATTGTCCCCCTAGTTGTGACTGTGTGAGTGTATGTCTGTGTGTCAAGTAAGACAACACCTCATCAGAAGACGTTCAAATAAAGATCAGTTCAGTCATGTCCTGTGTGCTGGTTTTAGGAACAAGGGCTTAAAGTGAATGTCAAGCCGTCTCATGCTTTTGAAGTTATATTAAATAATTTATATATTTCTGAATATTTTGGGTTTACCATAATATATATTGAAACTCATCAAATATCAATCAGTCATCGTGTTAGTGCTGCTAATATAAGAGTGTGTAGTTCTGTTCTGTATATATCTCCATGTGGAAGATGTATTTATTTATTTTTACCATATTGGCTTTTTTGGTGAGTCTTTATGCCTTTGTGTTTGTTTGATTTAACATTATCAGTTTATTACACACACACACACACAGACACACACACACACACACACACTATCAAAGAGCAGAGACTAGGCCTTATCTCTCTCTTACAAACAGGCAAACTTATGAGGAGGCTGGACAACAGCATAAGAGAAGTAGATTTATTCTCTCTGTGTGTGTGTGTGTGTGTGTGTGTGTGTATTTTATGGTAGATGCCTTGCCAGCCCATTCGCCCAGCCTGTTGTCCAGAGCCCTGTATATCATGAATGCTGTCTAGAGGGAAAGGCGCTGTGGCTGCTGATAAGCTGTGTGTGTGTGTGTTTGCCTGTAAATCTGGGCTGACGAATTGGCCCTGTGTGGTGCGTAGTCAGGAGCGTCAGAGGCTGTGTGTGATGTCTGACTGCCAGGCTCCAACAAATGCAATAAAAGGTGTTAAAATGGCGTTTGTTTTATTAGAGCCGCCATTTTCTCTCAGCCTGGTGTGTAGTTTGGCTTTTCCATTAAAATACTCGCTAAACCTTTTATTCTGAAACATGACGACCAGCGTCAGCATGACACTGTACAGAATATCTCTCAGGAGGGCTGTTTGTTGGTCGTGTAAGAGTAAAGATGAATTCTGTCTTGGAGTACAGGGATTTGTTTTAGATCAGGGTGATGGGACGATATCGGAGAAAATGAACACAACAACACGAATACTGCAGTGTTCAAGACTGGGAGCAGGTCTTGTGACCAGATAAATTTCAGTTATCTGGGCGGCGGATGGAGGATTCTTTTGGATTTCATTCTTCAACAGCATTCTTCCCAGGCGTTCTGCAAATTATATTGAATCCAAAGAAAAGTAATGGATTTTGAGAATGTGTCAGGCCTCCCCAGTAGGATGAGGTAGATAGACATGTTGGAAATAAGCATCCAGCAAACAAGGATATTTGAACAAAAGTTATTTCTGAAAGTTTGGTGGAAAGGATGCTGCGAATCTGTGCTGCTGTGATGAAAGAAAGAAGTGTTTTTTTAAATGAAACTCATTCATTACTTTACTTTGTTTAAAACACTGCATACCAACTATGGTCAACAGATGGCGCTGTATATGCACGCAACAGCTGTAGTATGTTTTTCCAAAGTAGGTTATATTATTGTGCAGTGAATGAATCGCTCACAAGTGCAGCTCAGTGTTCAAGTCAACAGCAGTTTTCAAGTAAGCTTCTAAATCTGCCAGTGGTGGCTGGGCGTGAGACGTGTGTGTGCGCTGTGCAATCAGACTGTTGCTGGAGATACTCTACCCTTCCCTTAAATCTGCAGCTTTGTGCAATGCCCTGATATGTTTGTGTTGAGTCACCAGCGCTTTCCTTATTTATTTATTTTTTATTTCCTGTAGAGTGAGTAACTCTGCTGTCACTGATAAAGTCGATTTATTAGACTCTTTCTTCCACTGCTTTTTTTTGTACTTTACAGGACATAAGAGTTATATGTATTAATTATAGGACACACACAAGCAATGTCTTTTCAGAAGTAAATATAGTCAAAGGGAGTATTTCATATATATATTGAGATATAACATGAATATGAATAAAATGCGTGTGTGTTTGTGTGTATGTAGGCTCTCCCGGAATCATCTCTTCTCCATATGCTGGAGCGGCTGGTTTCGCTCCTGCTGTTGGTTTCCCTCAGGCTGCAGGTAAGAATACTCATAAATATATATATTTATACATACATACATACATACATACATGCATACATTCTTTCTGTTTCTCACTCACACACCCAAAGCCTGAAAATGAGGTGCGCAGGCTGTGGCTCGCGCCTCTGTTTATGATTAATGATTGTAGGTATTATCCCCTAATGGCCACAGACACTTACATGACATGCTTTTATGTTAAGAGCAGCAATGAAACAAAATAGGATTGTCGGACTGACTGCACCGTTTAGGATGAGATAACAATGCACACGTTTGTCTGTGCAGATGTGGTAACTAATTGGTCACCGCAGCACTATGCCTGTACATGCCGCTCCTTTCCTGCTGTGCCGTTTGTAATTTACCTTTTATTACCTTCTCATTTCCTCATGAATAAAATACATCAGCACAACTTATCTTTAGCAGGAATTGTCATGATGTAATATGTTTTATTCATGACACATTTCAATCATGTACATTTGCTTTGCTCGGGTATATTTGATTATTTGTGTATGTAGGCCTAGTTTATGTATGTGTATGTAGGCCTAGATTATTTGTGTATGCAGTGGTGGCCTAGTGTTTGGGGACTCGGCTTGAAAAAGCAGTTAATCCTTGGAGGTCTTCATCTTCAACCACATCCTCTTTTAATCTTTCCCTGCAAACCCAAGCTCTGTTTTCAGTGCATCAGAGCCAGGTTATGTGTCTCCCCCTCCCTGTCTTGTTCCCTTTTTTTTTTTTTTTTAAAGATCACATGTTGGGTGGGCCACTCCTACACAATCGCAGTCTACTTTTCTGAGTGCTCGTGGGTATTTTCAATACTCCTGTGACGCTGAACATTATGGATGGACAAAGGGTGATAAAGACAGATTAAGACCAATTATAGACAGCCTGTAACCCAGCAATAATCTCACGAAAACAAGAAGTTGATTGGATGTTGTCCCATTACGCTCTTATCTTTATGGAAAATAAAATCATTGCACTTCAGATATCGTCATATCCCGTTGCTCAACCTCTTTCTGTTGGGCAATATCTGGTGGAACAGGAGAAGGGTTATTTTCACTTGTCTTTCCTCTCTGACATTGTCATCCGTCTGGCCTGGTGGGCTCAGGTCTCTCCATGCAGGCTATGCCCGGAGCTCTGGGACCCCTTACCATCCCCACCTCGGCTGTAGCCGGACGGATGGCCATCCATGGCATGGCCCCCACTGCTCTCCACTCTGTTCTCCTCGTCTCCAACCTCAACCCTGACGTGAGTGACCCTTCCCCTCCATCCTCTAACCACACACCCTGCTGTACCCATCCTGTCCTTCTGGAAAGCATTTCTCAGCCCCAAAATACAAATATTTCAATGCTTGCCATGCAGTTAGAGAGGTGGGAGCTAGTGAACATCCCAGTTAGAAACACACAAGTCTTGCTAACTAATCTCGCCATAACCTTTTGCTTTACTATGGTATTAGCTAAGCGTTTTAGTCACCTGACTTTCACTTTTATTCTAGCCACATTTCCCGATAGTGCACTGTGTATGTTGTTAGACATCCGCCTCACATTTACACACAGTCTTTGACCGTGCACTTAAATGAACAGTATGTGTTTACATGGGGGGAAAAGTATTCAAAACTATATTGCATATATTTAGATAAAATCTCAGGCTTTTTTTTAAAGTATTATTATTTCTAAAGGTTTTTATGCAGTGATTAGCAGTCAAGGGAAAGGACCATCTTCAATTTCAGCATTATTTGGTAATACTCTAATGTAAAAAGCTGAAGAGTACTAGTAGTGTCCTTAAACATTCCTCTCAGCACAACTAAATCAATGAAATGCAAGTGGAAAGTTCATGGATCCACAACTAGATTTCTCTCAAACAAGCAATAAGGAAAGAAAGAGAATCTCAATCACTTGCAAAGAGATGCATGTCCTCAAAGCTGCAGGAGCAACACTGATGCCCAGAACAGTCCGTGAAGAACTGCAACACAATTTAAATTCCTGCACCCACATACAACTTCTCTGCAAAAAAAAAGAAGCACATAAAATTGCATGTTAAATTGCACATTTTATGCAAATCCAAACTTGTATGCAACAGTTAAGTCTTTCTCTTTGGCTAGGTCAGTACAGAATTCCATCCATCCATCATCTAAGCTCCTTTTCCTGACCAAGGTCTCAGGGCATGTCAGAGCCTACCCCAGTGCTCTTAGAGCAAAAAGTTGGAGAACCATCTCAGACAGGTTACCAGAAGTACTGTTGCAGACCAGACAGTTGCTTATAGGGGCAATGGCAGCGTCTCTGATTCACCTGACATGGTCTTCGGTAATAATAATTTAGTTTGTCTTGTTTAGAGAAATCAGTGCTTATGAGCAAAATATCCCCAGTGAAGTCCAGAACTAGGAACAGTATGATTTGGGCCTTATTCTCCTCGAACTGCTCCAGCGTTACACTTCATTTCAAAAGCCAGAATGTAGATTTGAGAACAGTTTCTCATTGAACAGAAAGAATCATCAAGAAAACGATGCAAAGTAAACAGAATGACTCTTAAAGATGGTGCAGGTAATTGAAGGGTAACAAGTATCCTGGCTTGTGATTGATTTTTTTTTTTTAAAGAATAAGTAATAGTGTATTGGGACATTGAGAGTCCAAAAGAAGGGGATCTCAATCAGCCAGCATTGGAACTGAGCCAGAATTGAACCATTGTTGCAAAAAGCTTATTTCTTCTTGCCTTAAACATCTCCATGCTGTTATTTCAGTGTCTGAATACTTTTCCCCGTGTGCGTGCGTGCATGTGCGTGCTTGTGTGTGCGCGTGTGTGTTTATGAAAATGTGGAAAGTAAAAAGTCAAAATGTGTGTAAAAATTAATTTGCAAAAGTGTAAATTAATTCTGTGTAACTGGTATGTGCACTAAAAATTATTCATAAATCATTCAAAACCGAGCACATGTCTGGTGCGTATAATGCTTTACCAAAACAAAAAGGAATGAATAATATTAGCATATATGACACATATGTACAAAAGGGTGACAAATGAAAGAGAAATCTGAATAAATGAATTGAGAAGCATCCAGACAGGTGTTCTGCATGATACGGTTAAGTCATTAACATTCTTCCATGCTGTGTGCACTCAAATTTTGCACGGGCATGAATGACCTTGATTTTGAATCAAGTTGGCAGAAGGAAAAAATCGAATGGACTTTGTAAGACATTTCGTTATTGGGAGCTATAATCACAAGGACAGATCAGCTAGCGAGTTTTTAATAGGAACTGTGACTAAGGAGACCTCTGTATTTAGATAAATAGGAAAGACATCACTAAACAAATGAGAAGCACGTTTAGTGACCGTGATCATCCATTCCAGAGGTGACCAAGAAAGTCAAATCATTATAAGACAAATGACGGGTGGCGGTGGTCTAGTGGTAGGATACTTGCCTATGGACCAATGGCTCAAGAGGTCCCAGGTTCAGATCCCACCTCTGGGACTACCGTCCCTGGGCAAGACCCTTAACCCGGAGTTGCTCCAGCGGGACTGTCCCTGTAATTAGGACATGGAAGTCGATCTGGATGAGAGCTTCTGCTGAATGCTGTAAATGATCGTGTGGGTGATGTAGAAGTCCCAGGTCTCTTTTGAGGTGATAATGCCCCAATCTGCAGTGTTTACTGAATGGTTGATGTAAATCATAACCTTTTGCCCTTCTCAGTCACCAGATATTGAACCAGTGGAAAATTTTGGTCTGATGTGTTACACAGCGCATCAAAACACCAATTTAGCGAACGTGTGAACGGTGTTCCCTCCTTCCAGCACAGATCCCGGGACCAGATGTTTCCCAAGGCACATAAAAGCTGTTCTGGTGGCTTTACTGTGTCGATTTCTTTCATTTATCACCCATGTGCAGTTTAAGGCAGCTTCCTCGGCCTGACTCAGTTCAGCGAGAGTACCGTTACCGTTTTATTGCGTATGTTTGTGTATTTCACTGCAACTCACTTCACTTAACTGCATGGTCTGCCTATATTCTAACAAACCATTCAATACCCCTCTCTAAGATTTGATTGGCTTTCCCCGTGGCAGATAATAAGTGTAATTCTCTCCTTTATGCAGAGTATATCACCACACGGCCTGTTCATCCTGTTCGGTAAGACCGGTTTTATTACTCTCCTAAATTAGATCTGAGGAAGGTTG
This sequence comes from Hepsetus odoe, assembly GCA_017165825.1. Taxonomy (NCBI): domain Eukaryota; kingdom Metazoa; phylum Chordata; class Actinopteri; order Characiformes; family Hepsetidae; genus Hepsetus; species Hepsetus odoe. Next base: position 20,484,405 of record CM029383.1, read on the forward strand.
TTTTTATGAAGGCTCTGCAGAGCAGGGAGAAAAGATGGGACTATTTCCTCCCAAACACTGTCAGGAGATCACTTATAGATACAGAGTGGCACCTTTCATCATATGAAAGTTACATACTGGTACTCTCTCTGACACACACACACCCACAGCTGTTATTGTCCAAGCAATTTAATAACTGTCCGCAGCTGAACTGGCCAGACCTTAGTTTGAATGATGCTCCTGATGGGCTTTCTTTCCTCTTTCTTTTCCTCGTTGTTGTACCGACGAGTGAACGCTTTAAAACCCTGGGTGTGTGTGCGAATGCTAAAAAAAAAAAAAAGGACTCTTATTCATTTTGTTTGATTAGAATGGAATTGTCAGTATACATGAATGCATACATTGTGTGTTTTTATTCAGTCTTTCCTTCTCCTTGTTTTAGGAGTGTATGGAGATGTCCACAGAGTTAAGATTCTGTTCAACAAGAAAGAGAATGCCTTAGTACAGATGGCGGATGCCACACAGGCCCAGCTCGGTATGTGGGAAGCTTTTTAGCTAAACGAGCACTTGGAAAATCTTTTGATCAGCTTTCACAATCAGCCTTTTTTTGTGTTTGTTTGTTTGTTTGTTTGTTTGTTTGTTTTTTGTGATCTAATAAAGCTACTGTCTGTCTCGTTCAGTAGCACATGCTTTTTATGCCAGTGTAGTAAATGAGTCCAGGAGACTATTCTATCCCGGGATATTACATTAACAAACAAGGCTACTTCAGTAAACTTTATATCTTTTACCCACAGGAAAAAAAGCCCATGATATTTAACTTATCTGAAGTAAAAAAAAAAGGAGATTGTGGAGAAACTCTAGGATTGTGATCATCACTGTACCTTGGTTAAGATTACCCTCCTTTTTTGACCACATGTATACTTTGATTAATTTGAGAGGTGATCATGGTCTGTGACAGATGGGCACCAGCAAGAGTAAAAGGAAAGGTTTGCGGTAGTGAGAGCAGCTATGCTATATGGGTTGGAGACAGTGGTGCTGACAAAAAAAAGACAGGAGGCAGAGCTGGAGGTGTCAAAGATGCTGAGATGTTCGTTGGGCGTGACGAGGATAGACAAGATTAGAAATGAGGATATTAGTGGGACAGCTCAGGTTAGACAGTTTTGTGACAAAGAGAAGCAAGGTTGCGTTGGTTTGGACATGCACACAAACACCATGCAGCAGGGGGGCAGTGACGGGGACGGTACCTTGCTCAAGGGTCCCTCAGGGCAACTTACTGGTGAGGGAATCAAACCCACAATCTTCCGATCCAGGGCAACTCCCTAACCACTAGGCCACCGCTGCCCCTTTATAGAGGAATGAAGCTGATCAGCCACAGCATGAAGTTATGGGACAGAGTAGTGGAAGTGAGGTTAAGGAAAGAGGTGAGGATTAGTGAAGAGCAGTACAGATGCAATGTTTGCTCTGAGGGTGTTGATGGAGAAGTACAGAGAAGGTCAGAAGGAGTTACATTGTGCCTTTGTGAACTTGGAGAAAGCAGATGGCACTGACGAAAAGACAGGAGGCAGAGCTGGAGGTGTCAGGGTTGAAGATGCTGAGATTTTCATTGGGTGTGACAAGGATGGACAGAATTAGAAATGAGTTTATTAAAGGGACAGCTCAGGCTAGACATTTAGGAGACCAAGTTAGAGAAGAAAGGTTGTGTTGGTTTGGACATGTCCAGAGGAGAGACGAGGATTATATTGGGAGGAGGATGTTGAAGATGGAGCTGCCAGGAAAGAGGAGAAAAGGTAGACCAAATAGGAGGCTTATGGATGTGGTGAGGGAGGACATGCAGGCAGTTGGTTTGAAGCAGGAAGATGCAGAGGATAGGAAGAAATGGAGATGGTTGATCTGCTGCGGCAACCCCTAAACGGGAGCAGCCGAAAGTAAAAGAAGATGATTACTTTGATTAATAAAATCCATGGAAGCACACACCTGGAACTGTGGTTCATTCTGATGTTCTCATAGAAGCAATTGTAATTTTGAAGATCTCCTCCTTTCTGCTTTTTATCAGCTATGAGCCATCTGAATGGTCAGCGGCTGCACGGCAGGGTGATCCGGGTGACCATCTCCAAGCACCAGACAGTCCAGCTTCCGCGAGAGGGTCAGGAGGACCAAGGTTTAACCAAGGATTTCAGTGGCAGCCCATTACACCGCTTCAAAAAGCCTGGCTCCAAAAACTTCCAGAACATCTTTCCACCCTCAGCCACCCTCCACCTGTCTAACATCCCGTGAGTGCCCCATGTATATGATGATAGTGCCTACATATCATTTATCATTTGTGTTAAAATACAAGTTCAACGTTATCCTAAACCTTATGAGGACCCCTGACCTTCTCTGGGTTTCATGCAAAACAACACAACTTCATCTTGAAAATGTACAAACACATTTATGGAAACGATATTTTAAAAAAGTCAAGTTTTTACAGGACGCACAATAAGTGAAGAAATAAAGCCACAAGTATTTGGTCACATTTTAAATAATTACTCTTATTAAAAATGCACTAAAATGGTGATTGGCTGTAATAGGTGCACACAAATAACATGTTTTCTGTTGAGATTCCATTGTTTTATGTTCAGTAAACAGTTTTTTTTTGTTTTTTTTCTGTGTCCCTGTGTCCTCCTCAGCCCGTCTATTGCTGATGACATGCTGAAGGACTTGTTCTCGAGTTCGGGATACACAGTCAAAGCATTCAAATTTTTCCAGTAAGTTCTGTTTAGCACTGATTGTTTATCACAAGTGACTGTTTCTGCATCCTGCTTCTCATGTTTAACAGGGAAATGAAATTTCGACACACACACCACACACACACACACACACACACACACACACACACACACTCACAAACAGAAGAATATATGTATACACACAGATCTGTTGTTGGTCTGTTGCTTAGTCAGTATTACATGTATTTATCTGTAGTCCAGACTCACATGAGGCCTCCGAGGCTCCATATTTAACAGTTGTGTGAACAGACCGCCTAGAAATACTCGTACTGAGACCTGAGCGTTTAGACTAGATGCAGTTCACTTGCAGCTCAGTTAGATGGCAGTGATGGACTACGTTCATGGTGCCACTCGCTGACAGCGATGACGTTGGACAAGGATCAATTTTTGCTTTTAGTTTGTTAATCCAGTCATAAGAATGGATTCTGATCAGAGCTAAAAATGACTTTTACTCTGAGACTCTTTCATCCTAACATTTCTTTTGAACTGCAGGATGCAGACTTTGTTTTTAAGGACCGCTTAAAACTTTTATATATAAAAGATTTATATATATAGAATCATTGTGATCCAGCTTAATTATCAGTATTTTTTTAATAACTGGGTTAGGTTTATGAAAATTGCCTCCTGTTGCTTACTATCGGTTGCCCTCTCTCAGTTTTGTATGCGTTGAAAACTGGTTACAGTGAATGCAATACATAATGTTCCATCCTTAATTCATAATTCAATAATTATAAATGTGTTGTTGTTTTTTTTCCTCAGCCGAACAATTTCATTTTGTACTTCTTCATTTTCTTGTACTGCTGTTTTTAATTTACAATCTTTGGTAACTCTTATTCTGGTTTGAGGCTGTTCGGTCCCTTATCCAGGAAGTTATCTTGTTAGAGAGAATCCAAAGTTAGAGTTACTGACTAATGACCTCATTGGTCAGCGTGCCTGTAGCTCTCCCTCTATTTGTTTTCTCTTACACTAGATTTAATATCCTTCAAAATCAACATGTGAAAGTCAGTGACTGGGTGTTTTGTGTACAACTCCGTGCATATTAACATGATCTGCTCACGTCTTTTTTCTCAGAGCCTGGTCCAGAATGGTGGCTCGAACTGCTGTAAACACAGCTTTTAGATATTTTTAGATGGAAAATTAGTCAGCCAGCTGCTAACCAAATGCTGTGCTGGAGCCAGTGTTGCGTATTGTCAGTATGACTGGTGTCACTGTCGTTTTAGTTTGGACTCTGATTATATGTTCCCTGCTAATAGGAAGGACCGTAAGATGGCCTTGATCCAGCTGGGTTCGGTAGAGGAGGCCATCCAGGCTCTGATCGACCTCCACAACCATGACTTGGGCGAGAACCACCACTTACGAGTGTCCTTCTCCAAATCCACCATCTAACACTCCTCCCGTCGCCCCAACTCACTTCCTTCTTGCAGTGGACGCTGGTGACTGGTTAATTATGCGTGACCACACCTGACAGATGAGTTTTGAGACTAATGAAAAGAAAAAAGTAAAACAAAAATGACAAAAAAATCGGGTTAAATAGGTTTAGACATTTTAGGGGGAAAAAAGTTTAAAGAAGCTAGAGACTACTGTAAAGCCTTCAGGTAGAGACTGGAGGCATTTTTGTTTTCATTTTTAAAGATTTGTCCTGAATTTAGGGCTGGAGATACGGGAGCTTCCACAGCTAGGAAGCGGGTTTCTCAGTTCTTTACAGCCATCGCAGCACAGACATTGAATGGCAACCTGTCACTGCAGACTTGTGCAGGAGGGACATTTCCTGACCAGTTGAAGTGCTGAGAGCGATCGCTTTTCTGCATCAACCAACTTTCACTGAGAAAGTTGAAGACGGACCCTCCTGTAGCCCAAAAGCCTCGTTGCATTCGACCACTGGCACTATCTACTACTGGCTGTTACTGCCAAGTGGGTGCAACATCATGGAGGCAAACCTCTTTGAATGTCTCTGATGTCATCACAAGGTGCTGCTGGGTAAAAAAAAAAAAAAAAAAAAAAAAAAATGCCCTGTAGCGACATTCCTTTCTGACGGGCTGTCCCTAAAATTTTGAGTAGCAGTAAAATGTGGGTGCGAAGGACTCAATGCGAGCTTCCATTCAAGACTCAAAGTGCAGCTGGTTCAGCGTACCTCCTGCCCGAATTTGAACTGAAGACAGGCAACGTAAGGGGAACACTTTGTGACCTACATATGTGTTTACTGTTTGACCAGACAGTACAGATCTGTGAATAGATGGTGAATGGTATTCTTTTAAGTTCGCCTGTGAAGTGGGGGGGATATTTTTAGTTTGATTTTCATGTTTGGTTTTTTTTTTGTTTGTTTGTTTTTTCTTTTTTCCCCCCTCAAACGGACAAGGCTGTGTTAGGCCCGCCTCACCGGGACGGCTGTCTCGTCTCGATGCATTCACGTGTGACTGACTTCGTGGGATGCCGACAGAGCCGGGTTCCGCTGAACCAGAGAGAACATTTTTACAAAACAGAAAAAGAAAAACACAAAACAAACAAACAAAAAAACACAACGTGCACGACCATTCCAGGAAAGCATGGCCAGCTGTTGTTAATCTTGCTGGAACACTCCAATCAGCAGTGCTCAGCAGTCAAGAGGCACAGCCTCCTTTTCAGTGGTGCATTTTGAATGTGAATGATGTACCCCCCCCCCGACGATGCTTTCTGGTTAGGAATTGATGCTCCTTTCGGTCTCCAACTTTTCGCCTGATTTGATTCTCAGAACCAAAAGCTTATCTTATAAAATTTTTTTCCTCTCTCTTTTCTGTTTTGCGATACTTTGGCAAGTAGTCTTTTGGGCCGAGTCTCCTACATTGAACTAGACTGAGTAGAATTGAATCTTTAGAAGATTTCATTCTACTGATTCTGTTTCTGTGGTTTCCTCTCCCTCCTTGACTGTGTTGTCTTCTTAAAGGGATCGTATAGCAGTGATGGCCCTGAGACTCTTATCTGTCACCTTACAGCAGCCACTCTCTTTTGCCTTGCTGTCCCACACTAAATGCCAAGTCTGAACAAAACTAAAAAAAAGAAAAAGAGAGAGAGATTAAAATGCATTACAGAATAATTCATAATGTGTCAGAAATGTGCTGTAACTTAATTATAATGCATTGTTCTGTGACACGGCTTGGTTAGCTGTAATAGTGCGTGTGTGTGCGCGTGTGTGTGTGTTTGGGGCTGTTCAAACAAGTGGCTGAAATCTACAGGACATCTGTACTGTAGGACAGGAGTCCCTAATCCTGCTCTCAGAGATCTGCCTGCCTGCTTACTTCAGTTTAAAGTCTGATCTAAGGCTCCTGCTCCTGATCAGAGATTTCTAGACTCTGGATGATGAGCGGGATGGGTGTGTTAAGTCCTTTGTGAGCTGGTTTAGTTATACCACAGGAGGCACTGCAGCGTCCTTTCAATCTAAGGACTTCCTGCCGTGACTTAAGAGTTTTTTCATCCTCTGGTATAGAATCGGGTTAAAGTCATAACAATATGGCTGGAACATTTTTTCAGCAGATTTTAAGGTTAGCACTGTCAGGTTAATTCTGTCAGACCTTAAAAACTGCACACACTGTAGATTCATACTGGACAAAACCAAATCACAAGTATCACTGTAAGACTAAAAACACACTGTAAATGCTTACTGGATAAAAATCTCCCCACGTTTTACTGTCAGACTGTAAAATCTACACACTGTATGTTCAAACTGGATAACCCCCCCCACAACAAGTCCGACTGTAAAAAACACGCACTGTATATTCATACCGACTTATAATTAGCAACTAAAGACAAACTAGACAGATTCAAACTGGAGTGAAAGAAGGGGTCTTGTGTGGCCTAGTGTTTAGGGACCCCAGGATCAGACGGTCGTGGGTTTGAATCTCGGACAAGTAGGTTGCTCTGAGGGGCCTTTGAGCATGGTACCGTCCCCAACACTGTTCCCCAGGCACTGGAAAAGGTTGCCCCCTGCTGCACGGTGTGTGTGGGTTAAATGCAGAGGGTGCATTTCATTGCACTTCACTGTGTGCTGTGTTCACAGTCACTTTCACTTCACTTAAATTCTAGGCGCCCCTCCCACCCCCAGGTAAAACTACTCCAGCTCCAATAGGGCTGCAGGCTGATGTACTGATATGTCGCTGCAGGCTGATAGAGCTCCACAGCAGGCTGGACACTCTCTGCTGTCTGGGGCGTAACTTTGTGCAAACAGGCGAGGTGCTGTGTTGTGCTGCCAAGGTCAAGCCTTAACATTCCAAGAGGGTCGCTGCAGACCCACTAAAACTCTAGAGGGCGCTGCTCCTCCTCCTGCTCCTGTGCCTGTTTGAGTCCCATATTAGAAAATATCTAACAGACAAGTATCAGCACACATTTAAAACATCGCAAAAGTGCAAGGCAAGGGACAGTGTCTTTTTTTGGTTTTTTTTCGTTTTTTTTTCCCCCTTCTTTTTTTTTTTCCTTCTGCTAATTTAACCTGAAGCGATTCTAAACTTCGCAAACACAAAAGAAATTGAAAGAATTTTTTTGAAGTTTACAGTCTTAAATAAAGCAAAACTATTCAGGTCTATATATCTTAAGGATTGTCAAGATTTTTTGGAAAAAAAAAAAAGAAGTTACTTATTTTTGGTAATTTGTTCTTTTTTATGGAGAGAAACAGAAAAAAACAAAAAACAAATTTGAAACCTCATCGGGTTTTTGTACCACTATAATCATTCAAAAAAAAAAAATCATGGTGAAAAAAAAACTTCATATTTACTGTGTATTTACTTCATTTTTCTTATTATGTGCCTTATAATGTGTTTATAATCAAATAGGTTTTAGAAATATTACCTAAGATATCTTCAGTACTATTTTGTGGGATTGGTGAGAGGGTTGATTTTATTTGATCTTTTATGTTCTCGTAGGCTTTTTTTTTCTTTAGATGTGTATTTTTGTGGGGACTCAGTACTGTGTGGTCTTTATTGCAGTCTTAATTTCATGTTTGGTTCTTGGAATGTGTGTTGGAGAAATGAAGGGTCAAATCTGAGAAACTTTGTCCGCTGTGGGTCTCTCTGTTTTTCAGCGTTTCATGTGGAAGCTGAGATGAGAGCAGAGTGCTGGGCCTAGAAGGTGATGGAGGATGGGATGGACTGGCTGCTTGAAAGCTTTCTGTTTTAATGATCAGACTTTAAAAAAATTAGCCTTTTAAGTACGTCCTTAGTTTTCTACCACACTTGCGACTGTCGCTGCTGTAACTTTGCTCTACATTCGCGGTGGCATACTTGGCTGAAGCTCATTAACTAAATCAGGAATGTTTATTCTCGTGAGTTTATCATAAATGCATGTTTATGAGGAAAGAATTGCTTAAGTACAGAAACATAAAGCTGCCTTTTTTAGGACTAGCCAAGAAATGAGTGTCTGACGCTCCAATCCCTCCTATAAAAATGCTTGGACTGTAGTCTGTGCTGCATTATTGCATGATGAAGGAGCTCACTAAGCTTAAAACCAACCCCTGTTTATGTACATGAAGCTTAGAAGTGCGTGGAATTGTATAATTGCACCGTTAATTAATTTTGCTGTCAAAAATGATTTCTGCGCACAATAACCTTTTGTCAAAAGCATCTCCTAATTTCCTTACAAACCTTTTTGATAACGGCAGTTTCTTCTTGCCCCATAAGGGATTTTCATTGCTGTTATCTATGGACATCAGAGGCTTGTAAAACGCACACGTCTGGCGTGTGAAACAAACATTACCAAACAAGCTTTACAGCGACTCTTTCAGTAAAGAGCTTCGTCTCTGCAGACGGCCTACAGTTAGCTAATAAAGCCAGCCGCACTCAATAATACAATTAAAATGAGTGGATGATCAGCGGTCACTTCCAAAGTTTAATTTGTAGATGAAACATTTTTAAACGGTTTGGAGTTAACCCTTTCCAACTCGTATAACAGTGGAGTAGTATGACAATAGCTGCTGAGTATAAATATGAAAAGGATGGTTATTATTTAACATGAATGAGTAAAAATAGACATTTTTGGCCCTTAAACTTAAAGATTTCTCTCTGTAAGCCACAGATCACAGCATACCTCACCGGTGATAACTGTTCAGTCTAAATTGACTAAGCTGAACCTAGTCTGTCCTATAAAACAGGGCAAACAAGCCTAAGAAGCTGAGAGAGACTCGCAGCGTCCAGTGCAGTTTTCAGGTTCGCCCTTCTTGTACGTGCTGTTTCTGAGCATATCTGTCTGAGACCTCCCCTCTGTGTGTGTGTGTGTGTGTGTGTGTGTGTGTGTGTGTGTATGTGTGGTTTTTAAAGTTTGATCTTATTTACTGTATCTTATATTGGATTCTTTTTAGGGGGGTTGGCCTGTTTTTGTGCTCTGTAGTGAATTTGTTTTTCCCCTTATTTCGTTTTTATTTTATAAGGATGTGAAAAGTGGTTAAAGAAAAGTGGTGGTTAGTTTGTCTGCACCGGCAGAGTCAGCTGCTCTCCACCGGCATGAAGAGAGCGAGAGCGAGAATGCGAGAAAAGCTCTTTTCTGATCTATAAACTCCAGTGTGTGTGTGTGTGTGTGTGTGTGTGTGTGTGTGAGTGAGTGAGTGAGTGAGTGAGTTGAATGCTGTTAAAGTGGCAGAGGGACACGCTCTCGCTCCTCTGCTGGCTGGGTGCAGGTATCATTGTCTGCTTTAGCTCTAAAGCTTTTCATTTTTCAAACAGGAGAAAAAGCCAGACTCTCATAGACACACGGCACTAAAGCAGTTCACCCTGATAACATTCGTTCATACCATCAGACTGCATCTCGAGCCTGTATATTTGTTCCCTTTTTATTGTTGTTTTGGGTTTTTTCCCTCCCTCGACTAAATCATTCTCGATCCTGTCTTGACTCAGGCGACATTGTCCCACTATGACGTAAGACAATTTCCTGTTGATATCAGCCTGTCACTCAAAACAGATTGAAATTTATTTTATTTTTTTTAAGGGTTTTATACTGAGAAACTCACAAATAACACAGGACCAAAGTTTATGTGCCTTTCATCTAGCTTATTTGTAACTTTTTTTTTTTTTTTTCCTGGATGTATATCAGAACCAACAACCTTTTCTTTTCTTTTGTGTTGTTTCTTTTTGCATTGTTGTTACAAAGTCTGGTTTCCACTGAAGCGAATGTGTCTAATGTTAATGATTTGTTTCCCCTAAAACAGAAGGTCAAGCCATATCATCTGCCCCACTAACTGACTGACTGACTCCTTGTATGATATTGGACGTTTAATTTTCTCAGCCCTCGTTGATCTGATTTGAAGAACCTCGCATGGAAGCTGTAATTTCAGTGATGGCTCACGCAACCTTTAGCCGTGGTTGCTATAGTAACGGTTAGGCTAGTAATTTGATTCAATCATCATCTCGTCTTTATACAAATTCAGTAAAGCTTTACTTCAAATGTGCAAGATGGAACAAGTTACTACTAAACAAAAACCAAAGGAATTTGGCCAAAATTGGACCAGTGGGGCAATGTTTAGCTGTTTACTGAAATATTGCTTTAAAACAGAGAAGTTAAACCTTATGAATAATTAAAGTACGGGTGCAATGGCTGTTTTTTTTCACGCTCTTATATTCAAACTTCTGCAGTTTTGTCTTTATTTCAGGGTGAGACTAAATAAACACCTGCTGTAATGCTGCACACAGCGAGATCAGGTTAGCCGTTACTGAAAAAATGTAGCTTGCTGATGGACACGACTGTCCAGTAAGGTTGACTGGCAGTGAAAAATGCATTGTTTTTGGGTTGCCCTCCAGTGACGACAGATTAGTGCGAATTTTTAGAAGTATTAAAAGCAGATGACTTATGCAGCTAATTCTACATCATGCTTAGCTGGACTAAATCAAGTTGGTAACATACATAATGGAGCTAGATCAAGTCATATCAGCAACGTAACCCTGATCTAAGCAAGCTAAGTCAGTAACATGTCAGAGATCTAACCTGTATCATGTCCGGTTAGTGACGTGACCTACATCACAGGTTATCAACATGGCCGACGTAAAGCTTAATCAGGTTACGTTAGTCAACAGTTTGATTAATGATCATGTTAAGTTGCAGAATTCTAAACTAAATCAAGTTCAATTAGTAACGCAACCAACGAAGGGCTAACTTACATCTCCTTACGTTGGTAACCTATGCATACTTCTAACTTAGACGAAGAAACATCACATGGTCTCGGAATTCCATTAGCAAACTTCCGTTGCACTCATACTTTAAACCTTGGTGTTAAGGTATGTTTCTCAACTTCAGATTTCCAGCCATCTTAACTTTTCTATTTTTTCTTTTCACGTCTAAAAGATCTGGACTATAATTACTTAATTGAGTAGTGAATTTGCATAAAGGGAGGGACTAAACTCAGTGAGGTGATTGAGGTGGAGCTCAGGCACAGCGCACATACAGAAGTGCCTGCATGGACCTCAGAATGCTTGACACGCCTTGATATACTTAATTTATAGCTTGTATGAATGTTCCACTACCAAAAGGAAACAAGTGCTGTAAATAATGTTCCCTTTGTTTTTGTTTTTATTTAACCTGGCCAAAAAAAAAAAAGAAAAGAAAAAAAAAGGTTTCGGGGAACAAGATTACACACCGATAACGAACTGGTTTTTATATTTATGAAAATCAATGAAAAAAAACAATTTGTCTTCTTTATTTTGATATCATACCAGTACCAGCTTTCATTTGTAAAGCCGTTTATGTGACGTTGTGGGGAAACAGGGAGAGAGGACGAGCAGATTCAGTTTATGAGTTTGATGTAATAAAATGCAAATAGAAGATAACTATTAAAGAAACATATTTTCTAATTTTTGCAGTGCATGGTTGATTGAATGTTTCTTTTTGTATTTTGTAGAACGTTTCTCTTTTTTGTTTTAAACTGCTTATTACTATTATGCATAATCATTAGAGTTACGGCTATTATTATCATTATTATTATCATCATTATTATTATTAAGCCAGAGTCTCTGCTGACTTTTTTCCTAATCAAACTTTAATTGTAGCATGCCTTGAATAAATGTCATGACATCTGTACTTTCCTCAGTCCTCTGTCTCTTCGTCTCTTTACCTTTGGGTATGTGCTGGACGCTCTTGGCCTGGATCCATGTCTTGTACTTTACGGCTGATTCCAGAACAGACTGGGTCAGTGAAACAGGTATTTTCACTCACCCAGTGTTTTCAGAGAGCAGTGTGCTGGAGTGGAGTCCAGGGCCTAGCTAATACTTCCTGCTGCTTTTTCTCTAACTGCTACAGCTGTTAACTCACACCACTGACTAGCCCTAAGTGTGGAGATCCAAAGCAGAGTCAGTGTTTTCCCTGCTCTGTCTTCTTTTGGCACGTAAGGTCGCCCAAATCCAGTCTGAAACTTAGTTAAATGGGCAATTTTTTATCACCAAATGAAGGAAAACATGATTTTGGCCAAACGATCACTTTAGTCTAAAGTAATTGCTTTCAACTTTGCTTTGTCCTCCTGTTTTTAGTGTTTTCCCTGCTCTGACATTCCCAATTGACTGCAGGAAAGCCCCACATGTAGGTCAGGATCATGATTGGGGAAATAATCTACGACACAAGCAGGGAGAACAAAGACCTGTCCTACACCGCAGCCTCCTGGCCTCAAACTGCTTCCCTGCTCGGGCTCACTGACCGTCTTTCTGCTGAAGCCCTCTGCCCTTTGTCTAAACACTCTGCTGGCTTTCGCTGTGTGTTCTCCAGTCTGCTTAACACATCTCACTCTCTTTCTCTTTCTGACCTTCAGCACTGGGAGAACAGCAGAGGCTCAGTGTAAACCTCCCACACCCAGTCTAATACCATAACGAAGCAACATAATTCACCCAGGGTCTTGCCTCTCATAACCTAAGGGGGTCTGTTAAGGAAATAGGCCAAAAATCATTTCTACAATCATATTTGCAGTCGTGGGTCTAGGACAAGCTAAGCCACACTTCACAACTTCCCCTGTGACTGAATGCACAGCTACTCAAATTTATTATGCTTGGGTTTATTTCTCTCCACGTTGCTGTGCAAAAAGCTTGAGCCCCTCATTTCTTCATATTTTGCTTCCAAAAAGACAGACTTTCTTGTATTTTTAATGCATTGTCGAGGAACAGTTCTCCAGATCTTCCTGAAGGACAGTGTTTTTGTCCCTTCACTTTCACGTTTTTCAGTCCAGTCTCTGTACCCGAGCAATTTGATTGTTTTGTGTTGGTTAATCCACACAGTGACCTACATCTGAACCTTCAAGCAGCACAAAACACCTAACTTAAAACATGAAGCAGTGAAGAAACAGGAGCAGATGATTCCAGATGATCAGGCCAGTTTACTGCTGATGCTGAACGCTGAGCGTTGAGGACCGCTTTATCTAGAACCATGCAACTTTAGACACTTTTTAGCCAGGAGCACTAAACCATTTGTTCCCATTTCTTTCATTTAATCTGCTCAATATCAAAGGTAATAAAGTTTATCAGGTATAAAGTAGTATTTATGCCTCAATGATGTGATCCACTATTAAAATATTACAAAAGGAGTGGTAGCCCAAGACTTTTGAAAGTGACAACCCTTGTCATTGCGACGTCACAGCACTGCACACCATGAACCACAACGAAATTGGACCTCTGCTTTTAACCCATGCACACAAACACCGTGCAGCAGTGGGCAGCTATTGAAAGTGCCGGGGGAGCAGTGACAGGGACGGTACCTTGCTCAGGGGTACCTCAGGGCAACCTACTGGGAAGGGGTTCGAACCCCTGATCCTCCGATCATGTGGCTAACACTCTAACCACTAGGCCACCACTGCCCCGCATGCATGCTGCTGTTTCAGCCATGCATTAACGGGCTTAAAAACATAAGGCAGTCTGGATGAATGGACGGATGGTTGGAGAAGTGAGACACTGGTGACATGCATGGTTGAGTAAACACAGTTTCATAAATAATACATTTTACATTAGATTTCAATCAATTGCAGTTTACCTACTGGCCACTTGAGGGTAGCAGAGATTGTGTGCTTGGCTGCGAACTATCAGGCCCAGCCCTCAGATCTAAACACTTAACACTGTCTTATTTAATTGATGACTTTACAGTATTTGCTCGTGGAACTTGGGTATTATTACTTTATCTGTTTCAGACTTTACGCCCAGGTCATAAATCAGAATCGAAGTAGTATGGGTGGGTTTGCTCATTTGTTTGATATATTTATATGTATTTATATTTCATTCCTTCCTTTACATGTACCATATCTATGGACAAAGTTTTTAAAAGGCAGGCATGTTTATTTATATACCACCTTTCACGCACTGCTGTCAGGCTGAGTGCTTTACAAGGGAGAAAATGTCTACAAGGACTTAAGAGTGTCTGTTGGACATGGTCTTAAGAGTCTTGAGCTGTCCCAGGACAGGCCTGCTGTGCACTCTTAATTGCAGATGGTAGGCCGTTTGCTACCTCAGCACACTTAAACCTTGATTATTTATGAACACATCCTTTCACATAGCTTTTAAACAGTGTTGGCTCCACACACACACACACACACACACAGCTGGGAGACTCTCCTTGTCTTCATGTCCTACCTCTGTGCACCCCCTGCATTCATCTGCTCAACAAGGTGCATTTACAATCAGAGCTCTTTACACACCAAGTACCCGTCTGACTTCTTTTTCATGACTCTTGAGTCTAACTGTGAAAACGTCAGCAGTTCTCATGAAAAGAGTCACAGAAGAAATGCCTTTTGGACTGGATGCTTTACTCATACTTGTAGATGCTTCTATTGTAGTTTTGCTCTATTCTGTATTAATTGTAGATGATGAGATTTTTTATTACATTTACATTCAGATTTATTTTTAGCTCCACTCTGACACTGGATTGAGTCAAAGCTGAAAATCAGACTTTTTTTTTTACTGGGACTGGTGGGAAAGTGAACAGAAACTTGATACTGTTGATTAATATGGACCAGGAAATGGACTAAATTTTGATAAAATTGGGCAAAAGTCTAAAGAGCAAAACTGTATAAGATGCAAATATGTTCCCTTGAGCAAGGTATCATCCCCATCGCTGCTTCCCGGGTGCTGGAAATGGCTGCCCACTGCAACACATTTGGTGTGGTTTAAATTCAGAGAAGGCATTTCATTGTGGTTCACTTTGTGCCGTGATACATTCGCAATTGCATGCAGTCACTTTCACTTCACTTCAGCATGCAAAAGACTGCCAAATATGTCTGCCTAGTTTCTGGGAAGGGACGCTTCTCATGAAGCCTTCTTTTTGTAGAGGTTATTACTCACATGTTGTCAAGAAGCCAGAAAGCTGCATTCTGCCCTGGATGCGTTCAGAATCACTTGGGTGCCAAAAAGGAGGAGAATAACTGTAGGCTACACCCACCTGACATCCTGTTAATCACATCCTGAAACTTCTGAACCTGTTTCGAGGGATGGCTGGGAGTGGTTCCAGTGTTTCTTTGCACTATTTACACCTTTTCTTAGAAGATTCATTACGCAACACCTTTAGCACTAAGCTCCTTCAACAATATTAACTACTCTGTTAACATAGTTGTATCATAGTGACTATTATAGTCATTTCTATATGTTTATTTTTTTTATTACGTCTTTTAGAAGCTATAAAAGGCACTTCTCCAGCTGATTCAGAGGGTAAAAGACGTTTACGGCATTAAAAAAATATATATTGGTGTAGGTGTGTGAAAAATTGTACCTGTTTTGACACCACTGAGCTTTTCATTTCCATCACACATGCGCTCTGAGTGTCCCTTTGGGTCATTTACTAAACACAGGGTAACCAAAGGACTGCCCATGGTAGCTGACTGCATGCTACAGAGGAAAGGGATACGCAGGAGTCTGTTGAAAAATGCCTTTAGTGTTCAGAAGGGCCAGAAATGACGTTGACATTCTGAAAGTAGCCGTGCTCTCTCTCACTGACGGACGAATGGCTGCAATAGAGCCGTCCCTCCTGACACAGCACATCTATTTCTCCTCATGATGACACGCTCTGCCACACTGCTGCAGACTGCCCCATGGGACTCACGCAATGCATCACAAATCTCCAGCTTCCTTCTAGCGTTTGTCACTGAAAGGCATCCCAAATTCTTGGAGCAGATGTGCAGCTGCTTGCTCTCTTGAGAGAGTTTTTTGTGGGCGGTGTAGTGATCAATGATCCAGTGTTTGGGGTGAATTACACTGATATAAGCTGGACAAGTGCACTTTTATTGAATCAGTACAATTAAACTACAATAAGAAGTTAAAATGCGGGACAGGGTCGCTTTTTGTTTGTTCCACACCATGAAACAACAACAAATTTTGAATAAATGCACAAAGTATCAGGAAGTTATATTTGTCACACTGCAAACCCTTAAGGCAGCATATGTCTGTCTAAGAGACACTACACCCAGATAATGTTTCCCCGGCAGTCAGCCACTAGACCTCTCTTTCTAGCAGCTGTCTCATACCTGACAGTCTGGCTAACATGTCAGTCTCTGCTATAGGCTCTATTCAGTTAGGCCAGCTGTTCAAAGACCTGCCTTTCAGCAAAACCACAGTGTGACGGAGGACAAAGAAAACCTAATCTGGGTGAAAATTCTTCACCAATGCATTTGTCAAATAGAAAGGTCCTCATCTCAGTTAGATTATCTGAATAGACTTACTTCTTTACTCCGTTTAGCCATGGACAGGGACTAACTCACCATCTCCTTTTGAAATGACCGCTTCCATGGTTGCACCACTTAGACGCTCGGAAGCAACTTTGACCTCTGTGTCCATAAATGGGAAATTTTGTTGACTGTGTTTAAAAAAAAAATGTTTTAAAAAACCTCTGCAAGGGCTGTGAAAGCTATTCTGGCGTTCATTTGACACATAAAAAACCTTTCTAAGGTTTTAAAGCAGCCTAAGATAATAGAGGATAATAAAGGCTGTTGGAGATTTTGCAGATAGAGGTGCCATAATTTTAACAGTCTGAGCTTTTCCACTGTGTACCTTGGATGGACGGGTCAGAGTTTGACTAATTAACAGCCGACTCCTAGTGACACACTTGTGTTAGTGAGCTTCTGGCAAATAGGCTCAACATTCAGGGGGCTATTGTGAGGCAGAGCGAGAGATTCACCATTTCAAAGACTGTTCATAAAAGCGGTGCTTAAATATTTATTGGGTGACCAAAATGGACATGTATGTTGTTCAATTTGTTGATTTGCCTTTCTCACACACACACACACACACTGTCTGCTTTCATGTGTATGTAACTTATGTAACACCTACCCAAACATTATTGCAGACCAAGTTCACACCTTCATGACGGCAGTGTTCCCTAATGGCAGGACCTCTTTCAGCAGCATAATGTGGCACACTGTAAAAAAAAATAATCCAGAATAGTTTTAGGAACAAAAGAGTGTTGACTCTGCCTCCAAACTGATTTGATCGAGAATCTGTTGGATGTGCTGCACAAATGAGTTCTCACACCTTGCAGGACTTGTAGGATGGGATGCGTATGTGTTTGTGCAGATACCACCTCACACCTTCAGAACTCTTGTGAACTTCATATCTCCGTGTGCAAAAGCTATTTGTCGGCATGAAGGAATCAATCCAGTCTAAGGCAGGTGTTTTTAATGTCATGGCTGATTAGAGCTTATGGCTCAGGATACTAAAGCCTTTATGCAGGAATCATACCTGCCTCCATATTCTGACTCTGATGTATTGATCTGACTGTAAGAGCTGGATTTGAATCAGCATCCTCTTTTTAAATGGTGTCTTTTTAAATGTTACCGAGTTTAAAGAGGAAGGAAAAAAAATATGGCATGGTTGCATAATGTGAATTATGATTTGTGAACCGTGGCTAGATGATTTCCACATGATGCCTGAGAGCTTCATTTAAGATATCATGGGATGTAAAGCTCCAGGAATTAGCTCTCTCGTGGTCGTGGGACTGAGTCAACAATGCCAGGAATTTAGCAGCATGAGCTGCTTGTGCTTTTCCCTGGCTTCTTTTGTAGGCTACTTTAATGAGACTGACCCTGTTTGAAATCTGCAACATACACTTTCGCTGTCCATTCTTACTAAAGGAGCAGACAACATTGCAGCCAGCACTAAAAAACCCAGTTTAAATCAGGTTTGGATTGATGTGTGAGTATATAATTTATTCATTGTGGGCTTTTTTGACTGAATTTTTCAGCTTCTTATCACCGAGGCAGCGTAGGCCTAGTGTTTAGAGACTAGGCCCCAGGATTGGAAGGTCGAATTCCAGACCAGTAGGTTGCCCTGAGGTACCCTTGAGCAAGGTACTGTCCCCATCTCTGCTCCCCGGGCACTTTTAAATAGCTACCCCCTGCAGCAAGGTGAAAAATTGGGCTTCTGGATCTGAAAAAAGGAATGCAGTAGTACATTTCTGTGTCCTTTTATAAAAACAGCTTGAAATTATAACACATTCTGAAGGAAGCAGCACTTTCACTGCCAGTCCGCAGCTTTTAAAAGCTCTTTGGCCCGTGTTGTTGGCCTTGAGAGTGTGCCGATTGCAGCATGGGACCAATCCAACACTGGCTTCTGTCACTAGTGAGAGAACAGCAGCTGTACTTGTACCACAGTGCTTGTCCTTATTCTCCTCAGGATCTAAAAGAGGCATCCGGCTCTTTGGCTGACAGCCATGTGGCAAGTGTAGTCCATTTACAGGCCACAATCGGAAGCGGGCAGTCTGTAGTTAACGGAATATTTCAGAGTTTCTCCTCCAGCAATAATGACGTGAGATGAAATCAAAACTTCTAAATTAAGCAGGCCATTTTCTTCTTGTCTCATTCGCACTACAGCAAAAACAACTTTCCATGGGCTTCCACAGCGTGCAGAAGAAGAGAGTAAAGTATACTAATTCACAGCAAAGTGATATTCTCCATTAGCTGCACAATTTTCTAAATCTCATGAGACTTTTACTTTGTGTCTTTCTGTTTCTCTTTCCTCAACAATGACAGCAGACTGAATAAGACCCTTTAGACACTTTAATGAAGGGCAGCATTAAGTTACATGACACATCATGACACCATAAACCTGCATTAATAATTGTCACATCACAAAGGTCTCACTTCTAAAATTATAATGGAGGCTTGTCAAACCTCGTCTAAATATCTGTGTAGGTTAACGTTAGTTTAAAAAGTCTTAAATCGCATGTAGCCTTTATGAACCTTAGACAACAGTACAGTGTCACTGAATGATTTCATAATGAAATAGTTTTTAATAAAAAAAATATATATATATATAATATATCCAGTACTGTGCAAAGGTTTTAGGCAGGTGTGGAAAAAATGCTCTAAACAAAGAATGCTTTCAGAAATATTAATAATGATTGTTTATTTTGATCAGTTTACAAAATGCAAAGTGAACGAACAAAAGAAAAATCTAAATCAAATCAATATTTGGTGTTACTACCTTTTGCCTTCAAACCAGCATCAGTTCTTCTGGCCCCACAGAGCCCTGATCTCAACATCATCCAGTGTGTCTGGATCACATGAAGAGACAGAAGGATGTGAGGAAGCTACATCCACAGAAGATCTGTGGTCAGTTCTCCAAGTCTCTGGCTCAGTTCTCAAGATGTTTGGTTGGCAGTGCTTGATTCCTTCAAAAACTGTGTGCAAGTGTACCTAGAATTGATGCATTTTGAGAGAAGGAGCAAAGGGTGAATCACACCAAATATTGATTTGATTTAGATTACATTGTTAGTTGATGAAAATAAATGATTAACACTTCCATTTTTGAAAACTTGTTCTTTATTGTACAGCATTTTTTCCACCTGCCTAAGGCTTTTACACACAGTACTATCTGTGTGTGTGTGTATGTATATATATATATATATATATATATATATATATATATATATATATATATATATATATATATATATATATATATATATATACACACACACACACACCTATATATATATATATATATACACATTCAAATATATATATATACATTTTGCAGTACATTTAAATTGTAATAGATGTCATTGAACATTTCCATTTTCATATTTTAAATATATAGGGAGAAATAAATCTACTTTAAACTCATCAAGGCATATATATTTGTGTGTGTATTTTATATATATATATATATATATATATATATATATATATATATATATATATATATATATATATATATATGAGTAACAGAAGGCAACCTGTTTAAAGTAAAGTTTGAGTCTGATATCAGAAACACTCAGATATTTAGTGTCTCAATGTACGAATGTTTCCTGAACACTGATCACTGGCTTATGTTTGGTCATTCTGCAAAGTGAAGAGTACGGGGAGCCTCTCATCTTCAGGATAATCTCAGAAGCAAGATCTAAAATAGAACCTGTTTTTATTACAACTTCATTGTCACTCACTATATCAGCAGCTCTAATGGGGACAGAAGTGGTAGCACTTTTATAGAGAGAGTGATGCTGAACAGTTAACAGGCTTCCAATCAGCTTGAAACAGGCCACCAGCCACACTTTCATTTACCCCATTTACTTCCATTATTGACAATAATGTGTTTTCAGGAGAAAAAAAACCTTCATCTAGAAGGCTCCTGGAATGAATGTGTTTTTTGTGGAATTTAGATTTTAGTTTGGAAAAATAAGGCTCTGATCAGGAACAACATCTGTATTATATTTATCATAAAAAAATATACATATATATATAGATGTATTGGAGCCTTCAGACATTAAAGAGAACCATTCTGATATCACAGCAGAAAGCCTCGCTGAAGTTGTTTGTGTGAATGAAGCTTTGTAGAGTCTTGCCCTTTCAGAAGTCATGTGCACAGAATGTGAGGGGATTTAGTGAGTGTGGGGGCACACGGCCTGTCCCGACTGTGCTCAGCACGTTTAAAGAACATGACATCCCCTCTTAAAAGAAAAAAAACAGCTACAGAAAAGTGTATGTTATTGGAGACTTATTTTCAAAAGTTTTTCTGCAGAAATGCAGGAGCTTTTGAAGACGCCTCTGGAGTTCATTCAGTCTGCATTTTCTCTTCCCAATCAGCCAAGCTGAAATTTACAGCATTTGGCAGATGTGCTGCTACAGAGTGATGTACGCGAGCGATCTGTAGCTTCCGATTTACAAATTTCCACTAATCAGTAAATTAAACCCCCTCAAATTGTCCAGTTTGGATCCAGTACAGATGTTCTTTTCCATCGATTTATTTTTTTCTGAAAATTAATTTTTTTGAACGGCTTCCTTTCAGACCTTCAGCATTGATTCTTGGATGACCTGAAGCACGAGTGCATCCTGATTTTGAAGTAAAACCTTAGCTACCTATGGTTCAAGTACTGTTTATTTAACTTATGGTGACAATTTTGCTGGTTTGCCTGGTCTTGCACAGTTAGTGCATGGTGTTGTTTTTACATTTTCTCCCTCATGTAATCCTGTCCAGTTCCATCTGCTAGCTAGGATTCACATGATGCACTGGCTGAGCAGATCCCTACTGAGGCTTTATTGCATCGTTTAACTGCCTCTTTCCAAATCAGCAGGTCTGTAGGGCACTAACTGCCCATCCTGTTGCGTCAACTAACAGACTGACTGGCTTGCATCAGAGAGGGAGTACCATCCTTTATGTCCTCCTGAGGGTTTTGAACTTTGAAAATCAACAAAACATTGGACCAGAGGCACCCAAAGCTTCAGAGCCAATGCCCTGTTATCGTGTAAGTCCCCCTCATGCCAGCAAAACAGCTGGGATCAAGAGATGGACTCCTCAGGACCTCTGAATCTGTGCTGTAGTTCCCATCACCAAGCTGTTAGCAGCAGATCCTTCAGGTCCTGTAAGTGATGTGGAGTCTGCAAGGATAACAACAAACAGCTGTCAGTGTTATTCATGTTGCTCGTCAGAGGTGTGGCTGTTTCTGATCGGATGTGTAAATATCACAGCTTCAGTGTAAGTCCTGTTAGCTGAGCTGATAGGAAGTACAAATTAGCAAGATGCTTAACTCATAGATGATGGTTATCAGGACTTCCGCTTTAGGTCAAAGTACACCACGTCCTTAAAAGTCACTGAAATATTTAAAAAATCTGACTGTGGGTATAATGCCTAATAAGTAGTTAATACAATTATTTCATTTAAGCGCAGGTTATTATGTTGCCTCTCCAGTGGGACAAGGGCACTAATTACATGGCTGGGGTGTGGGCAATATGTACAGGTTGAAAATATATACTTTTATAAATAAGTGCCTAACAGCCCATCACTCTGCTGAATACACCTTTCATCTCTAAATGACAAGATGAAGGCTGTTTTCATTAAAGGGATATAAATGTGACTCCTGCAGCCCCAAGGAAAAGACTGAGCAGCTTTAAAAGTGAAAGTGACTATTTGTCATTGTGACACAGCACAATGCATTTTCTACCCAACCCATAATCAGCGCCCAGGGAGCAGTGATGAGGACAGTATCTCCAGGATACCTCAGGGTCAACATGAGGCACTTTATTATATCAAGCCCACCGTGTCTGCACACTCTGTAGACGTACGACTATCCACTGCAGCCCATTTGTTGCTACTCTTGCTATGGTCATTGTCCCACCCTGAGGATCAGTGGAAAGGGACCACAGATGTTTTTGGGTGTTGGATCATTTTCAGCACTGCGGTGATTGTTAGTGACATGGATTGTGCAAGAGGTGTATCAGGTATGGTAGGGCTGCTTTACACACTGTGTACTCTGTACAGGTGGAAAGTTTTGTGGGCGTGCTCTGAAAGGGCTGAGGCAGAAGAGCAGTAGCGCTTGGAGGTGAGAGGCTGTCACTTCGACTGGACTTGCTCAAGCATGTGAGCTGAGGCCTACAGGGGGAACTACACAGGGGCAGCATGCATAACCTGGCCCAATCTTATGCCCCAATTACTCTTAAGCACACACACACACACACACACACACACGGATACCAGTACTTGGCTGGAAACACTTTAGTCACTGCGTCACAAGAAAAACAGCAGTTTTGACATTACAGGTCAAGTCAAGTAGGATTTTATTGTCATTTCAACCACATACACAGTACATAGCGAAATGAAATAACGTTCCTCCAGGACCCTGGTGCTACACATAAGACACAACATGAGACACGACATAAGACAAAGAGACAGTGCAACAGCAGACAGAACATGCAGTGCATTCATCCGACGCTGCTTTGTTCTTGCTGTGATGCAGAACAAAGCAGCCCATGTAACTGGCAATATGATGGAGCAGCAGTGTTTTGGTTAAAGTGCGGAGTGCAAAAATAAATACCAGTACTAAGTAATAAATAGTAAGTATTAAGTATTGCAGTAAGTAGTAAGTGTAGCAGTGGTAAAGTGATTCAGTTCAAGAGTCTGATGGCCAGGGGGAAGAAACTGTTTCTCATCCTGGAAGTGGAGGCCCGTATGCTGCGGAACCTTTTCCCGGATGGCAGGACTAAGAAGAGAGTGTGGGATGGGTGAGAAGCATCATCCACAATGCTGGTTGCTTTGCGGATACAGCGAGTGGTGAAGATGTCCTGTACAGAGGGCAGAGACCCAGATGATCTTCTCAGCTGTTCTCACTACCCGTTGTAGGGACTTGTGGTCTAAGGCGTTGCAGTTCCCGTACCAGGCAGTGATGCAGCTGCTTAGGATGCTCTCGATGGTTCCTCTGTAGAAGATGGTGAGGATAGGTGGCGGAAGATGGGCTTTCTTTAGTCTTCGCAGGAAGTAGAGATGCTGCTGGGCTTTCTTTGTGATGGAGTTGGTGTTGAGGGACCACGTGAGGTTGTCTGATAAGTGAACACCAAGAAACTTGGTGCTCTGGACCATCTCCACAGGTGAGGTGTTGATATACAGTGGAGCGTGGTCCCAACATGGTCTTCTGAAGTCAACAGCCATCTCTTTTAGTCTTGTTGACGTTCAGAGACAGATTGTTGATTCTACACCAGTCTGTCAGCTGTTGTATCTCCTCTCTATACGCCGCCTCGTCTCCACCGCTGATCAGACCCACCACAGTTGTATCCTCAGCGAATTTGATGATGTGGTTCGAGCTGTGCTTGGCTGCGCAGTTGTGGGTCATCAATGTGAACAGCAGTGGGCTGAGCACACAGCCCTGGGGGGCTCCTGTGCTCAGCGTGATGGTGTTGGAGGTGCTGCTACTGATCCTGACTGACTGGGGTCTCCCAGTCAGGAAGTCCAGGATCCAGTTACAGAGGGAGGTGTTCAGGCCCAGCAGCCTTCTCACTCAGATGCTGAGGGATGGTGTGGGATGGTGTGATGGATGATGGCGCCACAGAAAAGAGCACGTTTAATCTAAGAATAATGAGAGATTAGCAAATGATGAAGTTAAAAAATGACTTTTTTTTCTACATATCACCTCAAAAAATGATCATACATTTTAAGGAAAAGGAAACCAAATCATTGGTTATTCATCATGACCTGATTGCGCTTTCCATGATGTCAGTCAGTCAGTCAGTCAGTCATTTTCTGCCGCTTGTCCCAAGCGGGGTCGCGGGGGAGTGCTGGAGTCCATCCCAGCTCACACAGGGCGAAGGACACACCCTGGACAGGTCGCCAGCCCATCGCAGGGAGGAGCGTGACGGGGACGGCACCTTGCTCAAGGGAACCTCAGGGCAACCTATTGGGAAGGGGTTTGAACCCCCGATCCTCCGATCATGCGGCCAACGCCCTAACCACCAGGCCACCGCTGCCCCCCCCGCCATGATGTCTAGCATGAATTTTCACCTTTATTGTGGCTTGTTCCAGGAACTACTAGTTGTCATGGAGGAAGCTTTCGTTTTGATCTTCCTGCTTAGTAAGTGGTCTCACAGACGCTTGTTTGAATAAGCCTTTATAAAAGTCTGTACAGGATTATGTTGAACATTTCCACTTTAGACCTAAAATAGTTTCTTCACCTTTGGCCGTCTGAGTGGTGAACGGGTCTCCGGGAACCCCCGCAGCCCGGGCTGGTAATGGCTAGATGGATGGATTCCCTTTTTAAAAAAGTGTTGCCATGATTCTTGTTAGGGTGAAAAGTTTGTAATGGTAAGAAAAAAATAGATCTTAAAAACTTCTCAAGTATATTCGACCTCCTTCCTGGAGGTGCCCTTGTCCAGCATGTTTTTGTTTTCCCTGCTCTTACACACCTAAGGCAACAAGGAAAGGCCCTGTAATTGATAAGTTGGAACAGGTGAGTTGGCAAGGCAGCTTCAGAACCAGGGCTGGTAAACCCGTGAGCATGAAGTAAACAGAGAGCGTGCGATCTGTAAAATCTAGATTCACGTCCAGTGTTTATGGTCGATGAAGCGTGCTGGAAGCGTCAAATGATGATAAAATCCTTTTGCTGCAAGTAACTCTTCGCTGCTGGCAGGTGCCCCGCCGTTCAAGTGCACTTTCACCTGAGCAATGACGTGATATCTGCAAGCCACCATTGCGATATCATGCAGGTCAAACCATACAAAGCAGATACAGAGAACACATAAGAGCAGCCGGCAAAACCGGTGAGGTGTATGGAACCACATACAAAAGATCTAATCAGCTCCACCATAACAGTGTGGAAGGACAACAGGACAAAACGGCCTTTAAAGTCTGTTTGATAAAGCTTTAATTTCTCTGCAGTGCCACAGTTCCCTGCTGTGGTTCTGAGCTTGACACAGAACAGAACAATCAACATATCTACAAACAGGAAGTATCGAGGGAGGAAAAGAAAACGTTTGTCCAGTCATAGTTCTACACCGCAGATATAAACGGATAAAAGAACAACAAAAATCAAAAGGGAACAGAAGAGTCTCTACTTTCAGAATAAATTAACCCTCATTAAGCATTGCAATAAACACTTATCAACCAAACTTCATAAATATACCGCACAGATCATTTTTATTTAAAAAAGGTGTTTTTTTTTTTCACATAAAAAAGTGGTGGATCATAACTAGATCTTTTTTCCCCGTTCAAGTCTGGCTGGTGGTGTTACAGCAAGTGAAGTAAGCACAGGCTTGGCCGTTCTGGAAATAAACTTTTGTAGCCAACTGAGAACAAAAAACATTTTTGAGTGTATTTAGATGTAGTTGAGAGCATCATGACTAAGGGTTCTCTCAATAACATTTTTTAAACATGGCGTTCAAGACTTTGCTGCTGGCTTCCTGGGAGAGAGCAGATGAGATTGCCACTTTCAGTCCTGGAAAAAAGTAGTAAAGCTTCGCTTCAACCCCCAACATTGACATAGTCACACCATAAACATGTCATGAATTATCATAACAGTTGAAGCCCGTTAATATATCAATACTGCTAATCATAAACATCCTCACATCTACCGGTAATAGTAACAGGACAGTCCTATTACTTGACATGTCCTGACAGATGACATCTGTCAGGACATTATGGCTAACCCTGGGTTTTTGCTCAGGAACCCAATAGTGGTGGTGCTAGAGGTTCTTGTTTAACGCTCTGGTTTCTCTCTATTTACACTCACAACATTGTCAGAAAGGCCAGCAGATGCTGTTTGGAACAGATTCCACACCATCAGCCTTCTAAAAAGCACATGAACCTTACACACACACACACACACACACACACATTCAGACAAACAAACAAAAAAGAGGGAAAAAAGTCCAGTTCCCCACTGTTCCAAAAAAAGAAAAGAAAAAAGAAAATCAATCCTTTCCAATAAGAATATTGAAAAAGCTTGTCAACAGAAATCACACACTTGGAGCACATTTACACGCCCGTATGCACTCGTACACACTCTTGAAGTAAGGCTCAAAGAGCTGCGCATAAAGAAAATTTACAGTGTGTTGTAGACTTGCTGTGAATTTAAAAACAAGTTCCTTTCTTTACATCCAAAAAGAAGGCAAGGAACGGAGCGGACAGAAAACCTGCGCTTCCGGAACTCCTTTAACCTGCTTGTGAACTATGACTGCACCTACTGGGGCGTAATAAGATTCACAGCACGAGAAGAAGAAAAAAAAAAAAAACATCATCTACTACAAGAGTGTTAACACTTATTTACATGCAATGGTACATTCAGTTCTGAACTGTGGTGGAACTTCTCTCCATTGTGTCTGAAGGTGTGATGCACAGATATGACTGACTGAATCCGGGGTTTCACAGACTGTGCAGAGTGTGACTCACAGCTATTATTGCTGATGGATCTGCAACACAGACATGCGCCTTTAACAAGCACAAAGAGATCCATTTATTTTAATGTTATTGTTTGAAAGACTGATGAGAGATCAGATCTTGGATTTGGACTACAGTAACTCCAGACTGGCTTTACAGAAAGTGGAAGTGGGAGTTGGTTAGCTGAGCTAAAACATAGCGCTGAACCTCAAGTAGCTTCTTACTCTACTTCTTTGATTTAAAGGAGATTTAAGGAGATAAAAAAAAAAAAAAAAAAAAAAAGGCATATCATCTTATTCGACTGGTTTCGACCAATCACCTATGATCTTTCGCATGAGCCAACAAAAAATAACTAAATAAATGAAGCCAAAATACTCTTAGTTCCGAATGTTTGTCAATTTGACATAAATGTGACAACTGAGGTCACATCACATCATCACGATACACTTTGCAGAACATGCAGTGGATATGGCCTCTGATAAACTACACCCTTCAAGCCTGCTTTTTCTTCTCTGTTCCAACATATCAAACCACAGATACATTAAGTGCGGTCATACATGTCGGGATAATGAAAATGTCAAATGTCAAAACGTTTTTCCATGATTGCCCGCCCATTTTTGTAAGCTATCCTGCAATTTATATTATGTTGACAACAAATAAGTTGTTTTCCAAATCAGACAGCCACTGAAAGAAGCCATTTGCGATTCAGCCTTTAGCCAATTGATCTCAACTAGAGTCCTGTGGGTCATGTTTCCTCAAAGAACTTCATAAACTCAAGACGTGACACAGTTCAGCATGACGACCAATCTGTGCATTGCAGTACAAGAGTGAAGATGTGAGATACACATTTCGGTCATGGGCCCCACGCTCTGCCCACAGACAGCAGTTTCCCTTTGAATGTTCTGATAAGAAGTTGCGATAAAAAAGAAACCCAACACGGTCAGTACAGGTAGAAAGAACTTGGCATAAGGAAACCGAACAGCCTGAGATAAAAGCTGAGGTATGAGCAGAATGTGGCCCAGGAAGTTTTTACCTTTTTCTTCATTTACAATGGTAACTCTGTATTGAAATAAAGAGTTGAAGATGTCTGTACACACAGATGTTTTAAAAAAAATAAAAAAATACAGAGTTGCAACCAAAACACTGAGCGGTTTGGCTATTTACAACACTGGAAGCGTTTTTATTTACTATTATTTATTGTGGCTCATATTTGACAGCTATTTGAAATGTCATGAAAAAAAAATAAACTGACTTGCCTTGTTAGACAAACCAATGTGTTTATTTGTGTCACAGAAACCAGAAAATGGTCAGTCATCCAGGATGAACCAGCCAGGTTGGCACAAATGGCTCTGGAGTTATGGAAAAGTTGAAATGTAATTGGAGTAAAAAACCAAGGGAAACAAAATAAAAAATAAAAAATTTTCAATGGGTGTGCAATGTAGAGATCACCCCTCAAGTCCATTGGTGCACACTTCCATGAAGTAAACATCAAACATCTCAGGAGAAATACTGACATTGCTTCTTAAAGGCTGGGGAAGCAGCATAAGGGGGAGGTGGGTGATAGAAAATGACCCAGTGTGTAGATGATCGACACTGGGGCAGGAATGTGCATCTTTAATGCATTGGCACATCAACAGCAAAGCCTTTAGTGGGGGTTCACAGAAAACTCTCCCGTGCTGCCAGGACATAGGCGATTCTTTCATTTTCTGTTGCAGTTCCTTGCCCTGCCGCACCCATCACCAACACAGCGTAAGCCTGGAGCAGTGCAATGACTGAGGGACTGATACACAACCACAACCTTCGAGCTGACCATGTTTGGGCTTGAGATGATACTGAAATGCAATGGTGTATATCTCCGTTCCAACCTTATAGGTGTATTTTGGCAAAAAGATTCAATTTACACAATTTTCTCCACTTTGCCCAGATGTAACTGATCAAATAAGGCATGTTTGGAGTCTTTGCTTATTTAGTTTAGCACTGAAACTACAAGGCTGACATTGCGCACACTAGAGCTGGTCACCTAAATATTTTCAATAAATACACAGAGAACTTCTTTCTACCAACTAAAACTGCATCCAGCTCTTCATTAAAATGCACAGACACATGGATGTGGCTTCAGATGACTAGTGTGAGGTGTGAGCCGGGAAAGTGCTCTATCCTGTGAAGCTCTACAGGCAGCCTTCTTGGACAACAGGGTCCGTTTTCATGAACTACCTGCAGTAATCAGTCCTGTTCCATCCTTTCCCTGGTGTTTACCTGTAGTGGCTGCTTGTGGTCTTGCCCAGCTTTAAAGCTCAGTCATTTATAATGTGCTTTAAACCACAAGTCTGAGAGAAGAAGTTTTTGAACTGTATTTACTGAAAAAAATAGGGATAACTGCCAACTTCTTGTAACGTGTAGCATCAGTGTTAAACCAAAGAAGCGACTGAATAAATAAATAAATAAATAAATAGAAAGCGGGTGAACAGAAAATGGTCAATTTAATTGTTCAATGAACCATTCCTTTAAACCCAGGATTTATAGCAAGGTGACAAATATTAACTAGGGCTGCCTAATGTTTTCAGCGTTCAGCGTTATGGTGACCCCAGCCTTCGCAGCACCAGCCTGCAGCATGTAAACGCTCTCCTAATAAAATCACAGGAATCTCTTAAATCACCTTCACCAAGATCAGCATATCACAACCGAGAAGTGTAGTGATACAAGACGGACAACACGGCAACCGTTCAGAAGTGTGCAGGCTCTCCGGGGTTTAGCTAAAGAGTCAGAACTGGACTGGTCGTGGAAGTGTTTCAGCAGCTGTTGATCGAATCTCCAGCTACATCAACCGTATTCTGTACAAATACTGACTAAGTGCAGGTAAGTCATTTCCCAACAGTACAGCACTTCTCAGATGAAGTTTCATTTCCTCAGTCTGATTCTCAGTTCTCATTCCCTGTACATTATGGTGTTCTCTCTGCTCCCATTCAACTAATTATTTCTAATTCAAGTAATCAGAGAATTAGCAAAGCTTTTCTGGTGAAAGGGTTTTATCAGAGCAAAGAAATCCCTATTATCTGCAAGAAAGAGCACATCTGAGGTCAGCTTTGAAAATCACTCTTCTCAACCCAAAGGACCGCTCAGGCCGTAAACTTAGCGGGGACCTACTTAAGCGTTCAGCAGGCCTTGCATTCTTTTAAAATATGCCAAGAGAGATTTCATTGGAGAGCAACACTGTATGAAGCAGGTAATCCAACCACATACTGAATCAAAATGTTGCCTTGAATGCTATCTACTTTGTGGCGAGTTATAATTATCTCCTTTTTTTATTTATTTAATTTTTATCATCTTTTACCTACATCCAAAAAAAAAAAAAAAAAAAAAAGAAAAAGTAAAAGGCTTGCTTTAAAAAAAAAATTAAAAAAAATGTTCCATGCATGCAGTGCTGCTGATAACCACAGAAAATGTTACCGGCGCATCAAAAGGGTAAAAATCCTATAGTCATTTTCTTTTCACTGAAGTACTAAGACATGGTTTGAGCAACTTCGCCTGCTTCCATTCACATACCTGGGCATTGTCCTGTGCCATTACCCTGTTCTGTTCCTCCACACGTCTGTCACCATTGGCTCATTTTGGAACTCAAGGCCCAGTGCTGGTCCAGAAGACCAAAGTGAGGGCAGCAAAAGCACCAAGAACATAAATACTCAATAAACACTCTCCGAACGTGCCATAGGTTTTAAAAACAAATTTAAAAAATCTGTAATCTCTTAAAAATGACACAATGACAGAACCAAAAAAAAACCAAAAAAACCAAAAAAAAAAAAACACAAAACAACAAAATACAGCTGCAGTTTCTTTTCTGCATTTTGTTTCCACCCACGCCTTCTCTTGTTTTGTTCCAAGTCCTTAACTTGGCTGTAGGTGGTTTTTCCTTTTTTTTTTTCTCCGTTTTTGATTTTTTTTTTCCTTTTTCTTTTTTTTTTGTTTTTGTTTTGTTTTTTGTTTTATGTTTTTTTTTACACGTCCAATATTTCCTCGGCTGTCCCACCGCAGCGTAATCTGTAGCGACCTGTTCTCCAACTAATGGTGGGGTCCCAGAGAGCGGACAGGAAAATCTGGATGGTCATTGACTCCCTGATGAACCAGGCTACTGCATAATCCAGTTTGGAAAAGGATAGAGGGCCGCCCTGAGCAAAGAAAGAAAAAGTGAGTCAAGCATTATAGGGGTCAAGCGATAGGACATATGCAGTATAAAATAAAAGAAAATGTAGAAACAGCAAATGAAGGCAAAAAAAAAAAAAAAGGAAAAATGGCATGTTTTTTGCATGTGGGTGTGGATACAGTTTCAGCCTTGAACCTCTGCCGTTTGGTTTAAACACACCTTCTCCTCACCAGAAGAGATTATGCAACCGATTTAAAAAAAATAATAATAAAAAATGAAACTAATACAAATATTGTTCACTTTCAGTCCAAAAAGGCTCAACTCTGCCACCAGTGCCATATTTGTTGCGAGCAAAGCAAGCAAGGTGAGATGTTACCTGGATTCCTCTGAGCTGGATGTAGTCGGAGATGAACCAGGCCAGGCAGTGGCACATGAAAAACACCATGATGTCCCAGCGGAACACGTGGTGGGCAGCCCAGCCGATAATAAGGCTTGCCACAAAACACTCAGAGATGGGCTCGATGATGGTGGCTGGCAGCATGTTGATGCGAAGCTTGGCCCATCTGAGTAGGAACACAGAAAAAAAATGGATGAAATTAGCAATGTGCACATGGACTGACATTCTGTTTGAGGTTGGATTTACTCATTTAATAAAAAATTTACAGCATTTGACAAAGATTCTCCTCCACAGTGACTTAAACCTGCACGCAAAAGTTTGACTCTTGTCAAATGAAAGTTTTCATGATGGTAAAAAGTTATAAATCCATTCCTGAGGACACACTTCTGCATATCTTAATGTACTAAAGTTTATTTGCTATAATTAACATATTGGAGAGAAAAAAAAAACATTATGGCACAAGCCATCAAATGCATTTGATTATAGAAACTGAGCACTAAAATTGACAGCAGAAAATTTTAAAAACCCTCACAAATTGCCTTTGAAAAGGTCAAATGGCCTTTACATTCTTTAAACATTTCACATTCAATGAATAAATTGGCCCAAAATGACCAAGAATCATATTTTGGTAGATTTATACATGATTTGGACTCGAAGTTTGTGAAATGGCCACAAACTTATGCCTTTTCATTTAAGTACTGTATTCTGTGATGGATAATTTAAGATACATGTAGTTCAACTTGTGCATTCAACGTTTCACTCCTTGTCAAAAAACTAGTCAAACTTCGACTGAAACACAGCTGAAAATCCCCTTCACAAGCTTACACAACATCACTGTAATCAGCAGGGAGCTGCAGCAGGAATTAGAAAGACCAGAGAGCAGCTCAGCTCCAAAGATGGGGCCAGAATGGCTGACTGCACAATACCTGATCATGCGTGACTGGAACTGGGCGATGGAGTACGAGCCCGAGTTCTGCATGGCTACCTGCGTTGCCATGGAGAATTTCCATCCTCTGCAAGACAAAAAAGAAGGGGTTATTGGCCACCCAGAGGAAGACGTGACAGTTCAGCTGACACACTCAATAAAAACCAAAAACACTCTCCTGTGGAAGCAGGGGAAAGCTCATTTCTCCCCCAAAAAGCAGGCAGCACTTCTCAATGAGCCATAATATAAAATGTATAACATGCAAGCCAATGAGTTATTGATTCTGTTGAACAGAGATGAAACAATGTGAGGCTCAGAGGAGGCATCTGTGCTTTCATGCCATATTGCAACTGTGGATTTATTTCTTGTGAAGGCTTGATATGATAATTAATAAATGGAGAGAACATTTTGTAAGAAAAGCATTATTAGTTGTTTCTCTCAATTTCACAATGACTTTCCTGCTTCATGAGTTCATGAAGAAATCCAAGATACTCTAAAGAGTCTCTTCTACAGCTTTAGTAAAGAGTCCGAGCTAACCTGTCTGCAATGGCTTTGGCCATGAAGTAGTCTTCGGCAATGTACTGGGCGAAAGCGATGAGGCCTCCAGCCTGGTCCAGGACGTCCTTCCTCATAAGGCACGACATTCCCGTCACACACTTAATTCCCGTCACGTTGGCAGATATGTATGAGCGAGGATGTGATGTTCCAAAATAAACCTGTAGGGACCCAGTCAGATGATTGAGGGGAAAAAATAAAAAAATAAACCCATACAACACACCTCATGTGTCACAAGCCTAAACCTGCGGTAGTGAGAGATGATGGATTTGGCAGACCCTTTTAATTTGATGCAACCTCTCTAGTGGAAGTGGAGCATTTAACTAAGTTGACATGATCCAGGGTTTAAGAACACAACAGAAATTAAGAATATATGTGACACCCAAATGTCTTTTAAGAACATTAAACATCTGCTAAGAAAAAGGTTTGCAATGAATCTAAAGAGCTGCAAAAAGATGTCCCCACCCTTCCTAGAGTCGTTACAAGAAAATTCCCATTACCAGGATAGTGCAATCATCACCTTCGTGGGCAAACAAACAAAAGCTACCTCCAAAAAGTATTCTGCACTGAATATTGCCGTTTAATATTCTTTGGCTCATGCTTTTGACTGTACCTGGTCTTTTTGTTTAAATAAAATTTTATGCAAGCATGAAATCTGGGTTTTAGGGTTTTTATTATTTATTTTTTTTTAGGGTTTTCACAATAATCCTTCAAAGGATTGGTCAAAACTATAAGACAAGAAAAATGTCTCATTTAAGTAATCTAAAAAAGAAACCTTTTTCTGGTTTGACATCCTGATTTATATAAAAATGTGTAAATATTTTTAGAACCTGCTAAAATAAAAGTGCAAGAAATTTAAATAAATAAATAAATAAATAAATAACTAAAACAGGTATTTTAAGCCTAAATACGGCACTTGTGTGTTCGGCATTCACAAAAGCCTATCTGCTTATAATAACTTGACCAAAGGCTAAACATCTGCAATTTAAAAAGTATTTATAAAAGACAGATTGAATTTAAGAATGTGCCTCTAGCTTTTAATTAAGAGAACATTTTTTACCATCATGTGTCCAAAAACAGTTCTAGGAGCATCTTGCTCATAAATAAAGCAGCCTTCACAAAAATAAATAATGTAGCAACTGAAAGAAAGGGCTGCAAATGCCGAGAAGGAAGAAGGACATTCCACCCTAAGGTTCCTGTTCCTCTTCAGGGTTAGAATTTTCTGCTCAGAACTCATCATCTCATCATCAGCATGCCATCTATGCCATTTCTCAGTCTTGTGACAGATCACACTCAGCATTCTTCCCTTCCTGGTCATATCAAGGCACATGCCCTCATTTTCCATTCAGACACACCTGGGCACACCTTATTCCCTGGATAAGGTGAGTCGACGGTATAATAACCAAACAAGAACATTAAATAAAACTGGGAGCGATGTCAGTTGAACTAAATTACACAATGCCCTTATGTAAAACACAGCGTGTTCAGCTCTCACAGTCAGCTGAACCAGACTGTCCAGCTTCATGCTGCAAACTCTACTGCTGAAATAACAAACATCCGCCTCACACTCTAGACTGGTTTCTCTGATGTCGAGAAGTGTGGTCCTGGGTTAGATCAACCTGAATGTTTACACTCATGGGAACCAAAATCAGGCCTGGCTACAACTACAGGCAAGATCAGTCTGCTTTACTGCTCATTAGAGACTGAAACAATTCCCTTTAAAAAAAAAAAGAATTTTATTTTATTTTATCCCCCCAACAGGCTTAGATTAGGCTTGACCTCTGCCAAAAGAAAGTAGCCCCATATTTAACATATCTTGTTAAATCTTAAGAGCTGGAGTTACAAACATTCCACTCTGATTATAATGGAAGGATAATGCTTTTAAAAGAGCACCACCATAGTTCAACAAATCAGCAAGGCCCTCACCATAAATGATACCCATTATGTATGGATCTGATTTTTTCTTCAATGATTGATCAGGCTTTAAAAAGGCTACAACTTCAGAGTAAAACTCTTAAGCACCTGCATTCCTACTACATGCCTGTCTCTATGTTCCAACCTGTGATCCATAGAATCATAGAAACATGGGCCTTTCAGCAAATATTCTCAAACAGAGAGAGTGTAGACGCCATTTATAGCCTTTTACCACAATGCTTGAATTTATTGATTTTTTGTAAATTTGAGGTTTTGTAAATTTTAACTTGCATTAAAATGAAGGGTAGGAAAATCGCTAAACTCTAAAGTGAACCTAGATTGTTGTGCACCATATCTAGGCTTTCAAATGTCATGTCCAACTGGGTCATAACAGGTTTTTAACTAAGCAAAGCATATTTGTTTTTAAAAATGGTTAAAATGCACCAAAAGGTAGGCTGCCACTGTTGCTGCAGCATCCCGTGGTTGCTCTCGTTTGTGAACTGACTGAGCAACAAACAAAATGTATAAGCGAACTAAAACATACAGCATCATTCAGCCTTTCAAGTGCAAATGTGGCTTAACTGTCAGGGAAGGCTGAATGATGCTGTTTGTTTTAGTCAAATAATGACTTTTTTTGTAGTGCATTTAAGCGACAATAATGAGTTTACCTACTAGTATAGGAATTTTGCTTGCTTACAGAAAAACCCCCCCAGAAGTTTCTGCTATTTGAAGTGAAAATAAAACCTGAGGCAGTCAGAAAAGCGTAGTTAAAGGTATTAGCTTGATAGTAAACAGCCCTTCAGGACAATGCTAATAAACCCCTGGAGGCCATTAACACGTCACTTGACACTATTCTGTCGAGGGATTCAAAAGGTCAGAGTTGACAAGGCTCCTCTCACCTGCTCCAGTGTAGCGGCGAAGCCTTGTCTGTCTGCCACGTATGGCAGGCCATGAACCAGTCCCACCTTCTCCGTCATCTGATTAGCCATATCGGTTAGTGTGTCTGGCTTCACTGTGGAAGATCAGCACAGTCAGTAACAAAGCCGCTGCAAGACTCTTCTAAACTTGAGCACTGCTGTCTCTAGTCACAGATCTCTGCTCGGACACTGGAGGAGTTTAACAATGAGGAACGCCTGCTATCGGCCTCAGCAACAATTATCGTCTACCTGTATTTAAGCTGTATCATAAAAGTTTGAGACTGCATGCTTGGCACAAATTACAGCTTGCTCTTTCATTAGTGTTCCTGCAGCAATATGGGGGACTTTGCGATTTACCAAACATCCTCTATTAGGCACAGAGTGAGATTGCAGCCTGACACCTACTAAGAAACGTCATGAGAACCAATATCCTGGTGCCATTCTAAATGCCAAAATTTGAAAATTGTGACGGCACTTCCTTATCACATTCGGTAACGGAGGTATTGAAACAGATTGTTCTTCTGACTGAGGCCAAATACATGATTTAGTCTCCCGTTAAATCCCTAAAGCAAGCAGTAGAGCAAGCATATGGTGAACAATGGGGAAAGATGGAGTTGGTGTGAATGCACCATCTTCGACTCATTGAAACTCCCCTGTAAGACTTGTGTTTGAGGCCAATTGTAAAAAGCAAATAAACCTTTTTCAAAAAGTGTCAAATGTTTTAGATGTTTAAATGTTTTTGATCTCCAAGACAGACATCCAGATTTACTCCAAGAATTTAAGGCAAGTTTCAGTTCATGTTTAGATCTAGTTGGATCTTTTTGTGTTTAAGTCAATGCAATGTAGCCATGGCTCAAAGCAATAGACCATCTTTGGTGTTCAGTCTGTCTCACCTTTCCTTAACTGGTATCCAGAAACCTGAACTGTTATTGAGAATCCTGGAATTTCAGCGGTACTGGTGTCAACTACTAAATCTCTGGTATTGTGATACTCATCCCTGAGATCAGAGGAGGATGGGTTCCCCTTTTGATTCTTAGCCCTGTTATAGGGAGTTATTCCTCTGTCGCCCTCAACTTACTCACCTGGTGATCGAACCCAGAGCCTGTAAAGCAGCTTTGTACAGTTGTAAAAAGTGCTTTAAAATTAAACTGACTTGACTTGGTACGGTTCACAACCACACCATCTTCTCCCAAAGTCATGCCTTTCTAGTGCAGAATGTGGTTTTGCCCTATTTTGCTGAAAGATGCATGATCTTCCCTGAAAACAATGTCATCTTGAAGCACCATATGTTGCTCTAAAATCACAATGTACTTTTCTGCATTAATGCTGTCATCAAAGAAGTTATGGACTTCTTCTGAGGCAGAGTCTGGAAGTTCAGGAGCATGCAGTGTGTGTAAAAAAACAAAAACACACCACAATACACTTTTCCATATCAGTACAGTTTTAGCCACCATTTGTTGATGCTACCATTTGTAGATGCTACCATGTACTGAGGTGCTTGACAAGGGTTTGCTAAAGTAATCCTGAGCCCATGTTGTTATATTAACTATTGATGAATGACCGTTCTTGATGCAGTGCCAACTGAGGGATCAAAGTGCAGCTATTCAGCGCAGACTTTTCCTCCTGTCTTTAATGCCCCTGAAATGTCTCGTTTTTTTTTTTTTTTTGTTTTTTTTTTTTAAATCTATTTTCATGATTTTCATGATTTTCTCATGTAATAGTTGATAATCTCTCAATCTTCTGCCCATCTTTGCTTATAAAGGAACTTTGCCTTTACCGGGTACAGCTTTTGCATCCATTCATAATTAGAACCCTAAAATGTCTTACTTTAGCTCCAGCTTAATCACGTCAGTATACTTTAGTTTCCACAACATGTTTACATGTAAAACCTGTGGGAGCCCTACCTCGAATGCCGCTGTCGCAGATCCAGACCAGATCGTACTTTGCCCCCTCGTAGCCTGGCATGAGATTGTTTATTTTTGGATTGATGCCGACTTTCTTGCCCCCTGAAGGAAAAAGAACACAGAGATGAACTCATTAATACGGCCCTCCCTGACACGAGCCTGCTCTGAACAGATGTGTTTCGGCCAGTGAGTGTTTGTCCTTCATCCAGCACGTGGACAGCATTCATTGATCCCTTAAAAGCAGAAGTTATAGACGTCAAAACGAATAATTTATATATAAGCTGAATGACACATGCAGCACTTTACAGCTTCTAAGAATCAATCAATTGCCTGGAGGCTTTCTGTCTGAGATTAGTCCCATTAGCTCAAGGCTGAAGGACTGCTAGTGCATGTCATCAATGCACATAGTTCTTAAGTATATGCAGACTATTTGTGTTGTATGTTTAAATACAGAATCAAACAAACTTAGGCTTATCAGCTTTTAAAAGCCATTGGATCATGGATTTGAGAAAAGCCTTAACAGAACATGACCTTGTGAAATCGAGTCAACTTGTAACCGATAATATAGAACCTAAACAACTGCATACATTAATCAGCCATACCTATTTTTTATTACCACCAGCATTAACTTTTACAGCAACTTGTACGACAGAAGCTTTTCTATGGGACTAGACCGTACAGGCCAGCCTTTGGTCTCTATGTGTATCAGTGAACCTTGAGGCCCCATAACTCTGTTCACCAGTTCACCAATCAAATGTAATCTTTACCTGTCAGTGTTTTAATGCTTATGTTTGATCTCATTTCCACTCATCTTCAGCAGTAGCTCCCGTTTGGTATGAGAAGATGGAGGGATGGGTTCTTGTGCAAAATAGATCCACAGGATCCTTACAGGGACAAGCCTTTTCTGGGTAAACTTATCTGTTTTACTGATACCTGTCAAGGTTGTACCATCCACAAATATCTAATCATTAATGTTTGATATTCTCCATGGTTTACAAGGAATGGAGAAGATCTTACTGTACTTTGATTCTCTCATCTTAACACAAGACTTAAGTGACAAGCTTTAAGATCTTTGGAAACTGGAGCTGTGAAATAAGCTGAAAATTGCTGCTGCCTTCTGGGGAGTATTGTTGCCATGAAGTTTTCTATCTGATCAACAACGATGTTTAGGTGGGTCACAGATCAAACCAATGTCCATGTGAAAGCCCAGACTCAGGACATCACAGTTCATCCACCTGTTTGTCTTTTCCCTATTATGCATCCTTGTGCCATCTCTTCACAAGAGGAACTGAGCACAGGCACAGAGACATCCACAAGGTGTTAAAGAAATTGGGATGCTACTCAAACTTAAAAATTTCTTTAAACATTGTTATATCTGTAACTTACATTTACGGCATTTAGCGGACGCTCTTATCCAGAGCGACTTCCATGTCCTAATTACAGGGACAGTCCCCCTGGAGACACTCAGGGTTAAGGGTCTTGCTCAGGGACCCAGTGGTGGTAGTGCTAGAGGTGGGATTCGAACCGGGGACCTCTTGAGCCATAGGCCATAGGCAAGTACCCTACCACTAGACCACCACCACCCTTGTAACTTGACCTCTATTCAGGAGCCCGGTGAAAATTTAGCCCTCAGTTATGTGGAGAGAAGTGACAAACTGAACATCCCCATTTGTGGTATCAGGATCAGGAATACAGAAGATTCATCTTCCTCCCCACTAGCTACTTTCAGTTCTTTTGCGTAACAAGCCAACAATTATTGCATGAAGTGCCATAGTCGTTTGCAGCTTTTTAGAGTGGTTTTTTTATTATTATTATTTTTATTTTATTTTATTTTTTTTAAACAGCTACCGTTCAAATTTTCTACAAGAATGCCAAGCAGGTCACATGAGTTCACTGTGTGCCATAAAAATTGTTAAATGAAACTTCAGGACCTCAAAACCTCTAGGGGAAATGTGAAAACAATGACCCTATCAAGTTTCTCACCAATTTTGCACCAAAGCAATTCACCTTGAAATCATGTCCTTGCATTTAAACACATCCCAGTAATAAGAATTCGTTTTTCTAACGCTTACCTATAAATAATCTGGCATCAACGTTGGGATATTTGCCCAGAAGCTTTTTACAGACGTCGATGGCTGGATCGTCATGGTCTTGGACACACAGAAGAATTTCGTACTGAGAAAAACAACAGGAAAAAGGAGCATTAACAGTCTTTCCCACATCACTTTAAAACAAAAAAAAACAGGAAACCGACATCAACTTAAAAGCACATGGGGGGGGAAAAAAAAAAAAAAAAAAAAAAATCTGACATTTCAAAGCCTTGCAGCATTTAAAGACTGCATGTCTGCCCACAAAACCAGACCTACACATCTTCACCTAGTTCTCAGAAACCTTGCAACATCTGCCACATTCCACTCAAACGGGAACAGAAAATGTGCCATTTAAATAATAATAATAATAATAGTCTGTTCCTCACCAATAGCAGTATTTCTTACAATTTCAAAACAAGCCTATTCTTTAATTATTCAACAGAGGTTGAAGCAAGTGTGTAATAGCGTCGCCATTCAGTGGGGGTGTAAGTTTTTGGCTTTCAAAGACTCGTTTCTTGTCTAATTTTTTCCTCTTAAAATTAATGTTAGAAACACTGGTCTTGTGGACATAGTTGAGGACATTTTTTTTTTTTTTAATTCTGAGTGTAGCCAAACACTGTAGACAATAGGGTGTGTTTTCACTAATCACCTGATGAAAAGGACTGCTTTTTAACTGATTTTGTGACAATGATCATCATAAATGCAAACGAATCTGATCCAAGAACAGTTCACTCTGGCCCTCGAGTCGTCTGAAATGGTGCCATATATCAGTGAAGTTTTGTCCAGTGAAATCTGGGGATGCATTGGGGAACAAATGTTGAGTGAAAATGTGTGTCTATAGTTGGTCATCAACATTTGCCCCAAATCACCTGCGTTGAACTAAAGAAGCAAAATAGGGAAACTTGGCTAAGTGACTACCCCTGGGGCTTCACTGTTATTATTTTTTCTTGGTTAGTCACTCCTTTAAACCTATTTACTGAGCTCAACCTGCTCGCATGATGCTACTTGGTCAATATGTTTGGACACCAACCAAATAAGTCAAGTGAACTGATACATTTCGGGTAAATGGATGAGCAGCTTTTTTCCAGAATCATTGCTTTATCTTTGAAAGGACTCCCTGTTCTGTTCAGCATTTCGCCATCTTGTTTAATCTGTTACACACCATAATAACATCAGATTAAGGAATCGGAGTAAAACCTTTGAGCTTGTTCATTCTGGACTGATATAAATGAACAGGCTTTTCCAAGTCGTAGACATCTGGACTAACAAAGGAAGTCCCTCATTCGATACCCCACCACCCACCCCCTCTTACAAAGCGAGCCACTTGTAACATGAACTAAGAGAGACCATTGAGGAATTGAGGAGAGAAAACACTCTCTGATACTGAGGTTTGGCTGCCAGCCTCGCTAAAAGATGGCCAGAGCAAGAACAGACGTCCACTATGAGGACAAGCTGTCCAGCAGTAGCAGCCACTCCAAACTGGCCTGCGAACAGATTTGCCTGCTGCTGTTGAGGTTATTCCTCCGAGGCCAGGCCATTGAGACCTTGTTGCCATGGCTATGGGTGAGTGACCTGGGGGGCCTGGAGACAAAGGCACTTTTTCTGCATGACTGGGGGACACAGGGAATCCACAATGGCCTAGGGCACGGTAATAGAGCTGTGCTGAAAGAGTGGGCGGGTTTTTAATGAATCATTGATGAAGCAGATCCCGGCCCAGTGCTGGTGTGCTTTCTCTCTGTAAAAGACAAGGCAGCACTCCACGTGATTAACTGACCCAGGATCAGTCACACGCAGGGAAATTCTGCATGCTCCATCTGTTCAGCTCCGATGGAGAATTCAGCTGCGGTGCTGATAGACTTGCTCAGGGTTTTGATCCTGCACGATGCATGGCATTAGCATTGGGAAGCAATATAAAGAAACTGGAAACTATGGAGAACCCACAGGACAATAGCAGAGCTTGACCTGGTAAGCTCTTCTAGCAGGTCCAGCAATTTTATCTAAGTCCTGTTAACCTATCTGGATGTATAGGTATCCATCAAAGTAAAAAGACTGAAATCTTGTTTGCACAATAAATGACAGGTGTGGTCCATCAAGCAGCAATGCTCATTCTCTCCTTCAGCAAATGTTTTAAAGGAAACTGGATCATTATTATTTTAGTGGGTTTTTTTCCCCTTAATGTAAGGTCCATATCTGGAAATTAAGCAGACAAAACAGCCTGTACTGAATGTTCTGTGATAACACAGGAACGATTTACACATTAACATGTTCCCACCCATTCAGCCTTCAACAGTTCAGCCCACCCATCCATACTAAAGCGATAAACAATTTAGCTAGGACTACTTCTGAATGAGGCACAACACAGGGCAGGCAATCAGAACAGAGTTCATTTCATTCAGAGGGCTAAACAGAGCTTAGAAGGTTGTAACGTTAACATGATTTAACTGTATTTGGAACATAAACTACGCCATAACTGAACCTAAGGTGAAAGAAAATTACTTTTATTGCTAAAATTGAGATTCCAGGATAAAATCCATCACCCAACAATTCCAGCTTATTAATATTTTCCATGTACTGGAAAAAATATTTGAATTTAAATTTATCGATTCAAATGATTTTGGAGCCATCCAGTTTAGTGGATTCAAGAGGCTTCAATTGATGCAAGTTGTGTTCATTTTTACAAAGGTAAATGTGAAGACTGAACCATGTTTCGGTCGAAGAAATCCAATGCAAGGACACTCACGCATGTTACATAAGATTTATGCTTTTAAAAAGGATATTTTGATTTTAAAAAATTGAGAAAGCCTTCTTTTGACATCAGCATTTAATTACTGACAACAAAAAACATTTTCAACAAGTGTCTCCAGTGTGACCATTGTTCAAAGCACAGGTTCAATGGCCTGCTGTAACTAGTCATTAGCATTGGTTTCTCCATGTATACTCTGAAGAAGAAAGGCTGCCAAACATGCCCATTCTTCTCCTAAGAAAGGCATAGAAAAGCATGATGGAAAGGTGAATGGGTCGTAGCCAAAACATACCCAAGAAATCTACAAAGCCTCATTACACTAGTCATGTTTAGATTCCTCAGAGCTCAGACAGTCACTATTTGTGCTCCCTGTCCTATAAAATACAGAAAAGGGATAGAAACACACAGGGGGAAGAAAAAAAAAATATAATAATAATAATAATAATAATAATAATCCTCACACGGTATGGGAGGATCACAAAATATCCTATCCTTCATGATCATCCTACATCACACTGCATTTGCCTTCTGTTCAAAAAAATAAAGAATGGATATCCAACCCAGTCTCTCAGTCACACGCACACGTTTCACAGTTCCCCGACACACTTCCTGTCTTCTTTCCACAACAAAATGAACAAACTTCAAGCTAGTGGAAGGGCACCGGTTTTTATTTTTAAAATCACATTTTAAAAGAGCAATTATATCGCCTAAAATACAAGTAGGGTCCTCAAAAGGGCTAAATGCCAACACACACAAAGCGCTCATGACCTGGCTTGAGTTTGACCAATCAGAGGCAAACAAGTACCCATGCTGTGTACATGAGAACACAACCGTATCTAAACAGCAATCCCCCATCAGGCGCTAAAGCCTCAAGCCACAAAAAGGTCAATGTGCTGATCTTTGCAAAAAACAGGCCTGCTAAATACTTAAAGCATTAAAATGTTGCGATTGTCGAAAGCATAAGAGCTGAAACTCACTGTGAACCCTCAGTGTCAAATTTCCTCATCTAATTTAAGGTAATGCAATAAATTAGAGCTAAAATTGCAATGCACGTGACCTCTTTTTACAGCATAAAATAAAACTGCAGTCATCAAAATACGTAGGATATGGCCTCTTTGAATGTTATTTAATGACACCACCACAGTAAAATTAGGACTAGATTCAGGACTGGACAAAAACCATTAGCACTGGTTCAGCTACAAAACACCAAGTCCTTGAAGTAAACAGGTCAAACAGCATCTGTCTAAAAGGGTATTTTGCAATAAATCTTCTAATTTGAACTTGAAACCACGAAGGCATGTCTGCACAGAGACTGTGTTGACAAAAGAAAAGAAACCTGCTTTACATAAATGTATTGTGACACAGGCTTTAAATCAAAGTCAAAGAGTCGAAGCATCGAGTCTGAATTAATGTGACATGGCACGGTGCTGACAAGCAGCTGATGGGCACAGATTATGAGCGGCCCAATCACAAAGTGATGTTTTAATAGAAGCAAGTTAGAGGCTCTGGTTTTGTTTCAATCATCTGCAACACATTCTCTTT
Source organism: Hepsetus odoe (assembly GCA_017165825.1). NCBI lineage: Eukaryota > Metazoa > Chordata > Actinopteri > Characiformes > Hepsetidae > Hepsetus > Hepsetus odoe. The sequence goes on from CM029383.1 coordinate 20,528,306, forward strand.
TCAGAGAAGCTCTGGCGAAGGGAAAACACACAAAATAAAAGAAGAGCTTCTAGTGACGCCTATCAAAATAACAGCCAAGTAGGATTGTCCATCCATCCATCCATTTTCTGCAGCTTGTCCCAAACGGGGTCGCGGGGGAGTGCTGGCGTCCAACCCAGCGCACACAGGGCGAGGACGGGGGACGCACCCTGGACAGGTCGCCAGCCCATCGCAGCCAAGTAAGATTGTCAAAAATCGAATCTGTAAAACTACAAAACCCAGACTGAAACGTAACAAAAGGTTCTCCTGGTTTAGTTAGATGACATATGTTTGAGTGTATACTGATCAAAGATGAGCAATATGGCAAAAATAAGATTGAAATATATTGTAAATAATTGAAAAAAAAAAATCAATCAATAGAATATTGTCATACACACGATGAACGATTATTTATTTATTTATTTTTTTAAATGCATAAAATACATTTGTCAACTCATTACTGAACAGGATGGGCATTTAGGGTTTTGCTTTCATTTATTTGAGGAAGCAAATGCAACCTGGAGCACTCAAGCTAGATCCCAACCGGAGTCGCAGGAAACTGCAGCTGGTAAGGAATGGAGTCTTAAATCATCCAGTCTGCCATGGTGAGAAGAAAGCCTCTTTTTTTTTTTTTCATACAATTTAATTGTCAAATGCAATTATTACTACTTGCTGGCCTTTACGAAGGGTGAACCCAGTGAGGTGTGAAGTGCATCGTTCCACTCTTCCACTCACGAGTTCCATCCTATGATGGGTGACCATTTTTACTTTGAGTTCGCAGGTGGTTAAAGTCCTTTAAATGGAAACACTGTCCAAATAGCTGGTTTCAGTATTGTCAAAAACCACAAAAAAACCAAAACTTTCCCAACAGAGTTATTCTGCATTTCCCTTCTGCTCAGGCTGTGATGTTGCAGAGTTGTGTTTGCACACCAAATCCATTCAGCTAAGGCTGCGACGGAAGCCAAGACACCGCTGATCTCAAGCACCATATTAAGCACATTTATTTTTCAGTATGAGGGTCAATCAGCAGAACATCAGAGCATTGGAACTTTAGCACGTCTGTAACAGGCACATCCCACCAAGCTGAACAATCTACCGGGTTCCACTCGCATGCCTGAGCAAAAATGCCACAGGCATGTACCCGTCTTGCAGATCAGAAATGTGCGGAGATAAAGTAGAGAATGCACTGAAGAGATACAGGAGGATTATGAACAGGCTGTTTATTTTAAGGAAAGAACATTACCGAAAGTGCATTCATTTCCTCTTTGTAATTACAGACCCCTGGGCTTCGCTTCTGCTTTTGAGAAGAAAACAACTCCGTTGTGGCTAGACTAGGTGGTTAAATGATTGGACTTCTTTTGATGATGCATTCATCAAGATAAATTTGTGTTGGACCTCATTTTAACTTCAGATAAGTTTTTTTTTTTTTTTAAAGTAAAGAAACAGCTCCTCAATCTCACTAACCCTTACCAGCCCAAACATAAACCCAGACTTCAGGTGCCTGCAACCCAAAAACTGCCAAACTGAGAATTGCGTCTCTTCCTCCTCTCAACGGAAGAGAAGATTATATCATCTATTCTCACCAACAAGCACCATCAAGGTTTTCTGGTCTTCAAACCTCATGTCAAAAATGGCCTCTTTCCCACAGACACGCACAAATGAGCTCACATGCACCCCCAAAAATTAAATAAATAAATAATGCCCTACACTCTTACACTCCATTAACTCAATAAATCTGGTGAGGTATGGAGTTTTGGCAGCTGCCGTTTGTGTTCAGACTACACTTGGGCTACACTTGGTTTGGACAGAGTTTTTGTTGGGCTTAAGAACTTGGCTGTTCAACAACCTGGTTCTGCCAGAGGTCTGACTGCAGCAGTTGATATCAGACAGATATTTGATGGGCTAAACTTGTTCATTTTGTTGCCTATGAGGGTTCAGACAGTTTTGATGGGCAACAGTGGAATTCAGCCACAATATTTTGTAGCTTGGTAAGTTCAGGCTGTTTAAATTCAGAATTTCAAGACCACTGTGGAAAAACATAACTGTTCCCTATGCAGCAGACAGCTGCAGCAGATGAAGCAGGAGAAGGATTACGAGGGAGTCCTCGTCTCTTCAAATCAGCATCAGAGCTGCTCAGCCAGCTGCCTGATGAAGACCAAATGAAGCAGAAATCCCCATCTGCAGAAGTGTGCTGCAGAACCCAACATAGCACGTCAAATGCATACTTTCAATTCTGCACACAAATGTTCAGGTTAGACTGGTATCATCAGGTTTATCACTGGAGTCAGATGTATTTAAAGTAGCAGAACAAAAGAGGAAAACTCTAGAAACAAGTCCATTGCTCAGCTCCTCACCTCTTTCACAGATGTCCTTCATTTTAAGAGTGAATTACATCTTCAGTAACAGCTTTAATAAGAAGGTGGAGATTGCACTTCTTTCCATGCAACGTTTAAGAAAAGTGAGTTTTAATGACAATTAAGGACAGACACTGTCCCACAGTTGTTAAGAAGTTTAGCTAGTTTAATAAACAAACTCAAAATCCTAACTTACTACGCAACAAACCCTTTACTAAAATGACTAAGCAAAAAGGACAGAAAATTGTGAAAATTGAAATGGAGAGAAATTCAGCGCCATTTTGAAAAGTGAAATATTTAATCAGCATACAGAAAAGTGCATTTGCACTGACAGGTACTGTAGTATTACCACTGTAATCGTGACACACGTTTATCTAGATGGTCATTCATTTTGTACCATTTATGTGCATTTATACTCCTGGGCATAACATTAAAATTAACAGTAAAAGAAATGAAATTTCACCCTCGGAAATAATTGCACAGGCACAATTATGTGCGTCTTTCTTTTTTTTTTTCCTTTTTGTGGAGTGGGCAAACCATCAATATGCTTTGGAGCCAGCTCAGAAAAATGGATTTGCAAGGGAAATATTTTCCATCACACTTATTCAAATACTCAAAAAGGCAAAGCGTTCGGCCACTGCAGTGGAATTGTGCTGTGGGTTAGCTAGAACCAGCAAGTTTGTATCAACACTAAGGCAAACCAATAGAGAACTGCAAAGGTGGAGACTTTCAGAAGTCAGAAAAATGAAAAAAGAAAGAAAGAAAAAATAAATAAATAAATAAATAAATAAATACTGTGACAAATATATCAAATTTTAGGTGTTTGCTTCACCTAAAAAAAAAAAAAACACACACCAAAAATAAAATATACTCAACATTTACTCATGTATTTTGACTATTATTTAAAAATAAAATTATGCAACTTTTTTTTTCCAGTTTTATAAATGTTACCTAGCAGTTTGACCAAAAGAAACAAACAAAAAAAAAAAAAAGATTATTGTCATTTGACACTGATTCCAGTACATGGGCTCCACCCCACACAAGACAGGCACACACATGCTGCACTGCAGGGTGGCCTGCAAAGTTCTACTGCTCTGAGTGACACTACCGCTAATCTCACTGGTGTAGCCCAGCAACAGTGAGTCACAGAGAAGTGGGGAACATCCTGAATGTTGTCTGCTTGGGCACAGTTTACCTTGTCCCCTAAGAAACGCCCATCAAAGCACTGGTGGGAGAGCAATCAAGTTCAAGTGTCATATGACCCACTCGTAGCAGTGAAGCTTATGGAGCTACAGCAGAAAGAAGAATTTTCTAACTCAAGACTTAAAATAATACAAAAATAATGTCTAGTTAGGCAACTTTTACTTTCCACTATACATGTGGTCACCCCATAAAGTGCAGCGCCAACGTCTATAAATATGTCAGACCGGGGTAAAGTTTACAGGGCAATAATTATAGTTCATCTAAATACTGCAAGTGACCATACCTTGGGGTAGTCCAGCTCGAAGAACGTCTCGAGGTTATTTACTAAATTGGGGTCCACACCTTTAAGGGGCTTCAGTAGCGAGACCCCTGCAAGTTTGCTGTATGGCTGCTTATCAGTTGTCTTCTTATTGAGATGCAAGCGGCTGCAAAGGAAGAAAAAAAAAACCAAAGGTTTTGTTAATGAAGGCATTAAACATCCACCATAATTCATACAGCAGAGAGAAGAATCCTTCAAAATCACCCCTTTAATCAGATTACGGTGCACCAGGACTAGTTTTCTTTGAAAAGCCTAGAGATGAATCGATTCTGGAACTAAAATCCAATTCCTGTCTATAGCTTGGCTCATGTGACTTGAAGCACAGATATGTCTTCTCACCGCTGAGTTAACAGACTAAGCAGGCTATGGCTGAACAGCCTACACAGGTAGAGAGTGATGTGTCCATTTCAGAACTTGGAAGTTAGAAACGTTTGAGCCACGTTATTTCAATTTAGTGCTAAATGTGCTCGAAATCAATGTTGAGCCCACAGAATCCCGGCTAAGGTTAAACGTGTTTGAGCCACAGAATCTGGACCAGGGTTAAACGTGCTTAAAACCTGAAACTGTGATGTGCTAGAGCAACAAGATTGCTACACAGTTTAAATGTGATTTAGGTCAAATGTGCTCAAGTCATAGGATGAAACTGCAAACATGCGGCAGTAGATGCGTGGTTTAAAGGATGAATGAAACAAAGGAAAACTTCAGGAAGGGCTGGGTGAGACCATTTCAGTGCAATTGCAGCATATAGCTAGAGTTCACCAACAGACAACCATTACAGCAGCAGCACAGGACTGACAACTTCTACAAACAGGGAAAAGAATAATTAGGGGTTTATAACTGGAAAGCATTTAATAAAGAGGAACCACAAAAATAAAAAGAACCGCAGGCCAGAAGCTGAGAACCAAACTGATTACATCACCTACATAATCCCCACTTTAATATTTTACTATTTTAGTTGTGCAGGGCTTGTCGTTTTAGCTCTGTCTTTCTTCTTCATACAATTCGTTCCCCAGATCCAACCTACACGTCTTTCCCGTTCTGAGCCTCCTGCAATAAGGAAACCACAAAAAAGAAATCTGTCCATCTAAACATGTTGCTAGAGAACAGTAAAGACCTAAAGGCCTAAATAAAAGCAAAAAACACTACTAAAATATAACCCTCACAATTCATCATCCACCAAAATGAAAACATTTCTTGATATTCATGCGCTCAAGTCACACAGGTTCTGGCCAAATGATCAACCATACACAGATCATTCCCACGTAAAATAAACACAATCGCCATGTTAGACTTTCTTTTTACTTTAGACCATGATAAATTGTTTTTTTAAACATCATTGGTTTGATGCCATGATTCAAAATGATCAGAGAAAGAAAAAAAAAAAATTGCATTTAAAACAGGGTAACAGAACCAAAAAGGTACATTCTGTCAGGCTGATTTAAGCAAAAGCTGACTAATGCAAGAGATCTGATGTGAAAAGAAATAGTATCGTCTTCCCTCTGTAATGTGAGCTGATGCAATTAAACTCTGCAACTATTCTCAGAACATGTGAAGCAAAACAAGAAAACCTACTGTTAAGCAAGAAAGAACTGTCTTACTCTCAGAAACAAAGTGACCTGACTGGTTGAGCTGCAGGTCTAGTTTCATCAGGCCGCCAAGTTTCGTCCAGAGATTTCACGACAGATTCAAAAGATTGTAAAGATCTTCACTGTCGAAGAGATCTCCAAGAAAACAAAAAACCAAAAAAAAAAAAAAAAAAAAACTTATATATTCTATTTTGTAACCCTTTTATTGATTCGTTATGATATTTTGATACAATGAAGATCTTGTATGTTCAAAAAGAAAAATGGAGATATTTTTATTTTAGTTGGCAGGATGTTTTAACTAAATCACTATAATCAGAAGTTTTTTTTTTTAATAAATCAATCAATCAATCAATCCTGCAGCAATAAACGTCTAAAGTTAAAAGGGCCGATCCTTAGGCACAGATTGTGTAAAATATAACTGCATTATAAAAGCACAAGCAATAAATAAGTAGAAAAATTACCCACTGAACATTTATATGTTCTACATGGAGTTCCATTGGATCACTGCTATTAATCAGCATTCGAGCCTTTTCACTGGAGAAACTGCAGGAAATTAAGGCTCTTGATTTGCTGACTTCACTTTCTTTTTTAATCCCCCACTTTCACTCTGCAGCTGGTTGTATTCAAGCCAAAATAACTTGAAACAAATATGAAAACAAAAGACTAACGAGCTTCAGAAACATGGAGGAAACTAAAGTGCCCTGAATTCCTGATGTGACCTCCCAACCCCTCTTCCCTTTTTCAGTTCCATAGCGCCATTTCCCATTTGTCTGCTTTTGGGCCAATGTCTAGGAAGAACCTGGATCCTGTCCCATTTCACCACATGGTTTGATAACACTGTACCAGCAGAAGTGAGGGGTTTCCAGGGAAGCCGATACAGCGGAGGACAGAACACAGTGACCCAGCAAACAACAAAAATCATAACATTTTCCACTGACTTTAGAAGGTTTAGACAGTAACAACCAACTAGATGAATCACTGATGGTACATTCTTCAATCCAGAACAGTGGTAACATGAGATTCTAGAACATAGTCAGTGAGGCAGAACATTAAAGGCTGTGAATGTAACCCAAAAAAGATTGAGAATGAGGTTCAGTTTAGAACAGTGTGGGGTAGAGAGCATTCTGGATCCGTCTGAACATTCTAGAACAACAGGAATGAGATAAGGAGCACTCGCGGACGGTCTGGACAGGGGACGACTTACAGAACAGTGCGAGTCGGGAGGGAAGTGCGTTGCAGATCAATTTAAATGGGAGAGAACATACAAGTGTCTTAGCAATCACACAGGCATTTGACACCAGTCCAGCATTTGGGTCTGGGTGGTGCGACAGTGTGCTCTGATATCCTGACAAATGGATTCCCCAAAACACTGAATCACAAAAAAAGAACAAAATATTGGTGCTGAAAGCAGGTGCCATATCTAGGACTCTCTAGAACTTATCGTGAAGAAATCTGATGGCACCAAAGCTTTCAAGTTTCTCTTTTTAACAGTACGTTTAAAGAGCGTTTAGTTTGAGGGCCTTTTCAGACCAAATACTTAGCAAATTACTCAAATACTAATAAAAGCAACGGTGACAGCGCTTACCTGTTCACTGTTTGAAACACACCCCAATCAACCCGCATTATTTTTGACTAAAGTGCTGAAATAATTTCACATGTGAAGGTGGGGAGAGCCTCAGTGAACCTCTCTGTCAAACCCATCATCGTTCTAAATGCACACAATAATATTATGATGATATTATTATTATTGGGCCTTATTTACATATGCAGTCCCCTACTATAGCAGTATCACAAGCACCAGCACCAAAAACACAAACAAAAAAAAAACAAGAGTAAAGTTTGAGTTGAGGGTATTTCACAAAGACATTCTGACTGTGCTGACTTATCTTTCTAGCTTTGGGACCATAATGCGGAAGAAACTGCTTGTCTTTTTTAAATGTCAAACAACAGGGCTTATCACCAAAAACTGATGGGGTGATGGAGAAACACTGATACGAAATGAGTCACAAAACACAAAGTCCTCAGTCACTCACTCCCCCTTTCTGGTATGTGAGCACTGCATTTCATGACGTCTATAATCAGAGAACATGAGTCACAAGTTCAAAATATGACCAGCATATGTCCAGGTTTAAAACAGCCAGCTTCCAGATTAAGCCCATTCAGTTCTAAATAATAAAGTGCTAATTAAATGTCCCTCCAACTGCATTTGCATACCAGTCCATTTATGACCAATCAAATTAAACTGCAAACGTATTCGTATAGTTAATTTGGGCATAGAGCAGTCAGGACACCGCTTAAATCTAGCCTTTCTTGAATGGAGGGAGGGAAAACAGCTCTAGTTCATATCAGGACTGCTCTGCTGGAAGTGTCGTTCTTACGCTCTATTTAACATGAGGGGCAACACTGCCTTTCCTCACTTCCTTGCACTATTAAAAGAAAGGGCCTGGCCATAAGCTCTGATTGCGGAATGAGATGCTGCTTAATGTTTTGTTTGTTATTGCTGTGATTTTGGCCTTCAAAATACTGCAGCATGTAGATGAGTCACCAAACTAATAAAAAAAAAAACTAAAATAAAAATTTTAAAAAATGATATATATATATAAAATTTTACTGTGGCTTTAAGCATGCTGACCAATCACAGTTGTGGTCCATGGTGTTGTAATATAGAAATAATGTGTACATCCTCATCCTCTTTCATTATTTGATGAGTTTTCACAATGAAAGTAATGATTTCCCCATTACTGAAATGTGTGTAAATCACAGATTTCACACCTAAACTTTTAATTATTCTCTTGCTTGTTGTAAAATGCTTTTTTTTTTTTTTTTAAAGAGCTAGCCAGCGAGAGTACAACCTCCCCATGGCAGGATTAGGTTGGCTGTATCCAAGCTTCCAAAATTAACCTGTGCTGGATCACTTTTTATGGCTGTTCAGGTTATAAAAGCCAAACTGGCATAGATACGAATAATATTGGCCAATTTTTTCATTGTGTGGGCCGAAAGGAAGATGAAAGAAGAAAAACACCAGCACATTTCCAGAACCTTTTTTATTACCCACATTCAAAAATACTACATTATTTGCTCTTTGCCCAATAAAACTGACATTTAACATGTGTAAAAGAAAACTGTCTTTTGAAAAGTGGCAATAATTTAAAAAGAACTGGTACTGAACTAACCCAAACGAAAGAACAAGCTTCAACATTTGGACTGGGATCAATTTTGTTTAAATTGTGATGGAAAACTAAGCTGTTTCCTCTTTAGTCCGTATTATGCAGCTATAAAGACTATACACATCTAAAAGCAACCCTTATTTCACCATTTTCTAACAAGCATGATTCAGATCTTACCAAATCTGTGAAATATTGCCAGTTTGCTGGTGAAAAAGTTTCAGGTTGCAACTCCAGACTGCCCAGGAGGAAGTCCAAAGGTTCCCAGATGAACAGCACACATGTAAGCGACATCGAGACAGGTGATACTCTGGCAGCATACATGAGACTAAAGCTGCCAAGGAGGCTGAGGTCAAGCAGGACATGCTTCACACTTGACTCTCTAGCTATCTCTACAGTACTAGAGTAGAGTCTGAGTATCTTTTACTTCACTGGGAGAAAATGCCTTCTCTTCTTTTAGCTTCAATGAAGTAATTGTGCTCCCGACTCCGATCACAGAGGCTACATTCTATCCCAGTAAGTCTTACTGGCTCACCGTTCGTTAGCGGTATTTCCTTTACCGTTAAATATGCCAGTCGAATTCAGATCCCACCTGGCGCAGATGAGACACAGTCAGAGTGTACCTGGCACCTTACATCCGCCTCCTAGAACTACTACTTATGCAAAGGGTCATTTTTGGATGAAAAATAAAAATTTCATAATCTCTTTTCAAATGTAAATAATCAATAATCCAGATGGCAATCTTTCATGTTATTGTTGTTATTATGGCCATATGTATAAATGGTATATGCTTTTAGTACTACCAGTTATTAGGCTTCAATCACAGTAAACCCTGGTCCTTAAAGAATACCTTTAGGATAGTAAAACATTTGTATTGGCTTTCATGAAATATAGAGCTGTAGAGACTGTGAACGAGGGCTCTACCTTCTGAATTTCCACACACACACACAACAAATCAACTTCCTCTAGAATTGTTCAATTTCTAATGATCAATATGGCTGCCCACTGCCTCCTTCACAAACCAAAAAGTCACTTTCATTTACAGAACGTCTTGAAAATAAAATGTGCAGACAACACAAATAGTGCATTAACACTTCTTGACTCTGTAAAATAATTATTTTAAATAAACATGGTTCAAAACTGTCCAACTGACATTAAGGAAAAGTTAATAAACAGATTTAAGCACACTTAATAGATGTTTATGAACATAATACTCAAGACCAGTGAGCATTCTAAAATAAGGATTTCAGAAAACCAGATCCCTGCCCACTTCTGCCAGCAAACTAACAAGGGGCCTGTTGTCTACTTATGCTTCGCCTCAGTTCCTGGATGGTCTTGTTAGCTAAACAAACCCACAACAAGCAGCTTCATAAAGAAGCATTTAGCACCAGAGCGATGCAAATGACCTCATGAGCCAGCCGGGAGGTGGACAGTGTGCCGGCAGAGGAGGCATGACCAAGCACGTGGGCTGATGCTGCCAGAGAAAGCCCACAGTGTGGATCACAGGAAAAGCCAGCGTCTGTATTCTTCAAGGAAGCACGCTGACCTGTTCACGGAATCAAATTCATTTCCTACAGCAGTGGTCATCAAATCTGGCCTTGGAGGGGCAGGAAGCCAGCACAGCTTTGCTGAAAGTTGAGATGAATGGCGTGTTAAGAGTAGGAAAAATAATTATAAAAAAAAGTGCTGAACCAAACCTCCAGGGTGAGAACTGATGAGCCCTGATTCACTGATCCACAAAAATACTTAATGTTTTTACACAAACACTTAAACATCAACGTGCACCGACTCAAGTAAACTATCCAGAGAATTAAAAGAAAGAAGCTTTTAAGAAAACACGTTTAAGGAACAATGACACGAGAATTTGGACTGAAAGAAGTCACAAAGGAAGCAAGACCAATTAACTGTTCATTAGGTCGCCGTCACACGTTTCCCACAATTCATAATGCAGCAAAAGTGACCCCTTTCATTGGGGCACAACCCTCAAGGGTACACACAGGGAATTTATTCAGGGCACACAGGACTAACTGTACGATACTGCACTGCAGGTATGGTTTATATGTAAAACAGTTCCTTTGCTTGGACACACGCATACACACACACACAACTGTGAGCTGTGAAACTGTCATCTGCATTTATCCCATCCTACACACACCAGGAGCAGAAGCAGTGGGCTGCAATGCCTGGCCCAGGCAGTTCAGCTATGAAAGTTGGAGTAGGATGGTCCAACCAACACCCACTTGCTCACATATTTCCTGCCAATCAGGGAACGAAACCTGCAACCCTCAGACTACAGGTTCTGATCTCTATTAGGCCATGAATAACACATTCAACTGACTCCCCTTCCACAGGCCTTGACTGCAGACTTTTGAAGATACTTTAATTATTAGCATTCATTATTAAATGTGCCCCTCTCCTCTGGTTAAGGTATAGCAACTTTAAAAACTCACTGGAAATATATGAGGACCCTAAGGATATTGCAGTGGGTTAACATTCATCAAACAAATGTTTTTCTGCCGACAGCATACAGCATTAAACAGCATCCTGGTTTGAAAAGCCAGACTGGCTATTGTTCATCTTGCAGACTTATTCTACAAACCAAGCAGCCTCTAACTAATCTACTTTTCTGCTGACACAAAAGCATGTCTAACCTGACTAGCTATGTTACATGGATTAACTGGCCTAAATATAGGCCTAAGTGTAGTGAAAGTACACAGTTAATGTTACAACAAGTTCTGAGTGTTTTTATTGCTTTAAAGGACAAGTATCAGCAAGACAGGTGAGACAGGATTTCTTTTGAAGTATACATGGCCGAAATATTATCTAAGGGCACCTTTCTTTTCCTGCGAACTAGGAGTCATTAAGTACAAATGTGTGACTCCTGTCAGGCAGTGCATGGTCTTGGGAGCCAGTCAGATTTATTGCAGTCTTCCGACCTTGTCCCATTACATCGCAGCGTGTTTACTTTCTGTTCAGTCAGCTCAGAAGACACATGGCAATGAATCAGTTTAATATTTAATCAAGAGCACAAATCGCATGGGCTGCAACTTTACTCATTTTCTACATTATTTAGTCCTAATTGATGGAGTAAAAAAAAAAAAAAAACCCCTTATAGATAAGCTTGGGAATAAGCAGATTTCAGTGCTAAAAGTCTAGGAAATGCTCCATTTAAGTGAGACGGATGATATGTCGTTGTGAATCAGCGAACTACAACGAAATGCCTTCTCTGCATTTCATCCACACACACCATGCAGCAGGGAGCAGCAATTTAAACCACCTGGGGAGCAGTGATGGGGATGGTACCTTGCTCAAGGGTACTTCAGGGCAAGCTACTGGTCTGGGATTCGAACCCACAACCTAGTGATCATGAGGCCTTGTCCCTAAACAGGAGGCCATGGCTGGTCCAGAATTTAAAGAGATTAATAATATTATTATTATTATTATTATTATTATTATTATTATTATTAATAGCAATAGAAAAACTGCAACATCCAGATCCCCAAATAGTTAACCAAGTCATACCGAGACACAGGACAGATTTCTGAAGCAGGAAGGGGGGATAACCCGAAACACCAGCCAGCATGTGCGAAAACTCAGAGTCTGTGTGGGACGATTAAGCAAACAGGGCAGGATCAGAGCTCACTCACATGATCAACACACACACACACACACACACACACACAGAGGTGAGAAGAGGGAAGTCAGAACCCAAGCACACACTCTCCACTTGATCTACACAGAAAACAGCCATTTCTTCACCTGAAAGTGTGAGAATTGCCCCAGAATCTGCTGATTACTGCAGACCAGAATCACTTCCTACAGACAGGCAGGTTCTCGGGCAGCAGCAGGACTGGCCTGTGGTGATACTGTCCCTAAACATGAGTTTTACAACTAAAAAGAGGCATTTTTGTACTGGAAACCCCCCGAAGAGCCCAGTTGACTCTCACGGAACATTAACAGAGCTTCTACTAGGAGCACAACATGAACGCCTTCTCTGAAGGCCAGCTCGCTTCCTACAGCAGGTCGAGATGGAGGGTGAGCCGGCGTTGATGCTCAGAAGAAACTCAGAAACGTGTGCACGAGCCTGAACGCCGACAGAAACCGAAAGGAAGTGTTGGAGCGGACTTAGCACGGCTGGACAGCTAACCGGGCTAAGGTTAGCCAGCTCCCCGACCAAACCCCCTCTTCAGGGGAGAGTCAGTGCCCGTCTCGGCCCCTTCACACCTCTGAGGTAAAACTGAAGACATTTTGGTGAAGAAACCCTGTCCCGAGCAGAAGACCGGTTACCGGCTGCTGCGGAGGCTGAACGCAGCCGTTAGCCCTCCTGCTAGCCTAGCCGTTCACCCGGTGACAGAAGCCCAATCATTAGTGGTGCCAATACATTCTCACAGGCGCCCTGTTTCCTCCTGTTGTTGGGTTTGAAACACAACATGCCGAAGCCCGGCCCGGTCCGTTAAACTGAACGGCGCGCCTCCGCAAGCAGCGCCAAAATGAAGGCTTAAACTCCCGCTACTTACACGTAGATGATAGACATGAAATGCATGAGCCAGAGGACGATAAACAACACAAGTCCGAAGATGGAAAACGCCTGCATGGCGAGGTCGAGCAAGGCCATGGCGGTGCCGGGAGCGCGCTGACAGACTCGGCTATTCGGCCCTGATAACCGCGGCGGCGAAGGGAGCTGTGGGGGCGGGGCTTCATGGGGGTGGGGCTGGTGGGCGTTACCGCCGGAGAAGCGCTTTCCTGCTAGTGTTGGTCCTAATAGGGTTAATTCCGGGGCGAGATATGGTGAGGCTCCTGTTGTGCTGGGTTAGTTTGGGACTGTAATTGGTTAGGTAGGAGTGGTTGAGGTGGGGTGGTGATGCTTGATGTTGGGAAGCAGGGGTGGGGTCATGTTTGAATGGGGTATCGTGTTGGGCTCAAGTTGGGGTGGGCTAGTTATAGACGTGTGTTGGGGTGTGTAGGTGATGGGTTCATGTTTGATTGGGGTAATGATAGACTTGTGTAGGGGTGCAGTAGTTGTGCAATTCTATTGGGGAAGTTGGGTAATGGTTGGGTTCCTGTTGGGGTGATATATGGATGGGCTTGGGTAGGGGTAGGTTAATGATGAGCTTATAGTGGAGTGGCTTAGGGGTAGGATTGTTTAAGTTTGGGTTTATGGTAGGATTCTGTACGGCTACAGGTTCTGTGTTATAGAGGAAGGTTTGGATTTGGTGTTTTGAATATGTGAGCTTAGATTTAGGGGGGATTTAGGGTTTGTCAGTGGGATTTTGGGGTGCATGTGTATAGAGTGAGCTGGTTTGATCTTAGACAGGGGGGTAGGATTGGGGTGGACCTTGAATGTACATGGGTTTGGGGTTGGGATGAAAATTAATATAGTATGGTTTTGAATTTCCTAGTGGTTAGGGTGTTGGCTACATGATCGGCAGATCGGGGGTTCGAACCCCTTCCCAGTGGGTTGCCCTGAGGTACCCTTGAGCAAGGTGCCGTCCCCGTCCTGCTCCTCCCTGCGATGGGCTGGCGACCTGTCCAGGGTGCGTCCCCCGTCCTCGCCCTGTGTGCGCTGGGTTGGACACCAGCACTCCCCCGCGACCCCGTTTGGGACAAGCGGCAGAAAATGGATGGATGGATGGTTTTGAATTTGATTCATAAGGTGGCCTTAAACTTACTGATGTTAAAGAAAAGAATGTAAAAAGCTGAATTTGTAATTTAAAGGCAAAGGAGAGCATTTCTAAAATTAGATCCCCCAAGATTTCTGCTTTGTTTCAGGCAAAACAGTGGGAGACAGCTGCTTTTTCAGATTTCTGAGCATTTCTTTATTAAACCCTGGGTGTTTTTTTTTTTTTACTACATCCAGAATGCCTATATTCTTGCTCATATTGTCTGCCACACCTTCTCCATGTTTCAGATCTGGAATCAGTTTTGCAGTCTGCAGTCTCCAAATCCCTCTGTTCCCTGAGCTCCACACTCTGACCTAATCATAATAAATCTAAATCACATGATGGAGGCAAATGTTACCGTCAAGGTCACTGACTGTGAATATATGATAAGATGGTTTATCTGCCACATCAAAATACACCATTGGGTGGAACCTTCATTGGCAGGATGGAGGGATGAGTACAAACGCTGGACTGGCTGCCACATTGTGCCCCTAAGTGTCTCCAATAATAAGTCTGTAAGCCGAGATGGACTTTATATTTCGTGAGTGGTGGAAATGTCCTCTGAAAGTTTAAAAACTTAATGGAAGTGAAATCTGAGCACTAAGAGACAAAAACTGCTCACAAACATCGTCCGTCAGGAGGGCGTCCTGCATCTGGATAAACCAGTGGAAGCCCGACCGGTTCAGATACAAATTATTCATATGGTGGGTTTAATAATAATGGGTTTTTCACACCAGAACATCAGTATACATTCATACACTGATAAGTTCACATTCATCCCTTTAGCACCCAGAATGTTTTAGTGTTACTCTGTCACAGCAGCCACACCCTATCCTTTAAACTGTCCTGTGTGTAATATTCACTGGTCCCACTGTAATCAAGCCTGCATGAAATATCAGGTCATTTTGTGTCTCAAGACCAAAGCCCTTCCCTGACAACAGTGCGGGATACTGTCCAGAGAGAAGTTCAGTGAAACCATACTGTCATGACCTCGTCAGTATCAGTCATGAGGGTGTGACATCGCTGCTGACATCACTCTAAGAAACAACTTGACTTGGTGAAAGGTGATACAGGAAGCGAGGGAAACATATTTAATATTTAAAAAGTTATAATAATAATAAATGTTTTACTGTGTCTGCCTTCAGCAGGTCATGTTGGTTCCCAAAGAGTGATGTCATACCTTAATGACTGACACAGAAGAAGTCATGAGTGTGTGGTTTCCCTTAATTAAATAATAATAATAATAATAACAGTAATTATTATTATTATTATTATGAAGAATATATATTCTATTGTGAAACAGAAAAGATCATACAAAACTGCTGAATTAAGATATACTATAATATAAACACCTGATCTAATAAAACACACAAGCTACACGAACAGGATGGATCATGGATCCAGATCAGATAGTAATACACTGTCACTGCTCTCTTATGTAATAACAGTTGCTCAGGTCAGAAGATGATTAAAGTACTGAATTGTGGAATGAGGTTCATAGTTTCACCTGGAGGTGCGGTTTTTGTGTTCATTCGGAACTAAATAATTGGCTCACTCAGTAGAAAGAGCTGCTTCATATGGATACTAAGTGAAAGTGACTATTCTTGTTATTGTGAGAACACACAGCACAGCACACAGTGAACCCCAACAAAACTGGACCTCTGCATTTAACCCATGCACACAAACACACACCGTGCACCAGGGAGCAGCTATGAAAGCACCCAGGGAGTAGTGACGGGGACAGTACCTTGCTCAAGGGTACCTCAGGGCAACCTACTGGTAAGGAGTTTGAACCCACAATCTTCCGATCCTGTGGCCAACTCCCTAACAACTAGGCCACCACTTCCTAGTATGCTACTAATATAAAATATAATATATTATAACATATAATAATTAACCCTACTAACAATTCAACTAACAATCCTAACAACACCCTACAGCGAGAGGATGTGAAACGGGAGCACAAAGACGTGACCTGCCTTGTAAACTAGTGGAAGCAAGTTATAAAACTCATAAAGTGTTTTTTTTTATTTCAAACACACATACTCAAAACTACAGATGCACTTTCGAACACCAGTTACATGCATGCCTTGAACACACAGATGTTTTTGTGATTATCCATTTCAGCAGCTGAGAAACATTTAAGGCCACACCCACACCCTGCTGGTTCCACTGTAATCATGTTTGCACAAAATATCAGGTAATTTTATATCTTCAAGAGCAAAGTCCTTTCCTAACAACACTTCTCACTCACTCATTTTCATAGCCGCTTGTCATAACTAGGGTGCCTATCCCACCTCTAACAGGATGAAAGGCAAGGAAGCACCCTGGACAGGTTTCCATATTATTATAGTTATTGTCAGTCAGTCAGTCATTTTCTGCCGCTTGTCCCAAGCGGGGTCGCGGGGGAGTGCTGGAGTCCATCCCAGCTCACACAGGGAGAAGGATGGGGGACACACCCTGGACAGGTCGCCAGGCCATCGCAGGGAGGAGCGTGGCGGGGACAGAACCTTGCTCAAGGGTACCTCAGGGCAACCTATAGCGAAGGGGTTCGAACCACCGATCCTCCAATCATGCGGCCAATGCCCAAACCACTAGGTCACCGCTGCCCCTCTATTGTTATTATTATTATTATTATTATTATTATTATCATTATTACTACTACTACTACTACTACAGTCTGATGACTTTCTCCTTTTTCTACCTGAAACATTATGGGGATCTGTTTTCTTTACATTAACACACACTGATGTACTTGCACAATTTGGGGGAACACAGAGGATTGAATTAGAACAAGCTTCTATAATACAGGGATTTCTGAAAATATATCACAATATGATACTGAAGACTCTACATTTGAACTAAAACTGAGAGGTAATGAAACAGCAGTGTTAAATCCCTTGCTGGGCGTTCAGAGAGCCTTAGACGTTCTAGAGAGGTCACACACTGCAGCCTTGTGGTCATGCGCCTGAGCTGCAGGTCTGATGAGCTGTTCTCAGAAATAGAAGCTGATTTTAAGTGCTGTGTAATAAATGTGTGGATGGTGTTGGTGAACATGACTGAGTTTGTGCTGAAAATAGGATTTATTTGTGCTGACCAGTAGATCCTGGATGGGGTAAAGTGGGTGTTTTAAACAGGTTATAAAAATCATCAGTGTGGGGAGAGCCTAAATGGAGAACAGGGCATGCACAAGGATCAGTGTTCATCAGTAGCTTTGTGTATGATGCTGAAATTAAATAAAAATTAAAAGTAATTGCAATAACGATCAATTAAACAGTGACATATCGATCACTTTGCAGTGGCCGGTTGGCACTTTGCATGAAAGACATGTACATTTTAGGTTCTAGTGTTGCTGGACAGCTCCATTTACTCTTCTCTTTTTAGTTGTTTGGTTTTTTGGGCATGCACAGCTGTGCAAAAGCATTAAAAAAAAATGTATTTAATTTCCAGCATTAACTTTTGAGAACTCCAGAGCTGGACTTGCTTTTGTTCTTTGTGTTCTAGTCCTGCTGCATAACTTATAAATGAAATAAAATAAAATAACATTTTAAATGAAATTAAATTAGTACATCTATAAATCCATAAAGCTTTATATCACAGGATCTTCTGGTAGCATAATAACAGTGGAATAACAGTGGAATCCTGAACACCAACCTTCTCTGATCTTCTTTAGATGGTGTTGGTGTGTGTTTTTCTGAGTTGTTGCTCCCCTTTCGGCGGAAATTCGATGAGGTGGCCTGTTCTGTTTTTCTCTGCTTGGAGGAAATGGCTTTCACTGAGGTTCACTGGAGTGGCACAACCTTCTTTATAATCTTTTCCAGACTGATATATCAGACTGATGAATCACCTTCTTTCTCATTTCTTTCAGAATTTCTTTTGGTCAAAATCAGAAATCTGGAAAGCTTATGTTTTTATTGTTCAGTGAAATATTTTTTTATTTTTTGGACATCTTGAAAATAAACCCTATTATTACTACGGCTGTTAAAGTAACAGTAGATTACTTGATAACTAATACACTGACAGCCCTAGACACTAATATCCTTTTTAACATCGCTGCTGCAGTTTTAATATTGTTACCTGCTGCCAAGTGTAAGTAATCTTCCTTGCCATTCACCTGTACATCACCTTGTCAGCTATTTATTTTGGCCCAAAGCTAACAGTGCTTATAGTGTCTGAGCAAAATGAAAGCAACATTAGTTTCATAACCGGTGTGATCTGGACACCATGCTGAAAAGGCCTGTGCTGTTCAAATACAGAAAACTTTGCCAACTATGAGGTCTATTGGCTCATTCACAGCAGACAAGAAGCAGATTTGTTACATAACCCTGATGTTATATAACAAATGGAGCAAAATCTGAGCCCTTTTCTCTTTGTCAGCAATAAACTATCAGCCGCCTCAGTGTGGTGGAAATGACCTTTCTGTGGCCTTGTTTCTCAGTGTTCATTGTCTTATATTCCTTGGTTTGGAATAACACACGCATGCATAAATACACACACGTAAAAAAAAAAACCCAACATATATATATATATATATAGGGCTGTTATTTCACAAAGCAGATAGATAGATAGATAGACAGATAGATAGATAGATCAAGGGAGGGACGATGGACAGACTATTAGAGAGACAGACAGTCAGACAGACAGACAGACAGACAGATAGATAGATAGATAGATAGATAGACAGATGGAGCGACGATGGACAGACAGACTGACAGAAAGACAGGCAGACAGACAGACAGATAGATAGATAGATCAAGGGAGGGACGATGGACAGACAGACTATCAGAGAGACAGACAGACAGATAGATAGATACAGGGACGATGGACAGACAGACTGACAGAAAGACAGACAGATAGACAGACAGACAGACAGACAGACAGATAGATAGATAAATAGATGGAGGGACGATGGACAGAGACTGACAGAGAGACAGACAGATTGATAGAGGTACAATGGACAGACAGACCGACAGACAGACAGACAGACTGACAGAGAGACAGACAGACAGATAGATAACACAGTTGTGTTTGCTTGTTCATTTGATATTAAAGCAAATAAATCAGTTATATAAAAATTGTAGATTAATAAATAGAGTTTTGTCTGCTACATCCTTAATGCAACCTAACGCCAGTATGTAGTTACAGTTACAACACGCTGGTTTATTAGCCCCGTTACTACGAGCCAATCAGAGCGCGGGGTGGGCGGGGCCTGTGCGGTAAACACAAACAAACTCGTGTACACGTCACGGCCGTGTGGGTCTCGGCAGGCCGGGCTGCGTCTCCCCCGTTCGACCAGAGATGGCCACACAACTCCAGGAAAAAGTCCGCTGGGTGGATCACTGAGCTGCGCGCTGGATCTGCGCTTGAGACACTTGGATTCGGACTGTGCGAACGTGTGGTTTACAGGCTTTTCGAGATGGTCCTGCAGAGAGTATTCCGGGCCGTTATCATGGGACCACCGGGCTCGGGGAAAGGGACCGTGTCCAACAGGATAACGCAAAGTTTTGGACTTAAGCATCTGTCCAGCGGGGACATCCTGAGAGCTAATATCAACGCCAAGACCGGTACGAATCTGTAAAGAGAACCGATTTGTTTAGCAGCAGCGATGCAAAAGAACAACATTTGTGTGATCGAATTTTCCGTTCCACCTTAAACGCCTGCACAGGCGCCCGAATGGAACTACTGCAGCATTTAAGGTGGAACGGAAATATTTTTTTTTAATGGAATTTTCGATAAGAGAGACCCTTCTGGCTGCTTTTACACACAGTACTCTAGTTGATCACAGTTTCTTTTAATGCACAGCCTGTGAAATGTTGCTCAACATGCCACGTGACATGTTTCATCCACTTTTGGGGTTGGGGTAGTTTTCTGCAATGCAAAAGCTGTTGGGGACAGTCTCTTTAGGTTGCAGACATTGCATGAATTACAGAAGCTCCTGCTGTTGTGCCCCCCGCCAAGCTCCCCCTAATCCATCTAACATCAGCTGAACTGGCCAATCAGCTCCTGTGATTAGATGACCTCTTCCTAGGGTAATAGAAGCTGGAACAAAGGTCTCAAAGCTGATCCATCACCACCCTCTTTCAGCCCAGCACTAATCTCATTGTGTCCAATACAGTTCACACTCTTGAAGACCTTTCTAGTTGACTTTAAGTAGAATGCAGCATGCTCCATTTTTAGTGACCATTGGACTTGTTAGAACTTCTGAAATGAGGATTGCGTGCACAGTTTGATGCGAATTGTTGCATTTTGCAGATGCCTTTGTGTGTAAAGCCCCCAAACAGGGTGCAAAAGTGGTCTGGAGCGCTGGAGCACTTTGGTAGTACTTTTTCTTAAACACACCCATGAGCTGAACAAGGTGTGGAGCCTGTGTTGAACACAGAGCCTCCAGGATGAAACCTTCCAACAGGCATGCTGAAGCTTGAAACCCACTTTTACGCAAGCTTGGAAGTAGGTTTGGGCCTAAAACAAAAAAAATATAATATTAAAAAAAGCAGAAGTGGGTGGTGGAGAGGTTCATGCAGAGGAAAAAATGAGAGACTTAATATAAATATAATAATATAGAATATATTTAATATATAATAATAGTCTTTCAGATTCAGCCTAAGTTTCTTTGACATTACATATAAGGAGAAACTGAAAAGATGTGCATGGATTCACTCATCTGGAATAATTTTTTACCTGCTCCTAATTCCAGTCACTTACATCCCAACCATTGGTTTAATCAGCAATTTTGAAAAAGAGGTGTGGCCCTTTAACAGATTTTAAGCACCCTAATCAATCTAGATCAAAACCGAAAGATCTCCAGGTCTTTTGTGTTAAACCTCCTGAAGATCAAAGCAATCTTCTGTGCGTACCCTTGGTGCTGACTTTGAACAGATGATTAACTCGCCACAGTGACTTTGGACAAAGACAAGCTTTTAACGTTTGATGTTGGCTGATGTCGTCTCACGGTGCTTTCTGAAAGGACCTTTCACCTGAGAAATGACCCAGATGTTTCTGAAGGCTACTGAAATGTGTAGTGCAAAGGAACATTCTGTACTACGTAATGCTGACGTTACAATCTAAAGTACATTTACCCAAGACCTCCCCGCTTGTAAGTACGGGTCACAAGGATGTCCTTGAGCTCAGAAGAAGAAAAAAAAAACAGATTGCCTGTGAAAATAGTTTTGTAGCCTGATTAACTTCTTATAGACTTTATAACTCATAGAGCAGTAATGGCATTGATTATTAGACAGAGCAACTGAGTTGGAGGCTCTCCTGCAGTTTGGAGCTCTGAGCATTAATAGCAGCAAACAAACCTTGTTAGTTCAGCTGTGAAACACAGCTTTAGTGTTGGTGTGTTAAGTGTGAAGAGCACTTAAGGCCTTGTGGCCCCCCATCTGCATAGCGAATGTTAAATACCTGTGGCTTAGAACCATATTTATCAGTATTTTTCTAAATTATTGTCCCTGACACAGACTGTGTAGTTGCTATGGATACCTGGAAAGTGACATTGTTTTGTTAAACAATCATAAGCTGACATTATTTCAATCACTTTGATTCATAATTACTCACTCGCTCATTTTCATATCCGCTTGCCCTAATTAGGGTCACGGGGGTGTTGGAGCCTATCCCAGCTCTCACAGGGCGAAAAGTGGGGAAACACCCTGGGCAGGTTGCCAGTCCATCGCAGGGCAGACACACACACACACACACGCGTGCCTGTGGGTAATTTAGCAGCTCCAATCCACCTGACTTGCAAACTACACACAGAAAGGACCCGGGCCGTCCCGCCTGGGAATCAAACCCAAGACATAATTATTTTATGCTTAAATAAAAAATCTCTGTCTTTAAATGTGACTTTGAAGAGTATCAGCTTGCAGAAAAGATCTCAGATTGCCTGCTTGTCATTGACCGTGCACTTCCTTGAGCCATCGCTCCGTTATAGCCATGTTTTGAATGCAATTATAGCTGATTATAGTTTTCTCCTGGTCTCCACAGAACTGGGTCTTCTTATGAAGTCTTGCATCGACCAGGGTCAGCTGGTCCCTGACGACGTCATCTCTCGCCTCATCCTAACCAACCTCAAAGAAATGGATGACAGCAGCTGGCTCCTAGATGGTAAAACACTCTCGTAAAGCCTTCTGAATACAAACACTACAATCCCAGACACCTGCATGGACACTGGCCTTTATCTGTCATGTCTCAGATATTTAAACTGCTGCAGACCAGTGAGCTGCAGCTGCAGTGCATTGAAGCTTAACTAGTTATTTAGACCAAATGTCAACATAGAGTTTAACAAAGTAAGCATAAGTGCATGCACAAGATTACCAGGCTTTGACGCTGGCATTGAAATATTTGCAAATCCTCATCCTCATCCTCATGTCTCAGACATGGTTGCATGGTATTTTGAATTGAGGCGTCTTTGAAATGTCCATAAAGTGGTGCATAAATGAAATGTAATGAAAATCTGTTCTTGCGCTCACTCATTTTCTTAGCACAGAAAGGGCTGCTTGCGCTCTCTCTCTTTTTCTCTCTCTCCCTTCATGCATTTCGTTGTCGTTCACTGTGTGCTGTGTTTCACAATGACAGATAGTCGCTTTCACTTCACAAAAAAATCACTTTCATTTCACCAGATCTATGCCTATACGAACACTCTTACAGCTAGAGTACACTCTTATAGCGCCTCCTATTGTATAAGCAATATAATGCAATGGTGACGGAGTGAGTGTGTGCCACAGTGGCAAAGCTGTCCTTTATAGAAGCTCAGTCTGAGTGCTTGCCAGAGTTGTTTGTAGAAGGGTAACCATGACAAACCTCTCTCCTCTCACCAACCCTCCATTCACTTGCTCTCTCCCTTCTTCCCTTTTTGCAGGCTTCCCTCGGACCGTAGGGCAGGCAGAGAATTTGGACAGAATGTGCACTGTGGACACAGTCATAAATCTGGATGTGCCTTTCCAGACCATTAAGGAGCGTCTGACCTCACGCTGGGTGCACCAACCCAGCGGTCGGGTCTACAACACGGATTTCAACCCCCCCAAGATACCAGTAAGTCCAAGTTCAAGCCTATAAGAATTGATGAAAATATGGGCTATCTGTTGGAGGACTGTACTATGTGTGTGTAAAAAAAATAATGATGTGGGTTAATAAGAATGAAGAAATATATAAGGAGCGAAATGCTGATTTGTGACTTGGTCACCATGCAAGTACAGTTCTTACTTGGGATATCATTACTGAAAATGGTTCTCAGCAGCAGTTCTCGCTGTTTTATAATGAGCATAATCGGCCAAAAGCACCAGGACAGCATCACCAGCTGCAAACGAAAGATTTGCAGCACTTGGCGGGAACTACGAGAAATGAACTGAACCAGCAACGAGATCAGTGAAGTTAAAGCAGGACACCCGTCTTCTTCAGAGTGGGCAATATGAGGGACAGAAGAATTGGGGATAAGACTGAGATAAGAACAGGACTTTTGTTTGCTGAGACATTTACTGCAGAGAGACCTTTGCTCTATACTGTGCAGTTAAAACCGGTCCAGTCTGGAGTCTTGGCGTGCTCAAGTGTTATTGTCTACTGAGTAAATACTTAACTGTTCTTGAGTGCATTGAGAGGAGAGGGTTTGTGTGGCTGGATGGAATCTGTCAAATATATAAAAAACACAACTTCTTCAGAAAGCATTTAGTACATGCTTAATTGTCCTGCGCAAATCTTTATCATCTCTTCTCTCGGATCATCCGTCTTCGTCCTGTCATCTGCATCTTTCTCTTTCACACTGCCAGCCTGCATGTCCTCTATCACCACATCCATAAACCTCCTTTGTCCTTCCTCTTCTCCTCCTTCCTGGCAGTTCCATCCTTAGCTTCCTTAGGGGCAGCGGTGGCCTAGCGGTTAGGGCGCTAGCCGCATGATCGGAGGATCGGGGGTTCAAACCCCTTCCCAATAGGTTGCCCTGAGGTACCCTTGAGCAAGGTACCGTCCCCATCACTGCTCCCCGGGCGCTTTCAATAGCTGCCCACTGCTGCACGGGTTTGAGTGTGCATGGGTTAAATGCAGAGGTCCAATTTCGTTGTGGTTCATGTGTGCTGTGCCGTGACCTCGCAATGACAAGGGTTGTCACTTTCACTTTTTTCACTTTTCACTTCTCCTGATATACTCCTTGTCTCTCCCCCGGACATGTCCAAACCAACGCAATCTTGCTTCTCTAACTTTGTCTCCAAACTGTCCAACCTGAGCCGTCCCTCTAATATTCTGGTTTATAATCCTGTCCATCCTCCTCATATCCAACAAAAACCTCAGCATCTTTAACTTTGACACCTCCAGGTCTGCCACTTGTCTTCTTATCAGTGCCACCCTCTCCAACCCAAATGCTACCTGTCTTCTCCAATGCCACGTCCCAAACTCATAAATTAGCTGGTCTCGCTACCGTCCTGTTAGCCTTTCCATTGCTTTTCCTCCATTTACCAATAAAGGACATTTAAGATAGCACACTAAGCACATACAGTTATTGTACAAAGGGGAGATGGTAACACTCAAAAGCAGTGTCCATTTTTACAGTATGTAAGCAGCAAAATTAAAACATTCATTTGACATAGTAGTGCATTATCGTTAACAGTAGGCTGGTCCAGTCAATGTGTGAGTAAACAGTGTTTTAGTAAAAGCACACCCAGTTCAGAGAGGTGAGAAGGGGCATGTAAGAGAGCCATTTACCAGCCTGATTGTCTTTGGAAAGAAGCTGTTGGTCTGGACTGATGGTCGGAGTGTGAAGAGGGTGTGTAATGTCCCTGATGGTGTTGTCGACCATCCCGTGACCCTGGTGTGGTGAATGTCCTGCAATAGGTTGTATCATAACTTTTCAGTACTACTTGCATCCCTTTTCTCAGTGTTATTGCCTGCATTTTCTTAGAGTTAGGTAGTCAAGCTACTCTTTAAATAAAGAATTGCAGGGTTCCGCATCAATGGACTTGGAAAAAATGTAAAACACTATTCAATTTCGCTTTATACTCTACCATTTTCTCTTCGTGTCTTTTTTTTACCCCCCAAATTAGTGGTTAGATATTGTGAAAGCATCAGTCATGTAAATACTACTTTTCAGAACACAGAATGGATTCTTACCCCCATTATCTGGTTCAACCCATCCTTGTACTGAGACTCCAAACTCAAAAATGGTATTTTACCGAGCTGGAATCCTTTCTGTCGTTGCCTGCTCTTTGGAAAGGAGGGACTTCGGAAACGTGAAACCTCACTAAGCCTGAGAGCCAAATTATGAGGTTAAAGAGCCGCTTGAACTGCTTTTTCTGCTACTGTTCATTAAAAATCTGCTGCTGTGGAAAGGGCAAAACATTCCTTAAAAGGTGCTATACCGTTTTCCCGCTTGTGTATATAAAGGACTTGTGGATTGGTGTGTGTGTGTGTGTGTGTGTGTGTGTGTGTGTGTGTGTGTGTGAGTGAGAGAGAGAGAGAGAGAAACAAAATAAACTATAACTACAGACTGTTCAAAAAATTAAAGGAACACATCAGATCTGAATTGGTAAAAAAAAAAAAACATGCTGGATTACCATACTGATATGGAATGGGTGATGTGGCATTCAATTGTTCCGGACACATCATTTAATGAAAATGAAAGTTATCAACCTACTGAGGGCTTTATTCGAAGTCATCAAGAAATTTTAACTGAAAAACTGATGCAGCAGTCTAGTCCAATTTGCTGAAATTTCACTGCAGAAACTCAGAATGGTCCTCCGTAGTTTCTATGGCCTCCACATGCCTGTATGCATGCCTGACAAAGTCGGTGCTCCTTATGAGATGGTGGATGGTGTCCTGGGGTATCTCCTCCCAGATCCTGACCAGGGCATCACTGAGCTGCTGGACAGTCTGAGGTGCAACCTGGCGGTGTCGGATGGACCTAAACATGATGTTACAGAGATGTTCTATTGGATTTAGGTCAGGCGAGTGTGGAGGCCAGTCAATGGTATCAATTCCTTCATCCTCCAGGAACTGCCTGCATACTCTTGACATATGAGGCCAGGCATCATCATCACCAGAAGGAACCCGGGACCCACTGCACCAGGAAAGGGTCGAACAACGGGTCTAAGGATTTTATCCCGATACCTAATGGCAGTCAGGGTGCCATCATTTATCCTGTGCAGGTCTGTGCATCCCTCCATGGATGTGCCTCCCCAGACCACCTGCAGAACCATTCCTGTTTTTGGGGTCTTCTCAATGTTGCCCCTTTAGTGCACCTGTTGTTAATTTTATCCACCCCAAAACCGCTGACACTGATTAACTGAACCCTCTGATACTGAACTGATCAGATCAACATCCCACAAGTTTAACTGATTGGATACTAAACTCTGATTAAAAAGTGTTCCTTTAAATTTTGAGGTGTGTGTGTGTGTGTGTGTGTGTGTGTGTGTGTGTGTGTGTGTGTGATGAGGCAGCAATGTCCTAGTTGTTAAGCACTGGGCCCCAGGATCAGAAGGTCATGGGTTTGAATCCCAGATCAGTAGGTTGCTGGAAGGTAATCTTGACCAAGGTACTGTACCCATCACTGCTCCCCAGACACAGGATATGGCTGCCCACTACTGCAGCGTGTGTGGTTGTTAAAGATGCTTTTTCGTTGTGGTTCGCTGTGCTGTGTTCATGGAGTGCAGTTCCGTGCAGATCTGGAAACAACAATTGTATGAATTTAAAGCTTCTGAGTGGACAAAAATTCCACACTCCAGCTTTAATACTTTCAGCTCTTTATTTAAACAGGCTGCCAACAGGTTTCCATTGTATTTCCAAAGTATTGATAAAAACGATTAAGAAATATTCAGGTATTTCCTGGTATTCTTCCAGCACAGTGCTGATTAACTTAGAGCCATGTTTGGTCTGGAAAACCAGAATGAGGCTCAAGTGGTTCAAATCCATTAATATTCGTCAAATTATAATATCCAAGATCTTTTAGCTACATAGCTCAGTTGGGAAGGTTTCCCACAATTGCAGGATATTTTTACTCATTTTTTTAATCAATACTTTGGAAATACGGTGGAAACCTGTTGACAGCCTGTTTAAATAAAGAGTTGAAAGTTGTAAAGCTGGAGTATAGATTTATATTTTTGCCAAATTGTCAACAGGGACCCTGCAAATGGATACAATATTTTGTTTCATTTTTTTTTTTCTTTTCTTTTTTTCTTAAAACTGCAGTCTATAAATTTATTGCACTGAAATTTACGTCCACACAGCACACCTGGGCTTTTACATTCCACCCTGCCACAAATGGTTCATATTGCCAAGATTTATGGAGTTTACGTTTAGAAGAACTAGTGCAGTCTGAAACTGGGTTTACACCGCAGTCAAGTACCGTTTCAGTTGAGCAGAGTGCAGACCAGAGCGGAGAAGTTCATATGGAGGTCATTTCTGCTGCAGAACTGAGAAACTGTCCTTATATGGGTTTGTTTACGGATATGCATGCTTTGCACACGGGGCGATTTTTTTCATCATCTGATAGAAAGCGTGCTGAGGAACTGTGTTAAAGTCCAGATCCCGTTGCTTCTACTAACAGACACGCCTCAAGAAAATACCTGGAATAGCTTAATTGAAGTGAAAGTGACTATTTGTCATTGCGAAGCACAATGAAATTCCTCTTCTGTATTTGACCCACACATCGGCTGCAGGGGGCAGTCATATCCAGTGCCCAGGGAGTAGTGATGGGGACAGTACCTTGTTCAGGGGTGCCTCAGGGCAACTTACTGGTTCTGCAACCTTCAGATTTTTGGGCCTAGACCCTAAGCACTAGGCCACTGCTGCCCCAAGGGTCAGTGTGTGTGTGTGTGTGTGTGTGTGTGTGTGTGTGTGTGTGTGTGTGGTGTGTGTGTGTGTGTGTGTGTGTGTGTGTGTGTGTGTGTGTGTGTGTGTGTGTGTGTGTGTGTGTGTGTGGCTGAGAAAATGAAACGGTGTATTTGATTCAGATCATATTTTACATGAACTAACAGTTCATGTGACACAAGACATGGTCAGCATTTCTGTTTGGTCTCTGCAGGGTCTTGACGATGTCACAGGAGAGCCTTTGACACAGAGGGACGATGACACTCCTGAAACGGTGACCCGCAGACTGAAGGCCTACGAGTACCAGACGGAACCGGTTCTGGAATATTACAGGTACGGTGTATTACGAATGAAGGGTGTAAAGAGCCTCCCATGGTTACTTTTTTTGAACAGTCTCTTTCTAATGATGGAGTCGGTGTGCTGATGCGAACAACACCTGTAGCTCTTTAGATGTTTGTCTGGGATCTCTCTCATTTTCCAGTGTTTGGAGGAATGATTGGTTGGCAGGCCACTTGATGTACCATTTAGCCTGCAGGGATGTGTAGATTCTGCAGGGCCAGCCTGGGTGTGTCTGGTCTTATTGATCCCAGTGATCTGGTTAACCAGTGAACTGGTTGATTGAGTAGTTAAAGACGATACTTCTTTCTGACTTTGTTTCGATCATTTAATATGAAAGTTTATATTGTATTCACCTTTTATTAAAGGAACAATTCAAATGAAAGTGACTGTTTGTCACAAACACACAATGAATCATTTAACCCACACACTGTGAAGCAGTGTGTCAGTTATATCCATTGCCCATGGAGCAGTGATGGAGACGGTACCTTGCTCAAAGGTACCTCAAGGCAACCTACATTCATGGGGCCTGGTTCCTAATCACTATACCACCACTGCCCGGATTGGTTACATTACAGTAGTAAAAATAATAGTTCTGTCTCCCTAATTTGAGTGGCTAATTCATTTTTGCCACCATTGCACCAGGGATATATTTAATATAAATGAAAACAATTCTATTTAAAACAATTCTATTTTTACATTCATAGTACATGGAGCAATTAAATTATTGAACATTTATTATGTTGTAATTTTTCAAAGCAATAAGCCCCTCCTGACTGAAACTAGCAAGCAGCCTCTTGTGGCTTATTGCTTTAACAACGGTAACATGTTTTTTCTTTCATTTAACAGGAGTAAGGGGGTGCTGGAAACTTTCAGAGGGAATGAAACCAACAAGATATGGCCTCACATTCATGCTTTCTTCTCCAAGAAAATCCCACAGACCCAGCAGGCCAGAGGACAGGCTTAGATCTCGTCGCCTCAGACACTTCCAGCAGTAGAGTCCAGCCAGCTACCATGAAGAACGGTGCTGGCCTCTGCAAAGAGCCTTATTTATGGATCAAGTACTGTAGAAAAGCCTTCAGTCTGCCACTGGCAAATCTTACAGAGAAAGGGAACAATGGGCCAAACCGAGGCTGCAGTTTAACCGAGTTAAGCTTCAGCTTTTTGTCGTTTTCTTGCCGCTTTAAGTGGCCGATGTTTGGTTAACGTGAATCACTGTGGTCTTAATAGGAAGCAGAGGAACTCCCTGCAGTCCTACATTTTCCACATTTCTACTAGATGAATGCTCAATCACACATTGCCTTATCATCTCCTTTCTTAAGGTGCAATAGAGTAAAAACAGGCTACAGGGTTGATTTTAATCTTAAGGAGGATTTTCAAATCTATGACGCAGGTATTATATCTATTTTAATGGCAGAGCTTATTAGAAAGTTATTCTAGTGCTGCGAATCTGTCCAGATTTAAGCTGAATCCTATTTTGATTTTAAAGTGAATTTTTGGAAATGCATTCATGTAAGCTTTTAGTTTTAGTGTTCTGTTATTTTACCCAGCCATCAGTCATGCCATTCAGCAGTATTGTACCGTAAACATTTATAGCCCAATAGCATGACCTTGCTGCACGGGACGAGGACCAATACAGAAACGTGTCAAAAGAGAAATCCAGGAAAACACCTGTTCAGATTGACGCACTTTCTAACACTATTGGCTGAAGCACATTTCAGTATTTTGTTGTTTTTACTTGGGAGCTAAAACTAATACACACTAACAGGATTGAATTTTTAAGCTTTGTAAAATACTCCTTGGTTTTTTTTTGTTTTTCTTTTTTTAAAATCACTCCTATATTGGTAAACGCCAAGGACTCCAGTTTATTTGCGTTTTACTTTTGAAATGATTCGCACAATCGTTTTTAATGTCCATTTTTAGATCATGCGGATAATTAAGTTCTTTTAAATACTTTATCACAAATGTATTAATGTTTTTAGAAATATTTGCATTTCGTACTAATTCCATGTTATTGTATTAATTAAGGAAAATAAAGGTGCATTGAAATAATACGTATTGAACAGTTTCTTTAGAGGAATCAGACACTTCAGGTTGTTATTTAATTATTTATGGTCTACAGAGATCATTTTAAACACCACCTCACTGACCCCAGTTCAGTCTTTTATTTAAAAAAAAAAAAAAAAATTTATTTGAATGAAAACAGTCTGTATTATATGCTCTAAACTCTGCTTTCTTATGCCTGCAAAGGTTTGCCCAGGATACTCCTGGCCAATAAGATGTACTGGGCTGATTTGATGGATGGATTGTTTTAAGAACTCTTAACGTATACCATGAGTGATCTTATTTAATCCAGATTTAGGCTCAATCTCTGCCTTTTTTCCCTTTTTTATGCAGTGCTGTGAGAAGGAAGGCGTTTTAGTGCATCGGCGCTGAAGATTTGTTTTTTACAAAATGCAAGAAGTCCTTTCCTGTCGTTATCAAACCGTTCATGACCACAGAGGTCTCGGTGCAGGGGTGATAAACTATAAAGTGAAGGCACTCCTCCATAAGGGGAAGAGGTGGGTACTCTGGAGTGGAGTAAATACAGAAAGGTCCCAGTCTAGACTTCTAAGCCAAGAAATCATCCTTAGGGATTGAAGAGACCTCATCCAACACTTCTGAGAATAAAACGAGGAGTTAAAGTAGAGTGAACCGGCATGGTTCTCGAAGGAATGGATGAATCTCAGATGGTTTACTAGTGGTCACAGTGAGCTGAATGGGCATTAAAGGCATTATTTCATGAGGCCTACAGCCCAAGAGCAGAACAGAACCATTTGAGATCACTCTGGCCAGCTGCTTCATTCTTAAAGTGAGTTGCAAAGACAAAAGAAGTCCAAAATACTGTTGGATGAAAAATGGAGCCCACTTCTCGCAAACACTATTGAAATCTTTATTTGGCAGGAAAGGTGACAGAACAGTCTCAGTCTTCAGGAACTCTCCAGGCCGTCCAACGTGACAAGAGGTCAAAAAGAAGCAAGACTGTTGTTTGGCGTCTCGCTTGACTGCCATTTCCTGCATGACTTCCTTTCTCCTGTTAGCAACTCTCAGCACGTGGAGAGCTCTGAACCGTCATGAAGCGCTCTAAACCAGTGTTTAGTGCTTCTTAAATGTGGCTGTCGGGGATAAAGTGGATCATGGCCCATGGCTTCAATGTCACTTTGCATAGGTCTAACGTCATAGTCCAGACGCTGAACAGAGCACACAGTGTGTATAGTATGTACAGGAGCATTATTGGTTAATGTAGAGGAGGGTGTTGTTTCTGCACAAATGAGATCAGCAACTGTAATCAACTCCATTCATGCTCTGCAGTGACTCAGCAGTTTCTGTGTAACTGCTAGAATAAAGCGTGGGAACACTACAAACCAACAGCCTGGGATGTTTTAAAATCCTCGTTTGATGTTAAAAGTATGCTTGCCCATGCTGTAATACTCTTATACAAACGTGGTAGGGATTTCCAGGACAGGGATAAAACCTAAACAAAACTGTTTCATCTAGAACCATTTTCAGTCCTGCGGTTTTTTCATTATAGATTTAGAGATGTTCCATCTTAAAAAGAAACCATGTTTTCAAATGGTTATTTGAGTGCTCATAATTCTGTTCCATTTTAAAGAACAAATTAAACATTTATCAAGTTTAGGCTTGGACTACACAACACACAGGAATAGAGATTCTTCAGTGAAAGCCAAATGTAGCCTGGTATAGGCTTGACCCCTTTCTGAAAAGAGCCAACCTTCATGCTTCTATAACGATCTCAGTCTCTGAATGTGACCTAAACAATGCCTTTTATACACGGTGTCACAACAAAGAATAATTTCAGTGTTTTTAAAACAACTTAAGTTCACAGGAGAAGACGTCTCCCCTCCCTTTTCAGACAACTGCTCTCTTCTAACCTGCTTCACTGGGTGCTGAGACACATCATTAACATCCTCATGCTTGCTGAGAGAACACCAAAATACTACTGCCATCTGTACTGTCATTTTTGTTGCCTTTACCTCAACGTGAAAAAGCATCCCTTTCTCTGCTCTCTTTCGTGTATTTTTCCTCATCTCACTCAAATATAAAGTGCAACACACATTCAAGCATGAAAAGGAAAGCAAACAAAAAAATAAAACCATAAAGTCTCTGAGCACAGCCCTTCTAGCCTTCATCCATCCCCCCCCCTTATGTTGTCGTAGGATGAACTTCCTAAGAGGGTGAGAAAAGCCATACTCAAAACAGCAGGAGGCTGCTGATCTAAAAGCAACATTTGGCAGAGACACACTAGATCAGTCTGCTTGTAGAGTATGAACGTCGCTTCTGACGGCACCGCTTAAAGACCAGTGGCTGCCTTTATGCTCTCTGAGAGCCTGAGCATGGCCAGAATAGAAGGGTTTAGCGTGTGGGCTGCGTATGCTAGGAAGTCTCCATCATTCTGAACTCTTCTGTTTCTGTGTCCTCCTCTTTTGGGCCCCTTCCTGGATGTGTCCATAGGCCTGCCTCCAAGCACCGCTTAATATGATACTCCGCCACCTAGTGGAAGAGAGAAAGAAGATTATGGAGAGCCACTGACGCGTAAAATAAATGAAAACGCAAGCGCTGAAACTCTTCGTCTACACTCGACATGCCGAAACATGACTGAGGCACAGGATGCCAAAGTAAAAGGTCAGACTGTGGACAGATTTATGCTTTGTATAAGCAGATTACAGCTGTCACGTAATCCTTCCTGTCCAGGTCTCTCGTCCTCGTTGACTTCTCAGAATCTCAGCTCAGTGTCAATGCTCTGCTGGGAAGGGTTTGGTTCAGGACACTACTGACAAGCTGTAGTGTTTATGTTCAAACAAGTGTGTGTATGTAAAGATTTCCTCTCTATTTAAGGCTCAGGTGAGCTGGGACCTTAAATCCAGTAAAGAACGAATGTTTAACTAGTTAATCACCTTCTTGGATCACATTTACCTTTATTCCATTTGCCATTCCCACAAAGCACTCAGATTAATGCACAAGCAAAGTAATTCTGCAATGAAAGCTCTCCATGTGCAAGATAAGACAGAGATAACGTTAGACCTTTTATGGTGCTCTGTGTGGACCATTTCCAGTTGTTGCTTATCAGCTGTATGGCCTACCTGACTGCAACACATTTAAAGTCTGTCATAGTTACACTAGAAATAGAAGAAAACGGAATATTTGACCAGTTTCAATCAACAACTGTTGCCTTGTATTGCTAAATGTATTGTCTGCTTTAACGGCTACTGCTAGACAATTACTGTTTCCTCTTACTCAAATTAAATTGATTATGCCTTGAGCAGTCAGTACCTGTGGATTCATGGTGCTAAGAACATTCTGGAGAATGTGCATGTCCTGTGACTGGATACACGCCTTCAGTTCCTGTAAAAATCAAATTTGGGCAAAATATTTTTTTTTTTTTTTTTTTTTTTTATAATTTAATTATCTATTTTTTTTCTCTCTCTTTTTTTTTTTTTAACAGTGCCTGTTATCCTATTCCTGAACAATATTACTGTTATACAAATAATCATGAACGATACCTGTCGCATCAATTGCCTTTGCAGTATAAGGCCAGACCTTTGTTGGCCAGTCATGCCTTTTAAACCTCTCAAACTGCCTCTAAATGACCTGTTGGTGCTTTCTATATTTGGAAATGACCCATGCTTACAGGAGGCAAAGACTCCAGAACTTCTTTGGGGTCAAGAGGGTAGCTGGACGAGGTGCACTGCTGGTCCGGGGACTTTGGGGTGTGCACTTTAGACTTTATGGCATATTCCCTCACTCTCTGTTTGAAGGCCTCAAGTTCAGTGTGGAAGACGTCCAAATAGCCCTCCTGCCCGGCCTTAAAGGAGATGGAAGAGGCCATATTAAACATCACTAATCAGGCATCATAGTATTAGGTACCATAAATATTTCACAGCTCCATCTAGTGCCCGTCTAGTTAAACGTGGGTACAACATCCAGTTTCAACTACAATTACATGACTGTATTATCAGTCCTGATCAGTTTGATTGAGTGCTTCCTCTAAAGCTTCATTCCTAATGGTTGGCTCACAGATTTAAGTAGACAGCAATTACACTGTGAGATTATCTAAAGTTTAGGACATTGTAACCAGATGTTTTGCAACAAAGCAGAGTAAACATCTTGAGTTTGCTGATGTGAACGTGCTGTTGAAGAACCAAAAACAGATATGCCAATTCTATAATGGAAGTATAACTAACTTAAATGTGTTCAAATTAAAAGAAAATGCATTGCAATTTCAACCATAAACCAGAATTTAAGAATTTTTTTAATTATGGTATAAAATAGCTTTAAGGCTAGTCATACAGCATGCCACAATGTGCTTGCGTAGCATTCATTGATGTGGCCACAGCAGGAGTTTTGTTTGCAGTGCAGTGTTGCTGCAGCAAGAGTGACTGCTTCTTACTTTGGCTTTCTGGAAGAACTGACGGAAGCAGCCTCGTGGGTCCTGCTGCATATTGCGCGCCATTTCCAGGATAAATTGCATGGCAACAGCCTGGTGAGCCACCTGCTCCATCAAAGCCTCTTTCTGAAACAAAGAAAGAGAGAGAGAGATACAGTCTCACCAGCAGAGCAATAACAAGCCATTGCGACACCTGTGCCGGGGAGGGTTTAACACTTTGAATTTATTTCAGTGCAGCTTGACATTTCATGAGCACATCGGAAATTTAATTTTGCGGTTGCTCCCATGAGCAGGGCAGACTCCCCACAACTCAAAACACCCTGACTGCTGGATCAAAATGTTAGAGGGATCTCAAGAACATGAGTACTTGTTTGCAAACAAATAAATAAATAGCTGGTCACTGAGTTTAAGGCTTTAAACCATGTGTTGCTATAGTAACTGTTCACTGCTTAATCTGGCACCAATTTACATCAATGCTGCCATGTTTATTTTGCTGGAGAGCAGGACAGACAGATCGTCTTACTTTGTCAGCGTAAAGGCGGAAGCACCATAAGATCAGGTAGTTGGCCGTTTCCTCACAGATGAGGTGAGGAAACTGGGCTAGAAAATGTTGACTGTCATCCCATCTTCGCAGCATACCTGCCAGCAGAACAAGAGAAAAAAAGATAAACAGATCAGAACAATGATTGCACCTATAAACGCAGTATTTAAAAACGCAGTCCCGCCATATACATGGGAGTGCCAAAACTGCTAAACTGTATATTTTGAAATATAGCACCAGAGTCTTAAGACATTATCAGTTATGGAAAAAGGGCTGAACAGTGAATGATTTTAATATGGAAATTGCCATTTGAAAGAGTGCAAATCGTAAGGGTTTCCATTTTTTTGACATCCTACATTACTCCATATTGACAAGTTCTAACTGAGGGAGTTTAACAGAAATAATCCATTAGCTTTTACTCCATCTGAACACCAAGTTTTCAAAAAACTTACTGAAAACTAGGTTTTTTTCCATGAAAATGGGGACAGTGGGCTGAAAAAGGTTTAAGAAACCCACATTCAATCTAATAAATGTAGTTAAATAATTAATACATAATCAAAGATTTCCTCCAATTTTTCATCTTTAAAATACAGCTGTGTGCAGATGTTTCACTTGGTCATGCTTTCCTGTAAAAACCATAGAAGAACATTATAAAAATAAAAAAATGCAATGTGTTGACGCAAAGTATATTTCAGGATCCTTCCCCCAATATCCTACAAATAAAACAGTAATTATACTGCAAGGTAACTTTTGTACAGGGGAATAACAGCTTTAAGAGCACTGGCCATGCTGGAGACGAAATAAGGTCACTTACCAAAATGTTTAAGGTGATGCTCATGCCTCTGGACGAACGTCAAACTCTTGTCACAATCTGCTTCACTTCCCTTCAATTGTGTGTCGTTTATGATACTCTAGAGTGAGTTCAAAACAAAATACCCAGGTATTATTTGCTACACTTAAAAACACAAAATGAAATTAGATTAAATCTTAAAGCGCTGGTTCACTGTTGCAATTATATTTTCTGTGTATTGGCCTTGGAGAAGAATTAAATCATGGATAAAGTTATAATTATTATAGTTTAGATCTAGAGCCGTTAGAAGGAAGTCTAGATTTTAAAAATCCTTAAATAACACTAATTAATTGACATAACTGTAGAAAATCAACTAGCACAAGACAGATGTCACCTTAAAGACTTTAAAGTCTAAAAACATTTTACATCAGGCCTCACAAACAGCCTACCTTATCAAAGCCCCCTTGCACAGCCTCTACACCAGGCACAGGGCTCCAGCGGGACTCCAGGCCTCCAAGCATGCTCTCCTTCTTCCTCCACTCCTCTTCAATCTCGGAAAGATGTGCAGAGGAGGCTAGAGCCCGGGCATGGGCCTGTTCGGCTGACTCAGAGCCATGCAGCTCAAGACCACACAGCTGGTCCTGCGCTTCCACCAGCTGCCAGCTGGATACAATGGAAGCCTTCACACACTGCTGCTGGCTCTCGCAGAGAGATGCCATACTCTCTGCAGTGGCCTGTGTGAGAGAAAGATAGACAGGCAGACAGGAAGACATGTATTATGAAAGAAGAATAAAATAAGTGTCAAATACAAGTGTTTGGTTTACTGAAAGGCCAAAATGCTGAGAAAAAGGCCTGTGGATAATACAATGATGCAAAAATAATACAGCAGGAATCTCTAAACGTCCCATTATCTCTACATCGTCTTTACAGAACCAGTGCAAAAGTAGAAAGAAATCAAACATGTCTTGACCAATCAACTTCATTCGGTATAAGTGAAAGTGAAAGTGACAACCCTGGTCATTGCGAGGTCACAGCACTGCACACACCATGAACCACAACGAAATTGGACCTCTGCTTTTAACCCATGCACACAAACACCGTGCAGCAGTGGGCAGCTATTGAAAGCGCCCGGGGAGCAGTGACGGGGACGGTACCTTGCTCAGGGGTACCTCAGGGCAACCTACTTTTTGAGGGAATCGAACCCACAATCTTCCGATGCGGGGCCAACTCCCTAACCACTAGGCCACCGCTGCCCCAGGTGGAGATCTGATTTTCAAGAACCAGAATAGGATTTATTGGACAATTTACTACACACAAAGGAAATTAGTTTCAGGCTGTCAGTGACTCCCAATTACAACAGACATTGTTTACAAAACAGAGTCTGCACATTACACACAGTACATACATGCATTATACACACAGTGTACATACATTATAGATAATATCAAGGCAGTAAACTGGTTTTGAGAAGTAACACACAGTAACATACAGAACGTGTGCAAATTACAGTAAGTACTGCAATCAACAGCAAGTTTTACACCATGTGTGTCCGATCTTGTTCACATAACAGACAACCTCACATGGACCCTCAACACAAGCTCCATCACCAAGAAAGCCCAGCAGCGTCTCTACTTCCTGCGCAGACTGAGGAAAGCCCATCTCCCACCTTCCATTCTCACCATCTTTTACAGAGGAACCATCAAGAGCATCCTGAGCAGCTGCATTACTGCCTGGTACGGGAACTGCAACGTCTTAGACCACAAGTCCCTACAACGGGTAGTGAGAACAGCTGAGAAGATCATCGGGGTCTCTCTGCCCTCTGTACAGGACATGTTCACCACTCGCTGCATCCGCAAAGCAACCAGCATTGTGGATGATCCCACACTCTCTTCTCCCTCCTGCCATCTGGAAAAAGGTTCTGCAGCAAACGGGCCTCCACTACCAGGATGGGGAATAGCTTCTCCCCCTGGCCATCAGACTTTTAAACTGACAATATCCTCACAATTATTACTCTTCCATCCATATGTCAACTATTTATTCTTTACTTTATTGCACATCACACTTTACTGTACTGATAACACTGCTTCGCTTGTTGTCATATGTGTAGCACCAGGGTCCTGGAGGAACGTTATTTCGTTTCACTGTGTACTGTGTATATGGCTGAAACGACAATAAAATACTACTTGACTTGATCTCCCAAATTATTGAAGGTGTGGAGGTGCAAACAGCAGCAACAATGGTAACGAGTATCCATGCATCATTCCTTCATAAAGTCCAAGCTACAGGCACATTTTCACAGCCGTGAACCAGTGTACTTATTGGCTAGGTTCAGATTTAGCTGTAGACTGCCTGGTATCAAATGCTTGTCTCCAGACTATCCAACTTGAGCTGTCCTAATAAACTCTTTCCTAATCCTGTCCACTCTCAGCACTCAACACAAATCTCATCAACTCTAACTCTGCCACCTCCACCAACACGTAGCACATAGCTGGTCTCACGACAGTCACGTGAGCCTTCCCTTTCACACTCACTGGTACCCGTCTGTCACAGATCACTCCTTCTTCACCTCTCCACACACCCCATTGCTCTGAATATAAACTTCAACATCTTTTAAAGTGAAAGTGAAGCGAGTGACTATTCTCGTCATTGTGAAACACAGCACGGCACACCGTGAACCACAATGAAATTACACCCCTGCATATCACCCACACACACGTGCAGCAGGGGGCAGCGACTGAAAGCGCCTGGGGAGCAGTGATGGGGAAGATCTCTTGCTCAAGGGTACCTCAGGGCAACCTACTGGTCTGGGATTCGAACCCACAACCTTCCGATCACAGGGCCTCGTCCCTAAACGCTAGGCCACCACTAACCCGGTGTCACGTTATTTTATAACATCCCTGATTCTCAGCAGAACTATTCACTACATGGTTTATCATCATGTGCGATTACTTACTTCTGGCTTGGCAAGCTGTTAGTAAAATACTAAATACTCAGCTGAACAGTGTTTACCCTTTTTCTTCATTATTTACCTTTAAAGAAAAGGGTTGATGTAGCACATGGTGACACTATGATGTATTTATAGATTTCTAATACAGAGTACTTCCCCAAAAAGCCAATATAGTAGTGTGATTTATATTGATTTCTATTTTATTCTGATTGTTTGATTTCGTTCTTCGTGTTCTTGTGGCTCTGTCAGTCTATTTGTGCAGCTGCTTTTAGAATCATTACAGTGAACTTGTCTTCAGGCCCTTTAATAAACATACAAAATACATGAGGGTAAACAGACTGGGACCCCGTGTGTCCTTCAGGAGGACACAGCAGGGACACTGCTGGCTAATTTCCCTGCTACTGTAGCACAGAAACTCCACACCAGCCCAACGCCTCCAGCCCTGGACGCCAGCGGGGCTCTAATTATCCGCAGCCGCCCAGCACTGCACCCCGAGCGGCCGCAGCCCGGCGCTCGATCCGGGGACAAAAAACTCCGATGTCGCATTTAATAACATGAAAAAACTTCATGCCCCACATAATACAGCCATGGTGTTCGTGTAAGAGATACAACTAAACAAAAAGGTGGAGCAGCGGGGCAGTTTCAAGGCGGAGTTCTGTTGTTGTTGTTGTGTTCACTTGTCAGCTAGGCTACTTCCACCAGCACGCTGTTAGCTTCTTCCTCGAACTCCCCGTTCCACCTTAAATGACGCAGCAGTTCCCCGCTCTCGCCTGCACAGCAGCACGAGCGCCGCTGCGCCATTTAAGGTGGAACTGAAAATTCCAAAAAACCAGCGAACATTCTCCTTCACATTAAAACGAAGCTGTAGCTACAGCAAAACAGATACCAGTTAAGCGTTTATATCTTCCTAGGATTCAATGTAAAAGCTAACCTCAGTGTTTGGAGAGTTAGCCTAACTTATCGCTATGCTAGCTGTGTGTTTACTACACTGAGAGCGGTGTTGTTTAAAGTGACGGACCGGGGCTGAACGGCAGGAGGGAAGCAGGTGGGAGGTTTGCAGTAGTAAGTCACCTCGTGTAGCTGAGCAGGGAGAGGTTGGTTGAGCTCGCTGGAGCGGCTCTGCTCCGCCGCTGGAAACGGGACCCACTCCATCGCGGCTCACCGTCCCAGCCGAGCACCAGAGGGAGCGCCTGTCCGCGGGGAAGGTGTTGAGGAGAGTCGCGGTGTGAACGGAGGACTGTTAACCCGGCAAACGCCTCAGAGAGGTCATGGTCAGGGACAGCATGAACAAGAACAGAGTCAGATCAGATCTACCTATCTATTTATTTCTCTCTGTCTCCCACTTTCTCCACCTACACCCCCTCTATCCCGTACCCCCATCCCTAACGTTCCTACCCTGCTTTTACGCTGCACCTCAACATTTATATAATAAAAGTCCCCCCTACAGAATTAAAGGTTATTTAATTCTGTAGCAAAAAAGGAAAAGGATAGTGCAAAAATGAATAAACCCACATATCATAAGTAGACATCAAAGAAAAACACCAACAAAATATCATACAGATTCAAATTCTTATATCTTCCTTTAATCTCAGGAACCAAAAGATGAAAACGAAAGCAATCTTTGGACTCATTCATTTTTTACATTTATTAAAAATAGTAAAATCCTCTTGTGATTTTGAGCACCTGATGGCCTGAAATGGGATATTTATTAAAGGAAATGAAAACACAC
The DNA here is from genome assembly GCA_017165825.1 of Hepsetus odoe. Classification (NCBI taxonomy): domain Eukaryota; kingdom Metazoa; phylum Chordata; class Actinopteri; order Characiformes; family Hepsetidae; genus Hepsetus; species Hepsetus odoe. The sequence continues at coordinate 20,569,183 of CM029383.1, forward strand.
ACAAACAGCAGTTCTGTCTTTGGCAGAATGGTGTGCCTAATTTTGCAATATTGTTCTTTAAAGATTAAAAAAAATGAAACCAAAAGACATTTAAAGACATTCTTTTGATCCTTGATTATAAAAGACAACTTTTAATATAATACACTGAATTTTTATATTTGTCAAATTCTATATTTACAGATTTGACTTCACGAATGAAACCACTCTTCCTGTAAAGATAACCTTTCAAAATATTTGAAAAGCATTCATGCTAAGCTGTTTTTTTTGTTTGTTTGTAGAAATTGTAAAAATTGTTTATTAACTGGGATTCTTTTCTTGAGCCCAACATTTATGTTCTGTTTTTGTTCTAATAATAAATAATAAATAAATAAATAAATAAATAAATAAATAAATAAATAAAAAAGAAGGCTTTACCAGACGATGGCGCTGCAGGATTAAAACCTATTTTGTGGCGAGAACAAAACTCGTTTTTTTGTTATATTTAGATTTTTTTTTATTCATTACTTTATTTAATTTTGTTTTTTTCAGCTTCAAATTTTTACATTTAATATTTTTTCATTTATCACAAAAAAATCATTTGACTAAATGACTCGCTTTGGTGTTGGTGAGAAGATGGGGGTTTTACTGTGTTTTTCTTAACCTTGGTTTTTACTGTATTAATCGTTTCTTTAATTTATTAAAAAATAGTTCAACGTTTAATAATTTATCACCAACGCGCGTCACTTCATCATACATCCGTCTGAAACAACGACCTTTGTGTAATTAGTTCCGCCTTGGAAGCAAAACTTGGACATAAATGTTCCTCCTGCGTTTGGCGTCTAAGTAAGTTTAACAACCGTTTATTTTAGTGAAATAAAACAACTTTTAAAAGGCTTGCTTAAAGGGTGCCATATAAAAGCTGCCTAGTTGAAACCAACAACTGAATGCTGCTGTCACGCCAGGCTTAGCCCGTTTAGCTTAGCATGTTAGCTGGCGGAAACATGTTGACAGAAAAGCTGAAGCTTCTGAGTTGACAGCAGAGACAGTGATTAAACTTTCTGTCTCATTTACAGAATATGTCTAATTCTTAATGTGGACATGACTGAGACAAAGACTGAAAACTAAACTGAAAGCAGTTTACCACAGAAACACCAAATATTATGGTTTTGTTGCGTGTATTTCAGACTAGAATAAATTAGCTTTAGCCCAATTTCAGGTGTTTCTAATTAGTGTAATCTCTGCAAAGGACTACAAGATAGTCTTCTAAATGACAAACGTGAGATTTCTGAGTAAATTGCCTCGTCACAGTCAATGAAATGCTTAATCTCCTATTGGTTAAACCCTTAACACCTGAACCAACAGTGTCGTCATCAATCCCAAAGTATTTGAAAGTGAAAGTGACTATTCACCATTGTGACCATAGTGAAAGTGAAAGTGACAACCCTTGTCGAGGTCACAGCACAGCACACAGTGAACCACAACGAAACTGGACCTCTGCATTTAACCCATGCAAACACCGTGCAGCAGCTATTGAAAGCGCCCGGGGAGCAGTGACAGGGACGGTGCGGGGACAACTGACCACCGCTGCCCCATAGCACACAGTGATCCACAACAAAGTTGTGGGAAGGCATTTCCGGTGACTGGGGAGCAGTGATGGGGATGGTACCTTGCTCAAGGGTACCTAACCCTAACCCTAGGACAACCTACTGGTATTGGATTTGAACCCACAACCTTCTGATCATGGCTCCTAGTTCCTAAACACTAGTCCGCCGCCTACAATCCAAGAGCAGCAGTGAACTTAGTGAATGTTTTGCTGATCATCTAAACCTGCAAGCAGTTTATTAACAGAAAACAAGCAACACGATGTATTTATGCACCATGTGTGTATTCTATTGAGCCGTTTTTGCATAACGTGTTTAAAAGCAGCAGCACATTTACCTCCTCTGAGATTGCGTACCAGTTTATCCTCGTGTTGTATCTCAATATCTCTTGCGTCAGATGAACAAATGGTCAGTTAATAGTAATATAAAGGCTACATAACACAAACTTCACTCAGCCAAGATATGTTTGGTGTCAGGATTTAGCTTCATTAGTTTTGCGCCTAATAAGACTAATTTAGGTGACCGTAAGGGCTTATTAACATTGTGCAAACTATATGCTGAAAGTATCGCATGCACTGAACACTAAAATGAGGACTAATTAGCTGTGCTACCTACAGAATATGAAAGTGAAAAAAGTGAAAGTGACAACCCTTGTCATTGCGAGGTCACAGCACAGCACACAGTGAACCACAACGAAATTGGACCTGCATTTAACCCATACACACATGCAGCAGTGGGCAGCTATTGAAAGTGCCCGGGGAGCAGTGACGGGGACGGTACCTTGCTCAAGGGTACCTCCCACTGGGGAGGAAATTGAACCCACAATCTTCCGAACTGGGGCAACTCCCTCACCACTAGGCCACCGCTGCCCGGTGATCAGTGCATTGGCCGGGAATCGGACCCGGGTCTCCCGCGTGGCAGGCGAGAATTCTACCACTGAACCACCAATACCAATATCATCACCAGTATTATTTTATTTACCACCAGAATCTACTTACATTTACATTTATGGCATTTAGCAGATGCTTTTATCCAGAGCATTCCATGTCCTAATTACAGGGACAACTCTGGAGCAACTCAGGGTTAAGCGTCTTGCTCAGGGACCCACTGGTGGTAGTGCCAGAGGTGGGATTCGAACCTGGGACCTCTTGAGCCATAGGTCCAGAGGCAAGTATCCTACCCTACCACTAGACCACTGCCACCCACACTTGCCCACACCCACACCTACTTGTGGTTTCCGGGTGCTTTTGATATGTTCATAATGGAACAAAAGTAGTGAATGTGGTATAAATATTCTCTTATTTTCCCGACATCCTGCATGAACCTCTCAGCTGTGAATCGACTTAATCAACATTTAGAAAAAAACCCTCTAAAACAATTTGAAACAAGATTCCAAAAAGCATCTTCACATCTTCTGTATTTTCTGTCTGTGAGGAACCTTTAAGGAACTGTAAGTTCTTCAGACGCCCTGTTTCATTCATTATCATGTTGAACATTTTTGTCTCTTACTCTGTCCAGGATGGAATATTGGACACTCTGAAAAACTTGAACCGTTAAATTTTCCAGCCGAATAATAAATGTGATTCCCGATTAAGCACTTTTTGAGGAGGCACTAAACAGATCTTTTCTGGTTGATAGCATTTGGCGGAGAGGGGAACTTGTTTAAGCTGCTGTCACTTTTAGATGCCGTTTTAGTTTTTGCACCTTCTGTGCAGGTTTGCTGTGCTGGGATGAGATTCTGTCTTCCTTTAACCGGCTGATCTGTCACTCTGTTGCTCCGGCTTTTTCTTTGTCCACATGGTGTCAGTAGAAACTAAGCGAGTTGGAGGTCTAGCATGAACATGGCCTGGTTTTAGGTTGAGTGCCAGGATCTTCCCCTGGGGACTGCTGAGAGAAAGGGAGAGAAACAGTCCAGACTCCAGACCTAAAAAAACATCCTCAGCCTCAAAGCATGTCACCCAGCCAGCTGGCAGCCTGCCCCTGCCTGGGCCGTTCCCACAGGGAGGGAGAGAGAGAGCTAGAGAGAGGCTCTGTGTGTGTGTGTGTGTGTGTGTGTGTGTGTGTGTGTGTGTGTGTGAGAGAGAGAGAGAGAAAAGAAATATGTATGGGGTTTTTATTTTTACACCTCAGGCGTTTGCTCATATGCTACTCATCTGCATCTGCATACTGTTCAGTAATTCAGCTTGACCAAAGCGCCATTAGTGTCAGTTTTCTCTCCGTTTCTCATCTCCTTCTCAGATATCACAGATAAAGACCCCTGTAAATCTGTGGATTTTTGGTGTTGAAACATCAGAAGGGGTTTTCGGAGAAAAATGCAGAGGGAAATATTTCTCCTTTGTCAGGAAGGACGTTGCAGTCTTGAGAAAGACTGCAGCGGGGCGCGTGAGAGCCGAAAGGCCCAAATGGCTGATGTGCTCCGTAGCCGAGCAGGATCGGATATTAGGAACAGATGCCAAACTGAACATTTTTCAGAACTAAGGGACGGAAAGAATTGCCGCTGTGAGTTTAACAGTTCCAGGTCATTTGTCAAACACTCCTGAAACATCGGCGCTTGCCTTCAGCCTCAGACTTTCATCACAGAAGCAAAGTGGCTTTTTTTAAGGTCAATTTGTGTTCCTAAAGCAAAATGTGAAGTGGTCACCAAGCATTTCTAAAGTGGAAATGTTTTTAACCAATCTGGGTCAGGAAATGAGTGACGAACTGTCTTGTGCAGCATCATTTCTGTTCTGAGACACAAGGTGATCAACTTTTTCTTTTTCTTTTCTAGGTCATTGAGTCTGTGTGTTGACAGAGCATCATCTCCAAAGGAAGAATGAACCAGGCTGCTCAATCAGAGGGTAAACGGATATTCTGCTGGTTGATGTCATGTTTTCGGTTTATTTACTGGTTCTGATGCTTACTTCTTGCTGAACTTGCTCTCTGTCTGATTACCACAGTGTTGTGTTTTCTAGGGATGCATCAGTTCAGGAATTCTGGGCTCAGTGCCAGCATCCGGTATCGTTCACATGCGTCTGTCATTACATTAACACAATAATGCAGAATATGGGATCATATCTATCTGGATTAGTATTATAGAGAGTTGACAAGGGCTACGTTGTCAACATCCCATCCACTGTTTTGAATATGAAATATAAAAGCCCACCAGAAGTAGGTGAAATTTGACATGACCTTCCATAAAAGCTGAGAATGTGTTTTTTTTTTTTTTTCCCCCCATCTCCTTTTACAAAGAGTTATCACCATCATCATCTGTGATTAATCCATGATATTGATACAGCTGAAATTCCAGAATCATTGTTGCGTTTACTAGATTTTCCCTTTAAAAGCTTTTAGTTGAACACTTTATAGGATGAAAATGGAGTTAAATGGAGGGTTAGACTTTTCTGATGTTTAAGTTAACATTTATATACTGTTTCGGGCTCTAACATCTTCCACAGAATATTCACAAAGTATCAGGAAAATGGATGTTTTAGGTGACTGTGTCATGATGGGGGTGCTCACTGGAAGCCTAGAGGATGATATGGATTTCTTAATGTGCCCATCTCCTCCGATAACTCTCTCCCTCTCTTCCCATTAACTAGCTGCATAGCCCACATTCCATGGTGTCCTTCCATCCGGCATTCCCCACTGTGTGTGTGTGTGTGTGTGTGTGTGGGGAGGAATGGGGCAGGAGTGAGGACAATGAGAGAATGTTAAGTGTATTGCTTGCCTGTCTTAGGAGGTTGGGAGCTAATTGGAAAAGTTTTTGAACAGTTTTAATAGTTGCGTCCATGTTTACTGATAATGCATCAGACCGAAAGAAGAAGAATCTGTGTACATTGGATTTGTTGTTGAACTATCATTTGTATAGTTTTTTTTAACAGTTTGTGTACAGGGAAGGCACCTATTGTAGCATGTTTTACTCCTGGCTGTGCGTAGCAACGTGCAGTGCTGCACTTGACTCCATCTTGTCATGTATGTTAGAACGTGGCGGGCTGATTTTTTAGATTGTTTTGTTGTGTAAGCTTTCTGTAATGACACGCTAAGTCTATTGCCTGCCCTTGTTTCTTTATTTTCACCTTTTTTGTGCAAAAATGCAATTTTATGCCTCCTAAATTGTCTTATCTTTGGCACCTTTTATAGATTAAATGAAAGAAATGGGAGCAGATGTTTTCACTAGTGCCTAAGGATACAATATTATTTTAAGTAAAGCTTTTAATGATATTATGATAGGTATCTTTTTTTCTTCTTCTTTCGGCTGCTCCTGTTTAGGAGTCGCCACAGCGGATCAACCGTCTCCATTTCTTCATGTCCTCTGCTTCTTCCTCCTTCAAACCAACCACCTGCATGTCTTCTCTCACCACGCCCATAAACCTCCTCTTTGGTCTTCCTCTTTTCCTCTTTCCTGGCAGCTCCATCTTCAACATCCTCCCCCGATATAATCTCCGTCTCTCCTCTGGACACCTCCGAACCAACGCAGCCTTGCTTCTCTAACTTTGTCTCCATGAGTAATGTTCAGTCAAGCTGAATAAAGAGAACTAATGGCAGTAATGTGCAGTCGAGTAATTAGCATGTTACTACAGCATTAAGCAGTGTTGTGAAGTAATGACTTTGCTGAATATTGTGAGATTTTTTATTTTTTTGGTCTCAGTATTGTGTTTTTGGCATCATTTTGCGTAAGAATATGGAGTAATGAGTTTGTAATAATAAGTGGTAATGTGCTGTAATATCCAGGCCCAGTAATGTGTGGTGATGTGTTTTTATCTCAGTAAAATGTGGTAATGTGCTGGAATATCTTGGCTCAGTGATGTGTGGTAATGTGTTTTGGCCTATTAATGAACGGTTATTTGCAGTAATATCTTGGCTCAGTAATGTGCAGTAATGTGTTTTTGGCTCAGAAGCGTGAAGTTTTCTGGAAATCTGCGCAGAGTAACAGGCGGTTGTGCAGCGTGACCGGCCACAGGGGCTGAAGTGTGGACAGAGAAAAGCCCTTTGCTCCGCTTTCCCAGGCTGCCACTCAGGAAAGGCTGGATTTTTTACACCGTAACCACCGTGTTGCCCTTTCCGGGGGAAATCCGAGACAAACACAGACGGGGGGAACCGGCCCTGGGAAGAAAAGAGAGAGAGAGAGAGAGATGAGGTGTTGGCCACACAGCATGAGAGGAGCAGTTGCTTTCTGTTCAACTCAAAGGAACATATACTTCCCCTCCGTTCCTCCATTGTTGACTGCCTTTTTTGAACCCCCTCCTCCTCCTCCTCCTCCTTGAGAAAATGTCTCATCTCACAGCATTGTGGTTGAAATCGTTCCCAAAAACACAAAGGCCTAGCACCTCTCCAGCAACAATAGCCCACCCTCCCCCTCTCCTCTCTCTACGCATATTAAATGGTAATTTTGTGACCCTCTTTGCCCAATTCAGATGGAGTGTGAAGTTTCCACATGTAATAATGATTGGGGTAAAATCATTTTTGCAGTCTTTAGCAAGCAATTTTCAGTACAAGCTTCACTTCTTATAAACTCTTTACACACTCATTATCGGAATTAAGTTCATACTATACTAAAACTTTTTTTTCCCTCAGTTTTTTTTAAACCTTTATGTATAAACATAATTTATATTGTGTATATATAACAGCTATATAAGTTATATATTTCTAATCCAGTTAGATGTAGTCCTTATTTTTGCATTTTAATTTTACTTTGGTATTGACATCAGCATGAAAAATATCGGGTATCGACATAGTCCTGACAAATCCCTCATCAGTGCATCCCTATAATACGAAAATCTAATTTTAATATAATAAAAAAAATACAAAAGCCACATATGATACTGTACAGGAATCAATAAAGTGACTAAACTAAAAAAATCCAGTTTTTTATGCAATGTTTAGTTTACCTTCTCTTCACCACATGCTGTCCACTAATGTCTGCTAATTACTTTCACAAATTGCTGGGTGAGTAATGGATTGTCCATTAGGGCAGAATAACTCCAGAAGTGACCCCTTTTTATAGACGTTAGGTAAACCAGCTCAGATGGAAAGCAGCTTTTTAGCCTGTTTACACACACTCTTCCATCACTTTGTCTCTGTAACTATTACAATTTTATGGCTTTGATGAATTCAATACATTGAACTAAATTTAGAATTTATTCACGATTTGGACCAAGTAGTGTGCTGTGTTGTGAGCGGTCAGCAGTAATAAATCCTGTAATTGCGTGTTAATTAATATGACTGTGCTGAGTCTTTAACTGGGATGTTGCCGAGTAATACGCTTACGGTAACAAACTGCATTGCATGGCTATATTTTTGCGAAAAAAGAATTATTATAATTTATACATTATAGTGTTTATATTGCAACTATTTTAAACATTGTTGCATTTCTTTCAAATATTTTCTTTTAAAATCTGAATAAAAGGAAAAAAAATTAACTTTTTTTTTTTCCACCATACATTTTTCTTCACTGAGCTCAACTTAATGGGAAAAAATACATATCAAATATTTGATAACTTTTGAGCAACATCGATTATGTTAATTATATATTAAAAAAGCATAAAATGTGTTCGTCTTAGAGTGTAAGTGCCAACTTTCCTGTAGAAAATCAACAAACAGTGCACCCAACTTAAGCAGAAAAATAAGAGGGAACATGCTGCTCTTCTCGCATGCACACTGCAGAACAATATGCAGGAAAAGTGTGATGATGATTACAAGTGGAAGGAAAGTGTTTGAGGAAGGTGGTGTGTGTAACTCGACAGGTGGGGGGTGAGAGGAGAATGTGTGTGACCCTATATTGTGTGTGTATCCGCAGGTGTTGACCCAAGTGCCCTGCGAGAGCAGCTTTTTGACCTGTGGAGCAGGAAGGAGCTGGAGGCGGTAAGACCCTGCAGAAATTCTTCTCTTTCTTAAGAGCAGCTCAGAGAACAACACAAAAAAGTGCTGTAGGGGAGCTTTTTTTTTTCAGCAACATGTTGAAGTAAATCATAATTGTCACTATTGTGAGCAATTACTCCACAATTTCTGGCCTGATCCATGCCTGTTAATTCGTCAAGAAGTAAACAAATGTTTAAGAAAACTACAACGGGTGCACAGTATCAGGGAAAACAACATGATAACAGGCAGCTGATTGGACGTCAGTCCAATCATCCAAACATTTTATTCAGTTATTTTAACCTTTTACTTTTCATAATTTGTTTTTTTTTATTATTTATTGAATTGAAAAAAACATGTTTTGGTGGTATCGCTGTTGCCTCACAACAAGCAGGTGGGTTCGATTCCCAGGCAGGACGGCCCATGCCTGGTCTTTTTTGTGTGGATTTTGTTCTCCCCCTGTCTTGTGTTTCCTTTGGGAGCTCCAGTTTCCTCCCACCGTCCAAATACCTGCACATCAGGTTGATTGGATAAATTGCGTCTAATGTGTGAGCTTGTCTGTGTGTCTCTGTGATGGACTGGTGACAAGCGACCTGTCCCTTTGGTAAAGGGTTTTCAGTGTGTTTTTTCACTCGGGACAGTTTTTGGTTTGACATAATGATGAATTCATGTTTTGGGCTCCAAAGCGGGGCAACTATTTAAGTAGAAGCCTTTTCCTCTGAAGTTTAATCCTTGGTAGAGTTCAAGGGAGTCTAATGAACTCCAAGGGTTGTCATTTCAAGAGAACTGGACTTCTTCTGGGACGACCCTCCCTCTCCCTCCATCACTTACCACAATACCACATTTCTTTGGTATTTTATTGGTGCATTTCATGTTTTTTTTTTCAACCTATACCCCCCCATGTGTATTGGGAAATTTTTTTTTTTTACTTCTAACACATGTCTCATGCTTAATCCCATAATTCAAGTTTGAAAGGCAGTGAGAGACCAAGGTGTGTTGAATGGTGAAAACATTCCTGGTTTGCCCTCAAAGAGCAGACTTATCAGATGTTTGTGCCAAGGAATGCAGGTGGGGCCTAGATGTAAGAAAGCCACATGCAGTGCGGTGGGGTGGAGGAACATCTCAATGTACATGAATGTACATGTTTAAATTTTTCTGATGCGCAGTGCTGATTACAGGACAGTGCAGCATGTACACTGTGTGCACAATTATTAGGCAAGTGAGTTTTTTGACCATATCATCATTTTTAGGAACATATTCCAACTCAAAGCTTTATAAACTGGAATGCTGTTTGGATTTAAGCAGATCAGGTGATGTGTGTTTGTGTAATGAGGGGGGTGTGGACTAAGGAGATCAACACCCTATATCAAGGTGTGCAGAATTATTATTTTCTTTCATTATTTTCCTTCTCAGGCAAAATGGGCCTAAAAAGAGAGAGAACTGACTCTGAAAAGTCTTTCAGAGAGATGCAGAACTCTTGAAATTGCTAGGATATCTGGGCGTGAACACAGAACCATCAAACGGTTTGTTGCAAAGAATCAACAGGGTCGCATGAAACGTTTTGTGAAAAATGACACACATTAACTGCTAAAGGTTTGAGAAGAATCAAATGTGAAGCTACCAGGAACCCATGATCCTCCAGTGCTGTTATATTCCAGAACTGAACCTAACTGGAGTGTCCAAAATACAAGGTGTTCAGTGCTCAGAAACATGACCAAGGTAAGGTAGGCTGAAACCCCAGCACCACTGAACAAGACGCACCATCTGAAACGCCACAACCCGGCCAAGAAGGTATCTTGATGGACCAGATGGATGGACCCGTGGCTGTATCAGTAACAGGCACAGAGCTCCACTTTGACTTAGATGCCAGCAAGGTGGAGGTGGGGTACTGGTATGGGCTGCTGTAGTTTGACCTTTTCGGGAAGATGGACACAAACTCAACTCCCAAACCTACTGCCAGTTTTTAGAAGGCACTTGAGAAGATTGATAGCACTGGATTTGTTACAGATTAAAATTCATCCTCAAAATATTCACTTGCCTAATAATTCAGCACATGGTGTATTTCAATCCGCTGAACTCTCACTGAGCTGGTGGTGATGTTCCCATCAGCAGGTTAAAAGATCTATAATTGCTCATGGCTGTGTAGTTTTACCCATTTCCTCATTCTCAACATCTGAGACCTGCAACCTGGCACAGCTGAGCGTTCCTTCTCTTAAGGGGAAGTCTGGTTCAAACCATGAAGCCTAACTTTGTCAAATCTCAGAGCAGGGAACTAAACTAGGGTTTTGAGGATTGTCTAGTTAAAAAAGGAAGCTCACATCCACATTTAACACATATTTGCATTGTGTTAAAAACAATAAATTGATGGTACGAAATCATCACACACTTCTTTCAACCCATGTTCAGTTGTTCACTAATTTCTAACAACTTTCTCTGGTGGTTTACATTACTAAATGTACTAAACTACTACCTGTACTAAAATTAGTTTTAGCAACTGCAATGAATTGCTACCAACCTGCTCATGTGGGAGAAGAACTCCAACCAAAATCTCTTCTCCCTTTAGCTGAAGCTGCAGGCTCAGTCTGGATTTGCTCAGCTGCAGGACCCTCTGGCCGGCCTACTCACCATGCTGCAGGGCTGCCCAGGCATGCAAAAGGGCAAATCGTCCACCCTGGGTCAGTTCATCCTCACAGAGTTTGTGCGCTGGCGGCGCAGTCACACACGGTTGAGTGTGAAAGGGCTGGCGGAGGAGAAGAAGCTGAGGCTGCAGCTCCATGCGCTGAGCCTCATCACAGTCTCCCAGCCCAGCTATATGGATTCTCTGCTGGACATCTATGAACTGGACACACTGGAGACCAGCCACCTTCTGGAGCATGTGATCTACTTATGGAACAGCTGCTGTTACAGAGAGGTACATATTACAGCTTAGCATATTGTCCAAACCTGTTGGGACCTGACCATTTTGTCAGGGTTCAGACAGGGTTTGGCCATCGTTATCCAAATCTATTTAGACTTTTTACATTTAGATTTGATCCTGTATTTCCTCTGCTTTAGTTTTTCTTGTAACCTTCTGAGTTGCTGACATGTTATTGACTGAATTAAGCAACAAGGTCAAGGCAACAAATGGTTGTGGAAAAAAAAGAGAAACTGAAAAACAACTTTATATTTCACCTTTTTGGCCAAACTGTAAAGTTGTAAAGAAAAACTGTATAAAATTGTAAAGAAAGCGCTGTAATCTTGTAACATTAATCAGAAGCCTCTTCATGCTCAACCAGGGGGTGATACCTCTTAAGCTGTGAACTGTTCTTCTTTTTTTTTTGCTTTCCTGACAGGCGGCATTGCTTAGCATGAAGCTAAAACTTCAAAAAGAGTTAGACATGGAGCAGGTCAGTAAACCTATGAAAATATAAGATACAGCTAAAGTGCTGCACAAGCTTTCTGTCCCATCATCCTTTTCACCATTTCAGATATGTGTGCCTCTCATTCTTCTGGACAAGCTGCCGCTGGCAGAGTCGTACGTTTCCGGTCACCCTGAGCTGCAGGAGCGGCTGGTCAGGCTGCTGGATTCGTGGTGTGTCCCTGACTTTTGCCTGGAGGAACTGCGCAGGTGCCACTACATATTAAATTGAACATTAAATTTGACACACACACGTTGAAACGAAGGGTTACAGGGCCTCTTTCTAAACATTAGGCCAATAGATCAACATGCTATAAATAAAAAAAAAAAAGGCTTGCATATCATCTTGGTCCATAAATGAAACCCATACCTCTAGTTTTTTCTATTTGTACTTATCTGTCATTTCAGTGCAGACTGTATTCTGTGTCGTATCAACTGAACTTGGGATCAACAGTTCAGAGTAACAAACTAAGGTGAGCGTGGAAGAGAGTGCAGGCAGGTTGGAATGGGTGGAGAAGAGTGGCTGGAGTGATTTGTGACAGATGGGTACAAGCAAGAGTAAAAGGGAAGTTTTACAGGACAGTAGTGAGACCAGCTATGTTATATGGGTTGGAGACGGTGGTGCTGACAAAAATACAGGAGGCGGAGCTGGAGGTGTCAGAGTTAAAGATGCTGAGATGTTCGTTGGGAGTGACGAGGATGGACAGGATTAGAAATGAGTATATTAGAGGGACAGATCAGGTTAGACATTTTGGGGACAAAGTGAGATAAGCAAGGTTGCGTTGGTTTGGACATGTCCAGAGGAGAGACGAGGATTGTAATGGGTGGAGGATATAGAAGATGGAGCTGCGAGAAAGAGGAAGACCAAATAAGAGGTTTGTGGACGTGGTGAGAGAGGACACGCAGGTGGTCGGGTTGAAGGAGGAAGATGCAGAGGACCGTAAGAAATGGAAACTGATGATCTGCTGTGGCGACCCCTAAACAGGAGCAGCCGAAAGAAAAAGAAGATTTATCATTTGAAAACCTCCTGGTTGCTAAAAATCGAAATATTAGAAATTACCTTTCCAAACCTTTTACAGTTTTGTTTAATTTTCAGAACGACTCCATGTTTGTGTGTTTTTATTCCGTGGGGTTTGTCGCAGGAAGTATCCTGGCCTGTTGCTCTCCAAGCACCAGACAGACCAAATTCAGCCCAAGCTGCTCAGCAGACATGTTTTTCGACTCATGGACAGATTCAACATTGACCCAGGTGTGTGCTATGATGTGGAAAATGCCACATATCATTGCATGTGTACAACATCTTGTGTCTACATGTCCATGTGTTCTCTCATGTCAAATTACAAGTTTGTTACTTCTTCATTAAAGTGAGTATTAAACACTTCCTCTCTACAAATCAACAAATGCATAAATGAACCTTTCCTGAAGTGTCTCTCTAGAGAGCATGTGCTTATTTTTACATTAAAAATCAACCAAATATAGTTTGACAGGGTGCCCAAACCTTTGCAGGCAACTGTACATGCTGTCAGTGGCGTTCAGATGGTCTCTGTGATTTGTGTGGTTGTTTCACTGCAGGTTTGTGTGTGAACTCAGTTCACAAAAGGAAACTCGACTCACTGAAGTTTCTCATGTACAAGAGATTCAGAGAGGTAAGCAGAGAATCCTGTCCTGCCAATAAATACTGATGATCTTTAATAAAGGTAACACTTTCTGCTTCACCATAAGTGAGTGTTTACGGTTCTCTAAGTGGAGCGGAATGAGTTAATGAGTCAGCTCAGGCTGGAGAATCATACATACGATCAGTGATTCTGATCTGAAAACCCTTTACCAAAGGGCCACATTTGCAGTGTTACATAAGGCCTTCATAAGCCTTTCATGATGCTGATATAAATCTTCCATGAAAGGCTGACATATGCACCATGTTTCCATGATCTCAATACATGAAATAATTACTTATTAATGCAGTTATTCTAGCTTTGCTGTGTTCTGTCTGACGCAGTCAGTAACGTCTGCTTTCTTTGTTTCAGAAAAGCATGACGGAGGAGAACTGGCGAGACCATGTTCAGGTACATTTAGCTTGTGTGTTTTTGGATTTTAGCAATTTGGGAAGAGTTTTAAGGATTTCAATAATCAATTAAAAGTGCTAATATATTTTTATTGTCCAAAATTAAACAGGAAAGTAACTCGGTCGTAACTGACAGAACAATCAATCTTATTCACACTTCTGGGTGTGTCGTTTATAATTCTCGCTATTTCCCTTAGGGTCAATAAAGTATTTCTGATTCTGAATCGGAATTGTTCATGCAACTGGGTTTCAGTAAATATGGTTAATAGAATATTATCTCTCCTTTTTGCACATTGCCACATATTTGCACTGTCACTTTGCTCAAACAACTGAAAAACCTTTAGCTTATTTTCATTTATCAGGCAGGTATTTTATGCATGTGTTTGCTTGCTGTGTTGTCTTTATTTGTGTGTTTGTGTTTGGATGGACGTCCTCAGGTCACAGTGGAGGGCAATGTGGAGCTCCAGGTTCTTTTAGTGGAACTGCTGGTTAGTTACTGTGGGCTTCAGGTGGCTGCCCAGTGGGCCAAGCGCTACAGTGTAACCAGAGATAGGCTCCCAATCGGAGTTTGGGACACCATGCAGAGCCTCTCCCCCAAACAGCTGTGAGTATCATATACACATGTATATTTTCAGAGAAGTGCATACACTGTACTTCACATACACTGTTTGTATCCCCCACCTAGTTTAATTTAAGTGCATGCACACACCTACATATATAAACATACACACTTTCGCCAATTTGGTCTCACACACACTCTCTCACTTGGGGGGATTTCTTAGAAAAGTCATGGGAAGAGTGTCCCTTACTGCTCTTATGATTGGACGTGCTTCTTCTCTCCACTGGTCTAAAAAAAAAACAAAAAAACTCTAACCACATACACACTCTTTAACCCACCCACTCTTAAACGAGCTTGTCCTCATACCATCTTCTTGTGGTCAAGTGTTTACAATCACGCACTCAGACCAGTTTGTTCTCACACCAATCTGTACTCTCCATCCTACACTTGTATACAGTTGCATGCAATTGTGTGGGTGATTTTCTGGGTAAAAATAAGTGCAGACCCTCTACAGACAACGCGGTCCTGCACATTTCAATGCAAAGTGTGGTTTGTTTATTAATAAACAAAACAAGCCTTGTTTTTATGTGTGTGAAAATCTATACTTAGCACTCAGTACTGTACTAGCATTTGCATCCGACTGTAAAGTGAAACTGAAAGTCACAACCCTTGTCATTGTGAAACGCAGCACAGCACAGCACAGCACAATGAAATTAAACCTCTGCGTTTCACCCATACACACACGTGCGGCAGGGGGCAGCTATTGAAAGCACCCAGGGAGCAGTGACGGGGACGGTACCTTGCTATGTATATATATATATATAGATATATATAGATAGATAATTTATTATTATTTATTTATAGCTCCTCTACTTTTCTCCTGTACTTGTTCCTGTTCCTCTTTCTCTATATCTTTATATATTTTTTCTTTTCTGTCTGTACACCTGTCTTTTTTTATAAGAGCCCTGTAACGCCCAAATTTCCCATTCGTGGGATAATAAAAGATCACTCTACTCTACTACTCTACTCTAGGGTACCTCAGGGCAACCTACTGGTGAGGGAATCGAACCCACAATCTTCCGATCCGGGAAACTCCCTAACCACTAGGCCACCTCTGCCCCACTGTACACTGTGTATAAGGCCGTATGATGTGAATATAAAACAGGATTGGTGAATTAAGAATAAATAAAAAAATTAAATGCAATATTACATCACAACGCTAATTCATTTTTATGCACAGTAGAAACATCAACCTTGCCTTCAAAAACGAATTAATTATATGTGCATGTGTCATCTCGTCTTAAGGGGAATATATGTGTACCTATGTGATGTATCACCCCGTTGTAAGTCTATTTGTTATGAATTCATTACACAGTTTAAACGGTAGCTGACATTTTTACATTCTGGAAGAAAAAAAATCAGAACAAAGGTTCTAGGACCTAGACTAGAATCCTAGAAACCTAGAATCTAGGTTTTCTTACAGCAGGAACAATGTATTTACTTCCTTATGGAGGCTTTGATGCAGGTTTTTTGAATTGACTCTACATCAGATCATTTTTATGTGGTAACACAATTCAGATGTTCCTATTTATACACATTTGTGCTCATCACGTTGCTCACCTTATGTTCTTTTCTCCTTTAGAGAGATGAATGAAGTGAGCTGTCCATTGGAATCATGGGTCACTCCTCAGTCTCACCAAGAGCAGTATTACCAGCTGCCTTTGGCCAGAGAGAACATCCACTTTCTGCAGACTTTAGAGCAATTACAGCTGTGCAGGGAGGCTGTGTTACAGGTATAATCTTCAGCTGGAACTGCTCACTGTTCTCCTGAACTCTTCTCTTGCCAAAAAACTAAAACCATTTTTGTGTGTTTTTGTGCACATGTGGGTTTATTATTCAGCTTGGCTCATATATAGTTATATAATTACATTTTTTTGCTTGCAAACCAATTTTTTTGGTGCGGGTTTATGTGCCCAAAACAAGCGTGAATAATTTCTGACCTCTTTCTAACCTTTCTTTGTTCCGTAGGATTAACAAGCTTGTGTTTTACCTGTAAATGAATAGTTCAGTCAAATCCATTAAAATCCATTTTCATCCCCATTTTGTTAACAATGAATGGGAAAGCTAAAAATCACCAGTCAGCACAACATAACAGGGATACCTGGGGATAATTAGTGACTTGTTTTTCTTGTCAGCATTAGAATTATTGACTCCAGTTTTTGCAATTTTTCCGTATAAATGACACAAACTGAAAATAAATGGTGCATTTTAAAAACTAACATATTAAACACTCCAAAAGCCAGTAGAACTGGGTTATCTGTGATATGAGCCATTTACTTTCAAATGTATAATGTATTGTGGTTACCCTTATGGTTGGTTTTGGGTAATGAAGTTCAGGTTGTAGACTTTGAACAGGGTCAGGGTTGCTTGAGTGTGCATTTCTGAACTGTGCCAACACAGCACTGCACAGGTTCTCCATGTTCCCCTCAGCCTGGTTGTGTGGTGGGCGTGGATATGGAGTGGAGAGCTGGATTTGGCACCGTTTCCACACAGCGCGTCGCTCTCATACAACTGGCGGTGGAGGGACAGGTGTTTTTGTTGGACCTGTGCTCTCACAGCCTCAGCCATCACAGCCTGACTGTGCAATTCATCCGAACGCTTCTCACCGACGAGAACATCCTGAAACTGGGTGAGTGATGAACCTTCAGGCTCTGACGTTGGCCATAAAGGGAGGCTGCTGGGTTTAGGTTTACATTTTGCTTCTTGGGAAAGTTAACATGTACTCTGTCTCACGCTCCTTTATTGGAAAGTGAGGAGAGGAGTGTTTTATTGAAATCAAGTGCGTCTGCAACACGTTTAATTTTGGGGACATTTAAACAAGGTGGACACACTGCAGGCTGTGAGCATTCTGAATGTTCTTGTAAAGCTCTTCTCTTTCTGCATGTGTACAGGTTATGGGATGTCAGGGGATTTTAAAAGTCTAGTGACCACATGGCCTGAGCTGAAGGAGGAACCTCTGGAGGTTAAAGGAATATTAGACTTGCTCCATGTCCATCAACAGGTAATACAGGGTACACCCTCCAGCAATCACACCTGCTCTTGAAGGTATAGTTCACAGCAGAATTTTAACACATCCCAGAGTGAAATAAAGCATGCACTTCTCATCTATAAAGACACAAAGCTAACCTAGCTAGTGAATTTAAAGGAATTAAAGGTAGCCCTCTTCTTACAAATTTGACCTCATGGCCAGCTGTCAGTTCAACAGCAGTGATGATACTGCACATTTTAATTGAGAAGCACACCCCATACGTATACTTGAACATGAATGAGTTCCTGATTTCCATGGGGCAAGTCAGGACACAAGCAGTGAAAATCACTTTTCAGTCATGCAGGATGACATTTTGGCAATTTGGGTGGTGATCAGTTCGATGCACAGTGTAAAAAAACTACTTTGTTCGCTTTGATATATTGTAATTAACTTTATTAATTACTTTATTAACTTTATGAATTTATTAACTTTTTGCTTTTTGGAGCTTTTGCATAGCAGAGCATGCCCTTTTGGGACAGTAAAGCTGGATGAACCATCTTGATGAACTGCATGATACCTGAGCCTGTCCAGTCTCTTTTGCTGTGTTAATGTACTTCGCAATTGACCTTTGACCCCTCATCTTCTCATTAGCTGCAGCGGGGCTGGCTTCGGCGTGGCAGGTCTCGGCCCGTCGAAGTGAGTGAGATCTCCACTGAGAAGGGGTTGAGTCTGATGGTGCAGCAAGTGCTGGGGAAACCACTGGACAAAATGGAGCAGTTATCCAACTGGGAGCGGCGACCGCTCCGGACCAGCCAGCTTCGCTATGCAGGTCAGTTGCAAAGTCCAGAAAATTCAACTTGTGAAACAAGTATTAATGGTTTAAGAAATATACTTGTGTGTGTGTGTGTGTGTGTGTCAGTAGGCTGCCGCAATGATTTGATTCTCATTGATTTCTTGATTGATGAAAGTGAAAGTGAAAGTGACCAAAAGAATCAATAACTGAAATTGAAATTTACATTCTCAATGATGACTTGCTGGATAGTGATAACCACACTGTGAAACAGAATAGACAACTGGTTTAAATTATTATTATAAAACGTACCTGTAAATCCATAAAAATAATCAGTATGAGACACTACAATAATTTGCCTCCACTTTTTCACATGAAAATTACAGCACTGTCTTTGTCGCACTTCCACCAACCCACTTTCCTGTGACTCTTCAGCCACTGATGCCTACTGCCTGCTGGACATCTACCTCACCCTGTCCCAGGACCCGAGGGCATTCGGGCTGCCTGCAGATCTTCGCACGATCCCCTCCAGCCAGCCAGGCAAGAGTGACCAGGAAAAAAAACCCAAAGACAAGAGCAAGCAGGCCGCAAGCCAAAGGGTAAGTAAATTAGTCAGCCAAGCCTGAACACACGCTGCACTTTACTGTAGCAGTTTACAAGCAGAAGTTTCAAAAATTGCTCTGCTGTCATGGTTACTGTAATAAAACAGGATATAAAAAGCAGCTGATTTCAGCAAGAAGGTTGCGATTTGAGTGGAGGAAAGAGAGACGTGTCTGAAGGGCGTGTTATTAAAGCCGAGTGTGGTTTGGATCGGAGAGGCTGAAAGACGAAACTGATTGAAGCAATATCGTTTACTTGAGTAAAAGTTCTTAGAAGGATGTTATGTCTGATAAAACTAAAAAACAAAGGTTTAGTCGCATAATATTGCATTTCTTATTGAAGGCTCATTTAATTTCAGGCTCTTAATAACTTAGAGGTGCTTTCGCAGCACAGATCTCAAATTGCATTTCTCTGCCAAGTTTCGTTTTTTTTCCCCTGGGCTAACATGATAACATGCTTGATCATTAATTATAGACTTAAATCTTAGAGGTGTTTTTGAATCCAATAGGTTTTGGCTCAGATGCATTTTGTGGGATGTAAATACAAAGTGTAATTAAAGCCTGATATACTATTTTTACTAATTGTTCCTTTACTGACATTTAATTTAGCACATTTCAAAGGCAAAGGCAGTTCCAAGTGGTTTATGTGAGAAAAAGCAGAAACAACACAATAAAATTGAATTCTTCTTCTTTTGGCTGCTCCTGTTAGGATTCGCCACAGCGGATCAAATGTCTCCATTTCTTCCGGTCCTCTTCATCTTCCTCCTTCAAACCAACTGTCTGCATGTCCTCTCTCACCACGTCTATAAACCTCCTCTTTGGTCTTCCTCTTCCTCTTTCCTGGCAGCTCCATCTTCAACATCCTCATCCTGATATAATCCAGTGTATTTCTTCCTGCCGGTCCCAAGCCCGGATAAATGGGGAGGGTTATGTCAGGAAGGGCATCCGGTGTAAATCTTGCTGAATCAATATGCAGACAACACAAATTTAAACACAAAATAAAATAAAATGCGTTAAACTTTAGAATAGTTATTTAGTTATTCTATAAATCATTCTGAATAATACCCAATTATCAAATTGATTAGAAAAGGAGGCTCCCAGGTAACACAGCCCTCTTAAGTGTTGGGTCTGTCTTTAGCAGGTTGAAAGATCCTCTCCCCCAATTAGCACAATGCTACCAGTGGTAGTGTTTAGCTGGAGTAACAGAAATGCCCTTTAGAATTCCCCTCCAAGAGGGTTGAGCTAGCAGTGGAAAGACGCCGTGGCACTTCACGTGTC
Organism: Hepsetus odoe; assembly: GCA_017165825.1. Lineage (NCBI taxonomy): Eukaryota > Metazoa > Chordata > Actinopteri > Characiformes > Hepsetidae > Hepsetus > Hepsetus odoe. The sequence continues at coordinate 20,589,310 of CM029383.1, forward strand.
CCGTAAGATTCCCCCTCCCAATTTTGTAGCAAAATGTGATTTGGGGAAACCTAATTAGAGGCTGGTAATTGGCCAAAAAAGGATTTTGATTACATAGTAAAATCATTACATAGTTACCTAATGAACTGGAAATTAGTTGAACTGTTCTGAGGTCAGAGATTACACCTTTGTAACTGCAGTGTTATTGAAACCCAAGTGAATGGACTTTGTTCCCCAAAGCATTAGCTCTGTTTGAAAAGATTGATTTTGGACTCATCACCAGGCTTGTCAGAGTGCCCGTGGCCCTGTGGGTGATCGGGAGTGTGTGAGTGGGAATCGTGAACAGCGGAGAGCCAATATTGCACCACACGAGCTCCGGGTGGTGTGTGACAACATGCTGCAGGGCCTGGGCAGGTTCTTACGCTGCCTGGGTGTGGATGTATTGATGCTGGAGAACACTGACGACCACAAAGTAGCAGCAGAGGTGAGACATACACATACTTAGATGCACAATTGCGGGTAAGGTTGTGAAGAGAACACACATGTACCGTAATTACACAGGTTGAAACCTGTAGGGTTTTTATCTGCTTGTGTGGATTCGCAGCTTAAAATGATGGATAATGTATGTAAGAGGAGCAAGGACTTGTACTTTACACTGTAACTAAACCTTTCTATAATTCCCCCCCCCCAGTTAGCCCGGGCAGAAGGTCGCATTATCCTCACTTCTGGACAGCCATACCAAAGTGTAGGTATAAGTGAGTGTGAGCCTTTCTTGTATACGTGTTTTTGTACATACATGAGCAATTTCAGAGACAGAATTTTGCTTTCGCTTCACCCTTATGCAATAGAAAAGGTCTGATTTCAGCTTTGACCTTTTACCACCAGACCTATCATATGACATTTAGCACTCTATCAGAAAAGAAATCTGATAGATAGAGTAATAAAATAGTGAAGCAAGTCACTCAGCTCCAGGAAAGATGTCCCTTACACTACCTTTTTTTATTTTTGTGTACAAGCACATAAAGACTTAAGGGTTTAAATGATGTAGTAAAAAAAATGGGCAGATTTAACCACAACGAGAAGTCATTTTGATTAAAAAAAAAACAAACCTTTAATCAAATGGTAATCTTATGAAATAAGAAAGAAATATTAGAATAACGTAGGCTGATGAGATCATAATGAGAATTTAGTTTGGACTATTTCTGTTAATTGTTAGGAAAGGGAAGGCAATTTTAAGAGCATTTTGAAAGTTGATTAAACAAGAGCAGAGAAAATAAGAGTGGAGATTTGCTTTACAGCCCATTTGCCGCTTTATTGTACTCCGTTCTGATGGGGTGTGTTGTGTGCAGCTGAGGTCACAGGTCGCAGAGGGCCGCTGTCTGACTCTGGACTGCTCGGAAAAAGCTCGGGACCAGGCCGTCCACGTGCTCAAGCACTTCCACGTCCGTCTCACTCCTTCTGACATTTTCAGTCGATGTCAAGTAAGTGTGTGTGTGTGTGTGTCTTGTCTAAGTGTGTATGGCCATTTCCTGAGTGCTGTTATCACCCAGACAGAATTCCTCTTCCTCTTTGAGAAAAAAAAAACATTATCAAGTCAAGTTCAATGACCAGAAACGAAACAAAACAAAGCATTATGATTTCTTTTGGTTGGGGGGGATGTTGAGTTTTATCAGCAAGGGGGGGGCAGGCCCTCAGCAGGAAGGAAGCGAGGGAGATAGAGCGCCGCTCTGGAGACCCGTCTCCTGTGAATCATTCGTTTGAAGTGCCACTGAGGTATTTGCTGGAACAATGGCAGCTTTTTTTTTTCTTTTTTCTTTTAACTGTATGCCGTAAACAAAGGAGGAGGAGATTGGGAATCTCACTTTGAGACAAAAAAGAGAAAGAAAGGCATTCTAGTTTGAATACCAATGGCGTCACAGACAGCACTGTTGGCCTTGCTGGCCTCAAGATGAGAAGACTTGCATAAAGAAACGCATGGATCTCTGGTGGTGGTTCAGCTGTATGAATTCTGGATGTTCTAATGGAAAACTATTCAATGATGTATGCAATCTTTTTTCATTCCCAGTCTATTTTTTTTATATGTGTGTGTGTATATATATATATATATATATATATATATATATATATATTTAGGCATCTATTTAACCATTTCGGTCTCATCTTGATCATTCTTGCAATTTAGGCAAGCGCACAAATGTCTGAAACATTGAAGACATTTCAACACAAATAATCAGTTAGTCTTCTACCCATATACCTCTCACCTCAGGTGCACACCTGTCCTGGGTTTCATGGGACAGTGGAGAAAACTGAAAGCTGTCCTACAAAAAATAAGCCATACACATAAACGATCATGAGAGAAAAGTCTGAAGGATATATATCAAGAATCATCAGATATGCATCAAAAAATCAATTCATGCCTTCAAGAATTATTGCCACTGGGAATAAAGATGTTTTAACGATGTGCTGGTTCAGGACAAGTCATAATTAAATTGAATTTACGTTTTAAAGGCGTCATACATACTGACTGGACTCTTAGGAGAGTTACATTTTTAATTAGAATTAAACTTTAATTACCGTTTTCAAACGTGTGTAAAACTGGGCGGGGTAAGAAATGTTAATATATATTTTTGTTATTTTTATTAAAATGGCTTGTGGAGAAATCCACATTTATGTGATGTTTTTTTTTTCCCCCACTATGCTAAAATTAGCAAATAGAAATGATGCATTAAAATTAGCAGGAAAAAATATGTTAATATTAAAGTTTCTTTCTTTTTTTCGTTTGATTAGGTGTTAACAAAATTTAGTCTGACAAGGGCTGCGCGAACCACTGCAGCTTTAATCTAGTGATGATTTCTGGTATTCGTGTCTTCAGTGTTTCATCTGCTCTAGGTGCACGTTTTCAGGCTGCATTCAATCTTTAATACCATGTAACAATCCCCACATTTTCTTACCTCCACCATTAATGCAAGACTCAATAAACTTATAATTATCATCCCGGCGTGATGAGATGGGCCTTGATTGGACACTGATCACTGAAGCTGAGTTCTGAGCGTGTTGGTGGCTCAGTTGGGATGGTTAGCCATCACCCTTCAGTCATAGCTGCTGCTGAAACCGTGTTTTTTCATTGGCTGTTGTCAAATATCTTACTTAAAATGTCATTTTGTGAATGCTCCAGTTTTTGTTTTTTTTGCTCTATGTATTCCTAAAGCATTCATGTTTATGATTTTGAGTGGGCCAGAGATGAAAATGGGTAGACTTAAGTCCATTGAAGCGAATCACAGCGCTGCCACGGACTGGGCAAACCAAATGTGCAGCTTTCGTCTGCTTTTCTCAGATATGTAACTCTTAAGAAGAATGACAGCAGTAGACATTTCTGGAAAATGTGGTGCAATCCTAGCCTAAGCTCCATATGTCCCATATGTCAAGACTGTGACCACCCACCTCTCCTGAGCGGGTGGCCACTTGCACCCACCCGGCAATTTCTCCTAACTCCATTTGGCTAACAGTCCTCTCGTCCTGCACATTTGGGGCCTGCTGTACCGGTTGTGCATTTGTGCAGCGCTCCCAAACCAAATGTACATGCGTGGAACAGCAGGGCCTTTGTTTTTCCATATTGAACAGTGAAATCGGTCCACTGGGCTGTGATGGACCGGCCGGTACGGGAAGGTGAAAGAAAGAATGCATAATGGGAAAGGGGAGATACGGAAAAGATCTGGAAGAAGTTGAATGGAGGAGTGTGGAGGAGCTAGGGAGGTTGGGTTGGAGGTGCACCCCAGGGCTGGTATGTGGAAAGCCCACCCAGGCGAAGTTAACCCTTTTGTTATCTGATTGTAGGTCTTTGATGACCAGTGGTTGGGTGTCTTTCCTCTGGCTGTCCCTGGCAGGCTGGGAGAAGCATTCCTTCACTCTAACTCTAAACTCTAAAGCCCAAACCCCCTGTGTGGCCCATTGATACCCATCACCAATCATTAACCCCTCCAGTGCCTGATTTACCATAATCCCAGTGTTTCTGTCTGTCCCTGTCTCCCTACTTCTCATGCTTTCCCTTCACTTCTCTCTCTCTCTCTCTCTCTCTCTCTCGTTTTCGCTCTGTGTGTGTGTGTGTGAGTGTCTGTAGTGCTTGTAATGAAACGGCTATAAAAAGACACAGTTTTAACGACAGTGGTTAAAAAGTCCTTTTTGAGGTAAAACGGGGGTTAAGCCACGTCGCAAAAGCAGCCTAGACAGAGATTTTAATGGGCGGTGTGGACGTCCTCGTGGAGAAGAAAATTCATCTTAAGCTCATGCCCTGCTCACCTCTGCTGACATTTCCAATCTGCTCAGCTTCTGAACGACACAAAGGCCCCTCTCTCAGTCTCTTTGTCAGGCGTGTGAGCCTGGAGTTGATGAGGATGCTGGGGATTTTGGATTAATGGGATCAGCAACATTTGTGCCTCACAGTTCATAGAAATACACATAACATACTGTTGTGTGGAGGCAAATCTTAAAAGATATACAAAAAATATATAATTATATTAAAATTTGGTGGCAGTCAGCAATTTTAATGCACTGAACATTTTCATAATTGCTCTGCTTGGCAGATATAACTTTGTATCAGGGTTTCCAGTAGGATTCTTCACTGGTCTGGTTGCTGGAAAGAATTTATTTTACCAGACAAATTTGAAACTTACTGGCTACATTTTAATACCAATCTATAAACAGCCTGTTTTAAATCAAATGTAGCCTACATATAGCCTACATATACATATTTTTTTTTTCCACTGCAGCAAAGTTCTCCACTGCCAACTCGAAACCTGTCCAGTGCACATCGTGCTTTCTTCCTCATGATGACATTAGAAGTTCGCTCTTTTGGAGGAAAAGGTTCTGATGGCTGTAGAAAGTCAATTATTTAAAGTAAAATAATGAACTCTGTCTGGGTTTAGAGTTTTTTTTTTATTGCATTTGCTCAAAATAAATGTGTCTATAGATGTTAAATAGATGTTATTCTCATGCTAAAGACTAGGTTTGGTGATAAAGTAACTTCAGTACAAAGTACAAATCTTGCTAAATAACTTCTTATTTTTGATCTGAGTGGAGGATGGTAGAGCAGAAGTATATAAGAGTACTTTCATAATCCAAGAAAAGTCACATTTGTTTAACCAAATGTTCTTCACTATAGCCACAAATGAGTTTTTAGGATTAGATTTTGTGGACATTTTTAGATTTACTGTCTGACACTGTCTTTTTTTTATTATTATTACTGCTTTTGAAACAAAAACCTTGAAATGATACTTAAATTCAGTTTGGTCAGCAATCGCTGTTTGGTCACTGTTTTGATAAAACCTATTCATCTCGCCCCATCTGTGGTTCCCATCATTGGGACATCAGTCAGCACGCTGTGCTCTGCTGCTCTACTAGCTCTCTGATTTATAATACATATACATTTAGGTGCAGTAATTCTGTGTGTCCTAATTCAGTGTGTCATTTTGCTACACTGACATCATGCCTTTTTCCACTCCGCTAAATGTGCATGACATTGATTCACAGTCTGGCTCACCATCTCTCTCCTTCGATCTCATGCCATTTCTCCAGTTTCAACATTGAGAAGTGTTTAGCGTGCGATTTCTCGGGGACGGCGTTTAAGGAGCTTGCCGCTCGTCTATGCTGACTTCCTCATCCAGCATCAGATGTCTGTTGTCTGTTTTTAGAAGTGTGGAGATGGGACAGATAGCCATGGCCGCTGCCTCAGACAGCCTGGTGGCACTGGGGTTCCCACGATCTCTCTGGGGTGGAGGTGGGGGGGGGGAGGTGGACAGGAACTGAAACAGCGTGAGAAGATGGAGTGAGAGAGGAAGAGAAAGAGAGAGTGAGCATGTTTTAAAAGAAGGATTTCGGCCTAAGCTTTGATCTACAAAAGAGGCAGCAGGCTGAGAACACAGGCAGAATGTGAAAAGACAGGGGCGACACTGAGGTTCCACTTGAGTGGCATCTTACACTGGAGACTGTGTGTGTGTGTGTGTGTGTGTGAGTGTGTTCTCGTTCTTCCCTGTGTATCTGGGCAAGTGTGTGTGTGTTTGTAACAGGGCTGTGACATGAAACAAATGCAAAAATACAACATTGTCATCATGATTTCAGTGAACTAAAACCACCGCAGATGTTTTTAGATCAGCAAGTGTTTTTATGACCCAGCTTATTTCTGCATCACTCGACTGCCACTCAGATCTGCAGAAAATTTAGTAGGGAGTGATTAGAAGTAAGAGGGAGCATCCTGACAACATACTACAAATATACTCTTCATTTTGCTGATTATGCTGCTGTGAGTTTCCTCTCTTTCAATAAGGCCAGTAAAAAGTGATTTGGGTGGTTAGTAGCTGGGGTGGTAGTGGTAGTACCACTTCTGGAGAAAGTTTAAAATGGCTTGCTTCATAATCTGCATAATACTGTTTCATAATCATCTCTGGATGCTCTGGATTCCCAGTTTTTTTTTTTTAATTGCTAAGTAATTTCTAAAAGATTCATATAAAATTTACATTTTGATCAAAGCCTTTGCCACTCTAATTTAAAATCAAAGCAACCGGTTACTTGTAACAGCTCTTCAGTCTTGAAGTTTTTTAGTGTGAGGGACATGCAGGGAAACTGCAACTTATTCATATATGTTGGTTAAAAGTATCAGCCAAATACAACAAGGGTTAATGTGAATTTAACAGTTGTAGCTCTCAGTTATGGGATTAAACAACATAAAACTTTTCTGTTCAGGGAACATTTATTTTTGTCAGTGCTTTTAATTTGCATTCGGCAGCCCTCGATGACAGCGGCATTGCAGTGGCCAGTATTGTGATGATGAATGCCGTATTGTGCAGCGTGTTGTTCTGTGTGTGTGAGAGACTACACGCTTCTCAGCATATCAATAACACTTTAGTTCCTCTTTTTCTTTGTTATGCTTCCCTTTTATATATTTTCCCACTTTTAGCTCGATATGATCTTACCGTTATGCAGAGCTGGTTTAAACTGTATGCAAAACAAAAAAGTTTTTCTCAAAATAAAAAAGCCGAGCCAGTCTTTTCTGAGTCTCTGAGTCTCAAAATTAACACCCCCCCAACCCGTTTGAGCTGAGAAAGTGAGGAAAAAGAGCCGCAAGAGAGAAGAAGCTGAGGAGAAAGGAGAAAGAGAGAATATGTGTGTGTGAGTGAGGCAGGAGAGGGGAGCAGAGACATTCCTCAGACACGCCAAGACATTCCGAGGGAAGCCATTCCAAATATTTCTCTGTGTGTGTGTGTGTGTGTGTGTGTGTGTGTGTGTATGTGTGTGTGTGTGTGTGTGTGGCTTTCACTAGTGTTTCTGGGGCCACACCAACATAATGACTGACAAGCTGTCTGCACCCGACATGTACAGATACGTGCATGCTTGTGTGGGAAAATTATTGTGTGTGTGTGTGTGTGTGTGTGTGTGTGTGAATGAGTAAGTGAGAGTCACCGCGAGTGTAATTGAATCTATGCATGTCGGAGAACTGGTGGGTTCAGGCGGGGGAGGGGGGTGGGGTCAGATCAAATGCAAACTTGCACTGGGTTCTTATTTTCTCACCTTGCAGTTCAGCTGCAGGGCACAGCTTCCTCACGATCAGCATCACTCAGCCAGAGACTCGAGAGTACAGCGGGAAAAACTTGAGGTGGTGATTCAAGTGTATCAATTTTGGAATGCTGGAATGAATTTTGCATCTTCAAAAAAGCTATTTGGACTCATACTGAAAATAAGCTGATGAGCTGAAATCAGATGAATGCATTGAGATGTTTCAAATAATAGTAGTGAAATGAAATCATGGGGATTTTGAATTTTGTGAGGAAGCGGCCTCGGCCATTGAGTACAGTATCAAACGCAAAATTCACAATGCAGTTATAGGGAATGTGTGATCCGAGTAAACAGCATACATGCAAGGTACAAGGGTTTCTCATCACTCAACACTGAGTAATGGCATTATGAGTCATCGCTGTCCACAGGTACACTTATTTGTTCATTACTTGTGGTTCATTGTGAGAGTCAAAGAGTGCTGGATTTTCTTTCAAATGTTCTTAATTTGAGTTTAAGTTCTTAATTGCTACATCTTACAGGCACTAAAGAGTTTGAGGCACTGAATCATTTTCTGAATAATCAGTATTGATACATATCCTGGTAAAAAAAAAATAAATAAAAAAATCCTGAAGATTTTTCTAACCGGACAGAATTGTAGGGAAAAAAGTGAGACTATGCAATCGTTTCCAAAATAATTAAAGTTGGCGACGTGAACGTCACTGAACCATTTCTTTCATAATCTTGTCTGGTCACGAAGTTTGAGATTCGCACCCCTGCTGATGTGATTGAATGATGCCGATGGATGATTTGGTTTTTTTTCCCCACCAGCAGAGTGAACCGTTCAGGCTGAAAACTTTTTCACACCTCCCTCTCTGCCTCTGTGGTCTGCATGTCAGCTCACACCTAACTTGCGGTGTCACGTCGGCAGGAAGAAGCGCACTAATGCACACACTTGCGCAGGCAAACACATATACACCCACACTCCCATGTGCACACATTTACCTGGGCTGGTCCACAGCAGGGTCGGGTGCGCATGCACATCTGTGGGAATGAATGTATGTCATGGGAAAAACTCTTTTCTTCTCCCTCTTTTGAGCCGTTTCAAACCTTTGCAAGCCTGTGCAGTAAACACATCAAGACCATTACTTTTACATCCACCTCTTCTGCATACAGATAATCTGCTCTGCCCATTCATAAGAAGGATTTGATGAGTTTTAGTAAAGGATCTGAAGGAAAAGTAACAATTGACGAGGGTGGATGAGTGTTCATTTTTAAATGGATTATGACTGTTTTTAGTGCTTAAAACCACAAAAATCTCGAGTGGGGCTCAAAAAAAGCGAGATGTAGTTAAAGGGTCCCATATCCTCAAATTTTCTGTTTGAGCAAAACTGCATTCTTCATAAATACAAACTGATACTGTTGTATCAGCATGACCTGTTATATATCGGACTCAGTTCCACGCACAGAGATGCGGAGGTGCTGAGACTCTGTGTAAAGCGTGACATTCTCAGTGATAAAACGCATGGTCCTCTTTTTATTTAAAGGCCTGCCGTGAGAAGTCTCGGCATGTCGACAGACAACAACATATGCACACAACTGATGCACCAAACAGCTTGCTCACACCCTGCCACTTATGCAAATAAATATGTTTGTTGATATTCTGCTCAGTAACGGATTTCGTCCCAGCCAGTCACGTCTGTCACACCGTGAGGACGATTGAACAATAATGCTTTTAAAACGTGGAATATTATTCTGTTAGATCTAGAACAGTGTTAAGCCATTTTGGGGCTTGGAAATGACACTTTGCCTCAGTTCCCCTCTGCCTGTTTTAGAAACCTAAAAAAATTCCACCTTAAAATTTCATCTTAAAGCAAGCACACACAGGCTTTACTCTAATAAATCGTATTAATATTCTGTTCTATTTTCAATATGTATTGTATTTAAACGCTAACATACATGCAAATACAATATAACACAAAGCCAAAGCCAATTTTAATAAGACCGTCGTTATTCTTCAGCACAGCCTGAACTCTCTTTCTTTAATTCGTCCTCAGGAATAGTTCTCCAGGCTTCTTGAAGAAGCTCTTTTTCAATAAGGGCTATATTAAGCCTGATCAACATCCACTCTCACACATACAGTAAAGTGAAAGTGACTGTCATTTGTGAACACAGCACACAGTGAACCACAATGAAGTGCGTTCTCATTTCCATTTACAGCATTTAGCAATGCTCTTATCCAGAGCGACTTCCATTTCCTTATTACAGGGACAGTCCCCCCTGGACACACTTGGGATTAAGGGTCTTGCTCAGGAACCCAATGATTGGAGTGCTGGGATTCGGACCTGCAACCTCTTGGTCTGTAGACGAGTATCCTACCACTAGACCACCAGCACCAGCCATATCCAGCACCTGGGGAGCAGTGATTGGGGCGGTACCTGAGACCCGTCTTTCTCTGAACTTGATTAACAGAATTATTGGCTAAGAATTATGTTTTGGTTTCATCTGACCCAAGAATGGTCCACCAGCCAAATAATTCCTGCTAGCTAGTGGTGCTGTGGGGGTCCAATGCAGTGTTTCATGTTCATTTCATTATAAAATCTGTGTTAATTTAAAAACCTGTGTCTGAGCGAGAATTTCTTTTTTGGAAGTGTGTGTGAGTAACAGAAGTATGTTTCCTGTTGGCACTCGGGCCACTCTCCTCTCGAGCTGTGTGAGCCGTGTGGAGGAATCCATTGCGCCTGGCGGCTGGAATGTCCTGTTTGGCTTGTTCTGTTTGTGCTTTTTGTGCGCCTTGTTTTGATTGGCTTGGCTGGCATCTGAGTGTGTGTGTGAGAGAGTCTGTGTGTGTGTGTGTGTGTGTGTGTGTGTGTGTGTGTGTGCGAGAGACAGAGAGAGAAACATTGCAGGGTCTTAGCTGTTTGATGTGTCCCATTGTGTTGGAGCCAAGCTGCTTCCTGCTACCACAGAGAGAAAGCGAGAGATGGTGGGGCCCTCATTTGAGGTTTTTAAAATGCTCTAATACTTTAACACAATGAGTAAGTGCGTAATATCCGTGGTATTTACCATAACCAATTCTTGGCGCACACATAGCCTCAAACACACACACACACACGTTGGAATCTTCTCTCAGAGTCATTAGTTCGTCACTTCTTCTCCTAGGTGCCTGGCTGCATTCTGCTGCTCTAGATACACACACTGCTGCCCCTGGGAAGCAGTTTTTTGGGGGAGATCCTGGAAAGAATGTGTGCAAGAGAGAAAGAAGGAGTTTTTAAGTCACAAGATTTACTTCCAAGTCAGTATACACCACTTCTGCAAGGCACTTCATCATGAAATCTTGACACAATGTAAACAGCAGCTGCAGGTTTCAGTTTATGTGAAAAAAACAAAAAAACAACCGAGATACAAGGTTTACTTTGGACAGAGACTGACAGCACTGTCTAATAAGTCAGGCCAAAACCTCCCACAGAACTCAAGCTTGGGAGGACCACATCATTTTCATCATCAGACTGTTTAGTGACCCTCCTCTTGTACCCTGGATGGAGGTCTGTCATCTTGAAAGAGACTCCTCTTATTAGGAACGAAATGTTTCATCGTTGATTAAAGTAAAGGTGATTAGTGTAACCTTTATTTCAATTATTTATATAAATCTATTCAATTAGATTCAACTTTATGGTCAATGAGCAGAGTGCAGGTACATAGACAATGAATGCAGTAAGCACATGAAGTGAAAGTGACTATTTGTCCCGTTAGGGGTCACCACAGCTCCATTTCTTCCAGTCCTCTGCATCTTCCTCCTTCAAACCGGCTGCCTGCATGTCCTCTCTCAGCACATCCATAAACCTCCTCTTTGGTCTTCTTCTTCTCCTCTTTCCTGGCAGCTCCATCTTTCAACATCCTTCTCCCGATGCAATCCTTGTCTCTCCTCTGGACATGTCCACTACATAATTTAGTTTTACTGAATTATAACGTGTGTGTATATATGCATTATATGAGCAAATATGCAGTCAGTTTTATAAATATTACAGAGGGATGAACAGTTGGCACACTGTAGGTTGTATGCACAGTAAAAATAAATTCTAATGTCCAGTATATAATATAATAAATATGTTTTATTTCATTTATTGTTGCCAAACCCCACCAGTGAATACACAGGGGTCAGAACTGAGCCACCTCGTTTGTGAAGCTTCACCACCGTTTTCTTGGCGCGCACCACACGTGCACTCATCCTCTTGTGGGGAATATGGTGTAGGATGACTTCCCTGACCTCATCATTTTCCATTTACATGTGGTTTTTACACCACTGACCTCTCAGATGGTCATTTGTCTGTGAAATGAGGGCTTTAATTTCACTCTCTAGACTGTTTTTGCTGACCCAGTCCGATCATGTCCTGCGTCCTCGTTCCCAGTCACCTGAGGAACAGCTGCCCTTCCATCTCACACTGATGAATGAGCATCGCGCTCCTAGAACGTGAGCCTCAACCCTGTTTACTGATGCCTTTCCCACACATCTAAATGCAGCGGCCGTTTTAATCGCTCTGAAACACTAGCCGGTTAAGCGGCCTTTCTGCCATCCTGCCAAAAGTGAATCACTTACAGCAACGTTTGCCATATAGATCAATAACTTATAAATAGATTCTGGCCCAACAAAGAAAATCTTTTTACATCAACTTCTGTTTAAAGTTGAGATATATATATTTTTTTTTTTTTTTGCATTTTCCTGAAAAAAAGTTGTTTTGGAGATACGAGGTTTGGCTCAATGATGGTTTGTGTAAGTATATTTTAAAATAGCAAGAAAGGAATGGAATGAGAACACTCTTCCCTTCTATGCTCCTCCAGTTGAGGGCTTTTGACAGGGAGCATTCCAGGCAGGGTGGTGATGTCATGAGAATTGGCCCCAGGCAGACAGGCCTGCTTATGTTCTCCAGAGAGCCTGAGTGTGTGTGTGTGTGTGTGTGTGTGTGTGTGTGTGTGTGTGTGTTTGCGCGCTTGTGGGAGTGTGTGCGTGCAGAGAGAGGGAGACCGGGAGGGAAGGGTTACTATAGATCACTTCCACTCTAAAATGCACTTAGATGAAATGCACAGTCTTCGGGGCTGTGCCGAGCGACCACATTTCTTTCTGACACACACTGCGTGTGTGCGTGTGTGTGTTCTTTGAACTTTGGAGTGGAAGACATAGTGCAGCCCCCAAGTCACAGACTTTTTTGGAAAATCGCAATATTAATCACTTCCATAAATTACCCCTTTCAGGCCCTGAATCAGGGATGAAAACTAGAGGAGAACATTCCTGCAGAATAATGTGAGAAATGAATAACTGGAGCAGGCTTTAATCACGTCGGTACTGTGTTTATTTTGTATGTACGTGTGCATGGTGTGCTACTTAAAGTTTAAAGAGGTGATTTGAAATTCCCATCTGTTTTTGAAAATGGTCATTACTGATGCTTGTAAATGAGGTTGACCTCATTGATATGATATGAAGTCTTCAAGTGTCATTAAACACGGTTATGGGGGTGGTTAGGGAGTTGACCCCCCATCGGAAGATTGTGGGTTCGATTCCCTCAAAAAAAAGTAGGCTGCCCTGAGGTACCCCTGAGCAAGGTACCGTCCCTGTCACTGCTCCCCGGGCGCTTTCAATAGCTGCCCACTGCTGCACGGTGTTTGTGTGCATGGGTTAAAAGCAGTCCAATTTCGTTGTGGTTCATGGTTTGCAGTGCTGTGACCTCGCAATGATAAGGGTTGTCACTTTCACTTTCATTTATGTTTTAAAAGTTTTGTTGATTATCTAGATAAAAATAAATCCTTAAATCTTAAAAAAACCTACATTTTCTGCCAATTTAATCATACAGTTGAACATATTGGTAAAATATTAAATGTAAAATGATGTAATCCCTTGCCCTATTTACATTTTTTATACTTTAATATGATTGAACCCTATACACAATCTACAGAGACTTTTATTGTTAGCACAACAAAAAAAAAACTCAATAGCATTCAGGACAGATTTAGAGTTAGGATTAGATTTAAGGTTATGGCAGATGTTAGGCCTAGATCTATCAAAATCTTTTATATTCAACCTCAAGTTGCATTTAACATTTAACATTTAGTTGATGACAATTTTGCTCAAATTTTATTTGGACAAGTATCTAGATATTTAAGTGATAAATAAATGAGCCAACTATGTGAAATTCGCTCAATATAGCTGAATTGTGCTCAGCTTTCTCAGACATTTTAAAATCTCCCATGTCAATGTTCATCATTCTGTCACTGCAGAGTGTGTTTGTTATCTAGCGGTTGTTTTAATGGTCAACCAATCATAAAAGCGTAAGAGCTAACATTTAATATTGCTGTGTATGTTCACACAGTCTTGGTAACCATAAACATAAGTCTGTTCTTGATCTGCTGCTGATGGCGATCATTCGGAGAGAAGACTCTTAAACTATCAGTCATGTCCTTTTATGCACTTTTTTGGTTTCTGTTAGATGATTTGATCTTTGGGCAGCGGTGGTCTAGTGTTTAGGGACTAGGCCTCAGGATCGGAAGGTTGCGGGTTCGAATCTCAGACCAGTAGGTTGCCCTGAGGTACCCTTGAACAAGGTACTGTCTCCATCACTGTTCCCAGGGCGCTTTAAATAGCTGCCCCCTGCTGCACATGTGTGTATGGGTGAAAAGCAGAGGTTGAATTTTATTGTGTATCACTGTGTGCTGTGCCGTATTTCACAACGACAAAAAAAAAATCACTTTCATTCATACCTTTTCCTTCATTATCCTTTCTTATTTATCGGAAAGCACCTTGGCCAATCAAACTGACTTGATTCCTTAGTGACTATTTACATTAACATGGTGTACTTTTACTGGAACCTTCAATGTAGTAAATCATAACGCTTCCAAAAAAAGAGAAATAAACTGAGTCTTAATACCGCAGGTTAACGATACCTGGAGGATGTGTTTCTCTGGATGTCTTACAGCTGTTGGTGCTCAAGGCCATCAGTTTGCTGCTTCTATGCAGATTGCTAGAACCTAAGTTTCAATGGTTCTTCATTTTTCATGTGTTGCAACATTCAGGTCTTTTTGAATGAAGGGTTTGAGTCATGTTCAGCACTGCACGCTCATTCACACGAGTGCCCCGGTCTGAAGTCTGGCCTATTTTAGTTGCTCACAGAGTGAATAATGGAAAGCAACAACAGGCATTTCGTAACAGTTCCGTTCAGCTGAACTCTATGAACTCCCTTCAGCAATCGAACATGACAAGTAAAGGATGAAAGATGCTGGGAAGTAATTAGCAGTTTTCTGATTTGCGTGACGGTAACAGGCTCTTGCCAGCCCGTGTTGGTTAGTAGCCGTGTCAGCAGTTTAGGATCACATGTTCTTTTAAGGGAATTTTGCTTCTCAAGGAGACAAAACTTCCTCTGTCTGGCACCGTCCCCCTTGCTCTCTCGTCCTCCAGCTGAAGCATGTGTGAAAGTGTGCTTTGACGGACACTTTTACGAGGTGTGCTTTGGTAAAGGTTGGAGAGTTCATGAATGTGGTCATTCTTATGAGTTGTGCACTCGTGTGAGTGTGTGTGTGTGTGTGTGTGTGTTGGCCGATTGTGCTATGTGTTTCTGTGATTTACTTCGAGAGAGAGACAGAGAGCGCCACAGAGCGTGTATATCTATCGGCCCTCCACCCCCCTCGGTGGTTATCTCTCTATTCCCATGTTCCATTCGAACTAAAGAGGGATTTGTTTCCTAACTTTGGCCGTTTGTCTTCTTGCGTCCAACTCTGTCTCACTTTCTTTCTTCCTTTGAAGCCATTTTTTAATTGCAGTTTGTTCTAACATCAAGAAACACTGTTAGAAAGACTGCATTATCATCTGAATTGAGAATGGCATGGTACCACTTGGTTTCTTTGCCAGTCCCAATAGCTGGGAATAGCTAGGTTTTACTGTGAGAACACTATGGTGTTTTTAAATGAAAACCCATCCTTAATTCTATTGTCATGCCAATAAATCACTGGAGCTGTTGTTTCATTTTGCTAGTAAACTCTAAACAAATGAGGGGTGGCCCAAGACTTTCGCACGATACTGTATGTGTGACATTTCAGGCTAGATTTTTAAGAAATTGGATCAGATTCATTCTCATTTTTCTTCTGATGTCTAGTCCAGCATTTTCTTCTGAGATCGGCCTGATACAAATAACTATACTGGATCAGTGATATCTATGTAATAAAATTATGATTAATAAATGAATATTTTTTTTATGATGGGGACGGTACCCTGCTTAAGGTTACCTCAGGGAGACCTACTGGTCCGGGATTCGATCCTGGGGTCTAGTCCCTAAACACTGGATCAACGCCTCCACTAATAAAGTCTAAGCCTTATGTCTAAACTGTGTGTTGGAAAGATCTGTTAGGAAGCATTCACAGTAGTGAAGTGGCTGTTACCTTTGGATGTGTAAGTTTTTATGGTTTCCACTCGTAAACAATCTGTGACTCAGACGTTTATCTCTCCCCACCATCCTTATCTAAGACCAGTGATGTCAATGTACTTCAACTTGGCCATTAGGTTGTTATGTCTGCCACATTAATAGCACATATGCAGGAAGATCAGTTTGGATCAAATGGAATATATGTATTTTGGGCCATGGTTCATCGCACTGAACCCAGTGCCAGGCTTGCAGGGGCCACAGTGGTGCTGCGAATAGTGTCTTGTTTTTATTGGTCCATGGGAATGGTGTTTGCGTTGGGCTTGCATGGTTTGAGTCTGGGCTGGCACCATGTGGCTGCGTATTGACGAGTTAAATGGGTCCCAGTCTAGGGCACTTGTGTGTGTGTGTGAGAACTAAAACAGAAAAACTCCGGAACCCAAGTGCTTGTGTGTGTTTTGTCTGTGTGTGTGTGTCTGTGTCTGTGTCTGTGTGTGTGTGTGTGTGTCTGTGCGGAGCGTGAAGCTGGTGACCAGTAGTTGCGTGTTTGCTAAAGGAGGGGAACTCTGGGACTGAAAGGTGTATGTTTGTGTGTGTGTGTGTGTGTCCATCTATGTGTGTGTGGACTTGTAATGCCTTTGTGAAAAAATAAAAATGTCTTTCTAAAAAAAAAAAAAGGCTTTTTTTTTTTATTGTATATTTTATACACGCAGTGGCTCCCAAACCAATCCCCCATGGACCCCTTAATGGTCCACATTTTTGCCCAATTCCTGTTTGCTGTGGTTTGGATTGGAGCAGTCTGGGGATTAATCTGATCTTTAAGAGTGTGTGTGCATGTGTGTCTTGTACGTACATGTTTATTGTTTTTAATGGAATGTCATTTTTAACTGGGGTGAAGTGAAAGTGACTATTTGTCATTGTGAAACACAGCGAAACACAACGAAATGCATCATCTGCATTCATACAATACGCACCGTGCAGCAGGGGGCAGCAATATCCAGCACCCAGGGAGCAGTGATGGGGACAGTACCTTGCTCAAGAAATCTCAGGGCAGCCTACTAGTCTGGGATTGGAACCCATGAGTTTTTGGTCCTTGAGTTTAATCCCTGAACACTAGACCACCAACAATTTTCAGAGATTTATCTTTTTTTTGCTGTCTGAGCATAACATGTTCTTTGATTTCTTCCTGGTGGCTATGCCCGTGTGAGTGTGTGGATGCCTTTAGCAGCACATCGGTGTTAAGTGTTTGTCCTGTTTGTAATGTGTCCAAATTCACGCTGGGGTCCTAAAGAAGTTCTATGCCTATTTGTGGCAAATCGGTATAAAGACGATGACAAAACTCATGCCTGTGTAAAACACACTTCTAATATTCTTACTGGATGAGGAAGGAGGCTAAGGTCAAGTCAGATGTCCTCACAGGTCAGCATTGACCCACTCAAGCCAGCAGGGTTTTATTATTGTGAGGTTTTGAGTGTGTGTCTCTGTATGACACATTTAAGAGATTTTAGAGCAGTTTGCCTTTGCTCAGTAGATGTGTGTCATAGCAGATTTAATCTTCTTACTCTGTGGGTTTGTATCTGTGTGTTAATTGATCCTAATGTTCTTTCTAACTTGGGTGCAGAAGAATTTTAAGGACATGGTGTAGTAGTGAATGTATCTCTCTGTTCCCATATTCCATTTGAACTAAAGAGGGGTTTGTTTCTTAACTTTGGCTATTCGTCTTTTTGCGTCCAGCTCTGTCCCACTTTCTTTCTTCATGTGAAGCCATTTTTTGATTGCAGAAAACATTGAGAAACACTGTTAGAAAGACTGCGTTATCATCAGAATTGAGAATGACATGGTACCACTTGGTTTCTTTGCCAGTCCCAATAGCTGGAAATGGCTAGGTTTTACTGTCAAAACTCTTTTTTTGGTGTTTTAAAAAACCCATCCTTAATTCTGTTTTTATTGCAATAAATCACTGGACCTGTTGTTTCATTTTCCTAGCAAACTCTAAACAAATGATGTGTGGCTCAAGACTTTTGCAAGATACTGTATGTGTGACATTTCAGGCTAGATTTGTGAAGAAATTGGATCAGATTCATTCTCATTTTTCCTCTGATGCCTTTAACCAGGGCTGAGAATGATCCCTAAAATTTCGCCTCCCTTTTCCCTGAAAGACTGAAGCAAGATAACTGAAATGAGAAATATTCAAAGCCAAAATAAATGGCCAAATTCAGGTTATTAGACTCAAATATTGACTGTGAGTCACCTGTTTTCAAGATTGCTGAGCTGAGAGACTGAAATAAACAGAAATAGCAGCACATCTTATTGCTCATCCTACATTATCAAACTGAAAACGGCTTCTTATTTTCAGTCCTGCATGAATGGAATGTTATTTTTCATTCCACCTTAAATAGAAACAAGTTACATTCTAGCAGCTTCACCATTCCAGCACCAAGTTAGCAATGGAGCAAACTTGTACTTGACTCTGCGTGTGTCACTTTTAAATGAGAGATTTTAAATAAAACCTCTTAGCTTTACATTTAGGTCTGTGTGTGTGTGTGTGTGTGTGTGTGTGTGTGCACTGGGTTGGGAATGGAGGTCAGCAGTGGCTGGCAGAGCTCCCGCTGCTGTGGGTCTGGCCGATGTTATCGGGGGCTGGGAGCAATGTGCTCCGGAGCGCCGGGCAGCTCTGGGTGGGAAGACTGCAGCAGAGATTCCCTCGTGGGACGTCCGAGGTGCATGCATGCCGGGGTCAGACTCTCCGGCTTGGGAAAAGCCTGAGACCGGGAGGGCCTGGCCTATCGAAAGACACAGGATAAAATTGGAATGGAAAAATAGCAGAGCACAAAAAAGAAGAGATGCACTCCCCCCCAATTTTTTGTATAAAGAGGTCAATTTTCTCACAAGAACCGCACGACTCTACTGGTAGCACTTACGCACAAGGAAGAGGAAGAGGATGGACAATTAAGGGGATTCCGAAACCCTAAATTCCCAGTATGGTCCCTTTTAGGGATACCCTAATCTGATCTCACTGCTGTCTGCTATATTGAGCCCAACGACAGTCCAGTTCTTCCTTCAGGTTATTTATTTTACACCATTTCACCCTTTTTTCACCTACAAATTACCTGCAGAAGGTGCCTCAGTACATAAGATTTTTGGCTTATGGTACCACTGATCTATCTTGATGAGATTTTGCATTATAGAAATCTCATAAATTAGACCTTGTACTGGGCTTACAAGTAATCTTGAGTAAATGAACAATCCCTGTGGTTCTATTATCATTTTAATGTTGATCATTTCATTTTGGTTCAGTAGTCCTGTGTGACCCAAACTGTTTAATGTGTAAGAGTGATAAAATCACACTTTTCTGGTCATACGGTTTATTAGATTTGAACTTTTTCAAATATATGCACCCTTTTCTGCTTTTTTTTTTTTTTTTTTTTTATTTAGTAAATTTGTCTATTTAGAATGTACATTATTAGTCTGTACAGTTCACACTTAGATTTATTTAATTTAATATTCCTTTCTTCTATTGTGTTTGTATATATAATTATTTTTATATTTATACTATACTCTAGGAACACTTTAGTGATGCATTTCATTGCAAGTTGTACAATATCACAGATAAACTGCTTGAATCATGAAATACATTTAAAATTTCATTAACATTCCCCACTGGACAGGGATCAAGGACAAAAAACTCAGGACATTCCTCATCCTGTCATTAAATGAGAGAGAGCAGTTTATTGGGATAGGGCCACACCCTGATTACTGACAAACTTATCAGATGCTGGTTTCTCAGTAGGCCTATTGTCCATTAACTGGCCTCCCTTTTCTTTTTCAATCACTTTAAAGCTCCATAACAAAGAAGGATGCGCATCCCAGCTCCCTGTCGCTGCAGTCCCAAAGCTTTGAGGGGGCTGTGAGGATAAAGCAGCAGGTTGGGGAGCTGAAATCAAAGCTGGAGCTCCACTGATCTGAAAGAGCTGTCCATTCCTTTTACCCCTTACCCCTCTCTACCTGTCCATCTCTGTTCATTAAAGCCTTCCTCCCCCCACCCCCCAGGAGATATTCTTCTGTCTCCATCTCTGTCTCGCTCGCTGGGTTCCTCTTTTCTTTTCCCCAGTCTATTTTGGTGAGCAGAGCCGGGCCAGCCGGTTCCCACACAGCGGTTCCCATGGTTATCGGTGGAGAGATAGCGTCAGGGATGGAGGGAGGAGGTGGAGAGGGTGGAGGGGGGACTGTTTGATGGAGAAAGGGAAAGACAGCTCTATGCTGGGAGATAACAGTGATGTCGCGAGGGGGGGGTTCCGAAATCAGTACAGGGCAGAGGGGGCTGGTGAGAGGGAGATAGAGAGGGAAAAGGAAGAAGAGAGAGAGAGAGAGAGAAATTGAGATAGAAGGTGAAAATAAGAGAAAAGGGTGTGTGGGGAAGAATGAGAGAGAATGAACTTAGAGGCAGATGGAGTGAGGGGAACAGAAAAGGGTTAAAAAAAAAAAATTAGCAAAAGGTAAAAAGAGCAAGAATGAATGATAAAGAGCAGGAATGTGACCTGGAGAGAGTGAATGAGAGGAAGAGTGAGGGAGAGAGGAAAAAGGAAGTAAGTAGAGGAAAAAGAGGAAGGATGATGGGGTGAGAAACAGTGAGAGGAAGGTACAGAAAGGAAAGAGAGTGGGAACAAAAATGTGAGGGGGGGAGAAGGAAGAGAAAAGAAAAATAAGGGGGAGATTGAGAGAGAAGAGAAAATTTGGGAGAAAGGGAAGCAAAGAGGGATAGAGAAAGAAGGAAAGAGAGGAAAGAAAAGATGAGGGAGAGATTGAAAGAGAAAAAGAACCATTGGGAGAAAAGGGAGGGAAATGGGGAAAGAGATGGAACTAGAGAGAAAAAGAAAGAGGGGCAATGAGAGAGAGAGCGAGGGGTATAGTGGACTTGGGGCACTGTGTGAGTGAGTGAGGGATGGATTCAGTTCCCACACTCATAATGACTGTGTCACAGGAGACTGAAAGGGGACTGCTTCTGGCCCTGGGGAATTCACACTGGGGCCGGCCGGGGAACAGAGAGAGAGAGAGAGAGAGAGAGTGAGAGAGAGTGTGTGAGAGTGCTGTTGATGGGGGTTAGTGGTGGGGTCTATGACACAGGAACTCTTGCAGGCCATTCTTTAGATTTCACCTCGCTGCTTCCACACCAGAGGTGAAACAAACCCCTACCCCCACTCTAAAACACACTCACACTCCACCCCACCCCACCCCACCCCACCAGAGTGTTCATTTTCTCTTCCTCCGGTGTGCTTTTGTTCATCTCCCTGTCCTGTTTCCTCTTAACCTATTTTTCCTCCTTCTTTCACGCTCCCTCCTTCTTTTCGTGTGTTGTCTCCGCTCTTCTCTCGTTGACACAGGCGCTAGAAGAGTTCACGCTTTGAAGTCCCCGCTTTCCTCTCGCACTCATCTTAGCCGACATCTTTAGCACTTAACCCCCCCCAACCTTCATTTCCTCTTTATCTCCTCCACTCTACCTGTTTGTGTGTTTCTCCCTGAGTAGATAAACGCCGTTCACACTCATTCACACAGCTTTCCCAGCTCAAAATGAGGACTCTCTCACGTCTGCTTGTCCGTTGACGCTGGTTCAATAGCCTCACATTACGCCAGCCACCGGAGTTTGGTGCTCAGATAGAAGAAAAAAAAAATACAGGTAGCTGTTTGGACAAAACCTCTTATCTACATTCGTGACCTTTTTTTATAGTTGGACTCCAGTTTAACTTTCCAATGTGTGACTAATGGACCGACAGCATTGGTCCAGCATTACCTAATCTGATTCTGATCTTGTATCCTTTACTAACGTAGTCACACACTTGTTTTAAAACTTGCTGCCGGTGTGGTTTCTGACAACGAATAACACGCTTGGTCAAAAGTATGTTACGAATCTGAAATCAGAAGCAACAGCTGTGTTGAGGCCTGCAGTTTCTGAGGTGAGCGTGGGATGAATTAGCATTTACACAAGGCTGATTGGTGGGGTAATAACATGCAGCTCCACTGCAAAAAGAAATAGTAAGTCATTTGTGACAATATCATTAGTTCCCACACTTATCCCAGGTTGTTAAAGTGAAAGTGACTATTCTTGTCATTGCGAGGTCACAGCACACAGTGAACCACAACGAAATTGGACCTCTGCATTTAACCCATGCACTCAAACACCGTGCATCAGGGGGCAGCTATGAAGGGCACCCGGGGAGCAGTGACGGGGACAGTACCTTGCTCAAGGGTACCTCAGGGCAACCTACTGGTAAGGGGTTTGAACCCACAATCTTTCGATCCTGTGGCCTCTCTAACCACTAGGCAACCACTGCCCCTGTGCATGTAAGAACAAGCACTAACACTAACTACGACAAAAACGTGGTTCTAGTGGGCTAAAGAAGAGCAATCGATGATTGAATGATTTTCAGCAATGAGTCCATATCCACGTTGATGGAATGAAACATAAAGATGATGTCCTCAAAGAATGATCAGATTTCCCACTTAGGGATGACCTGTGGCTGTAAAGGTAAAGGAACGGCAGGGAATGGCCATCATTACTTCAGCACCGTCCCCGGGTGTACACTGAGATTTTCCTCATTCCAGTGATAGAAAACAGGTTTGGTGATGATGTCATTGTTCAGGATGCTAATCTTGCCGCGGAGCAGAGAGTGTTATAGTTTTTCATCAGGAGAGAACTACCAGCTAGTGATATGGCCACCTATTCCAACTTTATGGTGGAAAAACGAAAAGACCAGTTTTCATCCCGCAAGGCTGATCCGTCAGCCACTGTTCAGGACAGTGGGAAGCAGCTCGATGAAGAATGCTGTTTATCGTTTAGTGAATTCCTTGAAGAATTGAAACCCAAGGAGCCAAAAATTAGTGGATTTCAGAAAAGGAGTCCAGTCCATCATAATGGTTTTGTGATTCCATATTTTTTGCCTTGATACTTGATATGGAAACAAATGTCATGAATGAAACTTTTACTAATTTGACTACTTTTAATTCTAATCATAATTCACATATCCTATGTTTTTAGGGTTGCTTCACAAACAAAAAATGTGTTGTAATTTTTGCCACAGAACTGCATGAACATGCTGTAAAAGTGTGGCAAATCAATTTTTTTCACATTTTCTAAATTCCTAAATTTGTAGGAAACATTTGTAACCCTCTGCTGAATCTGACGTTTAATAATTAAAGCAGGGGGTTTTACGACGTTCCCACACGTCGCTGAATTAAACGTGGCAGCGATGGAGGTTCCACCACACCTGCTTTAGAGACCAAACTCTCCTTTCCAGGTCATTTCTCCATTTCGCCGCATATAGTCTGGATCGAATCTCATTGGCCTAGGGTGCAGGTGGTGGGAGGGCCGAGAGCGGCTTGTGCTGGAACAGCCCGCAGCGTTTTCAAGTCTGAACTGGGCCCCCAGGCTGCCCGAGTTAATATGTACAGTTGGAGATGAATCACTGAGCATCCCGACTGCATTCCCTGCATGCTTACGGTATGTGTGTCAGTTGAAAAGAGAGAGTGAAGAAGAAAAAACAGCGCTAAGTGTGAAATATGTGGCGGCGGGTTTGCTGAGTGGAATCTTGCAGCGCTCCCATGACAGGGCACTGGGAAACAGGATGGGATGATTGTCACGGTTAATTAGGCGTGGTGGGACGACTACGCAACAAGACAACCTGCACTCTCTTGCTCTCACACGCTCTCCCTTTCATGCCTTCTCTCTCTCAGCCTCTTCTTCCCTTCCTTCCTCTTCTTTAAAATAAAACTTTTTAGTCTTCTGGAAGCAAAATTAATATTTCAAATGATAATAGTTATATATTCATTCAACTTTATTAAAGTTTTCTGTGTTTGATGAAAGAATTCTGGATTAAATTTTCTTTTTTTTTTACAGCTTTCAGAGTTATTAGCTGCTCTGTTCATCCTTGAAGAAGCATGCAAAGTGATGTACTTTATCTTGAAGACTGGAACACATTCTTTCATGCTGTCTGCTACACTCTCCCTGTCTCTCTTTCCCTCTTTCATTTTGGTCACTGTATCTCACACTGGCATCTTCTTCCTTCGCCCGAGACCTACGCAATGTCTCAGATGTTTTGAATGTGAAACGGCATCGTGATGCATCCTTCTTAAGGCGCTGGCTGAACTTATTCAACTGAATTAATTCATTCATGTTTGAATTCAACTGCGAGCACAGCGCTTTTCTTGATTCTGCACTTTTTGCGTTATTTATTTATTTCATTTTTTATTTAAACTACTTACAAAATGCCCTAAGAGGGACCAGAACTATGTGTCCACAGGAAATAACAATTCACTGTTTAAAAAATAGAATAAATTTGTTTTGACTTTATGTTAAAAAAAGCACCATCTGTATCTGTAATGTCACAGAGCAGCACAATGTCTCTTGGACGAGAAGGTCAGGAGAAAGGTCGCTAAAGGTTCTAGTGACTGGGGGTGGGACAAGTGGGGGACGAGTGCTTCTCAGTATCCACTGCGGAAGCCTTAGACTGAGAGCTTTAGGAGTTTTTTGTTCATATTATAAATGACATTTCAACGGCTCCATTGTGTAAATAGGAGGTTTGGTCACGTTTGGGTTGTTAGTGATGAAAATAAAGTCACATTGGCTTACAAAAAATGAAATAATGTGACTAATTGATTTATTTTCAAAATGGTCATAATAACATGGGTTGATTTATGAGGTCAGAGATTTGCGGCCCTCATATATAAAGCATCTTTCCTTTCCTCGTGGCTGCTCTCAGTCACGGATGGTGCCACCACTTTGTATCCCTTTTTGACTTTCACTAGATCACCTCTGCTTCAGCCACCTACATAGCTGTTGAGAAAAGCCCCAAGATTCCACTGTGCCATCGCCATGGCTGTTGCAAGTATGTGCGAGTCATTGACGTTGACCCCCCCCCCCGAGAGCCCAGTGAAAAGGAGAGAAAGAGAACTATGCACTATCATGGCTCTAGGCTGCTGGCAGCCAGGCTATTATCCCTGGCTTTGGGCAGCGTTAAAGAGGTCCACTCTAACACTCTGAGAGGAGGCCAGGCATCAATAGCTCGGGGTGGAAAGGCTAGCAGCTCCAGGCCCAGAGCGCCACACAAAGCCTCCACTGGTCCTGGGCTTTGCAGCCCAAAGCCCACACAAAGAGCCTCCTCGCTGGCCATTGTGTCCCTGCTCCCCTGCCCCTGTGTGGGGTTCCATCGTACACCACGTCCCCCTCAGGCAAAGCTGCCAACACACTGCAGCCCTCACCCCTCTGCAACTGTCCAGAGCCAACAGGCAGCGTTTATCCGTGCAGCTGTGGAGCTTTTTTCTCTTTTCTAAAATGTGATGATAATGTTCTTATGCCAGTGGACAATTTATGACCAACAAGCGTTCCTCTGTTATTATTATTTAACAGAACGAAGTGTTTTACATCCCAGCAGACAGTTTGACACTTTTACTACTCTTTCTATTTTCATTACAATTTTTGAAGGAACTTTACTAACACCCTGCTATTTCCTTTCCTATGCTTTGAAAAAAAAATTACCAGCCTATTTCTTTTTTAATGTACATTTTCTTTACTATTTTATTTAACACAGGTTTCCTGCATTTACATTTATGGCTTTTAGCAGATGCTTTTCATTTCCTAACTACAGGGACTGTCCCCCTGGGCAATTCACGGTTCTGCTCAGAAACCCAGTGATGGTGGTGCTGGAGGTGAGAAACCTGCAACCTCTTGGTCTGCAGGCGAGTATCCTACCACTAGACCACACCTTGCTGTCCACTCCTAAACCATCTTATGTAGATTTTCTACACTCTTTTATGTAGGTTTCTTAGGTTTTTACACTCTTTTATTTTATGTAGGTTTTTTACTGTTTTACTTCTTATTGGTTTAAATCTTGTGGTTTTTGAAGTAGTTCTCAGGTTGGACATTTTTGACTGATTCACTTTTTTTTGTAGGGTTTTTGCTTTGAACAGATGATTCAAGTGAGCAGTTTGTGATGAGGTGGCTGCTACTTTTGAAAAAGAGTGTGTCTGGCCATCCATTTATTAAAAGGGATGAATGATATGGCACGGTTCTTCAAGGAGTGTTCCCATTTCATATGTATCACAAACCTTGATAGGACGAAAAAGAACCAGTAGTGCATTCATTTAGTTCTATTCAAGGTTTGTCAGTCAGAGCTAAATCCTGCTCTGTTGGTGTTTTAGAAGAACTGCTGATTAATGGACAGTGTGACTAGCCGATATCCTCTACTGCTTTTTTTTATCTGTAGGAAAGTGACAGGTTCCTGCGAAAGCAGGCGGTTAAACCCTTTTTTTTTGGAGTCAAGTGCTGAAAAATTCACATGCTAGTGGATGTGCTTTGTGAACAGCCAAATTATTTTAGGTGTTGGTCTCCTTGGACAGTTATTCAAACATACTGCTGCTTAATCAAACAGGAAAAAATTGAGTCTTGCTTGCTCTCTCGCTGTCTTTCTGTCCCTGTCTGTCCCTGTCTCTCACAAACTGACACTGACAGGCCCACTAATGAGAACCACCTTAAGGCAGTGTGGCAGAGAAGAGTGCAGGTCAACTTTGGGCAGTCTACTAAAATCAATGAGCACTCTGCGGTCTAATTACAGAGAGGACGGCAACTTTCTGTTTTCTATTTTTACAGTGTGTGTGTGTAGGTTTAATATTACGCCAATCCGTCCATCAATAGCGGTGCTCTGTCATTTTAAACCTGAAACAAGGAATAATGTACAGACCACACATCATCTAAACACCCCCTGGCAACTTAGTAATGCACTGTTACATCGTGCATGATGGCAGATTACGCTGCGACTTCGTCGGTGCTTGTCCATTTCTGTTCTCAGTGTGGCAAAGGCCTGCAGAGTGAGAACCCCCCCCTCCTTTATTCCCACACTGACAACACACTACCTGCTCCTGCCTCTGTTTGAATCGAGGCGCTCCCACACCATTGGACAGATGCCTTGTCATGTGACCCAGTGGTCCTGCCTCCTGTGCACAGTCCAGGATTTTCCCATGGGAGCGTTGAAGAGAGAGCGAGAGGGGTACAACGTCTGTGTGTGAGTCAGAGGACTCAGTGTTTTCCCTCTGCACCCCTCCCCCTTCCCCGACCGGTCTGCGGTCACTCTATCACACTCTCGCCTCTCACACAATCTTATTCAGAAAAGTCGCTGCTGATTGAACCCTTATGTGGGCCCAGTGTTGTGTTAACGTCTGGAAAACACTTAGGGTCGGAGCATTTCATTCCCTTAGTGGGGCACCTTTTCTAAGAAATGATTGATCAAGTCAATCGTTGCTTGGTGCTGAGATGACGTAGGGTTTATGTGATCAGTTCGTTTTCATTTTTTGAGGACGTTCAGGTAACAGTCAAGATACTTGGAAACTCGCAGGCAGCTGCATGAAAATTGATGTCTGGACACATGACAGAAAACACCTGGCTTCTACATGTGGCTTTGACGCGTTCGCCGGAGGGTTCCTTACAGTCAAGTCTTTCTTTCAAACTGTGCGTGTGTGCAGTTGTGTGTGTTTGAGGGAGTGCTGGCTTGCGTGCATGGGTCTCAAAGTGAACACATAGAGGGTGGAAAGCAAGGCTGTCCTAGGATAAGCTTTATGTGTTGCCCAAGCAGGTTTTGACTTGCTCTGGCATGGGAAACTTAGGAGTTGGGTAAATAGTTGCCAGTATTTTCACCATGCTGCTACCGCAATCTGTGTGTGTGTGTGTGTGTCGGTCTGTGTGTGGGAAGAAATCATTCAAGGTGGAATTGGGAGAGCGTGAGAGTGAACAACAAGGGGTTGCGAAGGGCACCTGTGTCACAAACTCATATGCCTGGATCATTTCATGCCACCTCAAAGACATGGTTAAACATACATGTGGTACCCATCTGTTCAGTCCTCTCACACACAAACACACACACACACAAGCAGCTTGCTCATCCAAACCAAATCTAAAATCGGCATCAGGCAGATGTGTACTATTTGGGGATATATTTTGTTCTCCAGAAGAGCTGAAAGCTTAGGTGACACTGGGCTACTGAGCAAAAATATCTGCATTCTGTTCTTTTGTAACCATACAGGTATCAATGTATTCTCCGTTATGCTTTTTCAGAAATATTTAGTCCCAGTTTCTGCATTTTCTAAATGTTTTTTTAATCAGGATCAGCAGAATTGTACATGAAAAGTGTCAGAAATCAGCCCACAACACCCATAATGAAAAATCGCTCTGCGTAGTGCTGCAATAGAAGCTGTGTTATCACATTTAACAGTTTTCAGCTTTTCTATTTATTCAGGCCCACAAGCCTCATTATGAGGTTATTAATCCTAGAGAAATATAGAGCTGGGCAAGTGTTGTGCCACTCCATGTTTCTTTAGATTTTCCTGGGAAAGTGAGACAATAGGTCCAGTGATTTATAGCAACTTGTGCAGATATACATGTAAAAACTGTACAGTAACACAAGGAGGGTTTGCGTAATATTAACCAGCTTAATAATTCTAATTCATTATTCAGTACAGCTTGAGCTCTTTTGTAATTTATTTAAATGGTCTTCAGGAACAGTTCTCCAGGTTTCTTGAAGGACATTCCAAAGCTCAGCTGCCTTTTGATTCCATTCTCTGTAAAGATGATCCCACACTGCTCCACAAAATCCACACGTCTGCTCCACCATATCGAGGAGCTGAATGTAAATTGAGCACGTTGGGAGAAGATGTGGAGAAATATTTACGTAAAATATTTGGGAGACTATTGACTTTTAGTGTTTGTCAGTGCTTTTCTTTTAAGAAATATTATTTGCCGTGTAATGTGTTATATAGTGACTTATAAAAACTAAAGTGATGGCTAGCTTACAGACCTTTGGGTTTAAATAAGATAAACTCTAGGGGACTCCAATATAATTAGCATATTTCCACTTCTGAAGGTCTCAAAAGTGAGCAGCCTATCCTGAGTGACAGATTGTGGCTCTGTGTGAGTGTGTGTGTGTGTGTGTGTGTTTGCTGGGGTGGGGATCAGACGTGGCGACAGGGCTTTTAGCGGTGGCTTGTTGTTTGTATTGGTGGGGGTCAGTCCCACACTGGAGACTTCTGTCGTGAAGAAGACTCCACAGACCAGACAAAAGCCACACGGGGGTGTGAACTTCCAGAGGCGAGACTTATTCCTACCCTTGCACCTACCGGTGTGTGTATGGACCTGTGTGGGATTTACCACGCCATGTGAGATGTGTGATCTGAGCCTGTGTGAGCCTTCCAGTCGACCGTCTCATCAGTGTTCCCCCGTCTGACAGTGTGACCATGTAAAATGAAAACTTTAAGACTAATACAAAAGTGAGTCATCACGTCTCCCCTTTTTCAGGGCACTGGTTTAATGCTTCCCTCCGACAGTATGTGAATTCCGTGAACTTTGTGCTGTGTTTTATTTGGCCGCCCTTTTTGTTCTTAATATAATAGGGCCGCTCATTCCTAGATGAAATTGATTTATTTACATATTTGTCTGAGTACATATTTGTTTATACGTGGGGGGATAATGATCTTTTTTTTCTTCTTCAAAGGCGTGCAATAATAACGAGTACTTGAAGGTGTCCAGAGAAGACATGACTCAGATGTTGAACAAACGAGGTCAGTTGCTCAGTTGATGGCTGGGCTCTAACGACTGATTTAGTTGTTAATTAGCCGTTAATTTGATGAACAAACTCCATTTGCTGTAATTATCTTCTCTCGTTTATTATTTTTAAAAGACGCTTGTTAAGCACTTCTTGTGGACCATAGGCATCTATTTCTTGTCAATATTGTATCAATTGATCAATAACTCTTTCAAAGAACAATTAAACACGTTTTTATTAGGAGCAACTCAAATCATTTACACTTGATCAAAATACCATTTTGAATTTAAAGGAATAGTTTGACCAAAAAACATTTCTACCCAATTTGCCCATTTGCAAACTGTTTAAAACTCTTTTTCTCCTTGAGGCTCCAAGCCCCCACATTACTTTTGTTTTGCTCTTTAGCACTAATTGGCCTATGCAGGCCTGCTAAATAAGCTTCTGAAACGGGGGAAGTGCATAAACGTGATTTTTTTTTGCTGACCTTTAACTGTAGTTCTCTCAAACCCTCTCTCTCTTCTGAATGTAGGCCTGCTTCAGGACAGCTCAGATAAGAGTGACCCTCAGATGACTGAAGGCAGGAGGACCCAAGAGGCTCCAGCGTTTAACCCTCGATGCCATTGGGCCCCGTATTCCATCCTGGACCCCGAAACCTTGAGGTTTCACGGAGGCGCCGAGATCCAGCTGGAGACCGTGCCTCCGGGTCTGCTCCCACGGATCCCCGAGTACTTTATCTGTACAGGCTGCGGAAAGGTGTTCTGGGAGGGAACCCACTATGATCGGGTGCTGTCTCAGTTTCAGGAAGTGCTGCATCTGTCGGAAGTGTCCAGTCAGCCTTGAGCTGGAACGGAGAAGAACTGGCGGTAAAGCGATAGTTCAGGGAGCCAAAAGGCATCGTGTAAACTGCATGTCTAAATTGTACACTTGCCTTAAAGTTGTTTTAAGAATTACATTGTCATTAGCTTTTTCCCCCAAAATAGCTAGCCAGACAATAACTTCCTTTATTTGGTTGCTACATTAACTTCCAAAGCTAAAAAGCAGAGGAAAACCTTAGACACTAAACAATTTTGAAAAACAGCTAGAAAAATAGTTTTTTTTAACAAAACTATTGGTTTAAAAGGGAACTTGCAGGACCCACTGCTCAGCACCTTTTCTGGCCTAAAGCAGGGCTCTGACAGACAGCTTGGCCCATTGTGGCTCCTCACACCCTCACTGGCTCTGGCCAACGACCAAGTACTCAAGAAACTTTGAGACGGTTGTTCTTTTTCTCTGCTGAAAATGTTTGACAGGTTTGTCACTCCTGTCTCCTTTTTTCCCCCAGAAGACGTCATCACTCTGTCAGTGTAGTTGTTCAGGTTGAAGTTGCATCATCCAGTAGAGCTGTGTTCTGTTTGTTTTTATATGGGTTCATTTTGTTTTTACTGGATTCAATTGTTCATTCATAATGAAAACTGGGTGTGGCGTATTCTCTGTGCTCATGAGTAATTATCACCACATTGTTTTATGGATCGCTTTCATTTTTTTTATTGTATGTATTTTGTTTCATACTGCTTGTTTAAATTTTGATAGAAAGGACTAGAAAAAGTGATTAAATGACCTGAATGTCTTTTCGGTCCCTTGGTTCTGTGCAGGACGCACTATATGGCCCAAAGTCTACTACCTGCTCATCCAGCGTTCCTTCTGAAATCAAGGGGAGGATGATCCATCTTTCATGCACTAACAGCCTCTAATCTTAAAAGCCTTTACATTTGATGTTAGCACATTGCTGTGAGGATTTGATTGCTGCAAGAGCATTAATGAGTTTGAGTTTTGATGATGGATGGTTCGTTCTGGACCACAAACTCTTCTCTGTCCACTCCAGAGGTCCTGGATGGAGCATGGTCACTCCAGATAACACAGGTCTGCTGCTCTACAGCCCAATACTGGGGTTCACAGTGGCGAATTCACAGCTGCCCCAGAGTCCCAGTCTATTGGCATTGCTCTTCAATGGAGGATATAAGGTTTTGGACATTAAGTCAGATGTTGGGATCTAAGAACGATCCTGAAATGCAACAAGATGTGATGTTTACCTATTAATTCCTGAAAACTTTACTTTCTCTTCAGCCAAATAGTTTAGGAAACAGATTCTACTGCATAACCACGTCCTACTGCTAGTCGTACAGCTCTTGTGCTTTCATACAGCCACATAAGAATATTCTTCAGAGCAGGGCTGCCTAAACATTACATTTACAGCGTTTAGCAGATGCTCTTTTCCAAAATAACTTGCATCAGTGCTTCATCTCCACATCTGTTCTACATTCCTGTTACCTGCTGAAAATCAGCCACTGCTGATGAACCATTTCCCAGCCAGACTTATAAGCCCTGTAACTGAACGAGACAAAAGAGTTGGTCTGTGAAGACCCTGTGCTCACCTGACGAGATATTAACATATTTAACACAAAGTTATTTCTAGAGAAGCAAGGCTGCGTTGGTTTGGATGTGTCCAGAAGAGAAACGAGGATTATATTGGAAGGAGGATGTTGAAGATGAAGCTGCAAGGAAAGAGGGAAAGAGTAAGACCAAAGAGGAGGTTTATGGACGTGGTGAGAGAGGACATGCAAGTGGTTGGATTGAAGGTGGAAGATGCAGAGGACCGGAAAAAACGGCTACGGATGACTCTGTGGCGACCCCAAAACGGGAGCAGCCGAAAGAAGACGAACACCATGTATACTCCTGTATTTTTTTTTTAACTAATAACAAAACAGTTATATAATAAATGTATAAAAGTTATTTTTGAGACCCCAGTCCATCACAAACATTTCCAAAAGTGGTGGACCTCCAGCTGCAGTTGACCCGGTTTTTAAAAGCAATTTCCCTTGGGATCAATAAAGTCTTCCTGATTCCAATTTTTCTTCGCTAATAATCGGATTGTATATATATATTTTCAGTTTGACTAATATTGGTCCCCACAGGCACACGGCTACTTCTGTTTCTGCTCAAAAGAGTTTTCTGCATATTCTGGAAGATATAATCCAGAACTGGTCTTGAACAGCTTGGCAGGCAGCAAAGCTTCATGCTGATGCTTTTCAGATGTTAAAATTCAATTTTAAATGCACATCACTCTCATAACTGGGTGAAACAAGTTTGCAGTGATTTTATGGGATGTAGATGTGTTACAGTTGCTGGAAAAGTCCTAAAGCGGTCCAGCTGAACTGGAGCCAGGGAGGCATTTGGCTCCCAAGTCTTGCCAGGGTGTTTTGCAAGCCTGAAAACAGGATGGGCTGCATAGATTCTTTCACACTTGCGTGTGTGTGTGTGTGTGTGAGAGAGAGAAAGAGAGAGTGAGAGTCCCAGCAGAGCAACATGCAAAAGTCTCTTCTGAATATAAATATCAAAAGTATTTACTGTAACTGTATCTCAGGGACTGTGTTTGAAATAATCTCGTGTTCGTGCCCTTGTCAGTTTTTTTTTTTTTCCAGCGCTACCTCCACACTCGCTGGGCTTTTTCTGCAGCGCTGTTATTCGATCCTCGCTCTTTCTTCGCTGGGAAGAAAAGCTCGCCTCTTTCCCACGCTCCTGCAACACGTGGTGCTGGGGCTCAATAGCGCTCACGGGCCCCGCCCTAAAACGAGACGTCACGCAAACCCCGCCCCGTGGGCTATTTTCGCTTCCCCTCCCTCGGCACGTCACAATGGCCAGCGTTCTAGAGCGCGCGACGATTGGCCAGCCATTGAAACTCTCAAGCAAGCCGCCGATTTAGAACGTGTGGCTGCTTCCAACAACTAGCCAATCACAGCGCAGCGAGGCGACACTTGTCAAAAAATGGGCGGCGCTAAACAGAAAAAGCACCTTTCTCGCCGCTTTATTTTCCCCGAACATTAAAATTAATTATTTTAATGAGGTTTTAAAGCCTTTTTGTACAAATTTGGAACTATGTGTGACTTCTGCATTAAATGTGGACAATTTTTAAAGCAACTGCATTAGCGAATATGTAGATACACTCTGCATGAAATCATAGGATTTGTTATTATTCAGTCATATCTCTCTCTCTCTCTGTGTGTGTGTGTGTGTGTGTGTGTGTGTGTTGACATGGCAAAGCAGCCAAAAAAAACACTTTCAGTTTCATACATATACACATATTCATTTCACTACTTTAAAAAAATGCAATGCTTTAATATCAGGACTGGATTCTTCAGTATCAATAGTTCCACCACCCTAAAAAACAAAATATACATCAACTCAACCCTGTATTAACAGTAACTCTGTGAAAGCGGTGTATATTTTACTGAGGTTTCAGGCAGATCGAGTTCAGCAGCAGTCTTTTTGAGATGTATATATTTTTAATGAAGCACAGTTTCCTGTACCAATAATGACCACAACAGCTGCCTGATGAAGTTTAGCTGCGCTTATGAATTTTTAATAGCACATCATTTGCCCTCGTTGACACTGGGAGGGTTTTTTTTTTGTTTTTTTTTTGCTGGCAAGACACCAAAATGGTACACTCATATGTGAAGTACAGTACATCCGACACTGAGAGCAGTGTGCAATTCTCACTATTCAAGCTCCCACACTGGGGCAAGGTTAGAATGCACTGGGTTTGTGGACTTCTCACTATGGTGTGTGTGTATTGAACTTTGCTAGCTATGTTAAAGTTCATTTCTCTTAGAGCTTGGTCTTTATGATCTAGAGAAGTATATCTAAACAAACAATGTGAGTTGAAAAGCTATGATTTGTTCCCATTTTAAGTTCAGTTTTTGTCAGATTATCAACAAATGCCTAAAAACGCAACATTTCATTTCACATTCAACTCATCAAAATCAGGCTGATGGCAAATAAGTTGATCAGGGAATGAGCTTTTAATTGGGAATTAATAGAGAGTTTATGCTCCAACAACAATCTCTGGTCTTCTGGGAAAAACTCCACCCTAGATGTTGAAACATTTAAGGAGTTGATTGCACACATCCCCGAGGGCATGATTGTGTCCAGGTGCTGGTGCAAAATGATCAGTTCTGGATTAAAAATACAAGTACAGCTGGTACTGATTGAAGCTACATCAGGCCAAAAATCATAGCATGACTAGTTTGGTACTTGTGATTGCATAAAGATGCTTTTTAAAAAGTCTCCTGTCTTACCAAGAATCAGAAAGAGTGCAAATACCGCCAGCCTGGGAGATAGTTGGCCTGTGGAAGATCTCTCTCCATTTCTGTTCAAATATTTTCCAGCATGCCACCACAGAGACACATCTATCTGATAAGCAGACAGATGTTTCAGCTCCATCCTGGCAGGGCTGAAGAGCACTTCTGTTTGCCACATGGTACAGTTCTCGCCAAAGTTCACTTTTTCTCACTGGCTGGAATGCTGGGGGGGAAAAGTCTAAGGAAAGCACACATGTAAGAAAGCAAATGTTTAACAGCGCTGCCATTTCTAGCACTTTTAGAGTGCTGTGCTAGCCTGATAAATCCAGTGTTACACGGCCCATCAGGTTGCAAATTGAAACTGCATACATTTATGCAGCATATATCATGTAGGACATTCGTTAGAACATTTAGATTGAAAAAACTAAGGCCTATTTGCTTCCAGCTGAACAAAGATATGGCTGAAAAGTCTGATTGAATACCTTATTAATAATAATCCTTTATTTATAATCCCACGAATGGGAAATTCACTCTCTGCATTTCACCCATACACACATGTGCAGCAGTGGGCTGCTATTGAAAGCAGCCCGGGGAGCAGTGATGGGGACGGCACCTTGCTCAAGGGTACCTCAGGGCAACCTACTGGGAAGGGGTTTGAACCCCTGATCCTCTGATCATGTGCCTGACGCCTTAACCACTAGGCCACCGCTGTGTTTATTAGTGCTGTGATTTCATTTGAGTCATTCAACACAAATTTCAAATGTGAATCAAAGAATAAATATTGCACATAATTAAAAAAAGAATAAAATGTACACCGATATTCATTCAATGCATGATTCATGAGATCTCTTTTATTAGTGTTTACTAATCAGAATGCATTCTGGGTCATTTTTCTTTGGCTTGACACGAAAGGACCACTGTGCAAAAGTCTTGAGCCCCTCGTTTCTTTATACTTTCTTCCAAAGAGCCACACTTTCTTGGATTTTAATGTATTGTTGAGGAACGGTTCTCCAGGCTTTCTGAAAGTTTTTGTCTCTCATTTTCAGTACGGTCCCTGTACCTGACAGTTTTATTGTTTTTTTCACACAGTGACCTACTTATGAACCTTCAAGCAGAAGAGAGACTAACTTAAGACATGAAGCAGTGAAGTATCAGTTGCAGGTGATTGCAGATGATCAGGTGATTAGTTTACTGCTGAACGCTGATTTTGCAGCCTGGCAGAGTAAAATATTTGTTCCCAGTTTTTTCATCGAACCCAATCCACATGTATAAACAAAATAGTCTTTCTGCACCATCAAGGTGATTCCTGTAGAGAAATCTCCATCATCTGCTTTTGAAGGCTGAACTGCCTGTCTAATGGGCTCAAACTTGAATTTCAGTAGGTTTTTTCTTGAGCTGAGACTGGAAATGTTCCCTTTTTGGTGGTAATGCTGGTTTCCTGTGGTCGCTGGAGGTTTTTCACAGTTTAAACTTTTAGCAGGGTGGGATTTTTCTCCCCTTCTGCTGAGTTAATAGTTGAGCTTCTGGAGCAAACGGAAAGCAGTGCAGGGTGTTTTTGCTCTGAGGTTTCACAGCTCGAACAGCCTAATGAGGCAGGAAGCGTGATTTTACTGTGGGAAAATAAAAGCATCAGCGCGAGAGGACGAGGCGGTTTCCGAGAGTGTGATATCGGTGCGGTTTGGTTGGGTTTGCTGTTGTTTTTAAACGTTTGAACACTCACGTAGCCCGTGCAAACGGAGAGCAAACGGTGTGTGCGGCTTTCCACACCAAACTGTGGCGCGCACACAGACTGAAAGAGAGCGGAGAGAGAGAGAAAGTTCCCACGCTACAGCTGCCATGCGCTGCTCGGCGAGGCGCGGCCTGCTGCTATTCCCACAAAGCCACGCCCCCTCTGTGCCTCCATTGGCCAGTGTCCTACCCCCTGAGCTATGATTGGTCCCTTCGCTCATTTTAGAACACGGCCGTTCTGAAATCGAACCCAATTGATAATGCTGTCCAGGGTCAATTCTGAGTGAAAGTGACTATATAGGGAATCTGTATTGTCACTGTATACTATAAGATTAAAGTGAATGTGAAAGTGATTGTTTGTCATGTTTGTCAATCTGTCACACATGAGTGCAGCAGTGGGCAGCGGTGGCTCTGTAGCGGTGGCTCGGTGGCCCAGTAGATTGCTCTGAGGTACCCTTGAGCAAGGTACCGTCCCCGTCACTGCTCCCCAGGCACTTTCAATAGCGGCTCACTGCTGCACAGTGTTTGCATGGGTTAAATGCAGAGGTCCAATTTCGTTGTGGTTCACTGTGTGCTGTGCTGTGACCTCGCAATGACAAGGGTTGTCACTGTCACTTCCACATACACATACACGTGGAGAGCAGTGTTGGGGATGGTACGTCACTGAAGGGCACCTCAGGGTAACCTGCTGGGCTGGGACACAAACCCACATCCTTCCGATCCTGGAGACTAGTCTGCAGCCATTGGCTCACAGTGGAAAGTAAAGGAAGTGGTCAGAGGTCACTACCTATAAGCAACAATGCATATTGACTTCCTTCTAAAGTTTGCAGAAAGATGGCAGATCTCTTTTTAGGTGTGACATGGTGCATAGAAAGCCATGGTCCACATAGGTGTGGACTGCAGAGACTGTGAAGAATGGACTGGCCACAAACAAACAGGGACTTATATTACGGCTATTACACAACTAGTTTAAACTAGGGGCATCATCCCATCAATGTCCACTCGGACTGATACAGACGTTTGTGTTCCCACGTTTCTTACATCTAGAAAGCCTAAAATTGTCTAGGAATGCAGTGTATGTGTGACATGTTTAACTGTTTTTTCTAGATTTATTCTAGATCAACACACTATTGTATAAACTACTAGCCAGTCCTAGTGTATTCTTCAAAATCAGGCTTCTAGTATGAATAAGTAGTCATGGCGTATTCTAGAGGTCTTCCGAAATGGCTATTGGTCTTTGAGTTAACTTGCTATGCTATCCTAATTCATTTCTTAGGAACTCCATTACGAGACACTGCTGATGAAAATGAACCACAAGCCCATCTTAATGTATTCCTTAAGCCTTCTTGAAAAATTCCAACAAAGTGGAATTATAAGTGCACTTATGAGCTTGTGTCAACTCGAGTGTAGTCCAGAAAAGTAGAGTACTATTATAAATACCTCTACTAGTTCTAGGGTGTTCTAGCGTCATTGCAAACCACTTATCGTGTTGGGTACTTGAGTAAAGTCACGTAGGTTTTATTGTCGTTCCAACCACAGACCTGCAACACAGTGAAACAAAACAATGTTCCTCCAGGACCATGGTGCTGCAGAGAAGACCACATAAAACTGGACATGTGTGGATAATACGACGCCAGGTAGAGTGCAGTACTGAGTGTGAATACAGCATGGAATACAATATCAGTGTGAATACAAGCAGCACACAGCAGACTACAATAATATTTCAGATCCTGTATTTCACAGAAAAGCGCAAGGTGTCAGTGAAAAATAAGCGTGCAGAAATGACAATAATCAATAAAATATGACACATGATGTATACATGTGGAGAATGGCTTCATGTGGGGTTCTTATAGATCCTGTTTCTGCAGTCTGAAGGCAACGGGGAAGAAACTGTTTCCCATCCTTGTAATGAAGGTCCATATGCTACGCAATATTTTTTCAGATGGCAGTATCGGAACTACTAACCACTAACTAGTAACCAGTCAGTCATACTGCATTATGAACTACAGGCCAATTATTTTGCATTATGAGCTACCAGCCAATCATATTGCATTATGAAGTACTAGCCAATTATATTTCATTTTAAACTTCTACCAATCATATATCATTTTAAAATTTTAGCCAATCATATTGCATTATGATGTATGAGCCAACCATATTGCATAATGGACTACTAGTCAATCATATTGCATTATGAACTACCAGCCAATCATATTGCATTATAAACTTGTAGCCAGTCAAACTGGATTATGAACTACTAGTTAATCATATCCCATTATAAACTGCCAGCTGATTATATTGCATTTTAAACTTCTAGCCAGTCATATTGCATTATGAATTACTAGCCAATCATACTGAAGTGTGAACAACCAGCCAATCACTTTTCATTATGAACTACTAGCCAATCATTTTGTATCATGAACTACTGGCCAATCATATTATATTATCAGTGTGGGGGAATGATAGACTGCTTGCGACCATGAACTACTAGTCAGTCCTAACATGTTTGCTTTCTTGAACGGTGGTTTGCTTGCACGAATATGAGACTGTCGTCCTGAGAAACTCTAGAAACTCTAGCATGAAATAGTGGAGTTCTTAAAACGTGCTAGAATCCTAGAACAAGAGGAAGGGCTTGGAAGGGAACGGGTGGGTAAATCAATAACGCCTTGGACGCTGCTTCTCTCGCAGAGGAAGTCATGAAGGCTTTTGTTGTTTAAAATCTTTATTGCCTGTGACTATATAACAGCTGGGATTACTGCAGTCCTATCACCTAAAGTTGTCTAGGCAGTGAAACATTTGTTTTTTAATGGCCCTAAAGAGCCGTTGTGTTCATTGTGGGGGTTAGGGTACAGAATTACTCTAAAAAATCCTAAAGATTTGCTACAGAATTGGTTTAAATAGTATTATTTAGTATTGAATTGCTGAAAATGAATTACCGAAAAAGTATTTCACTAAAGATTAAGCAGGATTAGTAGACAAAATCTGAAGGATTAACAGAAACAAAAATTGATGTAATATAATTAAACTCCCACAACAACCACATTGCTCTAATAAGGCTATTATACGGATATACATGCTTTTAACACAACTTGTGAACTGATAGTCATTTATTTATTTATAGTTATCTTCTCACAATTCTTGGTTGATAGTCAGCCAATACAGAATGTGATTTATATAAGAAAATGTAACCTGGTCCCTGCACTACGATAGAAAACAATTAAAATAGGAATATATAAAATCTAAATTAAAATATTGGTACCAAAACCAATAAATAAACTCTGTTGTATTTTTTTGCACACAATGCACTATGATGATTAAACATGAGT
Source organism: Hepsetus odoe (assembly GCA_017165825.1). Lineage (NCBI taxonomy): Eukaryota > Metazoa > Chordata > Actinopteri > Characiformes > Hepsetidae > Hepsetus > Hepsetus odoe. The sequence goes on from CM029383.1 coordinate 20,628,981, forward strand.
CTAACTCAACTCATTTTATATAAATATAATATAAAATCACGATATTAATTTACAGTTATATCAAGTGTAATAGTCAAAAAATAAAATGTGAACATTCTTGCACATATATACTTTTTTATTTATAATTTATAGGCCACTACCTTTTCTGTGAGTGTTAGAACTTCATTTCTTAGTCGTCCTTTAGTAAACTGCACCCATTAACACTACTCGTTTTCTTTTTTTTTCCGTGGGAAATTCTGGCCAGAACTTTTTTCTTCTTTTTTTTTTTTTTTGAACCCGATTAACCACGCCCCCTATGCTTGAGTTTGCCACGCCCCGGGACGCCCCCTCCACCAATCGGAAGGGGCGTAGCCCCGCCCCCCGCCCATTGAAGAGCGCGGTGGGCGCTCATTGTTATGCAGATGAGCTTGTGTAAAAGAGCGGCGGTGGCGGGAGGCGCGCGGCCACTGCAGGGAGAGAGTCCGGGAGCGGAGCGCGCGCAGGGAACCCGCGGCCCGGCGACACTCACACAGGTAGGAGCGGCTCCCGCGTGTGTCTCTGCCTCGCTTTTTCCGGTGTACCGTCTCCTTATTGAACTTTATTCTGTGGATGAACAACAGGAGGGCTTCCTCGCGGAGATGAAAGCTGCTGCGCGTTTTTAACCCCGAACCCCGCTGCTGCTACTGCCGGGATCCTACATCCATCCGCGCACCTTTATTTGGGGGATGATGATGATGGTGATGATGTGCGGCGGCCGTGTTTGAGCGCGCGACACAAGTTCTCCATCCTGTCCGAGTGCGAGTGAGTGAGTGAGTGGAGTGAGACCCCCCCCCCCCCCCCCCCCAGCCTCGCACCATGAGCCAGGCGGACGTGTCCACTTGCTCGGCGCCCCAGAGGGTCTTCCAGGAGGCGGTGAAGCGGGGCAACACCAAGGAGCTGCACTCGCTGCTGCAGAACATGACGAGCTGCGAGTTCAACGTCAACTCCTTCGGGCCGGAGGGCCAGACGGCGCTGCACCAGTCGGTCATCGACGGCAACCTGGAGCTGGTCAAGCTGCTGGTGAAGTTCGGGGCAGACATCCGGCTGGCCAACAGGGAGGGCTGGAGCGCGCTGCACATCGCCGCCTTCGGGGGACACCAGGACATCGTCTTATACCTCATCACCAAGGCCAAGTACTCCTCGGGCGCCAGGTAAACAAACCCTGGCACTAATTTAAAAAACCCAAATCAAGAGACTGGCGAAGCCAAAGCGAGTGGATTGTGGGGGTGAATGAATGGGCCTCATTAACTACACGAGCCCGGAGAGGATGAACGTGTCTTTTTTTTTTCCGTGCGTTGGTACTAAAAGCTTTTTTTTTCCCGTTTGAGGACCGGACTGAACTGTAGGGGGCGTGCCGTGCTGTACTCCGGAGACACGCCCACTCTGGCTTCTCTTAGCCAATAGCAGCGCAAGGGGGGCGGGGCCTCTGAAACGTGCTCAGCTGTGGCGGGGGTGATCCAGAGCGCACAGATCCACTCCAGGATTTTGTTCCAACTGCACGCCCCCCCCATTTCTCCCACTTCACCGGTGGCTAAAGCGCGGAGGAATCAGTTGGTCGGAGCAAAATCCTGGAGTGGCTTTGGACCTGAAATTTCCACCTCTGGGACCAAGATGGCACTTGAGGCTGGATGCTGGAATATTTCATGTTCTTAAAAAGGGAAGTCTAGAATGAAGGCCATCTTTTAAATTTGGGCTAAACACTGTTTTTTTTTTTTTTTTTTTTTTAAACGCGCTTTTTCATCAATCAAACGAAAAAAAAAAGCGTGATCATATCCAGTGCTTTTTTTCTTTTTCTTTTCTAAGTATATAATCTTGATAACAACAAGTGATTTAATGTTGTTAAGTACTGTACACAATAGCTTTACTGTTTTGTAAGATTAGTCCAATGCACCCTGCAGCTTTCAGGCTAATGTGTTACTAAAAAAAAAAACAGCTGCTTTCGCTTTGTATCAGGAAAAGTCACATTTGGAAAACACTTTATAATCTCTCAGTATTTTTTTTTTTGTTTGTTTTTTTTTTTTTGTTAATAACACCCTGGTCATCACTGTGAATACAGGCTGGGTTTTCTTTCTCTATTTATGAAGGTACATTGATACATTTAAATTATGTTGTGGTTATTGTTATATTTTTTAAAGAATTAAGATCTCTTAGCCTAAGGTTAGGGTGAACTAAGCTGCTCTGGATTCTTGGTGGCCTAAAGTCCCGCGGTGGAGACCTGTTTATCTCATTCTCCCCCACCCCCCATCATTGTAAGCTCCCCACCACCCCACTGTATGTTTGGATCTCTGCATCAGCTACCTCGACTTTTAAAGTGTTCAGCTACTTCTACTGACTCTTCTGGCCTCCTTTTTTCTCAGCGTTTCCCCTCTCAGAAGCACACCCCCCTTTAAAGTAGCTAGACATAGCGTCGTGACCCCCTCGGCCCACTTTACCGTCACCGTTTCTCTCCATCTTCACTCGGGACATTTTTCCAGCAACCAAAATTAGGCTTAGATTTAGGTTCATCTTAATAAAGTGGTAATAGTGTCATTTTAGATTTCTTTCATAAAGCACGGTGCACCGTTCTGAACATCTGTCTCAGCCAATCGCTTCATTGTCTTCCTATATATATATTTAGTCAAAAAAAGTGGACTGTAACCGCAGGACTATTATTATAATGCAGGGAGTTTTGTTGCACAAAATAATGTGGAGCCTTTTACGCCCCCTAGTACCTGGTCAGGTAACTGCAGGAGCAGAGGCTGGAGAAGAGTTACTACTGAGCAGGACGATTTAACCTAATGTTTTATTAAGAAGACTCTTGTGTTGCATGACTGTTGCAGGGAAAAGAAAAACCTTCAGATTCCTTAAGAGACCTGCCTTTATAAGTCACAGCACCCTGATGTTTGTTTCAATGCTGCTTTTGATGTAAGTTTTAATTTGAATTTTTTCTTTTGAATTTGAAACAATAGCCAACAGTGAGTGAAAGAGGACAAATATCAGTTGGATCCACAGACATTTTAATGGAAAGCCTCCTGAATGCGGTGTGTGTGTGTGTGTGTGTGTGTGTGTGTGAAGGAGGGAGAGAGCGAGCAAGAGCGAGTCAGTCTTGCATGCATGCCGCTGATTAACTGGTTATTGCCCCTTGAAAGTCCTGGGACAACAGAGGCGACGACATCCACCATCGACTTGGTATAAACAGAATAAATATGCATTGCATGTCTTAAACTTGATATTTTTACTCTTTTTGAAAATGTTGCACTGATGACTGTTGTTGATTGGTTGACGTCACGTCAACATTTTAATTTTTTCTAAATAGAAAAACAAGGAACACAACAAAATACTATTGTATAAAAAGCTCCAGGTTATATTGTCTATTTTGTGTGTTACATTACATTTGCAAAGAGGCCTGTATCTCTGTGCTTGGGTGTACTTGTGTGTGTATATACATATATGTGTATGTATGTATATATGTCTATATACATATGCATCTATATGTGTATATGTATATAACGCTGAAATCCCAGGGCACTTTCTTTTCTGAAGTGCTCTCCTGATGTTAAGAAAGGGGAATAATACATTTGATGGTAAGATCATTGTAACAGAATAAAAATTGCACGACGTAATGGCTGTTTTACTCCATTTTTGTCATAACATTTATGACATGGGAACTGAAACAGCTCGCTAGGTGTAAGTGAATTAGTAGATTGCTGATTTTTTTTTTTTTTTTTTCTTTTTTCTTTTTTGTGGACCAAGTTGTGTTTCGTCCAGTGAACAAAAGTTTGAATGATTTGTTGTGTTAGGGTTTTAGCTTTTCTTTTTTTGTGTGTCACTTTTGGGTGTGTGTGTGTGTGTGTGTGTGTGTGTGTGTGTGTTTTTTTTTTTTTGAATGTTTGTAACACTGTGATTTGTGTGTGGTCTGATGACGGAGTGCTGTAATGTTTTGTACGTTTGTGTACAAGCCAGTAAAGAAATCATTAAACCTTCCTGAAGGTGTGATCACGACTATAATTCCCTTTTTCTTGCTTTTCTTTTTCTCTTCCTCTTTCAACAGCTCTCGCTCGCTTACTCTCTCTCCCTTCCAGCCTGACCCTACCGGCATTCTCATACACATACACATACACATACACACACACACACACACACACACACACACACACACACACACTTCTCTCTCTCCTCTTTTGTAATTTGTTTGGCCTGTTCCTTTCACATGCTGGATAAAGGAGCGCAGGGGGTTGTGGGTAATTTTGTTTTAAAGACGGATCCCCACTTGTGGTGTGTGTGTGTGTGTGAGAGAGGGAGAGGTTTTATGTTAACACTGTAGGGAAAAGCTCTGAAGCCTGATACACTTGCACTACAACAGGATGAGTATTCCTAGTTTTCACCCCAGATTCCCCCTCAATACCCCACTCAGTCCTGAACCACTTTAAGACCACTCTACACCCCCAGTGCCATGAGAAGAGTTTTCACTGCCTCTCTCTCTCTCTCTCTCTCTCTCTCTCTCTCTCTCTCTCTCTCTCTCTCTCTCTTCCTGCCTCAGAGTTAAAAAAAAAAAAGTGTTCTTTCTCTCCCTCAACCACAACTTCTCTTGTATGAACCTATAGGCCTCACGTCCATGAGACCGGGAGGCTGTGCAGTGTTAACGTAAGCTCACATGAACAGACACTGAGTCAACACTGACTCACTTTCTATGGAACTGAACTGAGGTAATAATAACACGCACACATTAAAGCAGCACTGAAACTGTGAGAAAGCTCCAGCTGATCCTGTAGACCTCATCCTGTCAGGCTAAATGTGTGCAAGTTCTCAACGACTGATCAAACAAGAGAAATTTCGGAAGCTCCTGCTGACCATAAAAGCGCTCGGTGCTCAAGCAGTGTCCCAACAGCGAGTGAGCGCAGAGCTTCAGGGCTTGCGCTCCAACAGAAGATCTGTGACGTTCATTCTGGAGTGGTGGCCTAGTGATTAGAGAATATAATCAGAGGGTTGCGGGATCGGGACCCAGACTTGTAGGTTGTCCCAAGGTCCCCTTGAGCAAAGTACTGTGCCCAACACTGCTCCCGGGGTGCTGGAAATGGCTGATCCCTTTGTTGTGATTTACTGTGTGTTGTGCTGTGTACACAAGGACAAATAGTCACTTTCAGTTCATTTTCACGAGAGCAAGTGCTTTGAAAGCATTGTGTGTCACGTAAGGGGAAAGGCAGAGAAACATCCTGGACAGGTTGCCAGTCCATCACAAGGCAGACACCAACACACACTCTGTGAAGCCTCACCAGTCATATCATGGACGATTGAGCATCTCCTATTCACCTGACATATCTTTTGAACATGAGAGGAAACCCATTCCCACAAGGCTGGGAAAGAAAAGATGGGAATTGAACCCAGAACCTTCTTCCTGGGAGGCGGCTGAATCAGTGCTCCATCTATTTGGCCACCTAATTATGGATTGTCCAATTTCAGAGTTCAGAGCAGCTGCAGGTTTACCTTCCAAACAAGGTAAAGGTCCCCGCTACCACCCCGAAATCAGATTGTTTAAGCCTTCAAACATGTAAGTAGTACAAAAACCCGCAATCACACTCTCCCTTTGCAGGAAAATGAGGAAATCTCTCATTTTATTCGAAAGATTGGATGTAAATTTGGGATTCTAAAATGTAATAAAGATCAGGCTAGGGTTAACTAGCTTTAATCCTTCAGTTTTCCACGATCCTGGAACGAGCAGGTAGCCGGAGGTCCTGGGGCAGTCTTGAGGAGGACACAGCAGCCCCTCAGACTGCGACCTCAGCCCCTCGCCCCCCCACTTATCCCCCCCGGGCAGGATGTTATTGTTGAATTGGATTTCCATTGTCCGACGGCTGGCTTGGCCGCCTTCCCAGAGTGCAACAGAGAGGCCCCCTAATAGATTCTTCATGTGCCTCTGCCCCGACACTCAGCAGTGCAGGAATTTGGAAATGATTTTAGCAGAGTTCCATCTCTCCTCAAACACCCCCACCACAAAAAGTCGATAGAGTGGAAGCACATTCTTTGCTCTGAGGGAGCATGAAAATGATTTTTTTTTGTCAATGAATATTTCTGAAAGAGAGAGAGCGAGCGAGAGAGAGAGAGAATGGGACAGAAAGAGTGAAACAGTTTTTGTTAATGAATATTTCTGAAAGAAAGAGAGAGAGGTACATTTTTAGGCCGTGTTTTCGAGAGTGGGAGAGAAAGACAGACATTATTCCAAGCCAGGGTAAAAAAGATTGTCAATGAATGAGAGAGAGAGAGAGAGAGAGAGAGAGAGAGAGAGAGAGAGAGAGAGGCGCATACTTTGAGGAAGTATGAAAAAGATTCTCGTTTGAATATTTCTGGAAGACAAAGAGATTCTTTACTTGGAGGCAGTTTGAGCAAAGATTCTTGTTAGAGAATCTGAGAGAGAGAGAAGGCCAGTGAAAACACACTCTTCTCATATTGTTGGGGAGCTGAAGTGGGCCCTGTGTGTTGGAGTTTTTCCGTTTTACTCTGCTTTTTTGTTGGCGGTCGTGCATTGAGCGGAGGAATGTAGACTTGTCTCATACCTTCGCGGCACTGGCAGCCCACCAGCAAGCTTTCCTCCGAACAAAGCTGCTCCCTCCTGCGAAGGCCCACACTCTCCAGCGCTGCTCATGTTTAAGAAGAGTGTTTACAACAGCCTCAATCAGCGCGCTCTCGGATTACTTGCCACAACGTTTTTTGTGGCCGTGTGACCCTGAGGCTGATGGAGAGAAAAGAACGTTACCGCCAAGAAACTATGCGAACGAATGGCTTTTTAATGCTCAGGGCCTCAAACCAAATGGCCGTATTAAATATTGAACTATAATTCCAAAACAACAGTAATTTCACTAATGCTCTCATGCACTTGGCAGGACTTAAACATTTGAAACCACACAGAAAATTTGCGGTTTCGATGTTTTCCGGAATCCAGCACAATGTTATTTAGCTTGGGTTCGAAAATGTCTTATAATCCCCATTGAATGGATCACTGGCCGCGGTGTGTACTTCTGACAGATGGGGCGAGGTAGGCCCTCACTTCAGACGGGACCAGTTTGCCTAACAGTCCATTAATATTTGATGTATATCCCGGTTTCATAGCTCTTCCTGAAAAGTCATCAGTGACTGTCTCAACATGTCTTAATATTAAAAACTGAATAATACACCTGTGGTTTAAAAAGTAAAGCAATAGAAAGTATAGGACAAATTTAAAGTATGTATTGTAAGTGTGATAGATGTTAAGGGGCGTAATAATAAATGCATTTGGTTGTGTCATGTTATATTGTGACAAGAAGGGAACCTCCAAAGCCTTCAGAGAAAAACTAAATAGTTCTGAGAACTATCTCATGCTATTACTTCTTCCTTTTTAAATTTGGCAAGTACCACAGGACTACTTTTTATTTCTTTCATTTTTGCTTGGGATAAATTCTTGAAATGCCCAGTGCAAAATCATGCAGTTTTTTTCTTTATGGTATCTACATATGGCTAAGAATACGTTTCATTTGCCAGGCCTTTAAGAGCTGAACATCAGGCCCAGCAAGTCAAGTTAACCCAAACACTTTCAATGAATGAACCCATTTTCTCCAAAGGACTGAAGCAATTTTGTGCAAGAAAGTATTTTTGTGCAAGAGAATTCCTCTATAGACCTTTTCTACACACATCACTTACCTTTAGCACAAGCTGCAGCTTAAGCCCTTGGTCTCTGTCAGAAGAAGAACCTCTGTGCCAGGACCCTTAACTCATGAGTCGTTCCCGAAATGCTACAACGCAAAATATGTGAATACAGTTCTGTGCAGAAAAAAAAATAAATAGGGGCAGCGGTGGCCTAGTGGTTAGGGCGTCAGCCACATGATCGGAGGATCGGGGGTTCGAACGCCTTCCCAGTAGGTTGCCCTGAGGTACCCTTGAGCAAGGTGCCGTCCCCATCACTGCTCCCCAGGCGCTTTCAATAGCAGCCCACTGCTGCACATGTGTGTATGGGTGAAATGCAGAGAGTGAATTTCCCATTCGTGGGATTATAAATAAAGGATTATTATTATTATTATTATTAAAGCCTTGGGCTACCCTCTTTATATTTTGCCAGACGACTGCCTCAACTGTCAAAAACTCTATTTTATTCCTGTCGTCTTATTATTGATCTTCCTGAAAGATTCATGTGTCACTGTGTGGCTAAGTAGACAAAAAAATGTTCCGAATCAAGATGGCATCAGATTGTATTACACTCCGTTAAATATATAACTAATGATACATTTATTATAACTTATTTTTATGTAAGTAATTTAGTTATTTCACAGTGCAGTGAAAGCAACTGACTAGAGACTGTGTAACAGTTGGCTGGGATTAGTTTTCTCTCAGGAGCATCCGAACAAATACAATCTGCAGTGCTCTCAAACATGCTGACTTCACATTTTTCTTACTGTTGACAGAGAGAGAGAGAGAGAGAGAGAGAGAGAGAGAGAGAGAGAGAGAGAGCTAGAGACAGAGAAGGAAAGCGAGACAGGTGGCTAGGCCCTTCTTCCTTTGCCCTCCTCTCCTTTTTGAACTTTCTTTCATTCTTTCACTCCATTCTGCTCTTTTCTAGCACACCCATTCATTCCCTCCATTCTTCTCTCCTCTCCCCTTTTGTCCGCCCTGCTGAGCTTCGCCCTCCGTTCTATTCAGCTCCCAGACAGCCTCCATTGACTAGAGCCCCTTAGTGCACCCCCTTCCAAACACACACACACACACACACACACACACACACACACACACACACACATACCCAGCCTGTCCCCACCTCACACACCCTGCACTAAGCAGCTGCTATGCTAATTACCCACTGATGGAGGGATGGGGGAATGAGAAAGAGAGAAAGAGAGAGGGAGGACTCCACTTCCTCATCTCCATATAATACTGAAATTGCAAAGCTGGAGGGTAAGCACTTACACAAAGAACACTGGCACACACACACACACACTCACACTCTCTCTTATGGTTGTGTGCTGAAAGTAAAGCAAAAGATTTGCAACTGTGTTTTGCACAATAAGCCCTTCCACATACCTTTACTCTGCTGTTTGATTAACACACGTCACGCTCCAGAGAGAAAAGCCTGAGCATCTGTTAAAGGGCAAATTCACTTCAAATTTCAACTTTGCCAAAGAATCTGCACAGTTTAGTGGTTCAGGGGTGAGTTTAGCCATTCAGAGAAATCTTAGATTTCATGATATATGCTAAAAAAATCTCTAAGTGATCTAAAAAAATATATCAGAAATCAGTAGATACATCTCTAACTACCGTACTGTGCAAAAAAACTTGAGCCACTCTTTATTTCTTCATATTTTGCTTCCAGAGGGACAGATTGTCTTGATTTTTTAATGCATTGTTGAGGAACAGTTCTCCAGATCTTCCTGAAGGACAGTGTTGTTGTCTCTCATTTTCAGTCCAGTCTCTGTACCTGAGCAGTTTGATAGTTCTGTGTTGGTTAATCCACACAGTGATCTACGTCTGAACCTTCAAGCAGAACAAAGAGTCTAACTTAAGACATGAAGCCATGAAGAAACAGGAGCAGATGATTCCAGATGATCAGGTGATTCATTTACTGCTGAAAGCTGAGTGGATGGAACCCCTTTTTCTAGAACCTTGTATCTTTAGACACTTGAGAATGAGAATGAAGAATTGAAGTGTGTGCCTACATAGGGACCCCAGGAATTAATGTCTTAATATGATGTAACAGAGGCCTACTGGATATGTATACACACTCACACACACACACACACACACACACACACACACACATCTATGTCTTTATCTCTATGTATACACAAACACATACACATATGTAAATAAAATTAAGTTAAAAGTAAGTTAAACTACAACAGAGGCCTGCTTAGTGTTCCTGCTTTTCACCAGAATTTACTGCAACTTTCAGCGCACAACATACACACACACACACACACTCATAAGTATCATGGAGTGTGAAGCTCTTTGAGAGCAGAAAGAAGGAGACAGATGCATCATGTCTAGATGCTCACTTCCCTTTTTTTGGGTTTGACAAAACTCAGCAGTGTGTAATGTGTGTGTGAGAGAGAGAGAAAGAGAAGGAGAGAACGTAGGCAAACAAAAGACTGGAACAGATCCGAGACCCAGCGTGAGAGAAGCGGGTGCATCAGTGTATGATTATGTCTGTGTGTGTGCGTGTGTGTGTGTGTGTGTGTGCGCGCGCGTGTGTTTGCGTGTGTGTGTGTGTGTGTAGAGTAGGCAGCTGGGGACAGGCTCCTGTTCAGTTATTTAGTGACCCAGTGGCCCACAGGGTGGGGCCACCCATGTGACATCTGCCTTTCTGTGTGAGGAGGGAGCATCCATATGGAGTGCACGCACACACACACACACACACACACACACACACACACACACACACACACACACACACACACATCTCTCTACACCCTCCTGCTGCCTGCTGCTTTTGTTTTGCCATTGTGTGTCTTACTCTGTCACTGTTAGCCTCATTCCTATACAGCCCATTAAGGGTGTGTGTGTGTGTGTGTGTATGTTTACGCTTGTGTGTTTGGAGTAGTGCCTGTTTGGTCAGCAACGCATTTGTGCAACAGGCAAGATAACCCCCCCAATCATGCATAAATAATCACACACACACACACACACACACACACACACACACACACACACACACAGGCGTGTGGTTGGGAAGCAGGGAGCTTGTCGCAGAGTCAGATTCTCGACACATGTCTCTGACCTCTCCCAGCTGGACGCACCAACATGTGTGTGTGTGTGTGTGTGTGTGCGTGTGTGTGTGTGTGTGTCTGCACTTTGTGTGTATTTTACAGAGAATGACCGAATTCATCCTTTAAACATTAGAAGACTTGTTCAGTTCTCCGACTCTTATAGCTACACACTTAAACAATTGTTTTATTTGCATTTACAGCAAAATGTTTAACGGTTAAATGTTTCACCAGTGTCCAGATGAAAACTTGGATCTCCATTTTGCCAATATCAGCTTCATACTGTGAGAAACTTGCAAAGGAGGCAAGGAGACTTCGTAGACAAGCACAAGCTAAAAATGAAGCCTTAAATTTAACAGCTGAAAAAATTCAAGCCCAAGACGCTAAACGCCTCACATCCCAGAAAATGCCACATCATTTTGTTTCTCAAAGCAGAAGAATCTGCAATAATAAGAATAAAATCATACTTCATTTAAGTTGAAGTATAGGACAGTTTATGCACCTGGCAGTGCTTCAGAAGATGCAGGTTGTCCACATGTTCCTATGATCTGGAGTTATTCACAAAACCTGCAAACCTACTGCTCCAAACAAGCATTAACACACACTCCTCACACCCAGAGGTCACCTCTATGTAGTGTATGTCACCTGTTGTGTGTTCATCTATAGCTCCTTCAGGCCAGTGTGATTGTGAGTGTGTGTGTGTGTGTGTGTGTGTGTGTGTGTGTGTGTGTGTGTGTGTGTGTGTGGGTGGGTGTGTGTTTCCATGCATTGGTGAGTAATTACGGGGAATAAAGCCCTGGTTGTTGGGAGTGAAACTGTGGGTTTGAAACGAGAGGAGGATGAGTGTGTGTTTGACTGGGCAACGTGAATAGAGCCATTCAACCAAGGCCTTACTGCAAGACTCTCTCCTCATTTTCATCTCTCTCTCTCTCTCTCTCTCTCTCTCTCTCTCTCTCTCGCTCTCTCTCTCTCCATCATACATTTTTCTTCTCCTCTATCTTTGTACTTTTTCTTTCCCTTCTTTCTTCATCTCCCTAATTTCCCCTCTCTCTTATCGTTTCCTTTTTATGATTCTCTCCGTCTATCACTTTTCCTTTCTCCTTTTCTTAACGCACACGCCCTTGCTGCATCTCTCTTTTGAACTTTTCCATCCCCTTCTGTCTTTTCCTTCCTGTCTTATTTCCTTTTCCTTCACTCTCTAGGTTTTTTTGGGATCTTTAAATCTTTCACTTTTCCTTTCTCCCTTCCCTTTTCTGCATCTTTCTTTTGATCTTTTCCATCTCTTTCTGTTTTCACCTCTTTTTCAGTTCCTGTCTTATTTCCTCTTCCCTCTTCCTTTATTTCTGCCTTTCCCATTTCTCTCACAACCTTTCTGCATTATCTTTCCCACATCTGTCTTTTTCCTCATTTTCTTTTCCTTTGCACTGCTGTCTTATGTCACCCACTCTCTCTCTCTCTCCTTTCCCTTCTGCTCCTTTCTTCTTGAGGAGGATAGAGGTGTCTGGGTAAAGGAGGGGGTTCCTTGAAGCAAGGGATCCTAAAAGAGGACAGTGAGGGCAAGTGGAACACATAACCCCCTCCCTGTTTCTCTCTTTCTGCCCCCCCTCATTTGGACATGAGTATTTTAACTGCTGTGGATTTGTGGATGGTGTTTAAGGAAAGTCAAACAGGCTGAACAAGCTGTGTAACAGAACATGGAGTTCAACCAGAACACACTGTTGTGAAAATAGTTCAATATGGGACGACTAGAAGGACACGCGTTTTCTCCTCATCGCAGCCCAGTCATCAAATGGATTTTTCTTAAATAAATTCTGAAGCAGAAAGTTATACTTTATTATTGCCCCACAATGTCCCCTGTCCATGCTCACAAACTGAGCCCAAAATAGTTTAGCTCCGCCCATTCATGTTAAAGTTATAAGAGGTGTTTCATTCTGGACTGATTTGTTTCAGGGCAGGGTTCTGAAATGCAGTGAGCTATTTATATTAATCTAATTCAGAGTTCGTTCTGACATTCAATCCTAAAATTCCTACGCGCTTGTCTAAAACCTAAACTGTCTAAATTGTTTTCATGCTATTAATGGTGGAGCGTCAGAATTAAGCCACACCCATTAATCGACCAAACGGTTATTGAAAAGCAACGTTCAATACTGAAACTGAGGTGCCTGTTTTGAGACTGATATTGAAAATAACCACAGCCCGGGGCAGCCAGTCTGATCAGGCACTGTCTGACAAAATCCTGCTCCTGAAATTAGTTTTAGTGACTGTTAGAAAAACAATATTTTTACATCTGAGCACCTTGGACTGAGTTCTGTATTAATATGCAGAACCATTAAGGGCCACTAACAGTGAAAAACTCAGCATTACACTGAGAACTGAAAACAGAACTGAAAACCCACAATATGAAAAGTTCAATATATTTTACTTGTATGCCTTACACACTTCAACTATCTGTGGTTAGATCTGCCTTGAGGAGCACTAAAAACCCAGCGTGGGAATGAAAATGTGACATGATTAGCTTGCTGCCTCAACATCGAGGATCAAGTGAACCTTTATCAAATACATTGAAACGTTTAAATTAGGAAAGTGGAGTTCATTTTTTAAATATTTTCAAATGTATGTCATGTTTTAAATAATTCGTTCATTCGTTAATTAATAATAGTATTTAAACGTACATGTCCATATATTATATGTATAGATTACAGAGCAAAAACTCTTTTTAAGGCAAAGATCTTCTTTAAAAATTGAAATACGATAATATTAATCAATGAATCGATTCATTAATGATTAATGATATGTAAAATGAATGAAATTACTATAATATAAAACGGGTACAAGGAAGGTTCTTGCTCCTCCTACTGGCTTGGCAACAATAGGATGGGCTTAAAACTTGAATTGATAAACGTGATTGTTTAACTAATGGCACCATAGGCAGTGGTGGCCTAGTGTTTAGGGAGTTGGCCCCAGGATCAGAAGACTGTGGGTTCGAATCGGTTCAGATCAATAGGTTGCCCTTAGGTACCCTTGAGCAAGGTACCGTCCAAATCACTGCTCCCTGGGTGCTTTCAATAGCTACCCCCCTGCAGCACGTGTTTGTGTGCGGGTTAAACGCAGAGGTGTAATTTCATGGTTCACTTTGTGTTGTGCCGTGTATTCACAATGACAAGAATGGTCACTTTCACTTCACTTTCATAAAAAACAAAGAAACCAATAAGTCACTCGAGGCTGTGCATTCCAGCGATTTTACCGTGTATAACATCAGAGTATGTACAGTATGGGATTTTGTAATTCCGTCACCAGCTTAAAGAAATATCAATTAGCTGACATTATCTCAAGACACATGTTTGTCCACCTTCTAGACACAAGTGAAGGGTCAATTCCAGTGCAGCCATTTGACATCACTGTCTAAAATGCACAGGAAACGACAAAACAATGGTGACCCACTAGCAGGATGTTCAGCCTTTATAATGAATAAAATATTTCAGTCTTAAGTCTCAGCTGACAGCGTTCTTTATAACCAAACAATGACTGATATAAAATTATAATTTGCCCAGACAAATGAGTTTAAATATAAGTTTTCTATAAAATCACTTTGGCAAAGTGCTAAAGATACTAAACGAACTAGTGCAACCCTGATCCTCGCCGCAGACTTACAGAGGCTCCGTTTTGCCTTGATCTTATCAGCACACGCACCAGCTACAGACAGAAAACTAGTGCAGCTTCGTTGCAGCAAGAGTGTGTAGTGACACACTCTTGAGTGAGTCTCCATTGCCCTCATTTGATAATATCAGTCCACCCAATAAAGTGCATGGCTGAGGTTGACCAAATGCATGAGGGCTGTATGATGGTAGTGGATGATCCACTGCCCAAAACATTATCTTGTTTCACAATATTTCACTTTTTTCACTGATAAAAATGGGATAAGGATCAACCACAAAGATCCCACATATCCTGCCCTGTAAAGTAACTCTTTTGGATCGGAAGCTTGTGGGTACCAATCCCAGACCAGTAGGTTGCCTTGAGGTACCCTTGAGCAAGGTACCTGTCCCGTCACTGTCACTGCTCCCCAGGTGTTTTCAATAGCTGCCCCCTGCTGCATGTGTGCAGGTTAAACGCAGAAGCTGAATTTCATCGTGTCTCACTGTGCGCTGTGTTTCACAGTGATAAGAATAGTCACTTTCATGTATATAGACAGATAGATAGTATACACACAATGGCAAATGACTTCCTTATATCTTCAGTTCTCATCCATTTTATCAGCTCCACTGGCCACCCTGGTGCATTATGTAGTTTACTGTGACAGACCGTAGTCCATCTGTTCCTCTGCCTCATCTGTTAAGCCCCTTTACCCCCTTCATCCAGGGCTTGAACCCCCACTGGATGACCAGGAAGTAAGTGTAATTTGGGTGTTGGGTCATTTTTAGCTGGCTTGGTGGTGCACTGCTATCCCCTCACAGTAAAACTGCTCTGGTTTTAATTCCCAGTTGGGCCGCCTGGAACCATTCCATGTGGAATGTGATAGGCAGGTGGTAATATGTGGTCATGACAAAGATTCTGTGCATGTGAGTGGACAGAAAGGTTCTGGCGTGGTCGTGTGTGTGAAGGCTGCAGTACTGTGCCGTTACTCCTTGGCTGGGAGTTATCGAGCTGCTTTAAGTTGACGCTGAGTTTCATCTGTGGACTCATCTCCAGCCCAGATGCTTCATTGCTGTCATTGTGGGGAACTCACCCACTCTCATATCAGCACTGATGTGGGAAAATTCTTCTTAAGTTTTTTGCTGTTTTTTTTTTGTTGCACGAAACCAAAGTGCAAAGTGTGGGCTTTGTGGGGGCTGTCATAACTCATAGCTAATAAACAGCTCTGAAAACTTGATTACAGTTTCATTATGAACGGAAAGATCTGGTTAGAGTGGGAATGAGTGCATGTACACAGTCTTTGCAGAAAAAAGATGTTTTTTAATATATCCTTAAGATTTTTGTTATACTAGGCACAAATTAACATGCACTATGGTTCTATCGGGGTGGTGGTAGCCTAGGGTAGGGTACTAAATGCAGGACATGAGGTTGTGGGTCTGAATTTGGCTCTATTCCATCCCTGGCAAGATCTGAGTCCTGGGCTGGACTCTTAACCCCTAGCAACTGTGAAACACAACGAAATGAACAGCCATATCCAGCACCTGGGGAGCAGTGGTGGATGCAGTACCTCACTCAAGGGTACCTCAGGCTAACCTACTGGTTTGGTTTTCAGACCTATGACCTTCCTATCCTGGTGCCTAGTCCCTAAACCACAAGGCCACTGCTGCCACCATGTTAGAACAGTTTCTAGTTCTCACACCATCATAGCGTGACTTTCCAACAACCCACTTGGGGCAGCAGTGGTTTAGTGGTTAGGGACTAGGACCCATGGTCGTGGGTATGAATCCCAGACCAGAAGGTTGTGCTGTGGTACCATTGAGCAAGGTACTGTCCTCTTCACTGCTCCCTGGGTGCTTTAAATAGATATGCCCAGCTGCACATGTGTTTATGGGTGAAATGCAGAGAAAACATTTAGCTGGGTCTCATTGTGTGCTGTGCTTCACAATGACAATTAGTCACTTTCACTTCATGGCAATCTGACAAAGTATTGTTAATATAAATACCTTAAAGTGTTTTTATCTGACCGTGTTTAACAGACATTGTTTACTCGCAAGACAGTGAAAACCCTTTCACTTGTCTTCAGTTTTATGGAATCTGTGAAAACTCTGCAAAAGTTCTGCATTCGGTGCAGGTCTAAACAAAACAAATGGGCGGAAACCAGAATGCTTGTGACAGAAGAATTTTGTAATAAAATGATCCATTTAACTTGAGAGCATAAAAGAAACAATCTATAAGTGATGATGGGAAAAAGCTTCCGAACCGCAGTAGAGCTTGATGATCTAGATTAAAAAATGAGGTCATTATTAACGGTTTCCTGATAAATTAAACACTTTTCCCCAAAGTCCTAAAGTCATTAAGAGCTCTGCTTTTGTTTTCAGAACGTCTAAGTAAATGATGCATTTTAAATGACCTGTTTTTTTTCCCTGCTTCAAAACGACTTAGAGACAAAATGTGCCGTTAAAGAAAGTAAGAAGTCATATCCCCAACGTCCCCATCGCAAATGGCGCCTACATTCTACAGTGTTTGTACAGAGGAACCATGTGATGTAGGTGTCTCACCATATGTGTCTCTCTGATATGGGAAATTCTTATTCTGAGATGTTCCATGGAAATGAGCGTACGTGCGTGTGTGTGTGTGTGTGTGTGTGTGTGTGTGTTTGAAGGAGAAGTGAACCCTTCTATGAGCGGACTTGCTTTGATCCTATCCAGTGGTCTGAATCTGTTTGAGTTGCCGACCAACCCAACACACACACACACACACACACACACACACACGTATGCTCACAGACACAGACACAGACATACACACACACACACACACACACACACACATACATTCCCTTTGACTCTCTACATATTTACATACCATCACTCTTCCCACAGCAAAGACATACCACTAAGCAGTCCCTTTCTCTCTCTCTCTCTCTCTCTCTCTCTCACTCTCTCTCTCTCTCTCTCACACACACACACACACACACTCACACACACCAAAGACACTTTCATTTCATTTACCCAAACCGCAGCTGTGGGAACGGCCTACAGCTTTGCAGACTTGGTCCAGCTGGTAACTTCATCCAACCACTCACTGGCTATGAGAAATCAATTATGTTTAAACACATTTGCACTGGATGTCTGAGTAATGGACAGATCACTGGAGTCTCCACTTTCCCAGGGAATCTGAACGGCAGGCTGGTGTGTCACACCTGTGGATGACTGGGAGATTTTTTGCAGTCTGACTGGTCTGTTCTTTGACACAACGATACAAAGCTCACTCTCAGTGGTACGTGTGCTTGTTGGTGAAGGCTGGGCTGAAGATAAAGTAGCAGTGATGCTCCAGCAAACACAGGATCTGAAAAAAAATATCTATAAACACTGTCCCTGGGGTTTTATCCTCAAAAATACACCTTCAGCTCTTTTACAACCTAATTGTACTGTATTCAGCTGCAGGGGCCAGACACCCCTGTCTAGATTTTATTGATACTGGATTAAGTGCTGATTTAACCACCTAAACCATTCATTATATTTACTCTTACAATTTTAGGTGAATGGCAAAGTAGTGCAACTCATTGTAACTATGCATTTTACCCACACACACATGTGCAGCAGGGAGCAGCTATTGAAAGCGCCCGGGGAGCAGTTAAGGAGACAATACCTTGCTCAAGGGTACATCAGGGCAACCTACTGGTCTGGGATTCGAACAAACGACCCTCCAATCCTTGGGCCACGTCCCTAAACACTAGGTCACCGCTGCCCCAATTTTTATGATTTAAATAAATGTAGTTACTTACAAACTACGTACTGACACGCACACATATGCTGCTGTGGAGTTCCTCTAAACCTGGTGGCTCAGAGGTTGCCTTTGTGGAGAAGGTTCAAACTGTCCAACACAGCATATACCTGTGAATTTCCCTGTTCCCTGTTCTCTGTGTTCCCTTCCCTGTGGGCAGCGGTGGCCTAGTGATTAGGAAGTTGCCCCCGCAAGATTGTGGGTTCGGAAGATTGTGGGTTTGATTCCCTCACCAGTAGGTTGCCCTGAGGTACCCTTAAGGAAGGTACCGTCCCCGTCATTGCTCCCTGGGTGCTTTCAATAGCTGCCCCCTGCTGCACGGTGTTTGAGTGCATGGCTTAAATGCAGAGGTCCAATTTTTTTTGTGGTTCACTGTGTGCTGTGCTGTGACCTGACAATGACAAGGGTTGTCACTTTCACCTGTTTTTATTCTTCAACCTGCACAGTCAACACTGAGCCAAGAACATGCATCCTATTCAGTGGTTTCTTAATGATTATGGACCTTAGTGTTCCTTTCCTAAATTGATTACGATCTCCTTCCTTAGCCATAGTGGACAAAGCAGGAACAGAAATGTGTTTAAGGACGTTTAAGTAAGTTAAGTCACTAAGGCTTAAAGGGATTGTATGACGAACCAAATTTTCCATGTCTTTTAACGATAAAAATTTGAAAGTGAAAATAATCTTAAGTGTTCTCACTTTCAGTTGCATATGTTGGGCCAACAAATTTGCCATAAAAAGCAACTCATTTGCATATTTCAGTCTCAGCCATAAACGATTGAACCCCGCCCATCACATGGCTTTAACTTTATTAAGAAACAGCCTGCTTAATATTACGTGATAAAGAGAGGCTGAAAAGAGGTCATAAAAATGATCTACGATTGTTTTCAATACAATTCAATAAACATGCATGACCTACACCTCTGGGGGGAAAATACAAGAAATGTGTGAGGTATGGATCCCTGATAGTGAGAACTGTCCTACAGGAACGTTCTCACCTCCCATTAGGGCAGACTGAAAGGTTTCTCATATTCTAGTCTGAAAAAGACTAAAAATCCAGGATCTAAATGGTTCTTTAAAGACTCAGGACCTGTTTTTCTAAAGCATCTCTTCAAACAACAAGCGTAGACACAGTGCTCTGGGACATGTTGACACTTTTAAAGGCAAGTGTGTGTAGCAGAGTGTGCATGCAGTCTGCTGTGATTGCCTTCTTAGCCGAAACGGTTTCCCAACATTAGTCTACGTGCACGGACGAGGGTTTAGTTGGCGTCGGTCACATTTTCACCGTATGTCTCTCAGTGCTTTGTGCTGCTTTGTGAAAGAGACCGGGAGTGTATGTGTGTGTGAGAGCAGGTGATGTGGCCCTGGCCGGAAGGTCACAGAAAGCCGTCAGTTCCTTTTTCCTCTCCGGATATTCCCAGCATTCTCTTGCCAGTATCGGCGGCCGAGAACGCTGGGAATCTGTGAGGCAGGAAGCTGGGCAGAATCTCCCCCATTTGCCCTGGTCTGGGAAGAGTTGCCCTTACCCAAATCTTGACCTTTACCATTAGTGCAGCAAGCACTTAGGGGGTCCTACATCAACAACCTGAATCTAAGACAAGAAGACAAGAGGAGAGAGTGCAGCTTGAGGCTCAGTCAACACTGACCTCTGCTGGGAGCGAGTATTACATCTGCAGAAATGACATTATGGATTCAAGTGACGGCCAAAAAATCAACGTTGAACATCTTTCCCCTTCACTCCTCTCAATTAATCAGCCTAAAAGTTGGGTTGTTGGGTGTCTACTTTTTGTTTAGGGCTTTTTTGTACTTTCAATTAGATTTTTTTATTTATTGTTATTTTAACATGCAGCATATAACGGTTTGCTCCAAATGAAATCTCATCGTATAAAAAAATAAAAGCATCTTATCTTACATTCATTATCTGTAAAACTGGTCACTGCACAGACCAAAACACCAATAATTCACTTTTGAGCTGATTTTCATTGCTGGCCTGAATAACATCATAGCTCCAACAACATTTCAGGCACCTTCGTAATTCTAAATAGAATACGTTAAATGTTCAGGGCAGTGCACAAACAGGGCTCTCATATTGAGGCTGGAGCCACTTCTTAGTTTCAAAATGATGATGTCTATGAAAAAGATAAATGAAATTCAATGCATTCGTACGAATGAGTCAGTGTTCAGGGCTCTGATCTGTGATCAGCAAACATGAGCACCAATGTGAATGAGTCTTAATTCTTAATGTGATTTGTTCAAGGGCAGCGGTGGCCTAGTGGTTAAGGCGTTGGCCACTTGATCGGACCCCTTCCCAATAGGTTGCCCTGAGGTACCCTTGAGCAAGGTGCCGTCCCCGTCCCGCTCCTCCCTGCGATGGGCTGGCGACCTGTCCAGGGTGTGTCCCCCGTCCTCGCCCTGTGTGCGCTGGGTTGGACACCGGCACTCCCCCGCGACCCCGTTTGGGACAAGCGGCAGAAAATGGATGGATGGATGATTTGTTCAAGTTTTGACATGTTTTTTTGGTCTGTAAAACGCTGTAAAAGGACTTTGTTTAAAGGCATCATCTTTATTGATTAAAACATTTGTTAGAATTTCTTCCCCTGACCCATTGATGGAGAATCATATATGGAGAAATGAGAGACTTTTAGGATGTATAACTCTCCGTTTATTGATTATTGTTGCAACACTGTGACTATAATGCACCATGAAGCTTGGTTTTTAAGAAAAAGTAGCATCTTCTGCGTTGGCTCAGTTTACTGAGAATGCTCTGGTGTTTTTTTTTTTTTTTAACCCACTTTCAGGAATTCTTGATTACCTGAAAAATCACAATATGGAATAATTTGAATACAAATGTATATATGTTAATAATCCTGTATTACAATATGCCACTCCAACAGTTACTTGGCATTTACATCATCACACAAGTAAAAACCTTCTGATTGCACAGTATTGTGCAAAAGTTTTAGGCAGGTGTGGAAAAAATGCTGTAAGCAAAGAACGCTTTCAGAAATGGAAGTGTTGATCATTTATTTTCATCAATCTACAAAATGCAGTGAATGAACAAAAGAGAATCTAAATCAAATCAATATTTGGTGTGACCACCCTTTGCCTTCAAAACAGCATCAATTCTTCTAGGTACACTTGCAAAGGGTGGTCACACCAAATATTGATTTGATTTAGATCAAAAGAAAGCGTTCTTTGTTTACAGCATTTTTTCACACCTGGCTAAAACTTTTGCACAGTACTGTATATGAATGAGTGAAAGATCATGCGTGTGTTGGTGTACCTTTGCCAACTGTCGTCACTCCGCAGTACTCCTCACATTCCTTTTGGCTGTAGAACTTGTTGCCGTTGCCCTTGCAACCTCCATATTCGAAGGACACACACTTGCCGCTGGACAAGTCGAAGGCCCACAGGTCCTGAGGTTGGGTACAGGGACCAGCGTCTATTGCCAGCCTGCAGGCGGCTGTAGCACAAACACAGGAGTGAACACTTTTGACCAACAAACACACACTTTAACAGTCACATACATGCATACAAGCAGAGGTTCCTGGCTCTCCCCATGTAAGCAAAACACACACACACACACACACACACACACACACACACACACACACACACACACACACACACACACAAAATACAATCTGCCACTATTGCACAAACACATATGCAGTGTCATGTGTTGCTCACCCTCAGTGCGGCAGGTCTGCAGACACTCCTTCTCCGTCTTAAAGTTGTTGTGGTTGCCCATGCAGCCTCCGAAAATGAACTCTTGGCAGGCCATTAGGGAGGAGTTGTAGTGATAACGTTGGAACAGCCCAAAACATGGGCCAGCGTCCGGCTTAGCCATGCAAGACTCTACACACACACACACACACACGCACACGCACACGCACACGCACACGCACATGCACATGCACATACACTTACTTAACTTGATTATGGAGTCATGGATACATACATGTATTTTCCAGAACATGGATATATACATGTGTTGTCTGGACCTTTATTTAACCTGGTCATAGAGTCATGGATGCATATCGTCTGGACCTCAGATCTTCAAAACTTAACTTTATAGGACAAGTTAAAAAATGAATGGAAATTATTAGAGGATGTTTTCCAAGTAATTTGTGACCATTTGTGGTTAATGTGTGTGTGTGTGTGTGTGTGTGTGTGTGTGTGTGTGTGTGTGTGTGTGTGTGTGCCGCTGCCTGGTTTGTGATACATTTCAATTCTCCCGGCCTCACTCACCTGCTTCTCTGAACATGGGTGAATCTTCCCCAGATCCTTCCTCCGGTGCTGGCAGAACTACATTCCTTCTCGCCCTCACCTTCATCAACAGCCATGGGGAACACAAAGCATTATGGGAAAAGGAGGCAAATACATGGCTTTGAAGAGAACTACAGGCAAAATGCTGACTGCGCAGTAACAGGGTTTGGGATCATCAAGGCTGATCACTGGTCAGACTGTTCTAGAGCACAGATTCATTAACAGTGAAGAACCGCATTATTACCTGAGTCTCAGATGGAGGGGTGCTCTGCTCCTCTGGAACACACTCACCTGAAAAACAGGGAAAGAGTGAGTGAAAGAGCACCAGCTTTTGAAGGCCTGTGTGTGTGTGTGTGTGTGTGTGTGTGTGTGTGTGTGTGTGTGTGTGTGTGTGAGTATGTGTGTATGGGGTTTGCACCTTTGTTCTGTTTAATGGAGATGGTATCTGCACTCATTCCCTGTTCAGCCACCAGTGTCTTGAAATCTTCCATTAAAGTGGGCCGTAGTTCCATTTTTCGTCCTGCAGAGGGTAATATTACTCAAACAAATAGAATAGAATAGAAAAGAAGAGGAAAAAAACAGAACAATAAAATATAGCACCACATAAAAGAACAGAACAGAACAGAACAGAACAGAACAGAACCGAGTGAAAGAGAACTCTAAATTTAAATTGAACTTTAAAAGAACTTTAAATTAATTTTAGATCAGTCCTGGCAGACTGTACAGTCAATCAACACCCGGCGAAACACAACATCAGACAAACTGCAAGGCAACAGAAAAATACCCTTCATCTTCATTCATGCAGCTTCATCTTTCTTTCAAAAAACAGAATGAAACATTAATAAATGCCCTGAGACTGAAATCATGACATGTATCATGTTTCAGCAGCTGTCCTTATTATCACTGCTGTCCAAAAACATCTCTTTTAATTAAAAGTTTAAACTTTTAATAATAATAATAATAATAATGAAAGTGAAAACCCTTGTCATTGCAAGGTCACAGCACAGCACACCACAACGAAATTGGACCTCTGCATTTAACCCATGCACTCATGCCCATGCACAGCAGTGGGCAGCTATTGAAAGCGCCCAGGGAGCAGTGACAGGGATGGTACCTTGCTCAAGGGTACGTCAGGGCAACCTATTGGTGGGGGAATTGAACCCACTATCTTCCGCTGCAAGGGCAACTCCCTAACCACTAGGCCACCGCTGCACCACATAACAACAACAACAACAACAACAATAACAACAACAACAACAACAATAATAATAATAATAACATGTTTGGAGCTTTTGTCACCAGTAATGAAACTAAAGCAGCAGGTTCGATGCCAGTCATAAAAAGAAATGAATCACTATTACTAAGAAACAACATGGCTGTAATGATCCGTGTTTAAACTGCGTCTCTCACCGTACAGCTTGACGGAGGTGGTTTTGTTTCCTGATCGCTGCTGTTTCAGCATCACCACCAGCGCATACTCATCATAGTTTGTGTGCACCACATAGGTATCCACGTCAGCTGACCACTCTGCTTGAACACATATAAGAACATTATCA
This sequence comes from Hepsetus odoe, assembly GCA_017165825.1. Taxonomy (NCBI): domain Eukaryota; kingdom Metazoa; phylum Chordata; class Actinopteri; order Characiformes; family Hepsetidae; genus Hepsetus; species Hepsetus odoe. The sequence continues at coordinate 20,652,940 of CM029383.1, forward strand.
TTCGGAAAGGCTTTTCGGTTGTGTATCTGCCTGCATGTGTACTTACTGACACTGTGGTAATAGAACCGTCCTGGTGTCTCAGTCATCTCAAAGTTTCCAGTGATCATCTTGCAGTTTCCATGCCTGCAAAGTTAGCAGAGGTGGCATTTTTTACTTAAGGAAAAGTAAAGCAAAAAAAGTAAAAAGAGACTCTTTGAAGGACATTTCTACCTGCCGTTTTGTCCCAAATTAATATAATTATAATAATAATAAGACTCCTCAAACTTTAACTAAAATAAAAACAATACTTTGGAAACAAAGCTCATTAACTTCACTGCTTCACTTTCATCCATGTCTCTACTAGTTCTTCAGGGACATCACACTCGATATACTCAATTTTTCCACCATACACTCTTCCTTTCATCTCCGAAGGTAACTTTTTCTCATTGCGAACACAGGACTCGGCGAACCACAAAAGTGGGAATCCATACATGTGGCACCTGGGCAGCAGTGTGGAAGACAGCATCTTGCTCAAGGGAACCTCAGGGGGACCTACTGGTGTGGGACGACCCGCTGATGCTGGGATCTTGGTCCCTGACCTCTAGGCTGCCGCTGTGTTGTGATGATGGAGTGGTGGTGGTCTAGTGGTAGGATGCTCATCTATAGGCCAAGATGTCGCATGTTCGACTCCCACATCCAGCGCTACCACCATTTAGTTCCTGAGCAACATAATGCTGCTAAATGCTGTAAATGATGTAGGTTGAGGGCAAAAACAATCTCCCACAGTGTTGAACTGGGTTGAGATCTGGTGACTGGGAAGTTCCCGGTTTATTATTTCTTTTTAAGTTTAAACCATCAGTGACCCCTCTTTCAAAGAGACCACTCCCTCCATTGGTCACCATTAACTTACAGACATGCAGCAGAGGATTGTTAGTGGCATATCATGCAGCAAACCTGTCTGGAAGCATTTGCATTTGTTAAGTTCCTCCACATATTTACTCCTGTTTTTACTTTGTCATCCATCTATAATTGCAAAAACTAGAGTCTGCACAAATCAGATTGACAGTTGTAAGTATGAAGCCATCTATCTGCATGTGCATGTGTGTAGGATTGAGGGATTAAGTGAGAGGAAGAGGTAGAGAGCATGGTTTACCTGGACATGATCCTCTTCATGGTGAGAGTGTTTGGTGAGCTGCTTTGCTGCAGCTCCAAAGAGCCAATGGGAGAGTCTCCTTTGTGCTTATTTCTCCATGGGCAGTTAGAGGCTGAGGCGATATCATACCACTTCCCCAAAAACTGCAGCAAAACAGCATGTCTGAGTCTGTGTGCCCGTATGCTGGGAGCAGTCAGTCAAACATATTGCAATATACTTTACTTTAGTCAGAACAAAGCCTTGTGTTTCTATTGGCTGCTCCCTAAAGACCTTTCAATGGATGGATCTTCAAAGATGAACATTTTATTGAGATGTGTGAAGAGAGTGTGAAGAACTTTTTAAGCTTGTCCTCATAATGTAAAGTTAACAGAATCTACATTTGTTGCCAAATTTATGCCCAGGAATATTTCGTAATTTTTTTATTTCATGAAAATCTGAAAGCAATGTCAGCGCCATTCAATATTAAAAACAAGTTCCACCACTTAGCTTTCCGAGTGATGCGGCTGATGCATCACTTTTAGTTTGCAAGTGTAAAAAACCCTTAAAGAAAAGGATAAAGAGATAACAGATGTTCTTATCCAAATAAGAACTGATTGTGATGAACAACATTTAGGCTGCACTGCACAAGAGATGAATCCAACATCTGGAAGCCAAGTATGAGGACAGTGGGCCTGCCTTGTTTAGAGGGCGTTAATACTAGACGACGTTCCTTAGAGGAACATAGTGAAGGAGAAGGTGTACAAGCCTGCATGATTGAGCTTAAATGGTTTGGAGCAGATCCAGAAGTTACTCTAAAGGTATTAGTCTCTTGAATTTGATTTGTCAGCCATGGGTAGCCAAGGGCAGCGGTGGCCTAGTGGTAGTGGTTGTACCATCCCCATCACTGCTCCCCGGATGAGATAAATGCTTCCTCTGCTTTTCATTGTGTTTCACTGTGTGCTGTGCTGTGTTTCACAATGACCATTAGTCCCTTTCACTTCATTTGCCTGGACCAACTGGTTTGTCAGATGCAGTCATGGGTGCAGATAACCAGACCCTAGGAGGTGCTGTAACTGCAAAGAGAAGGGGACCCAGCACAGAGCCTTGCCGTACCTGTATGTACCCAATATCTTACAATAAAAGACTTTTAACTGGAACTATGTCTCACAATCTGAGAAATAAGAGTGAATATAATAGATATATGAATATCTATAATTTAGATTTAATTTATCATCATTTAGAATGATTGTTTAAGGGCAAACATGGTAGTTTCTAAAATGTTTAAGCTGAATATCACTATCAATGAGAAACAGAAAAGCTGTCTGCAAGTCAAGCTCATTACTAAGCTAGTGATGGACTGTGAATTGTGGAACACTCACGGAGTGTATGCAGTTCCACTCTTTGGTTGGGAGATAAGTGTTTGTGTTCTAAATACACTCACACTGGTGGGTAAAAGGGCAACTATTGATTAGCAAAGGATTAGACTGCCCATTTGTATCCCTACTGCCCCCCCCACCCTCCATGCACACAGTGTTAACCCCTCAACTTAGGGTAGATACAAAGTCTAAAGAGCAATTACTGATGCACACATTTTAAATCTAAGAACAGTAATTAGTCTCAAATTTAAGAGATTAATTACAAACAAACATTTGAAGCTACAATCAACTTGAAAAACATCAACTGTTCTGCCTTTTTTCAGCTTTACTTTAGTTATGTTCTATAAAATAAAGTTTCAAGAAAGACTGCTTGGGAGAAGCCTTCTGGATCTAATGTGTGATGCATGACTGTGAAGAACATTTCATATTTTCCACATTTTTAAACAAATTAACGGTTTTTAAAAGAACAGAACACTAAATCCTGGAGCCATTAAGGTGATGATTTCTTAAAATTAATTTTATGAAAGGGACTACACACTCTAAAAAACAAGGTGGCATAAGGTTCTGAAACCTCTTTGTGTTTGAAAAGAGGTGTGTTAAGAACCAAGTTTTGGAGAAGCTTGAAAAGGCCTTCACAGAATGTATTGGTTCTGTATCAAAATATTTTCCTGGAACCTTTACTTTGTTCTTTAAAATTAGAAAATGGTTCCTTGTGCACATAAAGAACCTCCAAAAACATCCATCAAAAAAAAACATCCATCAAAATTCAAAAACAGAACCTAAAGTGGTTCTATGGCACATGGAAGAACCTTTTGTAATATTATTATTATTATTATTATTATTGTGATTATTATTTTTGTGCGTGTTTTTTGTCAGGTTCTTACCCGGTCAAGGTTGAAGTTCTCCTGGGTCTGGAGGACCGGTTGTGAGGGCAGTGGACTGGCCTGTAGCAGAGCTACACTTGCCAGCAGGAGAAACACCAACACGCTCTTCATTTCTGCTCCCTCTACTCACACTGAGGCCGCAGTCTCTTTCAAGCAGACAAAAACCAACACTTTCCTCCTCCTTTTCTCTCAGAGGACATCGACCTGCAGGTTATGTGCGCTTTGGCCCCACTGAAGACACCATCCAAAATCAGGCAGAGCAACCAAACAGATCAAAGGTCTCTTTATCTGTGTATCGACTCGGGTTTTGTGTGCCTTATTTGGCTGTCTATTCTGAGACAACTGGATTACAGGAACTCAACATGCTCTAATGCTGAGTGAAGGCTGGAATCTAATTCCACGTTAAGCTCCGCTCTGTAGCATTAGATTAAAATGATTTCCAGAACTTTGGTCATGTAATTTTAGGTAAAATATGGATAATTTTCACTTCTAGTGCTTTTTAAACAACATAATCAGAGCTTTGGTATCTTAAGAAGACACATTTAGATACAAAAACATCTTGGCTAATACCAAAACATCTCCAGGCTAAATTGAAGTCAGAATAAATCTCCAGTTAGACCTTAACACGAAGGACAAGAGGGAACAGTAGATATATGAACATTCAGACAGATGGTAAATTTGACCAATATTTAAAACCAGTATATAATAACACATTTCGCACATTCTGGAAGAGCAGAATGTTCTCTGGGACGCTAAGATATCAGGCTAAAATGCTTTTTGTGACTTTTTGTCATTGTGAACACCACACACACAGTCATTTTACCCATCACACTCTGTGGCAGTGGGCAGCCATTTCCAGCACCTGAGGAGCAGTGACGGGGACGGTACTTTGTTCAAGGGTTCCTCAAGGCTACCTACTGGTCTGGGATTCAAACCCACAACCTTCTGATCCTGGGTGCTAGTCCCTAAACACTAGACCACCGCTGCTTACAGAAATGAATATTATTTATTACTCAGATGATGTCTATGGTTTTCTAATTCATTAACGGTAAATTTGACATTATCTGCAACATTAGTCGTTTTCACTTCACAGCTTCTGGTGTTGGTCTTATCTGAAGGACGGGTCTGCATGTGGAAGGGCTGAAAGATGAAACAGTTTTATACTGAAATCATAAATCGAATAATTTTTTTGCTTTCTTGGGGCTAAAAAGACATTTTCATTTTATTTAATTGCCTATTGCAGCATTGTCCCGACGAATGTCAAGTAGCCGTAGCAAGAACTGGGCTTATCAATGTTGTTCTGGTGAAGACATCACCTGTCAGAGTCCCATTATCTGAGCAAATCACCAGCCGTTCATTCATTGAGAAAATGTCCAAGGATTACAAAACACACTTCATTTTTCTAGTTGTTGTTTAATAATTATTAGCTCATGGAGTGATAAGGCTTTATAAGCACATTATAATGGCACTATAATGTCCTACAATATTCAGGTGTTATAATTTACCTTCTAGATAAATGATCAATTAGCTGGCAATAACCAGTTTACATTTGTTTTTTGTTACAAAGTCTTTCTAATTTTTCTTTTTCTTAATTCAACCTTCCAGTAAAGACTCCACACATTTCAGTGAAGATAATTTTCTTTATAATTAAATCAACAGTGATCACTAAGTTTAGATGAATTGATCTTTATATCCTATACATATGAAGTATATAAGCAAAAACTTGCAAACAGAAAGAAAGAAAGAATAAATAAATACCCAGAGTCAAGCTGCTCTGGGGAAAAATCAAATAGTATTTTTCATTTGAAGCAAAAAGGATTTGATTAACACCATGATCAATATGTCAAGTGTGATCGGATGTTTGATTCTGGTCCAATGATTCAGACCGTCAGTATAATTTCATACAGCAGTGAGCACATGTGTATACACTTTTAGTTGAGGGACACAGGCTGAGGACTGTCTCCTAATGTCCTGACAAGACCAGACCTTTAAGAAAACAAACAAACAAAAAAACAAGAGATAAATATTATGATATTATATTATAGATGTTACACAGTCTTGAGCCACCATTCATTTATTCATATTTTGCTTCAGTCTTCTTGAATTTGAAATGCCTCGTGAGGAACAGTTCTCCAGGCTTCCTGAAGGACAGAGTCTTTGTCTCTCATTTTCAGTGCAGTCTCTGTACCTGAGCTGTTTCAGATTCAGAAGCATTGTGGGATCATGGCGACAGAGAATGGAACAAAAGACAGTTGACGTACAAACGCGGGCTTTGACGTGTCCATCAAGAAGCCTGCAGATAAATTCCTTTCCTGCAAGAAATCCCTGCACTACTGTCTCATTTTCATACAAAACAAAGAAATGAAGTGAAGCTCAAGTTAATTGCACGGTACTGTATATATACCTTCTCACTGGGGTGGTGAAAGCATCCATCCATCCATCCATCCATCCATCCATCAGTCTATCCTTCCATTCATTCATCTATCCATCTATTTGTCTATCCATTCAGCCATCAGTCTGTCGTTTCATACAGCTGTCTGTCTGACCATTTGTCTGTCCATCCATTCGTCCATCCATCCATCCTTCTAGCCATCCAACCTGTCTATTCATCCATGCATCTGTCTGTTCAGCCATCCATCCCTCCGTCAGTCCAGCTGTCTGTCTGTCCATCCATCCATCCATTCATCAATATTTCTTTCTTTCTTTCTTTCTTTCTTTCTTTTATTTGTCTGTCTGAGAAAACAGTTTCTACTCACCTACAGTTCCAGGAGGAGGACACTTGACTAAAAAAGGCAGAAAAGCAAAGTTGGAATGAAGTACATTTTTTTCTATATTTATGAAGCGTGCAGCAGTGGGTACCATTAATATAACAGGTCTTTATGATCTTACTTGCAGGTGGTGGTGGGGTCACAATCGATGCCTCGGGGAATCCCTTTTGCATGGCGTATTTTTTGAACTTCTCCATCAGCTCAGGCCTCAGCTTCTGAGTGCGACCTGGAAAGAGATCCGGGTGCAGGTTTCAATTCAAAATCCCCTTAACCTTACAATCAGGCTTCACCCAGACTGCATGTGGATGTGCTGTGACTCCAGTACTTACCGTACAGAGACACTTGAGAGTACTCTTTATTGAACTTCTTGTATTTGAAAAGCATTGCATACTCCGAGTAGTTTGTCTCCACCACAGTGACATCCTTCACTCTCTTGTTACCTGGGGACACATGAACAGAGATTTAGAGAATAATTCCCCGCTGACAGTGCAAATAAGCAAAAGGCAGTTTTAACAACCTTTTTAAAGCCTTTTTAAAGCCTTCCCACAGCCTTTATTCTACATTCTGCATCTTCTCAAAGAAGTTGTTCAATCAAAATGCTAGAGGATGTCTAAAAATTGCAATGGATATGAAGTTGAACTAAGTCTCACATGCTAAATGGGGCCTATAAGACTGAAAAAGCTCAGTACTAACGTGTGCTGAAGTATGTAAACACTCCAGGAAGGGCAGTCTTCATATACACGTACCATTGGCTTGTGCATCGTGCAGAACTACAGAGAGACACATGGTCAGAGGGTTACACGGTGCAGTCGACAACATGACCTTTAACATGAGAGCCTTTAACTACAGCCATCATCATTTATGTTTTCCAGCATCTCTAGAAATCAAAAAGCTGCTTTTCTTAAAGTGTCTTTAAGGGTGAAATTGTGCTTTATTCAGCCTGAAATACCCCTTTTAACTTCGGCCGAACAGTTGTCAATACATTGATTATTAATACATCAGGCAGTTCAGAATGTGTTGTTTTTGCAGCTAAATTTGCAGAGATGTACTGTACTGTACATTGAGCAAGGTACCGTCCCCATCACTGCTCCCCGGGCGCTTTCAATAGCTGCCCACTGCTGCACGGGTTTGAGTGTGCATGGGTTAAATGCAGAGGTCCAATTTCGTTGTGGTTCATGTGTGCTGTGCTGTGACCTCGCAATGACAAGGGTTGTCACTTTCACTTTTTTTTTTTTCACTTTTAATCAGTGTGGGGTCATTTATAGCCCAATATGATTTCCTCCACAACAATGTCACTGTTGAAATTATTATATACATTTATCAGTGTGAACGAATCTTCTTCTTTCGGCTGCTCTCGTTTAGGGGTCGCCACAGCGGATCATCTGTTTCCATTTGATCCGGTTCTCTGCATCTTCCTCCTTCAAACGGACCACCTGCATGTCCTCTCTCACCATTTCCATAAACCTCCTCTTTGGTCTTCCTCTTCTCCTCTTTCCTGGCAGCTCCATCTTCAACATCCTCCTCCCAATATAATCCTCGTCTCTCCTCTGGGCATGTCCAAACCGACGCCACCTGGCTTCTCTAATCTCAAGATTAAATATAGAGTAACTTCACAGGGTTCACAGTGGAGGTGAAGGGAACATCTGAAGAGCTTACAGAAAGGTGTTGTAAAGATCAATAAGTTTAATATTTGAGAACTTTTTTAATGATAGTTTTGGGTTAAAGGAGATTTTTATTCTGAAAAGGGTGCAGGGGTACCTGCAGGGTGCAGAATAGCCTACATTTAGTACTTTCTATTGTCTCCATAATTAACATCAATATAATATCAGGCACTAAAAATGTGCTTGTTGGACAGAAATTTTAAAAAGGGTTCATCTGCACCTGTTTCTTCTCTGCTTCATGTCTTAAGTTAGATGCTTCGATCTGCTTGACGGTTCAGACGTAGATCACTGTGTGGATTAACCAACACAAAACAATCAAACTGCTCAGGTACAGAGACTGGACTGAAAATGAAAAACAAAAACTTTGCCCTTCAGCAAGATCTGGAGAACTGTTCCTCAAAGCTATTAAAAATCCAAGAAAGTCTGGCTTTGGAAGCAAAATATGAAGAAATGAAGGGTGTGATGGTTAGGTAGGTTGGACCTGACATAAGTGCGGAGTCGGCGCCAGGTGTGGGCAGAGTTTGAACAGTTCTGTATATGTTTGGAAAAATCTGCAAATGCAGATTAAAAACCCTTTACGAATTTAAGACTTGCAATGTAATGCAATGTGCTTATGTTTTGCCAAATAAAAGTGCAATTAAAGACAAAGAAAAGATAACTCACTTCTCCTGCCACACTGTCATATTGGCATCACCATTCTCTTTAGGTTCCACTATTCCCATATTGATTGTAAGCTTGTTTCTATACTTAGCAAAGCTTGGAGAGTCATAGGCCAGGCCAACACGGTACCACTTCCCTGCAAACTGAAGACACACACACACACACACACACACACGAACAAACAAAATAAAAATGTAATTCAACATGAAAGAAGAAGATTTTGCAGGTCATTATTGTAGCATCTGAGAAGACAATAAGAATCTCTATAGCAGTCCTAAGAAGTGCATGATCAGCAAAATATCTGAGCTTCAGCACATTTAAATAAGTGACTGTCCTCCTATACACACTGTGCAGCAGAGGGCAACTATTTAAAGCACCCGGGGAGCAGAGATGTGGACAGTATCTTGGTCAAGGTACCTCAGAGCAACCTACTGGTCTGTGATTCAAACCCACGATCTATGGATCTTGGGGCCGAGTCCCTGACCACTAGACCACCGCTGCCCCTTAATGAAAGTTTAATCAAGTTTAATGAATAAAAACTGTAAGAATAAGTCAGGCGCCACCTTTGGAAGAACTGCAGCGACTGAAGAATGTAACTGTTCAAAAACAGCATCAGTGCTTTGTGGAGGATGTTATGGTGATGTGTGCTGAACCAAACCTGAAACCACACTGATGAAGATTCAGCAAAAATTGGATACCCGACCCAGATGTGTTGATCGTCAACAAAAACAAAATTGGATCAGACCAGCACAGACACTGCACAGGTGTGCTGGACCTGTTTATGATGTTCTCAGTCACACTGGTGAATTTGGCTTGTCAGCTCTTTGAACTGACTGTAAAACCAGCACTGGAACTGAAAAACTGAAATGTGTAAACGGGGTCTCTTCGTTTTTAGAAAACGTCACTCTAGAACGTTCAGGAAGTTCAACTTATAATGATACATTATAGTTGGGACTTTTTTCACCGCTCTAATGAAATGACGATGCTGTGATGATCTGTCCATCTGCCCTTTCATCCATCCATCCTTACATCCTTCTACCCATCCATGTAGATGTCTTGCCTTTCACTGTATCTATTTGTTAAATCATCCATCCATCTGTCTACGCATCTATGCATTTATTTATCTTTCAGTTGGTGTACGTCATATCTACCTATCTATATATCTATCTTTGTCCATCTCTGTCCACTTATTTTCCATCTACGAGTCTATCTATCCATCCATACATCCATTCATCTATCTCTCTCCACTGATTTATCCATCTATGTAAATATCCTACCATCCTCCCCACCCATCTATCTGTCCATCTATCTATCTATTTTTAATGAGAGGGTTGAACATATGTTTAATAGATTCTGTTTATTATAAGGCCAGTTCAGAACCAGAACAGAATAAAGATACTCGCTCATGTTCAACCTTGACCACGTTATTTAAATGGCCTCATGTTGTTCTGAACCAGTGGAACTTGGCAGAGAACCATCATCTCTTTGTTGCAAAACCACAGTTTAGCCGACCCTTACCCTGAGATCTGTTTACCTCTATTCCAACTCTCTGCTGCTGGAGCAACATTAATGTTGCCTGTTTTAAATTATATGAAATTTACTCATCTCACTCATTCCTTTTCTGAGCCTCTCATCCTAATTAGGGTGACAGGTCACCAGTCCATCCTAGGGCAGACACACAGACAAAACAGAAAGGACTCTGACCGTCCCACATGGGGATTGAACCCAGGACCTTCTGGCTGTGAGGTAACAGCATTAACCCACTGCACCACCTGTGTGAATTTGAATTAAATGTAATGAAATTTCATGTGAAATTTCATAAACCTTTTGGTGATGCAAGGCTTGGACAGTGCAGATAATTCTTATTTTCAGCCACTTATGAGTTACATGATAAACACGCACCAAACAATTAATGTTACTCCTCTCCCAGTAAATAATGATAATGATAAAAAGAATCCATCCACCCAAACGATGCATCCATTCAGTGGCTATTTTCTGGTCATATTAGTCAAAATGTGTACACGCAGAGATTTTAGATAATATTAGAAATGATTTTTTCAATGTTATATGTTGTCAAAAGTGTGAATCATAAAACCCTCATGAACATTTCACCATTATAGGTTGGTTTAATGTACAAACCCAAATAGCATCTTCCAAAAAAAGAAGAAGAGGAAGACCATAAAGATGGATAAGAAGACGAAAAAGAAGAAAAGCCTGAAGAAGGCGACAAAGAAGAAAATGAAGATGAAGAAGGAAAAAGAAGTTAAAGAAGATGAAGAAGATGAAGAAGAAGAAGAACTACCCTAAGTATTTCCACATCTTCACACAGATGCTCTCACCCTCTTCAGGTCAAAGTTTTTCTGAGCCTTGACGTCTCCGTAGGTGTTGCCCAGGAGCGAAGCCAAAGCGACCGTCACCAGGATGATCTTCATGGTTACAGGAGAGCAGAGGAACAGAGCCAGGAAAAACGGTGAAGGTCAACAAGCTGAGCAGCCAGAGCTTGTGTAAGAAATGGTGCCAGTCTGGAGAGCTCCACCCCTGAGCCAGCCAGCCAATCAGAGACACAGACAGGCATCTAACAAAGTTACTTTTCATTAAAGGTTAGAGCCTCATGGAAAAAGAAAAGCACACACTCAGCAAGTTTTATATGTTCAACATATTTAACAACATCACTTTTTCCACAATCATATGCAGAACTACAAATGTTTACTGGTCACACTTTAGAAACAACCACCACCTGAAGGATCTGTTTAGAATAAAATGAAAAGCTTGTATATATAACACTACACAGGGTTTTTAGTGAAAGTGGAAACCGGGCCACAGATCTGAGTTCAAATGTTAATGGAGCCAAGATAAATGAACACTCATGCAAACTCAAGTATAGAAGAACAAAAAGTTCAAATAAAAGTAAAACTGAATTTTTGTTTTGGATATAGAGAAGCAAAATTATGGACATTTTCGTTTTACAATCATTAAGTGAGCGCTCGAATATAAGCGATACAAAAAAATGAACTCTTCTAATTTATGTCAAATGAAGTAGTTTTTAGAATTTTTGAATTTGGGAGCACACGGGCCTCCACTTCCACGATGAGAAAGAAGTTTCTCCCCCAGATTCCCGAACGGGAACTGACTCTCTCCTCCCTAAACGAACCCCAACACTCATCCGTCTGTCTATGTATCTGTTCATCTCTCCAAGCATGTCTTCATATGTATCCATCGGTGTCTGTTTCTATACACTTAATCTGAGTCCATCTATCTATCCATCTATTTGTGTCCACTTATCCATTTGAGTCCTTCTATCCATCCATCCATCCAACCATTCATCTCTCTTCACTGATTTATCCCTATATGTATCTATCCATCCATCGTCCAATGTACCCCACTATCTATCCATTAATCAATCAATCTACCTATCCAACCTATTTATCTATCTATTCTTTGATCCATCTCTATATCTGTTCGATCTATCCATCAGCTTCTGTCATTGAGGGTTCAAGCTGCTCTGGATAACAGATGAAGAGTTGATCAAGTTTATTTAAAGGCCATATTCCTCTACTTTATCTCGCTTGTTTAAACATTTATTATTATTATTATTATTATTATTAAGCTTTTGGACTTCATTGATCTGCTGCTAAATGCAGTGTTTGCTGTAACACCGTTTCTGTCTCTGCTCTGCGTCGGATGTTCTGTTGTGTTAATAGTTTGTTTTTAGCATCCTATGTTGTTCTGGCTGCACTCGTTTCGTCGTATGGTGCGTTCTCGGTTATGTCCCATTTTATCTCATGTGCAGCACCAGGTTCCTGGAGGAACGTTGTTTCCTTGCACTGTAGACGGTGTAATGCTCCGTGATGAAGTCTACTTGACTTCTTTAAGTTACTTTGTTTCTGCCAAGCTGTGAAAATATTAGTGTCAAGAACTTTTACAGTAATTTAGCACATTTATGCTCCAAATCCGTCTATTATCATCGGAGCACAAAATCTTCACTTTGTGTGAAGTTGTCAATTCAAAAAATCCATCACCAGCCATCCATTTATATATTTTTTTTATTAATATTGATTTTCAGATGCCATTTTTTTTCTCCTTCTCCAGAGCATGATTTACAGCCAAGTCTTTGAGACAAGAGGACTTCAGTGCGACACTGCACACCTCACACACCTCCCCCCTCCCACACACACACACACACACACACACACACACTGCACTATTTACTAAGTGAGCCACTGGCCTAACACACTTTTCCCTTTTCTGATCTACATCTGCATGAAGTTGTTCCTGAGTACCAAACAGAAAACATAAAAAAAAAGGTGCTTTAATGACCAGCAGACACATTACAGTAAGAAGAACAATTTCCAAATATCACAACTCAAACAAAAGTGACAGTTTAGCTTCCTGGGCAGCAGTTTTAGTGGGTTTTTTTGGGGGGGGATCTGCAATGTGCAGAAGGGTGGCTGAGGTTTTAGTACCACTCCTGGGCATGCTCAGTCTGAAGTTTATTTTTTGGGATTAAAAGGGTGATCTACACTGCAAAGCTAAACTGACTGGTCCCGTTTAAAATAATCGTAAATGGACCCAAATGTCTGTTTTCAAGTGTTCAAACTGCTACCTTAAGCAAAAGGTGGGCTTACTCACCCACACATGCAGCTTAAATCCCTCCTTGGTCCTTTGTCTTTTAAATAAAGCTCACAAAAAAAAAAAAAAAAAAAAAAAAAAAGAACACAGTGTCGTCCCACAGCAAAGTGTTCAAGTCATGCTGCAGTTTGCACCACCTTCTTATTCGAGTTCCCTGTTCCTCCTTAAAAGGTTACACATTCTATGCCTGAACCAGTTAAGGTGGGACGGGGAATTCAGGGAAAAAAATAAAAAATAAAAAACACAAACATGAAACCGAACTCAGATACAAGCAGAATACATGATAAAATAAAAAACACACACATTGGTACATCAGAGTGAGTCATTCTGCGCTGCCAGTGTTTAAAGGAATGAAGCCCTAAAAGATTTTGGTCAAATGAGAGGCTCTGCAGGATGAGTGCAGGAACTGCATCCTGTTTTCTGGGCCCACATGTGGATCTCTCGTTCCCAATCCTGTTCCCGATGTGCACATTTAGTGATTTCCCTGCTCCCAACACACCTGTTGCAACTACTCGGCTCACCGGAATCCCCTTGCTGAGTTTGAAGGGAGTGTCTTAAAGCAGGGAAAATGCTAAAATGAGAAACAGTAGCAGAACCAGAATCGGAAAAGGTCACGGATTCTGCAAGAAATGACAGCAATTCAGGAGCAAACTTGGGAGCCCAGTTGTTTTTATGGCGTAAAAACCCAAAACACACACTTGCAACATTCACATCCAGATTGACTTGCAGCCGAGTATGAGAACATTGACAACCAAACCGTCGGTCAGTGCGTTTCAGTCACATTTTGACTTTTTTTGTTTAGAAAAGGAGAAATGAGCTTTTAGCCATTTCATAACCCCGCAGCTGCAAGAAAACTGACTCCAGGAGTTGCATACAGTCACTGTCGTATCAAAACCCTGCAGAAGCTCATTTTTCTTTTATTTTACGGCATGCGGTCCTTCACGATGAAGAACCCAATAGAAATGATCCCAAACCTGGTATGTGGTTGGAAGCTTTGTGACGACAGTGACGATATGATGGACGTATGCAAGAGTGTGTGTGTGTTTATGAACAGAATTAAAATCTCTGGGTGCTACACTCGAGAGAGGCCTCAGTAAGGAAGACTCCTTGCTTTCATTGGACTGCATGTGCACAAACATACGCACACACACAGGCATTAAAACACTCACACGCCTGAGACTCATTCAAAAGGGAGTAAACTGATGGCTTGGTACTGAGTCCCAGTTCTGCCTCGGGCTGGTAGTTTGTGTGAACTTGCCCTCTCTCACACACATGCGCGCGCGCGCGCACACACACACACACACACACACACACACACACACACACACACACTCACCCCCAGAACAACACGATTAAAGCAAAAGCACAAACACACCCAAGCAGAGCAATACAGATCAAACCCGTTACATTAAGAACAAACCTGCCTTTTAAAAAATAAATTAAGTTACCAAAAAAAAAAAAGGTCACAGAATGAAGAACGCTGCCGTTCAGGACAGTGGAGTGAAGTGATGGGCTGCGAACACGGGCCGATCGATATGAAAAATGAGACCGAAAGCAATATTGAAAGAGCCATTTTGTGTGTTCTGATAGTCGAGTTAAACATTGCTTTTGTAATTAATTTGAGCTCGTTTTAGGCTTTCGGTCATATTTAAAAAAAAAACAAAAAAAAAAAAAACCCCAACACAATATCATAGCACAAGGCTGGATCTCGGAAAAATCTTTGCAGTTGTGGTTTCTGTTTAAAAGACTTCATTTCCATCAGCATCAGCACTGAAATAGTTTTTTGCTGAAATATGAAACATATCTTCATGCTAAAGGTTAGACTTGGATGAAATATACTTTCTGTTCCCGTGAAATTCGTTTCTTCCTGATGGAAAAGGCCTTTTTTCAATATAATTCAGGCCGAGAAGCGTCGGTGGCAAGTTCACGAAACCTCAACAATTGGCCAATTTCTTCAGGCGGCTGATCGTCTGATTATCGGTCGGCTCCTGCCAATAATCACACCCGGCAACCTCAGTGACCAATGCCATCACTGCCCTGCGGGGTCAGAGTATCAAAGAGCCCAGTCCACTTCCTCCTCCTGTGCACAGAAACACAAACCCTCTTCCCTTTGAGCTGAACTCAGTTCAGTGGGGGCTCTGGCAATGAACAGAAATCACGACTAAAGCAAGAGCGGTCACAAGAAACCATTTCTTTCACGCGTGCACACACACACGCAGACACACACATATGTAAATTAACTGACGTCATCAAATGGGGAAAATCAGGTTTGTTGCTTCATCTTTTCAGGAGAATTTCCCATGTTTTCACTCCCACGGTCACTATTCATAACATTTTGGCTCATGAAAAAAATAATCATTCTGGTGACTTCTGGGGCTTCAGGTAAGCAGAGAGAGCGGCTGGGGTGAAAGGAGTGCTGAAAAGTGACTGACATGGATTCCAGTTCTAATGAGGAGGATTAAAGATACACTGATTATGGACGGAGCCGGATGGGAACGTTTTGTAGGATAAATTCCAAATGGAAACCCGAACATGATCCAACAATGACTCACCACGTTTAGAGCAAACAGAGGGAACCTAAGTGGTCAAGCAAGTGGGTAAAAAGGAAGGGGAGATGGAGAGGAAGCGATTTCGGAGAAGCTTATTGGGACCAGGCTTGTAAGATCAAGTGCTGAGCTCACAGTAAGGCACAGTGCTCTGTTTGTGTTGATCATTCATGATGCTGCAGATAAAACACAAGATAGATGGTGGTAAGAATGAGGGTTCCCTTTCCTCTCGCCTGCTCTCCTCGCTAAAATCTTTCCAAGAGTCGGAAGCATGCTCGGCCTTGAGGCGACTCCGCTACGGATGTGGTTGAAGTGGTGGTCTTCTATAGCACCGGACTGCATTCCTCGTGTGAGCCTTCATGCTTAGACTTGCAGAAAAATCCAGCCAGCAAACAGAAAACCAACGCGAAGCCCACCCTTTGAGCCCAGTCTGCACAATGCTACTGCACACCGCATGAAGGATCCTTATGTCCACACGCTGCCTTGCACGTCTCCTAGACCAAAATACAAAACCAAGAAAGCCCCTAAAGGTCTGGAGGAGTTCGGCAGGCACGGTGATGGCATACATACGACACAGACAAGAGATGTTAACAAGTATACAGTGACTCATAAATAGATAGTAACCTAGTCTACAACTTAAATATATTTGGTGCATGTGTAGAATTAAATAAATAGCATTGACGGAGTCTCTTTATGGCTGTCTGCTGCTCTGCCAGGGCTGGGTTGATATTGCACGATAATCCATGCTGTTTTTGGTTCTAACCACCTTTTCCTTTGCGGAGCAGAAGCAGTGCTTTGGGTATGTTCGAGAAGACACTTCATTTTAAACCCATGTTCTCGAATCTTTGCGAGCCAGCAGCCATTGTGCAGATTAGGCAGGAGGAGGAAAAGCTTCAGTTTTTTCAAGCGTGTTTCTCAGTCCTTGTGCGATCCCTGGCGGTGCACTCCGGTTGTCAGAACGGATGAACGACGGGGTGGAGCTGGAACGTGACCGAGTGTGTTCTTGTTGCCCCTCACTGTGGTTGCTGAGGTAACGAGGGGCGAGGGGGGGGCAGATGGTAGTGGGGAGGGGGTTGAAGGCTTTTTTTTTTTTTTTTTTTTTAAATGTATTTATTAATTTTTTTTAAATGACAAAGTGGGGTGGGTGGGTGGGCGGTTGGCCTCTCACAGTTTTTGCTTTCCTGAGACGATGTTACGGTGCAGTTCTGCATCCAGCTCCACGTAGCGTCCCTTTGTGCAGTCCAGGAAATACAGCTTGTCAGAAACCAAGGATGGGTCGAAGCCCTCCCGACGCATGTCTGTCTTCTGGAACTTGAAAGTCCCTGAAGAGAGGAGGGAGGAGAAATGGTAAGATGTTGGGAGGGAAAGACATATAGAGATTATATATAGGTTGTCCTGAGTTAACCTTGAGGAAGGTATTGTCCCCTAAACTGCACCCAGAACGTTGGGTGAACATGGTTACCCACGGCTGCACTGTGTGTCTATGAAAGTGAAAGTGACTACCAGTCATTGTGAAACGCAGCACAGCACAACGAAATTCAACCTCTGTGTTTCACCCATACACACACGTGCAGCAGGGGGGCAGCTATTGAAAGCGCCCGGGGAGCAGTGACGGGGACGGTACCTTGCTCAAGGGGGTCTCTAACCTACTGGTGAGGGAATCGAACCCATAATCTTCAGATCCGGGGCAACTCCCTAACCACTAGGCCACCGCTGCATTTATGGGTTAAATTTATGCTCATAATGAAAAATAGTCTCTTTCATTTTTTTTTATTGCAGGAGTGTCCCACGCTGGACTCATGGATGTCTCACCTGTCTTGTTGACTTCAGGCAGGAAGCGCAGGAACACAGGCCGTGCGTACACCGGCAGGGCCTTTTCCAGGTCCTTGCTGAACATCTCTAGGTCTGTGCTGAGGTCTGGATCTGCAATGGCTGCCATGCCAGCTTTACCCTCCGCTCCTGCCGAGAAGCAGCACGATTACAGTCATATGAAATAAGACATTTGGTTTAGTTTTGAGGTTAAAATAAAAATCTGAGATTTAACAAAAGCACCCACCCACAATGCTGTGATCAGAAAGCAGGGTGTGTGCTGCGACGGATCTAAAAAGAGCTTAAACCAGGTAAGTAGGGCCTGGAAGAGCAGAGCAGCTGCTGAGTCACTCTGGATTAGAATAAAGCCGATAAGAGGTATGATCACAGGACGGGCAAATCATTAGTCACCGATAAAGGCCGAAATGTTTCAGAGTGCAAATTCCACAAAAGAGCAAGTTAAATGAAAGTCTTACACAAGCTGCCACTGCTTTTCCAGCACTGCTTACAGGTTCAGCAAAGATTAGGTAGAAAAATATTTGTGCTCCTTTAAAGCGCACCAATCAGATTCGCTCAGAGCTGAAAATCAGTGTCTCGCTCAATCACTTCCGTTCGCCTTCACTCCCCACTGCATGCGCTCTCGGCAGCCCTGAACAGAACGAAGCTGTTCTGCCGCTCCTTCTCTCTCTCTCTCTCTCTCTCTCTCTCTCTCTCAGTGCTGTGTGGTAAAGGTGAGGGGTTTCTTTAGACCTGGCAACCGCTTTGCCGGTTCCTTCTCTTGATATTCTGCTCCCAATAGTCAGTTAACCTGGTCATCATTTTAGTAATATAACTGTGAGGAGACAGCTTAGTGGTCAAAAATAAATGGGAAAGCTCAAAGGTCTTTCCTCATTCAGGAGATACGTGCTTTTTGCAGCAGCTAAATTTCTTGAACCAAACCTATTGCTACATTTGTCCGATTGTATCAGTGGTTTCAAATGTCGTTTGCTGGGGCTTTTAGTCTGGGGTCAGGCATCTGATATAAAGCAACAGGAACCCGTTCTTGTTTGAGTGGAAAATCTGCCCCGGGGCATGGCCAAGGAGCGGACAGACCGTCTTACTTGGACGTCACGTTTCAGAGGAAGACTAAAACTAAAGCCAATTGAACAGCAAATATGTGAATATATTCTGTTTGGCTGGAAGATCAGAAACACATTCAGAAGAAGTCAGATGTTCTGAAGATGATCAGAAGAGAAATAAGGTTTGAAATTTCCACACAGTGCTGTGAAAGAACTGTCGTCCAACACCTGAGCATGAAAATGAACCGTTAATTTAAGCAGGAGTCCTGATACAGGCTGATGGAGGAACAGAGTTCAGCTGAGCTCAGCGGTTTTACAGCCCAGAGGCAAACAGCCAATCATGATCACACGCAGACCCATGAAACCTGACTGCAGCTACAACAGGCTGCGCTCGCTCTGCCACTAAAGCCTCCATCAGACTCAGCCTCCTGCTTCAGACACTCGTTCATTCCTCTGATGAAAAGACGAGCAAGAAAGTGTCAGATCTGGTCACATCTAAACCAGCTTTTCTCACACACACACACACACACTAAACAGTAAAACTGCATGATGCAGGATAAACAGCATATGAAATGGGGAAAAAAAAAATTGTGTTTCATTGTGAACTGTTTACATATATAAAAAAAAAAAAGGAAAAACCCATACCTGGCACCTCCACTCCATACACCACCACATCCTTCATATCCAGTAAACGGCTCAGTGTTCCCTCCACCTCTGTGGTGGAGACGTTCTCCCCCTTCCAGCGGAACGTATCTCCAGTCCGGTCCTTAAAGTACATGTAGCCGTACTTGTCCATCACCAGTACGTCTCCTGAAGGAAGAGAGGATCACCGTTAATCCAGGGCCGCAGATCTGCTCAGACACTCTGGAAGCTTTAGGAATTCTCTCAGACGTGTCATGATGGGGAAGTGTTGCAGGGATTTCCAAGATGATAAGGATTTCAGATGTACCACCAATTCTGATGGGACAGATTGGAACCAGGGGTTGCCAGGTCTAATTCGGTGCTTTCAGAAAAGGGGAAAATGAGTGGACTCATTTCATAGAACAGACTCTGACCTTCTGGTTGTGATGCAACCGCATCCACTGTGCCGCCCAGATTTCTTTGGGTATATTGAGCTTCCGCTCTCGGCTTCACCAAAGCGTCTTGCTGGTGTAGGCTTTAGGAGCAGCCTTTAAACGATGACCGCTTTCTTTTTCAAACCATCAATAAAGATATAGGACGAGACTGTCGGCCAGATGTGTACATGTAAGCGTAAGGTTTGAGTGCTGGCTCAATGAAGGGACTTTCATTAACATTTAGGAATTTTGTTCAACACTCTCAAACCTGCTTAGTCTTTAATATCTCAGTTTGAAAGAGAAAACAGTCACCGGTGTTGAAAACCTTTGGAAACCTTGTGTTGCTAAACTTGTGTTCTGTGTGAAGACAGAGCGCAGTGGCTTTTTGGAGCACGTACCCGACAGGTAAGCACTGTCTCCTTTCTTGAAGACGCTTTGGGCAACCTTTTTATTGGTAGCGGATTGATTGACGTAGCCATCAAAGCGTCTTAGGGGGTCATTCTGAATGATTCGGCCCACCAGCTGCCCGGGCTCACCTGTGGGGCGGCAGAGAGAGAGAAGGAAGTGGATTCACTTTCCAATTAGAGGAACTTCAAGCAAAACCACAGTCTGTAATAAGACATACGTAACCAAGGTGACCGATGGGCGGCGTCCTGAAAATTTCATTTATTTATAAACAGATAAGCTTAGTGTTAAACCTGACCTTAACTTACTTTCCAATTATACACACCACAGAAAATGTAAATTTTACTTAATATATGTGAACTTTATAAATCCTTTATAAAATCTGGTTTCCATGGGTTACCCTTAAACGACCTGCACAAAAGATGCCGAAAGGCTCCTCTGAATGAAGGGGGGGGGGCATTCTTATCTGCTGCTTTCACTCTCTAAAATGCAAAGTGGCCCCACCAAAATGATCGACTTCCTCTTTCGTGAGGACCTCCTTGAAGACATTCTAACCGTTTGTTCATTTGAATGGTGTGCAGTTCTAGTCAAACTGCATCTGGAAGCGTTTCATTACTTCTTGAATTTGCCTCGGCTGTGCTCAACTCTGCAGAATCCTCATTAGAACTCATTAGAATGTTTGCATGTGTATCTTGATGCTAACCTGGACCACAAGGTATACACACTCCGTCAGGTCCTCTGATGAGCTCCATGGTCTCCTCGTCCACTCTGACCAGCCGAATTGGGTAGACGTAGGGAAGGATTTGGCTGTTGAAGCCACAAGCACCAGTCTGCTCAGACAACACACACAATCAGTTCCCGGCAGACCTTTTCAGAGGTGTGGTTTAAATTCTGTCCCCTAATAAAGGGAAATATCTGCTGAGTCAAATGTGCCTTTTGCTTTGAATTAAACATTTTAATCGATACAAAATTAGCAGGGAGTGCATTTTCTGTCTTTTACAGCACAGACTGATTCAAAATGTGCCTGTTTTTTCCCCCCCAATACCTTAATGCCAAAGGTTATGCCAAATCTGCAAAAGATCAAACTGAATTTTACCCACACTCAGTCCCAAGGCCAGTGCCAGAAGGGTTTAGGAAAACTGGCAGGGCAGGAGGTCTCTAGGACCAGGACTAACAAAAGCCCCTGGAGATTTAACCTCGAGTATTTAACAGGAAGAGGTTAAGTGAATGTTGGCTGAATTCTAAATTCCAGCAAAAACTGAGATAACATTCAGTCGGCATGAGATCTAGTACAATAACGCGTGCTCACGAGAAGCACACAGAACTTTAGCTGATACGTGACTGAGAAACAGTACAGCAAAGAGAGATTTATGCTTGATTTTCTCAACATTTTTGAACCATGGGCAGCTCCACGCATTAGAGAAGCCTCTCCTTTTTATGTTTTCCTACAAAGCTTGAGGCTGAAGGCTAGTCTCTGCCTCCTCCCGACTCATTTGACACCAGACACCACATCTTCGTCAATCTGCCTTCAACACAACTGGAGAATATTGCTTGTGCGAGGATAATTGGGCTCTCAGGAGTCCCGGAGATGGTCAGGCGCTGGTACTGCTGCAGTCTCCCGACAACAGGACTAATGGTCAGCAGTTTGTGCCGCTCAGGAGACTCATATGATTCTTATTTTCATGCATAAACACTCGACTCTCACAGCCGAGACAGGCAAAGCAAAAGATTTGCGCAACATGTTTGTGCTTATGATTGATTTTCCAGTTTCCACAAGAGGAAAACATTGCAGGGGTGAATTTCTGTACAGGATTCAAGAAAATGTGAGCGGTTGGTTGTTCATGCTGATGAAGTCAAATCCTGTTTACTCTGCATTTTGTGTCTGAGTTTGACCACAGTATCATGATTACACATGAAGATAAAAATAGTATCTGAACCCACCTTCTGACCCTGGGGTCGAGTCCCTAAACACTAGACCTCCGCTGCCCTGAAAAGCCTGAACGTTACCAGCCTAATGGTCATTTATTTTGATCCATTTTCCAGGCTATAAAGTCCTTACACTGTTAGTCAGGAAAGCCAGCTGTGTGTGTGTGAACATCCTGGACGTCAGGAACAAACATCTGGTTGGAAGCGTCATCCAGCACATGTCAAGAAAAACCCTCCATCCAAGCACTCCAGTGAAATCACTACAGCCACTAAAGACATCCCCACTTGTCCTTTTAAAAATGCATTAGCTCGCATCTGGTGATCAGCGTGAAAGCCAGAGAAAGAATGAGTGTGCGTGCGTGTGTGTGTTTACACAACAGCGGAATGGACTGCTGCAAATATACCATATATAGATATGAATGACTAGATCCAAATCTAAACATGATGAGCAAAAGATCATGCATGCTGTATGTCTGAATACTCATTTGGGGTGTGTGTGTGTGTGTGTGTGTGTGTGTGGTGCTAATGGACTGTCTTGCTTTCCAGGCACTTGTTCTTAAGTGCTCGGAGCTCGGGCCTCGGCTCACCTTGTTGTCGAAGTTGCCGAGGCTGCAGTTACACTCAGTGGCTCCGTAGAACTCGGCGATCTGCGGCACATTAAAGCGCTGCATGAACTCCTCCCAGATCGACTGGCGGAGCCCGTTACCCAGCGCCATGCGCACGCAATGCTGTTTTTCCGTATCCCGCACCGGCTGGTTCAGCAGATAGCGGCAGATCTCCCCGATGTACTGCACGATCTGCAGATCGGAAAGAGAGACAGAGAGGCGTAGTTACCACAGCTCTGTGCATCACCCTGATTCTAGAAAATCGGTACCAGTACACTTCTCCTCCACTCCTCGGGCTCCTCCCACTCTACAAGATTGTGTCAGAAACTCCACTGCCATCTCCCCTAAACACCATGCCTCCACCGGTAGGTCATCCAGACCAACAGCCTGCACTTCCTGGTTCACTATCCTCACATTCAATCTTCTCTCTCATTCATCAGCTGCTCAAAGTCCTCCTTCAATCTGCTCAACACGCTCTGTTCACCTGTGAGTACGTTTCCATTTCTATCTTTCATCGCCCTGACCTGCTGCACATCACTCCCAGCTCTGTCTCGCCAATCGATACAGGTCCTGTCCACCTCCTTACTGTCCGACCTCTCATACAATTCACCCTATCTTTAGCCTGCACCCTGCGCTTCATCTCCTTGTACACCTGTCTACTTTCTTTATCTCTCTGACGATGCCACGCCTTCTTCGTGTGCCTTTTCTTCTGTATACACTCCCGGACTTCTGGGTCCCACCACCAGGTTTCCTTATTCTCCTTCATCCTTCCAGATGTACCTGTACCTTTCCAGCTGTCTGCCTTACCACTTTTGCAGTAATCTTTCCCAGCAATCTAAAGCTCTTCAGCACCTCCCAGTGCCCATCTTATCTAGCACCAGCAGTAAACTAATCACCTGATCATCTGGAATCATTCACTGCTTCATGTCTAAAGTTAGACTGTTCTGCTTGAAGGTTCATATGTAGATCACTGTGTGGATTAAACCGTTGGGCACTTCATGCTTTCTTATGTTCCAAGTGAAGACTCCATGAAAGTTTAATGTATTTGTGAAATGCATCCCTTTCCATCTTCCATAAATCAGTACTGATATTTCCTGACACGCAGAAAAGACCAGCCATGACTTAAGAGTCTCTTTGTAACAACCTTGTCAAAATGCCAATCATGATTTGCACACAGTCTAGTTTACGGAATAAATTAAAGGGATATTATGAAATGTTCTTGCACGAAATACAATGCTGTCTGATTGAGCATGCTTTTGTGTGTGTGTGTGTGTGTTACAGTGCCTATTTGAGAAGTGTTAATCGATCAGACAGAAGCTGTCAGATTAGTCAAACTCCTTTTAGAAGATTTCTATCAACCGTTTGGCATCCCATCACCACCCACGACTGATCACTCATCATCAATCACGATTACACTCCGATCATGGCTGTCATAGCAAAGCCCTGCATCTCTGAAATGTAAACTAATAGGAGAAGGAGACCTTTAACCTGCATTAAAGTATTATTTATGTAATTTTCCGACCTTAAAATTAATTCCTAAAATGATGTAAAGAGCAGCTGCCCCTTTCAAAATGGTACTAAAAATAAAAACGAGACATTCAAAATGCCTTAATGTTGACACTTACAGTGCAGTTGTATTTGATACAGTCATCCCAGAACTTCGATGCTGAAAACTTCTTCTTGATGACGACGGTCATGCCGTGGATCAGACACTGGCCAACGCCCACAATGTTACCTGTCAGAAAACAAACAACCTGAAGATGCAAACTCCAAGCTGACAACACAGATGTATTACTGTACTACACACACCCACAGATTTCCCCATCACATAAAGC
This sequence comes from Hepsetus odoe, assembly GCA_017165825.1. Lineage (NCBI taxonomy): Eukaryota > Metazoa > Chordata > Actinopteri > Characiformes > Hepsetidae > Hepsetus > Hepsetus odoe. The sequence continues at coordinate 20,677,268 of CM029383.1, forward strand.
AACCGTCATTAAGGTCAAAATGTTTTTGTGTCATTTTTGGACTCTATGAAAGTGTTCATGGGGATGTTGTCTGATCATGACTAGTCTTTTGAGGCCCTTTCTGGACATCCCTTCACAGCAGTGCTGTTGAAGAAGCAGGCCAGGCCTAATGCAAGCCCTAAACCCAGTGACGGTTTATAGTTTTGTAACGTCGTGTTTCCACCATCAGCACTGCCTGACCTTGAAACTGTTGCAAACATTCATCCCTTTTAAGGATGAAAATCTGCTCTGAGAGATTGTGTCTCAAACAGAAGTCTAGTCAAACCACTACATATCTCAGGACACAGCATTTAGGTGACACCCCGACCCCCCCCACCCACACAGGAAGTGGACCTCGCTCACTGCTGTGTTTTTTAGAAAGGAAATGCAGAGTATTAGCACGTTACCTGCTGAGTGGTAAAGCGGAAGGCAGTCATACAGCACATCCTCCGACCTCATCCTGAAACCGTAATACACCAGAGCAGCCATGCGGTAGTACCTGAAGGCGAGCCAAGTGAAGAAGACTGAATGCTGAGAAATGAATCCAAATTAATTGATTTCTTTTACTCCATTTACCTGCTAATGTCACAAAAATAATGTCTACTTTTCTCCTGTACTTGTTCCTGTCTCTACTTTTCTCCTGTACTTGTTCCTGTTCTCTCTCTATATCTTTATATATTTTTTCCTTTCTTTCTGTACACCTGTCTTTTTTTATAAGAGCCCTGTAACGCCCAAATTTCCCATTTGTGGGATAATAAAAGATCACTCTACTCTACTCTAAAACACAAACCCATCTCAGTTGAAAGAGAAAAAGAGAGGAAAGAACAGGGGAGGAGAGAACTCTAGATTTGGGCAGAGTGGGATTACCTGCTGTGCACTACAATAGCAGCTTTTGGCATCCCAGTGGTTCCAGATGTGTAAATGTAGAAGAGACGATCTGGACATATGGGGATGGGGGGTGAAAAAGATGCATTAAAATGCTGGTAAGCCTCACGGACCTTCTACGAATTCAAGTGAAGTTTGTATATTTGAGTGTGTTACCTGTGAATCCCCGCTGTGGTGGACTGGGCTTGTGTGTGGGTGCCCTCTCTAAGAGCGGCTCGAGCCACTCCGTTCCATCAGGAACCCGTTTAGGATCCCAGTCCCCAGAGCAGAACAGCTGCACTGTTTTTCCCATAGAGCTGTGCACTTCACACATCGCTGAGAGAGAGAGAGAGAGAGAGAGAGAGAGAGAGAGAGAGAGAGAGAGAGAGATTATTAGAGGTTATTAACATTCTGAATTGACTGATGCACTGCATAGTTCCAGATTAAAATTCATCCTCAAAATACTCCGTGTACTCAGTGTATTCCACAACATTGCAGACCATAATAATCAACTCCAGTCCAAACTGAGCATTCAGGGGATTTAGGGCTTGAAGAGGTTGAACCTAAACCTCAGACACGTTACACAATCAGAGTGAACAATAACACAGCCATTTCTGCTTAATCCATAAGGGAGCCTACTGACCGGATCCACTCTGCTTGAAATCATGTCCATTCACTTAAAGGCCACTCGCTGCACTTCGCCAGCACCTTTCACCCGAAACAGGCTACTGAACTCCGATGACCCCAGATTACAACATGAAATGCCAATCAAAAATAACTTGTTTGCCAAGCACACTAGAATGGTTTCCTCTGTCGAACGAATCACGGTATTTTCGTTCCTCATACTCGTGTTTACCTTTGGCCAAGTTTCACTTCCCTTTCTGATTACTACCCCTGCCAGTTACACAATCTCCTACGTACATGACCAGGGTAGTAGACCTGACACAACCCATCCTGACAGCAAGTGTTTTAAAGAGCTTTTCTTGGTTGCTAACAATAACATTTCCTGCAGAGATAAACTGGTCATTTCCACTCAGGGTGTTCGGTCTTTCTGGTGAATTGCTGATTGTGCCTGACAAAGGACATCAGCCATTCTCCAACAAAGATCCCAGAGATAAACGTCTTCCCGCTACAGCTGCTTGGTACACATCGGGCAAAATGAATAAAGATTTCAAAAAGGGACGGACTTCCTGCAGCAGCTCTGGGTTCAGGGTTTTGCTCAGGATCCCAGTGGCGGTGGTGCTGGAGGTAGTATCTGAATTATACTACCTCTAGACCATCCCCACAACCACGACACATTAAAACCCGCTCACCATCGGTCATCTCACTCCCGAACACCACGGCCTTGGAGCTGGAGATGTTCACGCAGTGCACCAGGGCCTCCAGCCGCAGGTTGAAGTTGATAAGCGCCGCCTCCACACCGATCTTGGCCATGCCCAGCCACAGCCCCACGTACTGCGAGCGATTCTCCATGAACAGGGCCACAACATCGCCCTCCCTGAAGCCGCGCTGAGTCAGCAGGTTGGCCACACGGTTTGAATACTCATCCAGTTGCCTGAAGCTCCACTTCTCGCCCGTCCCTTCGAAGATCAGCGCCGTCTTGTCGCCGTATTTTTTCACCGTCTCAGCGAAGATCTTGGGCACAGTATTGTGTTCACGCAAATGCCGCTTCACATTGAGTTTCACTTTTAGCAGCACTCCAGCCGCGCTGTGGAAGACAAACGACAGAAATGATCAGTGAAAACATTGGCCAGTATATACCTGCACTGCGTACGAATCATGAGTCCCCGATTTCTTTAGATTTTTCTTCCAAAGGTCCGGACTTGAGGAACAGTTCCCCAAACTTCCTGAAGGACAGTGTTTTTGTCTCTCATTTTCAGTACCTGAGTGGTGTGATTGTTTATTGTTGGTTAATCCACACTGATGTGATCTACGTCTGAACCTTCAAGCAGAACAAAGACTTCAGACATGAAAACAGTTAAAGGTGTTTTCCCAACATAAATTGCTGCAAAGTTCTTACTGACATCTTGTTCTTCTTTAAGAGGTACACTTTTACTCAAGCAGATACCTACACACACCTCATCTGCCACACGTGCACCTCTCACTGAAATGAGGCGCTGTCGTGTGTTTCCCTCTTGTCCTCATATTTGTACAAATCGGTGCGGTCACTAGAGAGACAACTAGGTTAAAAATAAAAACTCATTTCACCACAGCCCTGGTGAAGGGGAAGAGGTGGATGTATGACACTCCCACACAACACTAAACTGAACTAGTGACTTCTGACCTAGTTTGGTGGTCTCAGCCTAAATCATTGATGAGTGAAGTGTAGTTTTCTCCACCCACTGAGACAATTTACACACTGAAACCAGCTCTGCTCTTAAAATGCTTCTTCTTCCTCTTTCGGCTGCTCCTGTTTAGGGGTCGCCACAGTGGATCAACCGTCTCCATTTCTTTCGGTCCTCTGCATCTGCCTCCTTCAAATCGACCACCTGCACGTCCTCTCTCACCACATCCATAAACCTCCTCTTTGGTCTTCCACTTCTCCTCTTTCCTAGCAGCTCCATCTTCAGCATCCACCTCCCCCCTCTGGACATGTCCAACCCAACGCAACCTTGCTTCTCTAACTTTGTCTCCAAGACGTCTAACCTGAGCTGTCCCTCTAATATACTCATTTCTAATCCTGTCCATCCTCGTCACACCCTACAAATCTCAACATCTTCAACTCCGACACCTCCAGCTCCGCCTCCTGTCTTTTTATCACTGCCACTGTCTCCAACCCGTACAACATAGCCGGTCTCACTACTGTCCTGTAATCCTTCTCTTTTACTCTAGCTGGTACCCGTCTGTGTTAAAATGCTAACGAATCAAATACCAGCCTTAACATCAGCACAAAGACAAAGAAGTGTGTGTGTGTACTCTACATGTTAATTACATATTAATCAGACAGATAATAAACAGTGATTAAGCCCTGAACTGTTCACTTACACTGAAGGATCAATGTTTAAAAGACTGAATTTAGAAATCAGATGAAAAGCTCTTATTAATCTTCAGATGCAATGTAACACCATCCAATTGCTTTTTCGGTTAGCTTTTCTCTCCGTATGAAAAAAGAGAAACAAGATGAACCTGCTGTGGATCTGCAAACCCACTACAGGCTCTTCCACCTTCCTGCAGCCCAGAGCCTGAAAAACTGGAAGAGTCTGCCGTACTCACTCGAGAGGAATCTGACAAAACCAGGTGATGGAAGACCATAAAGTGGTTACTGCTTCTATGAAGGCTCTCCAGCAGACTAGCTGCTCAGTAATCACTCCATCATTTCATTCTCTGGGTTCCTGTTACAATAGTATTAATACACATTTCACAACCAAAACTGAGAAGAAAAACCAGAACCCTCTCTAAGCTGTTGCACAACATCTTGTGGAAGTAGAGCTCAGAGAATGACACGTGCTGGATGTGCTCGGTGCGCATTTAAGTTTACGTTTCAGTTCTCTCATTCGGAGATTGCTGTGCAAATTAATTCAATATGCAAATTAACAATTTACTAATTGTTCATTTGTTTTAAATTATAGAAATACATAGAATGATACTAGTAAAGTCATCAGCCTAATAAATTAATTTTGGTTCAACTAGCCTCATTTCTTTAAAGTTTTAAGGAACGCACCAATATGGGAAGTATAGGCAGATGATCTGATGCATGTCTCTCTCACACACACACACACTATATATATAGGCATATTTTATGAATATTATATACATTTCAATACACAAAAATATGGGACGACTTACGTCATATTATAACGTCATATCTTTTTTGTGTAGTTTATAAACACATCATCAAAACACTGCTTTAAGAGGTCAATTAAATCTAAGCATCACCCCTGCCAGTGTTCACAATCTTATGAGACGATCTTTGACTTATTATTATAGATTAATATAACTTATGATACTAATCATTCACTAACTACTCCTTCTTGTTTATAGAACACAGGAAAAACCTCCCAGCCCAGCTTTCAACTGTATCCTCATTATTTATCCCCGTGTCCATCAAAGCTGCGGGCACAGCCGTGTGTAAATCTGTGTAAATAGTCGTTGTTTGCAGGCACAACACGGCAGGTGAGGAAGAAGCGCTCAAATGAAAAATGGGTGGAGAAAACTTTCACTTTATATTTAACATTCGTATGGATAGTAAACAGTGGACAAGCATCATAAATGACAATGTGGATCGGCTTTAAAACGGCAGGCCACTCCCTGCGGAGGAGCGTGCAGGTAGATGTCTGTTGGATGAAGGTCTCCGTAAAGCAGGTGTAGAAACAGGCAGCATAATCTTATATAATACAGATTTTATTTACTGATTAGGTTTAAAGCCACCTCACTTGGCCTAACTGACAATAAAAGAAACATTAACAGTGATTCTGCAATAAAGAACATAAAATTATTATTAATAATCAGGTTTTAAAAAAAAGCAATCTTCATAAAGCATCTCATCTCCCTTTGCCTGGTGTTGTTTTTGAGAACTTTGAAGCTGCTGAGCCTTCAAATACTTACTGCAAATCCCGGCCGATGGTTTTCATGAAGATGTGGAGGGACTTCCTCCCCCCGGTGCCAAAGAAGAAGATGAAGATGGCAGGAAAGACCTGAAGCCATGGCAAGCCGAGGAGCAGCCTGAGCACGAAGAGCAGGACTATGGAACAGGCCAGCCGCAACATCCTGCACAGAAAACACACAAAAGGTTAGAACAGCAGCAGCCACACTTCGATGAACTTCGCTTAAGGTAATGGTTTTCAATCGGGTCCTGAGGGAACACCAGACATTTTGCTCCAATCCAACTCCCAGCACACTGGGATGGAGAAAAAAAAACCTTCAGAGTGCACCCATAAATTATTTTGAGATCCATCGGATTTCAAAACTCAGTTCCAGTTAAAGGGAGAACCATGCATTCATGCCAAGAACCCCTTAGGAACCTTTTCTGGGAGTTAGTTTCTGCCAAAGCTCAACAACATGGTCCACACTGACTGAAGAGCCTCAAAAGCTGCGATGCATGTCTGAATGTACACCTTGAATGGATTCCAGGAGATTAAGCTGTTAATGTTTTATTGGAATATGGCCTTGAGGCCTCTGCAATCTTATCCTCGCTGAGGAGTATCTGTTGACGGCCTGATCTTTAATTAATGAGAGCGAGGAGAGCACCTTGACTGTTGCCTTTTGCACCGTGGGGTTCCTGATGCAGGTCAAAGACCACAGGTTGCTGTCTTGTCTCCTGATTATGATGGTCCACGTTCATGAAGCCCCGATATTTCATCTCATCTTTGCATCTTTTGTTTTATTGCAAATTATACTCCATATCTTTCCATGAACAGACCTCTCAGAGCGGCCTGCATGATATCAACAGCACTTTATTTCCTTTTATCTTTTATGTGCACATGCAGAGGGGAGTTAGTAAGTGTGACGATGGAGTGCAGCGTCCACTTCCTGTGCTCTATATTTCATATAACCAAGCTGTTGGTCCACCTTGCCGATGTACATTTTTACTATTATTAAAATGAAATATTGAAGAACCTTCATTTGATGCTGCACAGATTGTGTTAGACATGCTCCAGTCCTTTACGGGACGATAGAGAGACCAGCTATGTTACTGGGGTTGGAGACGGTGGTGGTGGCAAAAAGACAGAGGTGGTGGAGCTGGAGGTGTCAGAGTTAAAGATGCTGTGAGTTTCGCTGGGTGTGACGAGGATGGAATGAGTATATTTTGAGGGACAGCACAGACTGGATGTTTTGGAGACAGAAGTGAGACTGCGTTGGTGTGGACATGTCCATAGGAGAGACGAGGATTATATCGGGAGGAAGATGTTGAAGATGGAGCTGCCAGGAAAGAGGAAAGGAGGAAGACCAAAGAGGAGATTTATGGTTGTGCTGAGAGAGGACGTGCAGGTGGTTGGTTTGAAGGAGGAAGATGCAGAGGACAGGAAGAAATGGAGACAAAGGATTTGCTGTGGAGTCAGTGGAAGGTGAAAAAGAAGCTCCCACAGTCTGGCAGCAGTGGAAAAAAAATAGGCCACTGCTGAGTTGCTGTTTTTGGGTGCACGCACGCACACACACACACACACACACACACACACACGTCAGTGTCACCATTATGCTGCTAACATCCACCTTGATCCTTTGGACGTCCTGATCATTATTAAAGGGAAGCTCTTAAATGATGCAGAGGAACTGAGGGCTACAGAGTGCACCTTTGCAGCCAGTGAAGCCCCAAAAAAGTGTAGAATTTGCCTTTTAACCCTTTAAAGCCTGGCATTACCATGGCAACACTCAATATTGCTGCAAGGAGCATTGTTTGTTTAAACTGCTGAAGATTCTTGTAAGTAAATGCAGTGATTGAAAAATGTATGAGTTGTTACAAATTAATTCTTTTTGCGATTCCAAAAGGAAATACACGGTTTCCGGGGGCGACCCCCCCCCCCCAAAAAACTATTTCTTTACCCAGTTAAAAGCAGTCTTGATGAAATGAGACATTGTCAGAGGTTGTGTTAAAAGAAAACGAACAAAAGCTCTGTTTAAAGTCACTTTAACTTCAGAACACTGAATCACAAATGTGATTAAAATAATAATAATAAATTTCAACTAAATCAGTGTGCTCAAAAAAAAAAAAAAAAAAAAGGAAGAAAGTGTAGGATGTGGGACATTAAAGTTATGAAAAACAATGATTTAACGTTTGAAAGTGTGAACCACTTCAGAAACAACAGGCGGTGAAGAAACGAATAAGACACGACGTAACGAGCTGCGGTCCAGCCAGATACTCGTTACTATTCTGTTCTGCGTTTACTAAACACTGGGGCTCGTTGTTTACAGGCTCTGCTTTTTAATGATGCCTGCGGCGCTTCGGTCTTCCAGCTGTAAGTGAAAGTGACTACTCGCCATTGTGAATTCACAGCACACGGTGAGCCACAGCAAAACCCTCTCAGCATCAGCAGTGGGCAGCCATACACATTGTGCCCAGGGAGCAGTGGTGGGGACGGTACCTTGCTCAAGGGTACCTCAGAGCAACCAAATGGTCCGGGATTCGAACAGAAGACGGTCATGGGACCTGGTCCCTAAACACTAGGCCACGGCGGCCCCGTACTGATAATACAGGGGAATTAAACACTTTATCCGAATCGTGACGTCACACCATTTTTCTCAGTGAAGTCGACGTTAGTCTGAAACATTTCGACGATGTGGTTTAATGTTACACAGCAGACTGTTTTTTCCTCTCACGGTTTCTATTCTCAGATGTGTATATCATGTAGCTTAGTGTTCGCAATCCTTACAGGATTCATTTTCCTTTAGTCATGGAGTCACTCCAGCCATGTCACAGGAAAGAAATGTTTACCGCACAAATAAACACAAGCACCAGGCCTGCAAACCCGGACGCCTCCTTTAACCCGGCCCGAACAGACGGACAACATGAAGCAACAAAAGGGGGGATTGAATTTCATCATCCGAGGCACATCCCTTCTGCTGGGTTCAGTTTTATGCTCATCTGATCTTGCTGGACCACAGCAGGAGGACCCTACACCAGCCTTCTGGGAGACTTTTCATCGAGAGGGGTCCAAAGGGTTTATGGGGGACGAGGACTAAAGAGTATAAAACACCACATCTTTGGTTAAAAGATTTACTCTCAAAAATAATTGACTGTTCTAGTGTTTCGGTCCCAGGGTTAGAAGGTGGTGGGTTTGAGTCCCAGACCTGTAGGTTGTCCTGAGGTACCGTTGAGCAGGGTACCGTCCCCATCACTGCTCCCCAGGTGCTGGATATGCCTGCGCAGTGTGTATGGGTTAAATACAGAGAAGCATTTGGTTGTTTCACAATGACAAATAGTCACTTTCACTTCACTTTCACTCATGTTTGTGGTGTGAAGTAGCTTTGGCCCAGAAATCACACTTTGGGAAGCTCCCTGCAGTCTTTAGGGTACGGAGTAGGTGTACCCCATACTGATTTCGGTTTCGGACATGTGTGTACACAATTAAAAGGTAGTTTAAAGGTCATTTGTAGCGATAGTTTGGGAGGAAAACGTGATCAAGGCCGATTTTTCAGGTTCACCGGACTGTGCTAGGAGACAAAACCTGGCTGGCAAGCAGGCCAGGAATCCAAACTTAAGTGAAAACGGTGATATTCCATCAAAATTGTACTCTGAGAAGACAGAACTGAGAAACACACTTGAGCAATGTGTTCAAGTGTCAATTTTTACACACTCAATACCTAAAAGTAACAGTTTAAGTAGGAGAAGGTACGATGTGAGCATAAACCAGTCTATACTGGGAAGATATCTGTGGCCACCGCTGCCCTCAGGTGAGAAGATCATGGGTTTGAATCCCAGACCAGTAGGTTGTCCTGAGGAACCTTTGAGCAAGGTACCGTCCCCATCACTGCTCCCTGGGTGCTTTCAACAGCTGCCCCCTGCTGGACGTTGTGTGTGGGCTCATTGAAGAGGATGCATTTCGTTGTGGTTCACTGAAAAATAGTCACTTTCTTTCTTTATGAACTCAGTATCTGCATGCTTTACTGCCTCGCATGAGGAAATAGACAGCACGACCACACGGGGTTAATTTCTCCACTTCAGGACAGATTACCGGATTAACACCCTCTCCCATTTACTTCTGCTCCTCCTTCATACCGATACCCATCAGTATCTCCACTGTTCGTGAACATGTGATGCGAAGCTGAGACAGCGCAGCACCACTGCTGAGCCCACAATCCAGAGGTTGATGCATCATAAACATCCACATTGACAAGGGTTGTCACTTTCACTTTCATTGTGCCAGAATGGTGGTTGCAAATCCCACCTCGAGCACCACCACCGGGTTCCTGAGCAAGATTAACCCAACGCTGCTCCAGGGAGAAGGTCCCTGTAGTTGGGAAATGGAGGTGGCTCTGGACAAGAGCGTCTGATAAACGCTGTATACAGCTGCTGCCAGTCCCACACTTGTAGCTCTCGGGGGAGGTGGTGGTCTAGGGGTAAGATACTTGCCTGTGGACCAAGAGGTCACAAGTTCAAAGCCACCATTGGGTTCCTGAGCAAGATGCTCAACCCTAGTTGCCTCCAGTGAGGCCATCCTTGTAATTAAGAAACGGAAGGTGCTCTGGACATGAGCGTCTGCTAAAATGTCCTAAATCTAAAATTTAATTTGCGCCGGTAAGGTTCTGTTTGGATCTGAATGCACCTCAAGTGGACTTATTGGCAAGAGAAAAAGAAATGCAATGTCCTTAAAGAAAATAAATGGAGATGATTTTCTTTTTGTGTAACTGCAATCGAATGTGTAGCTCTTATTTTCATTTTCACAATGGGTATACACACACTGATTTAGATATATTATATGATTTGCAATGACTAGCATGGAAAAGGATGGTCAGTGTGTCTTCGCCTCCTGAATGAGCATCATGTAACCCTCTGGGAAATCCTGCAGGACTGAATGATGAAGTAGTTTGTAAACCCTCCTCTACACCCAGCCATCTGTAAACCCTGCAGCTGCTGAAGCTCTAAACATCTGCAGGCTTCCTCAGGCAGGAGGATCCACAGTGATGCACAGCAGCCCCACACTGCCATCATCATCACTGCAGAACTGCAGCACGCACGCGCACACACACACGTCTCTCAATAAGGCGATTTAACTGCACACGATTAGCGGCCATCAGGCTGCTCTTCCAGGGTTTAATTCACCACAGACCCGACAAGGTGGACTTAACACCAAATAACACGTGCGAAATCAGACGAGCTGCTGCTCGGGCAGGAAAAGGGGAACATATTGCCCCGTGGAAACGTGCAGGGATGGAAAAAAGGCCCCCGACATCCTCCTGCTCATCACACAAGGTTGCGGGGAGGACGGCGGGAGGGAAGGGCTGCGTCCCAAACCGCAGACTAGCGCCCTACTCTCCCTTGTCCGGCAGAGAACGCACTGCGAGGGTCGGAGCCATTTCACGCTGCCCTTGGCGGTGAGGCGGAAACGGGGTACGTCGTGGACAAGAAGCGAAGAACAAAAAACAAAAGAGGAGTCGTTTAGGCGGGATACCTCGTTCTCCGTGTCCGCAGTCACCGACTCGTGCTAATGGTGGCGGACGCCGCTTCAATCCCACCTTGATCGGCTTTAGCTGAGCAGCCTCCTCCCCTCCGCCGCCCCGGTCAGCCGCCTGGCCTGCGGTGATACAGAAATGGACCCGGTCACGCTGTTCCGCGCCTTTTAATTCATCCCTTCGCTCAACATCCTCCCTCCCGTCTCCATTTTTAACGTCGCTCTAATTCATATGACCTTATAATTTTCTCGCTCCCTCCCTGCTGCCCGGCGATGAGTGTTTTCACTGACGCCTGTCGCAGCCAATCATGTTTCAGAACGCGTGGTGACGTAACAGAAGCGGGGGCGGGGCTTCCGTGAACAGTGAAAAGGGAAGCAGATGATTCTAAGGAGTCGATTTGTTTGTATCGTCCGTATCAAAGGCTGGAAACGGATTCACTGATTCAAAAACTAAGTCCTCCACAGACAGCATGGCTGGGCTGTTAAATGAAGCTTCCTCTCACGAGGAAATTCCTTCATTTTCAATGAAGTGCTTAAAAGACTGGAAGGAATCAGACTAGATAAAACAAAAGAATACACCATACACACTTCATACACACTATTTGGGTCTATATCATAAAATTACCAGATGAGAAATATATATAAGTAGTATATGTAAAGGGTGGGATATACAGAAATATGTAGATTTATGTCAGACACTATGCAAAGTGGCATATTGTGCAGTCAGACATATATCCAGGAAAGATAGAAAATATATGTGAAAAACAATATATGAAAAATGGGCAAAGTGGCATTTTGTGCAATTAAAAACAGAGAATATGTATTATATATATGTGTGGGTTAAATATTATGCACTACATCAGAATAGTAATCAGAATCACAAAGATTCACTTATTAAAACACATTTTCAGTACTCCTCCACCCTCTGGAGTCAGATCCCATTAGACAATAACCAACTGCTCTCAATACCTTTATTACTGTATATTTAGTTTATTTCAGCAGAAGGATTAGCAACGCGATTTTTTGAAGGCATCGGTTGAATTAGGCTGAATCGGATCGATTCTAATTCATTGAAAAGAACCGAATCAAGCGAACCGATTCAAGAGAATGATTCGTTCAAGCTGCCGAACAGCCAATCAGAGCCGGGCTACGCTGCAGAGCAGGGAAGAGAGGTTGAGAAAGAAGAGAAAAAAAGAGAGAAAGCGAGAAAAGCTGGGGTGGGGAAATGCGTATAGTCGCGCCACACAAACACGTGTTCTTCAACCTCCGATCTGCGCATGTGCAGAGAGCTGCACAAATTTAAACCCGGTTTTAATGCACATGAACAGCGTAGATCATGGGTTGATGGGTGAAATACATCAAATAGAAATGAAAAAATATAATAGCATTTCAGACAATGCAGTGGAGGTTCTTATAAACCCTCATTTTCTTGGTGTAGAATAAAATCCCCTTTTAAAGGCAATTTTGTTCCATGATAGATGTTCCGGTGCTTACACCATCTGTTGCTTTATGATGAAAGATTTTATTGCCTGCTGAACCAGATCCTGTCCAGATCCATGAAGATTATACTCCATATCTCAGAGACTTTAGCTCAGAGGAAGCAGGGGCCTAGTGGTTATGCCGCGGGCCTGGGCTTGGTAGGCCATGGGTTCGAATCCCAAACCAGTAGGATGCTCTGAGGAACTCTTGAGCAGGGTACCGTCCCCATCACTGCTCCCCAGGTGCTTTAAATAGCTGCTCCGTTATATGGGTGAAAAGCAAAGGTTGAATTTTGTTGTGTTTCACAATGACAAATAGTCACTTTCACTTGATGGCAACCTCTATTGCGCTAACATTTTAAGAAATGGGGGGGAAATGTCTACTATAAAGTGGGTTAGTATGAACCTTTAACCGGCTTAAATCAGGAGTGATAGTCAGAGCTGCGCTTTTGCAACACTGAGCGACTGATATTTGTAAGAGCCTTGAGCAGAGAATGTTCTGTGACTTGAGACGGGGAAGATAACAGTATTATTGCACCCCTGTAAATGGAAACGCACACAGAGAGAGAGAGAGACAGAGACAGACTGCTCATTTCAACAGCCTTTGTTATCAGTGCTTTCCTCATACTGCGCTGTATACTTTATCAACAGCCAGTGCTTTTATATGTGCTTTATTATCAGACTGAGGTAGCAATGAATGGTTTTATTTTCTTAGAACTCTTTGATATTCTAAAATAAGGGATTAAAACACCTAAGTCATAACAATACAAATGCTGTCAGGCGTGAATTAATAGAGAAATAGGCCTGACACCCCAGTTCTGCTTACAATAACCAAACATTTATTAAAGTTAGATGAAATAGTCAACAAATGATAACGACAGAGCAAACAAAATAATGTAATATTGTATATAAACACTGTTTATTTGAACTCCACATATGGAAACTAAACTATAAAATTTTTTTTGATGCTACAAAAACCAAATTTATTTGCATTCATTCATCAATTTTCTCACCATTCCTGCTGCCAGGCCTGTTTTCTGAATAAAGCACAACCAACCAGAAACAACAGAGGGGTTTAAACGTACAATGGTACCTGTATCTGTTATAAAGGTACAGTAACAAAAACAGCCTGTCTAGTTTCTCACACACACACACACACACACACACACACACACACACACACACACACACACACACACACACACACAATGTAAGGAAGACAGGGGTCGAGTGCACAGGGATCAAAGATAAGAGCAAGCTTTCATGACCCACACAAACACACTATGCTTACACCCCTGTATTACAATAACATCACATTTCCTAACAGGCTACTTCCCCATAACACATTTTCACCAAGATAGATTTTAAATGGCATTTTCCCAGTTATTTCAAGTCTCTATCACACTCAGTCGTGGGCCACGGAGGTGGTTTCAGTGGGCGTGCTTATGGGCGTCACCTCTTCTGCTGAAATTCCTTTTACATGAGTGGACCATTGATCTTTTTCATTTCCACACATGGTACTGGTCATTCCTGTTCTGTTCTCTGTGTTAACTGAACAGCTCCTTTAAGAACCTCCACCAGGAATCAAACACAAAAACAGAAGAGCAAAGCAAAAACTGTGCCTATAATTGATGTTTGATTATTTCACTATTATATACAGTACTATGCAAAATCTGTGTCTTATGCCATCCCTTATAAGATCAAATCAATATGCCATAGGTAAGACAGTCTGACTGGCAATAAACTGTAATTTTGCAACAAGAAGGTGATTCCTCAGTAAAAGTATAAAGACATGACATTACATTTACATTTGTGGCATTTAGCAGACGCTCTTATCCAGAGCGACTATCATGTCCTAATTACAGGGACAGTCCCCCTGGAGTATTAAGGGTTAAGGGTCTTGCTCAGGGACCCAGTGGTGGTAGTGCTAGAGGTGGGATTCGAACCCGAGACCTCTTGAGCCATAGCCAAGAGGCTATGCTAACCACCCCATGAGCGGTGGCTCAAGACTTTTGGCACTAAGCTGTATAAAAACCCCAGAAAGCACATGTAGATTCACTCATCTGGGACTGTAATTAGTATGTTTTTATATCAGTCCGATCTCCTAGTTTCTGTTTCTCTACACGCTACCATTTCCCATCAAACCACACTAAACTCCCATTGGTGTAAATTGTGCTGAAACTTTGAAAAATTGCAAAACATTCAACATACTGAAGGAGGCCAGCAGGAAGGTCAATTGCTTCTTTAAAACACTAAGTCAGTTTCACAGTTTGCTGGTAATTGCTTCAGCTGTACACAAATCACCTGAAACCTTAATGTCCTACAGAGATTGCCCTGGTAACACAATCCTCTCCCCCATAGCCAATCAGTCGTCCAGCTCCATGTCAAACTGGCTGTACAAGTCGCGTGTGGTCACTCCACGCAGGCCGGCTGCAATAAAAACACAGAAGATCACTTGTATAGACACACAGAGGAAAAACTGTGACACAGCACAAGTCTGCTCTCATTCTAATTTGCTCTCTCTCGCCCCCAGGGCAGCTGGAGTCATGCTAAAGCCGTTGTACGCAGGGCGTTCGGCAGGCTGGGCATCTGAATGAGCCTTTCATGTAAAGAATTCAGATGGTTGGCTTATTCTACTCCCCGTATGAGCCGGTGTTATGTGCATATAGCCATGTGTGCATCTGTTATACCATATACAGCACTGTGCAAAAGTTTTAGGCAGGTGTCGAAAAAATGCTGTAAACAAAGAATGCTTTCAGAAATACAAATAAAAATTGTTTATTTTTTTTTTATCAATTTACAAAATGCAAAGTGAGCGAACGAAAGAAAAATCTAAATCAGATCAATATTTGGTGTTTCTACCTTTTGCCTTCAAACCAGCATCAGTTCTTCTGGCCCCACAGAGCCCTGATCTCAACATCATCCAGTGTGTCTGGATCACATGAAGAGACAGAAGGATGTGAGGAAGCTACATCCACAGAAGATCTGGGGTTAGTTCTCCAAGATGTTTGGAACGACCTACCAGCCGAGTTCCTTCAAAAACCGTGTGCAAGTGTACCTAGAAGAACTGATGCTGTTTTGAAGGCAAAGGGTGGTCACACCAAATATTGATTTGATTTAGATTCTCTTTTGTTCATTCAATGCATTTTGTTGATTGATGAAAATAAATGATGAACACTTCCAGTTTTTAAAGCGTTCTGTTTACAACATTTTTTCCACACCTGCCTAAAACTTTTGCACAGTACTGTACAATCACAAAACTCGAGTATTAAGTTACAACAGAAAACAGAAAAATAAAACTATAAGAACACACTTTATGAGCAAAATATTTGATCTAAATCACTCAAGAAAAGAAGGGACAAAGCAGTACTATTCGACTCTCCCACAAAGCAAAATTTATTACTTAACCAGTGAACTTTTCTCCATGTTTTATGTGGCTGTTGGTAATAAAGACTCTAAGGCCCTCATTTCTTATTTTCTACCCCTTGTTTCTGAGCTTCCCCTTGCCAACCCAAAACTGAGGAACAAGGGGCAGGAAATAAGTAATAGCACTGAGTTCTAGAGTAAGGGGTACAGATAGTGTTTGGCCAGCAGGTAATAAATACTTAAAGCAAATATGGATTAGTTGAAAAAAGCATCCCTGTGCCAGCCTCACCTAGTCTGCCTAGAAGAGTCTGTCCAATGTCCTTGATGTCATTGTATTCATGCAGCAGATCAATGTGCTGATCCAGTTCCTCCACCTTAATACCTCTGTTGATATAAAACAGCAGAAACATCTCACTAGGGGCTTATCTGTTTAATCCTGAAGATGAAGAGCTGTAGAGATGAAGTTCTAACTCACTACCATGTCGACCATTTGCTGTTTTTCAACGGTACAGTTACTGTAGAAGCGTGGAAGCACCAGACATCCTACACCTTGGTTCATGACTGAAGTGCTGCATGCATACGGAAGGTTTTCAGGCCTGTTCAAGTTCTCTGCATTATATGTTCCATACTCATCCTAAAATGGATCCTAAAGTTAGATCAAAAACAGAGGGTAGTGCTCGTCTAGTTGGTAGATACTCGCCTAAGGACCAAGAGGTCACAGGTTTTCAAATCCTAACTTCAGCACCACCACCGGGTTCCTCCAGGGGGGCTGTCCCTGTAGTTAGGAATCGTAAGTCGTTCTGGATGAGAACATCTGCTAAACGCAATAAATGTAGTGAAGAAAATTCAGACACTTCACTTAAACTTAACCTAAACCCTTTTTGGCAGCAGTGACAGCATCAACACTTGAGAACAAATCTCCAAAACCCATCTTCTGTTCTTCATGGGAGAATTGTATACAGTGATCTTTAAAACCCACCTGCCTTAAATATTGAAAGTGTTGACTTGGTAAAAAGGTAAACACTCATGGGGAAGGGGCTAATTCATAATTCAAAAACCTGTTTTCGCTATTTCTTTATGGAGTATTGTGAGTACTAAATCAATTTGTGTGTAAACTGAATCAGTTTTATGTAGAGTGAAACCTGAAAAGGTTTAAAAACTGTCCGTTTGCATCACAGCACCAAATTTGTCAAACTGCATGAAAAATTATAGACTGGACCGAAGAAAAACATGCACATTCAATCCTCTCATTTTTGTATCATAGGGAAACACCTTTTGTGCTTAGTAGTCCTTAGAGGATGGTACCGATACTCCTGCTAACATAAAATTTTGCTGGAAACAGACAATATCCATGTCCACCAACTGGGTATGTCCAACACAGACACAAACACACCCAACTTACTCTTCTTCTAACAGGACGATCTCGGAGTCCAGCTCGGCTTGTTTCATCTGAAGTTCTTTGATCTCTTCCTCAATACAGGCCGCAGAACTGGTTGTGCTGGGAGCCTGAACCTTAAAGGCAAAGTCAAGTGACGTTCTCATTATCTAGTTAATGAGAGTTGAAAACAGCAGAGAGGTTTAGTGCTTTTTAATACCCTTTTAGATCATTACCATCAAACGTTCGATAATATTTAGTAGCAGTTAAGTCTTCTTAAGCTCTGAAGGCAGCACAGGCAAAACTCCCTGAAACTAGAGGAAGAAACCTTGGAGGAATCAAGACTCAAACGGGGAACTCATCCTCCTCCAGTCGACACCAGATAATTGAGAAAGAAAAACGAGTGATTGCTAGTACAGCATCGGTGAGTAGAAATGAGGTCCGTTAAAGTCTGTGGTTAGGAGATCATTACATGGTTTTGAGCTGATAGTAGCAGTTTTGTTTGAGTCAGTGCAGCTTTGGTTAGTCTTGGTTTGTGGCAGCAGAATATGCAAGATGATGTAGCTGGCCTGGAGTACAGGCAGAAAGAAGAGCCTGATAATGGTCCATTTGAAGTGAAAGTGAAAGAGAAACCTGGGCTAGATTTACTCTAGAAGGTGGCTCAGACGACCTAATACCATTTTCAATTCCCACAAAACACACACTTATCCATCCATCCATCCATCCATCCATCCAGTTTCTGCCGCTTGTCCCAAACGGGGTCGCGGGGGAGAGCTGGTGTCCAACCCAGCGCACACAGAGCGAGGACGGGGGACGCACCCTGGACAGGTCACCAGCCCATCGCAGGGAGGAGCGGGACGGGGACGGCACCTTGCTCAAGGGTACCTCAGGGCAACCTATTGGGAAGGGGTTCGAACCCCCGATCCTCCGATCATGTGGCTGACGCCCTACCCACTAGGCCACCACTGCCCCACACACACTTATGTAAATATCTTATTCAAACAGACTGATTGATAATCAAACCTGGAGTCTTTTCAGTATGTTTGACCAATCCATACTGTTTACCAGTTCTGAACACAGACCACTTTCATTTTAATGCTTATGATTAATGAACTAACGAACTAACTAATGAATTCAAATCCAAATTTAATACTCACTGGAGATTTGAACCTGGAATGCACCTTCTTGGATCCCGAGCAGGGTGTTCTGTTCAACAGGAAACATAAATGAGTAAAAAAAACAAAAAAAACAAAGCCTGGATGCAAGACTGAGCCACCCTGATTGGCTAAGACAAGAGATTTCTCAGTCTAATGTTAAGAGTGAAAAAAGTGAAAGTGACTATTTTTGTCATTGTGAAACACGGCACACAGTGAACTACAATGAAATTCAGCCTGTGCTTTTCACCCACACGCTGTGCAACAGGCAGCTATTTAAAGCCTCTGGGGTGCAGTGAAGTGGACGGTACCTTGCTTAAGGGTACCTCAGGGCAACCTATTGGTCTGAACTTGAACCTTAAGATCCGGGGGGCCTAGTCCCTAAACACTGGGCCACCGCTGCCCCGAGTGGCCTAATGGTTCAGTTGCTCATTACATCTGCTTATTAATAACTATGAATCACTGAATATTCTACACAGAAAATAAAATAATCAGAACCATATAAACATCAAAGGCAACATGACATACTTCCAATGAGAACATGAAAAAGTTGATCAGTTTTATAAATATTGTGTCGCCTTTGACGTTTATATCTTTTCCAAAGATGCCAGCTGGTTCAATAAGAAACAAAAGGACCACCAGCAGATTTATTTCAGGTATTTCTGACCATCCTGAGCTCAGCAGTGACACTGCCATGAGAGTGGCATCATGGTGGTACATGTGCTGGGCTGAGTGTGGGGTGAGTGTGTGCAAATTTAACTTTACTTGAAACACACAGCTTGGCTGGTGAACATGTAGAAAATGACAAGCCATAATTTCTAACAGCTCCTCATGTTTGGGTGGTGGGCCTGTAGGGCTGTTCAATGTATTCGAATTTAATTTCAATTAGTAATTTGACATTCAGTGATTATTAAAAACTCAATAATAAGCATAAAAAGATTGGCAGAGAAAATCGCTGAAGCTGAGAAGGACCCGCTGGAGTGAATCTCAGAAACGCTACCCAGTCTGGCCTAGAAATACTGGTTTATCCCAGACTGAGCGGGTCTCCAGCACAGGTGGGAATATTCTCACCTGCATGTGCTCATCTCTGGAAACTGGACCATGTTATGGTGTGTCTGTAAACCTTTAAAGGATTACTTACTACTGACATTTAATAGCCTGTAACAGTGCACATAGCAGAGTGTATTTTATGTAATTAACTTGAATATCATTCATAGACATACAAGTTTTATTTTAGAATTGTTTCAATTTTAGGCTAAAGTAGGTAGGACAGAGTGGTTAGGGACTAGGACTAATATTTGTAAGTTATAGGTTGCCCTGAGGCACCCTTGAGCAAGGTACCGTCCCCGTCACTGCTCCCCGGGTGCTTTAAATAGCTGCCACCTGCGGGTTAAAGCAGTGAATGCGTCTCGCTGTGGTTCACGGTGAGCTGTGCCGTGACAAACAGTCACTTTCACACTGCTGCAATGACAGCATCCAGGGAGCAGTGGTGGGGATGGTACCTTCCTCAAGAAAACCTTGGTGCGACCTTCTGTTTTGGGACTTGAACCCACAACCTTCCCATTATGAGGGGAAGTACCTGACCGCTAGACCACCGCTGCTCCAGGCTTCATTTATAAACTGGTCATTGTGTTAATGTCCTGTGCACTCTTCACCAGCAGGAGTATGAATCACGGCTTTTATCTTCTCTGAAGTTTCTAAAGGCTTCATTCTTGATTTTGTATTAAACCCCAGTGTCAGGGTCCCATCAGAGGAGGGAGCTGGTGTTTCAGACTCCAGGTTAAAGGTTCGAGGCAGTGATAAGACCTGGCACTGTTCCTCAGGTGGGGTGCGGAGTCAGCAGCTGTCCAGATGTTTGTTTACCTCCTGCGGGCGGTTAACACTCCTCCTGTCTGCGGAGTGAAGAGCTCAGCGACAAAACCCGCCTCCGCTTCTTCCTGCTGAAGCTTAGGATCCATTTCGCGTCACTCTTACATCTGAGTAAGCAGCTGAAGAGCACCTTTTCGTGAACGAAGGGAAATAAAGACACGCCGCACAGACAGGAAGTCCAGCCCGCCCGCCAGCCATTCAGCGCGCCTCGTTTTGGAACTGACACGTGACTCAGAGGGGCGCATTTCATTGGCTGTTGCAGAAATAGGGGCGGGGCGTGTGTAACTTCAACAATTTAAGACGCCAAACAAGTTTCAAAAGTTAAAGCTACATCTAGCTTAATATACAACATACGTTAGCATGCCAGTGCATGCTGGGTTTTACCTTTTTTGACGGAAAATAAAATATATTTAAACAAAAATGGCTCACATTATTAGTTTGCTATTTATGTTTGTAATTGCAATATTCTAGTTTTCTATTGGTATTTGCAGTTTCAATATTTACCTCAGCATGTTGCACTTTTTGGCATTGCATGAAGCCTGACTGATGGTTACTGCTTGATTATTTTAATGTGAGAATAAATCCGTACTGTTTCTCTTCATTTCTTTTGACAATTGAAGCCAAACATGAAGCACTTGCTATTCTGCCTTTTGACCAGCAGGTGGCAGCACAAACCAGTGCATTGGCCTGAGAGCACTGAGAGGAGAGCTGAGAATGGAACCCAGACAAGGTCATTACTGTTTTGTAAACCAGTCTCTTTTAATGCCAGTCTCTCTAGAGAAATAAAGCACAGTCCAGGATGAATGTTGCATTATGGTAATGACCAAAGTCCAGATACAAACCCCAGGTCCAAAAACTCCAAAAAGGTTTTCACAGCACAGCTGCTGAAGTAGGGAGTGAAAGTGAAAGTGACAACCTTTGTCATTGCGAGGTCACGGCACAGGACACATGAACCACAACGAAATTGGACCTCTGCATTTAACCCATGCACACTCAAACCCGTGCAGCAGTGGGCAGCTATTGAAAGCACCCAGGGAGTAGTGATGGGGACGGTACCTTGCTCAACGGTACCCCAGGGTAACCTATTGGGAAGGGGTTTGAACCCCCGATCCTCCGATCATACAGCTAACGCCCTAACCGCTAGGCCACCGCTGACCAGACCGCTGCATTTAACCCATACACACACGTGCAGCATTGGGCAGCTATTGAAAGCGCCCAGGGAGCTTGCTCAAGGGTACCTCAGGGCAACCCACTGGGGTGGAAATTGATCCCTCAATCTTCCGATGCAGGGCCAACTCCCTAACCACTAGGCCACCGCTGCCCCACCACTGTGTAGAACATGAAGAGGGAAGCTGCAAATAAGAGATGCATTAATCCTCCTTTAAAGTGTAATATCGACTCATTGACTCATCGACTCGTTTTCTGTGTGCAAACTTGAATTGGCTTGTCTTCCTAAAGGCCATGACCCCTGACCCCAGATATCCTGATCACAGATTAAAGGTGAATTCAACAGTTTCATCTTCATTGCATGGCTTCGTTACTTTTTTAGATGTTTTCTTGCTCCAACATTATGGAGCTTTCTTAAAGACTAAACTTTGTGCATCAGACCATGAAAAACACGTGATGTTGGGTTTTCCAGCCGTAGCAGTAACTCTCTGGCCTCCATCTAGATTCTTGCCGGAGGACAGAGAGTCAGAGTTACTGGTACTGCTGGAAAACCCAACATCACATCGTGTTCATGAACCTCTCTGTGATTGGTACATCATTTATGGCATTTAGCAGATGCTCTTATCCAGAGTGACTCCCAGTTCCTGATTACAGGGACAGTCTCCCTGGAACAACTTGGGGTTCAGGGTTTTGCTCTGGAACCCAGTGGTGCTGGTGCTGGGATTCAAACCTACGATCACTTGGTCCATAGGCGAGTAGCCTACCACTAGACCACCACCAGCCCAAGTTAGATGAAAAAATTAAAATGATACAATCTGCCACCGCTGTGGGTTTCTAATAGTATTTTGAATGCACAAACCATGCAAAGCTGTTAATTCAGTGTTAAATTTGGATTTAATGTTTTATCTGGAGTTTGTAAAAGACATGTAGCAGTTTTACAGTCACTCTTCAGTAAAGAGTTTGGAGTTTCAGCTGTTCCAGCTTTCTGGAAGCCTTGCTGTAAAACTCGTCCCATCCATTCAAAAAAAAACCTGTTTAATTCAAGTCATTGCTTTATTATATGGGTGGTTAATCTTCTACATTAAAAAATAATAATAGTAATCCTGATTGTATCAAGAGGAATACTGTAATACATGCAAAGCTGATGTGTGAAGGACTGGGGCCGTGGTGGCCTGGTGTTTAGGGACTAGGTCCCACAATCATGGATTTAAATCCCAGACCTTGAGCAAGGTACCGTCTCCGACACTGCTCTCTGAATACAGGCCTTGCAGCACACTACTATTGGTGTGTGTTCACTACTGGTATGTTTGAGTGGGTTAAATGCAGAGGACAAATTTACATTGTGTGTGTGTGTGTGTGTGTGCATGCCAGCACAAGGAATTTCTCTTCATTTCATTTCTTAGCATGGTGCCATTTTGTCTAAATAATATATAGTACATGTAAATGTCTGTCCTCCAGAAATCCTTAAACTTTCTCTGAAGCTTTGGATGGCCCAGAGGTCATAATGCATGCTGGGTATTGTCGTAAGAGATGCATGAAAATGCAAAAAGGGTACTAGATTGTTTTTCTGCCAAGCAAGTGAGGAAGAAGAGACCGTTGACCATGTGTCCCTTTAAAAATTGCCTATAACATGTCATAAAAACCTAAACCTGCTGGAGAATTGTGGATAAACCAACAAAAAATGTTATAATTATATACAATTTTAATATATAAAGTTATTTTAGGCCAATTGCCTCTTTAAAGAAATGCTCTTATGAATACTGTGATTCTGAAATGTCTTACACGCATGAACCTTTAATAGCATCTTTAAACACTGAGGTTAGAACACAGAACTGTGCTGTTCTAGGTGTTTGGGAACCAGGATGGGCATTTGTTTGCGCTGAAGCATGAAGATGCTTGCAAGGAATTTTTGTGCTCTTACGTCTTTTTTTCTCCCAAACTGCTTCAGTCCTAACATTTGAAATCCCTTTAAAGACACATGAACACATGCCACAGCAGGGGAGGTTTCCAAGTGAAGACGACTGTGGGTGATCACAGGCAGCAGCACAGGCTTAGAATCCACTCCACATGGGAGCCCTCGAACGGATCCCTTCAGCTGCTTTTTAAGAGATAAGCTTTCTACCTTCTGATTTTCTTTACCTTAAAGGCAGGCTGTCGGGCTCCCCAGACTGGCTCTCGATGGCGGAGGCTTTAGAAGACTTATGGTTGAGGCTTTATGGCATGTTTTGGTCGTTTTTTGTGTTTGATCCAGCACGTTGTCCACAGTCTCCCTGCTGCTGGTAATGCAGCTACAGGCCACTGTTGACTGAACCATCTTAGTCAGACGCAGCGGTGGCCTAGTGGTTAGGGAGTTGCCCCGGATCAGGAGATTGTGGGTTCGATTCCTTCACCAGTAGATTGCCCTGAGGCACCCTCGAGCAAGGTACTGTCCCCATCACTGCTACCCGCTTTCAATAGCTGCCCCCTGCTGTACGTGTGTGCATGGGTGAAACGCAGAGGTTGAATTGCGTTGGGTTGTGCTGTGCTGTGTTTCACAATGACGAGGGTTTCCACTTTCACTTTTTCTTTAGTCATCGATAGTAGTCTGGTGAATTGCTGAAAACGTTCCCCTATGAATAAGAGCCTATTAGGTCATACCCAGTTGCAAAAGCTTCTCATAATTGAATTTGAGGCTTCACATGGATTTTAAGTGATCCATTGAAATTTCTTCAACATTTCTTATTTGACTTTTCTCCAGCTTTTAATGTTTGTGTGGTTTTACGTACCAGAAGCAGTGATCATTTTTTAAATGACCTTCAAATGAAATGTTATTATATTGAATTAAATAGGCTGTTCTTCCTTATACTGGGCCTTTAATATCTGTCTGGAGTGGGGGCCAAAAAGCTTAATGCATCACAAGAACAGTTTATTCGAAAACTTGCCCTTTTTGCTGCATATAGTGCATGTACAGTGTTTGAGTTACATGAAGCTCTTTAATGGTCCAACATTTGCAGTTTTTCAAAGACAAAGTCCATGAAAACATACCAATTGGGGCTCAGCCCTTAAAGTGCTCTCCTGTTGTGCGACCCACTGTTTGTTTGACAGTCGAAAGCTATGAGTAAGCATCCACATGATGTTTCCTTGTAGCACATCTGACCTTCAGATTGTTATTGGATGACGGACACAATGGGAGCGGATGACAGCGCAGTAACTGAGCCTGTGAAATGCAGCCTGTGTGCTACTTGCTATTTCAACAGCGGCAGTGCAGGGAGCTGTGTTATCATGCTTGACTGACCGCTATCAAAGGAAGGAGAGATTTCACTAAGAGAGACAGACAGGGAGAGGGAGAGAGATATGAAAAAGAAGAGATTTGCTGTATTCTGTTGGCCCTCTGAAGCCATGCTTTATTCATGCCGTCCACAGGAGGGGGGTTGCAGGAACGTGCAGGATGAAAGATTCACAGCCCCCATCGCACTCACATGGGGTAATGGGTCTGGAGGAGGCGGCTGTGAGAGCCATGCGTGTGTTTGTGTCTGCAGGCATTAAGTGTTGCTGCTGCATCAAAGAGTAAAACATGAGGCCCATATATATCACTGGCAGATCTACATGCTTTAAAATAAAGGCTTGGTGATGGCCCTTGGTATATTGAGTTGTTGGAAAAACAAACTCAATACCATTCAATACTACTCACATACTACTCAGCATTGGCCTATTGGTTAAGGACTCCAGGATTGGGAGGTGGTGGCTTCGTGGGTTCGAATCCCGGATCAGTATTACCTTCAAGTACCCTTGAGCAATGTACCGTCCCCATCACTGCTCCCTGGGCGTTGGATATGGCTGCCCACTGCTGCACAGCGAGTGTGGGTTAAATGCAGAGGATTCATTTTTTTGTGGTCTGTTAAGTAGTCGTAGGGATAATTAGTTCTTCACAGCAGCGGTGGCCTAGTGGTTAGAGTTGACCCTGCATTGGAAGATTGTGGGTTCGATTCCCTCACAAGCAGGTTGCACTGAGGTACCCTTGAGCAAGGTATCATCCCCGTCACTGCTCCCTGGGCACTTTCAATAGCTGCCCACTGCTGCACGGTGTTGAGTGTGCATGGGTTAAATGCAGATGTCCAATTTCATTGTGGTTCACTGTCTGCTGTGCTGTGACCTCGCAATGACAATGGTTGTCACTTTCACCTTTGGTTTAAGTGTGCGAGCTGAGGTTCAACAGCCATGTAAATCTAATTCTCAACTTACATGTTAAAATGTCTATTGGGAATAAACAGAGCAGCTTTTCAATCTATATTACCATCTAAAAAAGCTTGTGAATTCCTCAAACTGTGCAGATGTCTCTTGTGTATGAGTGTGTATCTACCTGCAGCCTCCTCTGCCTTCTGGGTCAAGCTCCTCCATCTCTAAGCTCATGTATAACTCACCAGCTATGCACTCTCCCTTTCTGAGATACAGAGCGCTGATTGGGTGCCAGTGTTTAGGCCTTGGCAGGAAGAGAAGTGTAACTAATGGACAGAGATTCTGGAGCAGGTCTAGTAATGTCTATTCTGCAGCCCTGCATAGTCTAGTGTGTGTCCATTTGTTCATTTCTTTCAATAATCACTTCATTATTTCACTCCAGCACTAAATGCATGATTCATTATAAAAGCAATTGTACGAAAATGTAAATCACGCAGTTCCCCACTTTGTCATCTTTCGGCCACTCCTGTTAGAGCTCACAGATGATCAATTTTCATCGCTTCCTGTCCTCTTTATATTTCACTCTCATGCCACCCAAATGCATTTCTTCTCATAGCAGATCCATAAACCTTTTATTTGGTTTTACTCTTTTCCTCTTCAGCTTCAACATCCTTCTCAAGTCAAGTCAAGTCCGTTTTATTTATATTGCACGTTTTACAACTGTTGTTGTCACAAAGCAGCTTTACAGAATCTGAGTCAGAGCAGCAAGTGAACAAGCCGAGGGCGACAGAGGCGAAAACAAAAACTCCCTAAAACAGGAGGAAGAAACCTTGGGAGGAACTAAGACTCCAAATGGGAACCCATCCTCCTCTGGTCAACACCGAAATAAAGAAGGAAAAGAAAAAGAAAGTGGATTTTATAAACAAATAGATTTAGCAATGAGTTCAGATAAAGTACGAGTTACTACAAAAGAATCCATTAGAGTCTGTAATTGGATGTTCAATCAGCTAATTGCAGTAGTTCTGTTTGAGTGGGTGGAGCTTTTGTTAATCTTAGTGGCAGTAGTTCATGCAGATGATTCACTCTGATGTAGCTGATCTGAAGTTCAAGTGGGGAGATGAATCTGATGATGGTTGGTTTCTCCACTCAGAGGGTGGGAGGCCAATTAGTTCTGTTTTGAACTCACATTGTGCATGAATTTATAGAGTGCAGTACTGTGCCTCTGGCAAACCGATGGTTTTACAAACACGAGACACCCTGAGACGCTGGCGTCCCCCCACACCACCGTCAACAAACCTGAGTGATCGCGTGAGAGTGGTGGGCCGGCAGCACCAACATCCCAGGTGACTGTAATTCTCTGTATCCCTGAACCCCTGTATCTGCACCTTTTAAATAACAGGAAACAGGTTTTAAGCCTGGACTTTAATACTGAGAGTGTGTCTGAGTCCCAGACAGTAGCTGGAAGGCTGTTCCAGAGGCTTTGAATGAAAAGGGTCTTCACCCTGTTGTTGTTGTCAGAATTCTGGGCGCTTTTAGAAACTGTTGGAAAGCCAGCAACTTGCGATCTCCCAGAATACACCTTATCTTTCCCGGTCGAAACAACTCAGTCTTGCCTCTCTTGTTCTGCGTGCTAGTCATCAGTTGTTGTTTTTTTACTAGTATTTATAAAAATGGACAAACGTGCAAGCAAAAAGCTTTTGCCTGCTCCTGCTGTTTTTAGCCCATTTACATACCCTGCCTGGCCAAAACAAACAACAAAAGAAAAAAACTGAGTCTCACATGATCATTTCAGAACGTTATCATTTCTATAAGCTTATTCGATATCACTTGTATTTTTCTAGAGTTGCATTTATTTTTGGCCAAGATCTTTTAATCATGAACTGCTCTGTAAGTCCTCCGTAAGCACATCCCCCATTCTTTGAAGATGATGGTTCACCACTATCATTCCAAGCATTAGCTGGACAGTTCAGTTTGAGCTGAACTGAACAAATTTAACTTTAAAATTTTGTAAATACCACTGGTTACCAAACTACCCCTTTAAAGTGAATCACACAGAGATCCCCAAACGTATATGGATATTTTTGACTGTTTAACAACTGGTAAACTGTAATGATGTTCTTTAGGTTTAGGTCACTTATGTTTGAGAGCATATATTTATTTCAGAGAAAAACACTTTATCAGAACATCAGTGGTTTAGAGAACAACACTCTGAGATGACATCACAGTCTGAGGCTGTTTTTCCTGAAGGGCTCTCGGTGAGAATGTGTTCAGTGATGAGATCATGTGCTCGACCCTTTTTGAAGAATCGTTTTCCATAAAACTTTGGAATGAACACAGATATTTGGACACGTGGTCGCAGGGTAAAACACTTTTGGAGCCACTGTGCATGTGAGAGCAGAAAACACTTTCAGTGCTGCAGCCCTCCAGAATAGAAATTTAGAGGATTTTTTTGTCTTCATTGCTGATTCATTTTATGCTGATCTGAGGTCAGTCTGTCTGTTCTCATTTAAATCTGAAAAAAAGGTTGTATAAGCCTTTCACAATTCAAGTGGAATTATGACGATTTTATGCCTTATGTCTTATCTTTGACATATTGAGTAGATTAAATTAAAGAAATGGGAACAAATGTCTTTGATTATTTTTCTGAAAGTGCCTGAAGCTATAAGGTTCTAGATAAAGAGGTTCCAACCACTCAGTGTTCAGCATCAGCAACTGATGATCATCTGGAATCATCTGCTCCTGTTTCTTCACTGCTTCATGTCTTGAGATAGATGCTTTGTTCTGCTTGAAGGTTCAGATGTAGATCATTGTGTGGATTGACCAACACAAAACAATCAAACTGCTCAGGTACAGGGACTGTACTGAAAATGAGAGACAGGAAACACTGTCCTTCAGGAAGGTCTGGGGAACAGTTCTTCAATAAGACATCAAAAATTCCTGAAAGTTGGGCTCTATGGAGGCATAATATGAAGAAATGAGGCTTGGCTTTAGACTTTTGCAGGGTGCTGCATCCTGGAGAGAAGTAACTCAAGCTGTGTCATAAAACATCAATACTCCAAAGGTCTGACTACATGAGCTGGATGCAGAGGAGCCAATTGCGGCTTTAAATTATTCATCCTAGCAAAGCCCCTCTCCTTTTTTATTGCAGGTTTGGGGCTGACATTTCATTTATCTAGCACACGCGTGAACACACACAGGTCACCAGAGGGCTAATTTATAGTGTCTCAAACTTTGCTGGATGCTCCACTGGGTGACGGGAGCAGTGGAGAGGTGAATTTTCATTGAGTCATGATGCAAGTTGCTATGAGGAAGGGCATCAGAGCCTATTTTGCAACACAGATTTCTGCAGAGGTGCAATCTGTGTGCTAGTACATCGATAAAGGCCAGTTTTTGTAAGGCTACATGACTCTATATAGTCTATATAGTTTATATATAAATAAACCTTTTATGACCACTTGACATCACCTGCATGAACTCTGATCAGTTGTCATAGTCGAAAAGTGATCTTATGTTACAATAATTATGAGCAATATTTATCGGGCTTTATGTCAATTGAGATGAAAGGCTTCAATAAGTTGCATGAATGCTGGCCTTTAGTGTAACCAGCCCTGGGTTAGGCACGGTGGCACAGTGGGTAGTGCTGTCGCTTCACAGTGAGGAGATCCCGGGTTTGCTTCCTGGACGGTCCGGGTCCTTTCTGTGTTGTGTTTTATGTTCTCTCTGCCAGTTTTCATGGGGGAAGCTCTGTTTTCCTCCTACTGTCCAAAGACATGCAGGTCTGTTGGACTGGAGATGATAAATTGTCCGTACATGTGAGTGTGTATCTGCCCTGCGATGGACTATTAACCTGTCCAGGGTTTATCCCTGCCTTTTGCCATCTGAGAGCCTCCAGCTACCCCCGCAACCCTAATAAGGACAAGCGGCTATCAAAATGAGTGTGTGAGTGAGTGAATGTGTGAGTGAGTGTGTGAGTGAATGAGTGAGTGTGTGAATGAGTGTGTCAGTGAGTGAGAGAGTGAGTGAGTGAGTGGCAGAAAAGCCTATTCACAACCCAATGAAAAATAAATAAATAAATAATAGGAAAAGTGAAAATTACATTTTTAATTTTTTTCCTCTTTTTTGTTTTACAGGACTGTCGTACTACAGCTCAGGTGTGACGTCTTTTCCGGCTTTGGCCTCCTGCGCTGTGAATCATGTAAGTTATAGTTGATTTTAAATGTATTTGTCAACCCTTTGCTGGTCTTAAAGGTTACCAAGGCAACAGTGATAAAGGATCACCAAAGCTGTGATGTGAAATCTAGTAGAGCAGCATGAAGATAAGGAAGGTTTTATTTGAGCGAGCACTGAGAAACAGAAAAACTCAAATAAAAACCTGCCGCCGTGTTGGGGTGACTGATGAATATCTCCTGAATTTATTCGAAGTGCTCTTCTGATATAAAGCTTATAATGTCGAGTCTTCACTCTTTATGCTTCTCATCTGCCGCTCTTGACATTTTCAAAGGCCTAGTGTCTGGCAATAATGATCAACTTTATTTATTACAAGGCAACATTGTCAAAAAGGCTTATTGAAAGTTAAGCAGTGTTTATTTATAGATATGTATCTTGCACAAGAGCCACGAGGATATTTTAGCCAATCAGAAACATTCCGTTGGCCAAACCGCTATTCTGACTAATAGTGCCGTTTATGTGGTACCCACTTATGTGACCTGAATGTTAAGAATAAATCTCTATGGGAAGATGTTTTTTGGGCCACATATAGGCTCCAGTCTGTGGTGGGTGGGGAGCTATTTTTCTTTTTTTTCAGGTTGTTGGCATTGATGTCTCACATGTCGATGTATCGTTTCTCTTGGCAGTGGTGGCCTAGTGGTTAGGGAGTTGGCCCCCAGATCGGAAGATCATGGGTTTGAATCCTTTCCCAGCAGGTGGCCCTGAGGTACCCTTGAGCAAGGTACCATCCCCGTCTGCTCCCTGGGTGCTTTCCATAGCAGCCCCCTGCTGCACGTGTGTATGAGTAAAATGCAGAGGTTGACTTTAGGGGACAGGGGTGGCCTAACAGTTAGGGAGTTGGCCCCTGGCTCAGAAGATCATGGGTTTGAATCCCAGACCAGTAGGCTGCCCTGAGGTACCCTTGAGCAAGGTGCTGTCCCTGCTCCCCAGGTGCTTTCAATAGCTGCACGTGTGTATGGGTAAAATGCAGAGGTGTAATTTCATTGAGGTTCACAGATTGTTGTATTTCACGTTGACAAAAATAGTCACTTTCACTTATCTGAAACTGTTCATAAAACGCAAAAAAATAAAGTTGATGAAAACCAGAAGCTTTTTTTGCTGTTCCTTGTGGCCCAGCCCATTATTATCCCATTAATTTGTCTACGTATTGTGTTTAATCTCCTCCCTAAAGCTGCCACTGGGCCTACAGCTCCCCGTCGTAGGATACAAGTGACAAATGCTTAACTGCCTCCATGCTCTCCATGCCTGTGGCCAAATCATTCAAAGTTCAAACGGTGGTCAGATGTGATTGCTACTGCCTTGTTCGGTGACCATGCAATTTTTCACAGCTCCTCAGTGGCAAAGCAGACGGAAATAAGTATGCCCTCAGAGAGTCGCAAACAAGGCAATGAAAACGTGGAAATTCATTTGCCCACATTAAATGTGATGAGCTCTTTTAATTGCTTCATTAATCCTGAAACATCTCCTTGTAGGTGTGATGAACAATGCATGAAGTTCAAAGAGAGCTGATTGGTTGTTTGACCTGGCATGAAATGTTAGTCTCCTTTAAGATCTTCTTGAGCTTTTATTCAAGGCTTAAACGCAAATATAAGTTCACCAGGTTCTCCAGAGACTGTTTGATTTTTGTCTTCTTAATTTTGTCTCAAAACCTTGTTACTCCAAACTTTAGGAGAAAAAAAACCAAAACATCTGTTACTTTTAACAACAGTTTTTCCAAAAGATGTTATTCTAAGCAAGTCTGTGTGGGGCCATTTATTAAGAAATTTTCACAAAATGTAAAGGTCAGTATTATTAACTCTGTAAAGAAGTAAAAATGAAGACGCAAAACTTGGACAGTGACCACATATCTGTCTTTTATTTCCTTTTTTATGCTGTTTTTAATTGCCTGCACACTTCATGGCAATGCTAGTCAACGCAGACCTCCTTCAAATAATCCAACAGAACTGGTTAATGTTCTCCTCCAAGTATGTTGAGCTGTTCAGAAACGCTGCACTTGTTATATCATTCTAAAAGTTCTAGAAAGTAATCCGAGTACATTAATAAAGTTATCCATGGATTAGGTGACGGATTACGTTTTGAGCAGTCCGTAATCTATGCTGAAACACATTTGAAAAGTGACGCTCTCAGCCATGATTGTTAGATGGGAGAACTGGGTAGTGGGTGGGAACTGCCTGCGAATAAGCTGGGAGGAATAAATGGGTGAAAGGGAAAAGAAGGGGTGCGGTAATTTTCACAAATTTTATTATTAACACTGTGTTGAGTTGTACAGGTTAAAATATAACAACATGTTTTGCATCACCTTAGCTTAGAACATGAAAACGGAGTGCCTAAAAGCTGAAACCAAAATACAGCGATAAAATACCAATGCAGAAAATAGAGAACACAATTTAGTAATATTAATAATAGTAAATGAAGTGTATTTGCTTATTTGGCAGAACCTTGTGTGTGTGTGTCTGTGTCTGTGTGTGTGTGTGTGTGTGTGTGATAGTAGAAACTTGCCAGGCAGTTGCCAGGACACACAACACGACTACCTGGTGATTGCAAAAGTCTAAGCATCACCATTCGGACTCAGTGTGTCTAATAAAGAGAAATACCAACATCACTGCCAAACCAAAAATACGGAGAAAAGAAGGAAAATCAAATATTTCTGTAAATCAGTGCCGCCACAGAAAAGAAACCAACCGCTTTCAACACTCTGTTCATATTTACGCTAGCCAAGCCCAGATTCAGGTGATGCCAAATGAGAGCAGGCGTGAAAATGTTCGCATTTCAGTGTTAAACTGTGTTCCCCTCTCAGTCCAACAAAGCAAAGTTTAGAAAGAGCAAACGCAGCCCTTCTGATCCCAATCCAACAGCCTGCGGGTTTACAGATGCACACAATGGTTCTTCTTCTGTCACATGAATGCATGTGAAAAAAATAAACAATTCAAGTTGTCACAGAACAAACTAAATACTATAAAAGCAGTAAAATACCTTTTAATAAGATAAATGTAAAAAAAACTACCTTTATCTGTAATAGCACATTAATGGGCCTCATCAATAACAAAGCTGTTTTTCAGAAATCTTTTGATTTCTTTGTTTTGTCTCTGAGTAGTTAAGGTATACATGTTTTTTAATATTTCATTTATACTTTTTTCAGATTTTTTTATTGCAGCCCATAAAGAGCTTTAACTTTCAGTGTGCATTTTGATTGGCGTTTAAGCCGGATGGGAGTTTCTACCGTTTCATCATAAATGCAGTCCACTTAGGTCACACACTGACAATACAAAAGTTACATGTTGGTTTGTATGTACAAAAGGAAGTGTGGTGTCAGCCTTTTTCGCTCTGTCTTCCACGGTACAGTGGAAAGATCATATGGAACTCTCTAAAGATTTTTGCCTTGTTTTTCCTTAAATTTTCTCCACCATCACCAGAGAAAACATCTCAATGGGACACAGGCTGACAAGTATTAATTGTCCCCAAAAAGTTTTATCATCTTCAATATCCGCCCTCTGGCTTTTTTAGAATGTCCAAAATCTTTTTACATAGTGTCCACAGGCTGCTCCTATCCAGCCAATCACAACACGGGCAAGCTTGCCATACAGCCTGAGCTGATACTTCCATCATGCTTCCATCACAATGAGTCCAAATCAGGCTAGACGTCGGTGCTGATGCTGCAGCTGCGGGTGAACATCTCCCTCATGGTGACGGAGCGGTTGAGGTTGAGCTTGTGGTAGTTGGGGAGCGGCGTGGGCAGCTCCAGGTCCTGCTGCTGAATGCTGCGGTAGCTGAGGCGTTCACCGCCGTTTCGCAGGCCGTCCGGCTGCTGGAGGTAAAATGGCATGTCGTAGTGCGTGCAGGACGGGCAGAATGTCTGCGAACGGGTCAGCTTGCGGGCCATGGGGGGCGTAAAGAGGGCAGGGCCATTGTGAGTGGCCGCTGCAGGGACGGTGGCTGCCAGGATGTTGTGATTGGAGTGCACGGGCGGCACGCGGGACGTGACGGCAAAGTCGGGCTCCTCCTCCTCCGACTCGGATTCCTCCTTTTTACAGCAATAATACTGAGACACAGAGAGAAACAGACAGGTAACAAATTTGCTTTCTTTTTTCACTGATGTAAAAGTTTACATGTAAAGAACAATCTGGAATCCAAGTATCACAAATATTGTTCTGCTCTAAATCTCAGATCCTGCACCTTTATGGGGTGCAGAGACGTGTTGGGTGCACGTAAAAGTTGGACACTTCTTCAATTTTGAAACTGGCCGGGGCTAAACTTATAACCCTTCATCTTCTCTTTCTGCATTAGTAAACTGAAACTAGAGCTAGGCCTTCGGTTTGACCTAAATGTCAAAGAATGAAAAATAGTCAAAAATGTGAGACAAATGGATGATTATGCAAGCACTCTCTGGATTAATAGTAGTATTTTGACACAAAGCTAAATAAAAGACATTTTCTTTTTCATTTTTTAAAAAAAGTGTAAAAAACAGATATCAGCCCATCAATTTTTTTTTCTTACTGTTTAGGCCAATGACTGAAGCTTGATTGGACTACCACTCATATTCACAGTCACTGATGCATCGAGGACCTACAGAAAGTCTATAGTGAAGGTTATTCACCCATTGCAAATGAAACTTTAATTGCTTCTATATTATATATTATATGAAATGTGAAAATGAAAAACTCAGAATCAGTGCTGCTACCAGTCAGTTTCAGTTTGATCCTGCAAATATTTGTAACAGAGTAACTGGTAACAGCTTATTTGTGGGACAGCCATGGCCTAATGAATAAATAAGAAGGCTTCCAACCAAAGGGTTGCCAGTTTAATCCCCTGGACAAGCAAGTGGGGGTCTCTAATTCCTAAACCCAAGGCTGAACGTGCCCTTACTTGAATGTCATAACTGCCCCCTGGGCACAGGTATGCGGAGCACTGCTTCTGGTGTGTGTGTTCACTATGGGTGTGTGCAGGATGGTTTGAATGCAGAGGACAAATTCATTCAACTCACTCATCAGAGGGTGTGTGTATGTGTGTGTGTGCGTGCAAGCACAGGAATTTCATTTGGATGCTCCAGTATAGATGCTTCGTAGATGCTCAGCCTGTCATAAATATTGTTTTAAAGCAACCTTAGAACTAATGCTAAACTCAACCCTAATGCTGTTGATCATCCATCAGATCTGTAACAGTGAATGTAGATCATCTACAGAGGACCATCAAGATGAAAAAGTGGCCAAACTTTTAAATAATGTTCATTATTACACACATTTATAGGTTCAAGTTTATAAAAGAGACCCGCTGTCCCCCTGAATCCACCATACCATCTAAATCCCAAATGAGAATGTCCAGCGATCATGGTTTGCACATTGAGAAAAGAGAAGGTTAAATACTTTGAACCCATTAAGGAATAAAAAAGCGACAGACCTTGAGCTTCCCTTCACTCCATCGTGGTTCAGGATGCTTTATTTTCCCAAAATGATGGCATGTGGATTAGCATTACAGTTGCACTACCGTCAATGCTGGCATATAGGGACATTTAAAGGCTGATATAGAATGGTACATTAACATTAACATACTGTAGCCTTTTATTACTGTACCTCCAGCAGCACTGCTGGTTTTAATACAGACTGAGTGGATAAAAGGGCTTTAAATGAGAACTGGGACACTTCCATAGAAAAGTAAGATAAGACCAAGACCTCATTTGCAGTGAATAATGAGGGCTGTCATTGTGTTGGTTCATTTGGCCTAATTTAAGACCACTGGTCTAGAAACAGGTGGTGTTTGAGAGCGCTGATGATGTCCCGCCAACTTTATGTATTTGTCACAGGGCACGGGAGGGCCGGTGTAGCGCACACTTCAACTGGGTCAAACTAATAAAGTCCACGAAACGGCAGGAGAAGAAACAAAAGCATGAAGGTCTATTCAATTATGCGATTATTGAGTATTAGTGCTTGGATACTACATGCAGCAACTGAATTAGTGAAAATATCTTGTTAGTTAAGCATTGCCTTGTCTGTGACCCACAAGCATGTCTACTATCCTCTTCTGCTTCCTGATGTTTCGGCTTTGTAGAAAGCGGAGTAACATGCCATGTTCTATCAGCACGATCGCAGCGGGGACACAGCGTCGCCGACGGAGAGCGCAAATGTGAGCTGACTGCTCGATTATGAAGGCCGTGAGAGGTAGTGCAAGTGTTTGTGACAGCGAGCCACTTTCTTAAGACAGCAAGTGGTGGAAGCGGTAAAGACTCGAGCGTGGGATGGGAAAGAGGAAGGCCCAAATGATAGAATCGCCACACTTGGAGGACGTTCACCCAGAGTTTTTGCTTCTCATCGGCCATTTCATTGAGCTGTTATGTCTTTCCTGAAGAAAAGCTTTGACACTCCTTGCTCAGCGGCAAATAACTCATCCTGAACATCTCCCCTGCTTCTTCACCTGGCACAAAGCCCCAGTTCATGGCATCAATTTCATTTCGGAATCTGGAGTCTGATTGATTGTTTTTTTCAGCCTGTCATCTTTAGGGTTAATTAGAGAAGCGATCTTTCAGCCAATCACTTACATCCCAACCTCCACACCAAGAGTTGCTTCCCTTTACCCACTGTAACCTTGTTTTCTTCCATCGATGTGAATTTTCTGTGAATATCCCATTTCATTCAGCCCGCATCTCACAAACGTTGACACCCGCTTCCATCCATTTGATTTCATTCGTTTTGATCGTGCATTTTCTATTTTCAAGGCATTTCTGAGACTTCTTTCCTAATGTTTAACATCTTCTATGATCAACTTGTATGTTTTCCTATTATAACTTTCTATTTTTCACTTACAACTGACTGGAAGCAAAGGAAATCAAAAGATTTCCTTCTTAAAAAACTACATTTCTATTGTTTCAACTGAAAAGTCTTGCCAGGATTTCATTTGAGTCTGAAGGCACTTTAATTAGTTGGAGGTCTGTCAAAAAGCTGGATCAACATCCTCTAAATGTGCTTATTCCATATCTTCTGCCAGGAGTTATACATGGGTAGATGTAAACCTAGCATTACACTTTAACTGCCATGTAGAAGACAAAACACTGAAAACACAGTCATGCAATCTGCAAGCTCTACTGATAAAGTTTGCTAGACTGGATGAGTTCTACAATATGGTTATGAACAATTCTCGTGTAATGTGATTAAAAGCTGTAATGCAGTTTTTTTTATAATTATATTTGATTCACATGGTAAAGACAGACAAGATCTCGTGGCTGTTATATTGTGTGAACAGCTTTATGACGAATTAAGCAGTAGACACGATTCAGTATTTCTTGGAATAAAATCTGATAACGTTAGTTTCTATAAAAAGCTCAAAAACACCACTCATTTTTCTTATTAAGAAAATCAGCCTAGAACCAGGCTTCCTAATGGAAATGCTGCAAATGACAGAGCGGCAATGAAACTTTGAAGGTCTGGCTTCCCATTAAATGAGATGAGGTGAGTTTTTTCTTTACAATTAATGTTATTATGGTGTCTTTCAGTTCTTTTCCATTTAGCAGTGATTATGTTTATGGATTTTACTCCTGCAGAAATGATGTGAACATTTGAATCAAAGTCAACTTTTTAGAAAAAAGTAGACTAAAAGTTTTTTCATTTTCCGTTCATTAGTTTTTAGTTCCATATTGGAAAAAATTACCTGCAGCCTACAGTAGCACAGTACAGCGATGATGCACAGTAAGATTACTGTAGCTAGAATCCCGCCTGTGATTACCACTGTCCCGGCTGTCATTCGAGAAGCTCTCCATCAACACCCTGAGAGAGAGAGAGAGAGAGAGAGAGAGAGAGAGAGAGAGAGAGAGAGAGAGAATTTATTACACTAATTTATGTAATTCATTATATAATGACATATTTACATATAGAGGAGGAACTCAGGACGTGAAGGTGCTAAAAATGAAAGTGACTGAAAAAACTAGTATTAGTTTGAGCCCAAAGGGTTAAACGTCCTTGGCAGAGTGAGAAAAAGAGGGGGACAGGGAGGGAAAAGGGGCGGATGACATCACAGCTAACCTTCGCTGCTGCCACAAAATGCTCAGCAGGCTTTTGAACTCTATTAACTTCAATCAAATGTGTCAGAAGAATGAGCTATGGCTATTTTAGCCTGCTTAACAACTGCCGCATATATGATTTGAATATCGAAATGGCCGCATATAGAGGGAAGATGAAGTGAAATGGGCAGAACAAATGAGACGGAGAGAGAGAGAGATAGAGTGAAAGAGAAAATGATAGAAGGGGGATGTGATGGAGGGCCCTGCTGTGAATGAGAGGCCTGATAACGAACAGACGCAAGGGATTATACAGAGGGCAGATAGAGGTCAAGGCAAAGAGAGGTGATGGAGTGATACCGGTTTGAGCAGATAAAGCGGTAGAAAGTGACGCTAAATGGGTGCAGCAGGGCAGATAGATGAATTAATGGTGTCGTGAGCTTTTACTTGGAACGAAGCCAGCTGCAAATAAAGACATGCTCATTATCAGCTCTGTGATAGTGTGCAATAAAATATAGAATGGAAAGAAGTGACTGATGGGGAAAAAAAGGAAAGAAGGTTTTCTGTATCCCTTGAAACCAAGGGTGTGTTTTCAACGAGTCACACTTTGCTCAGGTTGTTAATGAGCCATATCTCAGACATATCCATAAACTAGCATGACAGAGCAAACCATGGGAGGACGATATGACACATAAGCAATTAACAGGAACAAATTGTAGCTAAAATTGAAAAGAAAAAGACAATTAGTTACATGATCAGTCATAAGACTGAAATGAAATTGAACATTTTTGTTAAGCTTCCTGGGGGATATTAAATATATTTACATCGCTGCTTGCTTGGTTGCTATTTCAAGTTATTATTTTCACCCATAGTAATTAAAAGAAATCTAGAAATGTAGCAAAATTAGTTCAGTCGGTCAAATCCGTTCGCTGAAATGAGTTTGGGACCAGTAATAATACTCAGTTTGCATATCACTTCACCAGAACTGAATTCTGTTGTCACCGCCGGGGACCACTGAGAGCACTGACCGATGGATCCAGGAATCAGAGGGTAGTAAACGGCTCAAACCCTACATAAGAACCTGATTCGGTGTTAATGTATTTACCAGAACTTTACTGAACAACCTGGCAGATAACCAACAGGCTAACAAGCTCCTTTTACTATTCATTGTTCAAATGGAAATATATGGTAAAGGATTTGGTCCAAACCTGCAACACAATAAATATATCATCCATGCCCACTAGTCCAGCAGAGGATAACTGACCCTGAGCTGTTTTGGTGGGAAAGACAGCCTCTCTCCTTTTCTATGCTAAACTGTCCCGCGACGCTGCAGAAGCACCATGTGATGGTGCTTTGGTTGACTTTACTGCCCCAGCTTTGTAGCACTGTATTACTGACAGAAATCCACAAAAGAGTGAGACAATGTGTTACATGAATGATCACAAGATTGAAATATCCATTTGTCTTAAGTCTTCCATGAGGGACATTAAACAGAATAGGAATCTACATCACTAACTTGGCCATAACACAAGTTATTATATTCACTCATAGTAATTAATAGGAACAAAATGTATCTAATGGGTGTTAATATTGGTAAATGTCACTTTTTGAAGTCCAACTGAAATTTCAAACACTCTTAAGCGGTCATCTATGATTTCCTGTTTCACTGAGGTATAAATATGAGGACACAGAGACAAGGTTCCTAAAGGCTGCACCAGAAATGGCATTAATCCACACTGAACAGTATGTTAAAACAGTAAACCACAGTCAGCAGTATATCCACATTCACATACAATACTATGCATTAATCAGAATGTAAAATTCCCCGGGTGCCCTGCTTCATCCAGAGAGATTTTAAAGTATGTGAAGACACATGACATGGGATACAGGACTTACCACAAAATCTGATATGAAAATCTGACTGTCTCTGCAAAACATACATTAAACTCCACAAACGACTGGTTCTCTGACCACAGAAGCTTCTGACATGGCCGTCTCAGTTCCCTCACCTTCACCTCACTGTAAATCTGTAGGGGTGACAGTGAAGAGGAGTGATCCAAAAGAAAGGCACATGATCCTCTTAAACATCTGGGCAGATTCTTTATTCTCAGCTTGCTTTCTCATCCAGCTCTGTGGGTGAAGACTCTGCTGTTATCTTGGCAAAGGGATGTTGCTGGTGCCAATATTTGTGAAAAAAGTAGTTACTGAGGCTGCTAGAGACGCAGTGAGAGTGGTAAAGAGGCAGCAGTTGCTAGAATAGTGATTTGTAGTGTAGGCCATAGCAAGGGTGCATATGTCAGTCACCATGGAAACCTCACTCTAACTCTTTCCCTGCTGAGTACTGTTCTCCTGCTCTGGGACTTGTTAGCTCAGACATGAACGTCCTGTCCCTCAGTGTTTTGTGACGTCTCCTTAACTATCCTGAACATCCTAGTTTCCTAGTGTAGATGTTCATGTGATTAGATGATCACATTGGGCAGTGGTGGCCTAGTGGTTCAGGACAAGACCTCTTAATTGGGTGTGGGTTTGAATCTTGGTCCAGTATTTATCCTGAGGTACCCTTGAGTAAGGTATTGTCCCTGTCATTGCTCCCAGGGTGCTGGATGTATGGCTGACCACTGCTCACTTTTTGGGGCGGTGGTGGTGGCCGGGTGGTAAGGGACTATGCCCCATAATCATGGGTTCATGTCCCGGACCAGTAGTTTGCCTTGCTCAGGGGCAAATTACTGGTCCGGGACATGAACCCATGATTACATCATCAGAAACGGGACAGTCCACAACAGTGCTCCAACCACACAAAAAATGGCGGCTCATTGCTCCACAGATTGCATAGGCTTAATGCAGAAAATGTATTTCACTGTGATTCACTGTGTGCTGTGTGCTCCCAACACCAAATAGTCACTTTCCAAACCAAGCAATTCTCCAGGTGACAAGGTCTAATTTTTGGAAGATAATAATTACAGAACAGGGACTTGTTAGTTCAGATATTTCCCACTGTTTTCCCTCAGTGTTATATGACCTCTTGTTTATTTATCCATTGTTCCTAGTTATGGCACTTCCATGTGCTACCTGGACCTGTCTGCTTGGGCACTGTAGACATATCAGTTATATGGTACCAGTACCCCATACTGTAGGTATGTCAGGGATTCATGTTGTACGATTAACAGAGATACCCACCCCAGCCAATCATAGCTGAGCACATAAACGACTAATCTTGTTAGTGAATCATAATCAAATGATCTCATCACAGCTTACTGTGGCAGCAAAAGAAAAGAGGGCAACAGGACAGCTAATCAGTGACTAGTGGAATGGCATGTTGCTTCTGAGTATTGAACAACTAGAAAAAATATATCAGCTATTTAAAAAGCATTGGCTTAAAACTAAAGAGTAGCTGGTCTGTAATGCGAGCCAGTGGTTAGACTTCTACTGATCCAACCACTTAAAAAAGGCAGTGTTCATTTTATCAATCTGTTTTTTTTTCTTCCACTAATACATTCAATTGTGTCCCTCTGTCCTCCACTATTTAGAAAAGCTGCTACACCCCTGTCTGGCTGTTCCTGTTTCTGATGATGGATTTGACTCTGGTAAGCCTCTCTGCCGGCGTTCTTGACTGTCCTGGCCACTCTATCAATGATTCCTGGAGTCCTAACAAAGTCCTAACAAAGCCACTCTTCACATGAATACTAATGGCTATGACTCCCCAGTGTCTCAGCTTAAAAATGTCCCAAACAGGACGCTTTCTAGATCAAAACTGCACCAATAAAGCACATCTACAGTGACAAATACATCAAAATCAAGCCCTGAATAATAAGAGCGCTGTAAATAATGAACAGATCTAGGAAGATTTCTCTTCCGCTTTAAACATTTGGTTGGGCATTAAAATTAAATTAAATTAAAATAGCTTCAAAAGTCCCAAACAACAGTCCTCACTACAGGAACCTTAGTGACGGTGGCTCGGATGGAATGTTAGAGGCAATATTATATTGCAGCCTTGATTGCAAAGAACTTTAAAAAATACTTCTTTAAATGATCCCAATTTTTGCTTTATTTTCTTCCCTCTGTCTTGATCTTTGCAATTGATTGTGCAGTACTTGGAATCACCTCCATTGATTCTCATTAGCGGGAAATGGAATCAATTCCCCATTCATAGCTATCAACAAGCATATGCTAATGAATTTATTGAAAAAACATTTTTAAAAATCTCTCCTGATGTCAGCCTGCACTGGTGGCTAAACATTGTTTCTGCTTTCAAACTGGGGGCAGCAGTGGCCTAATGTTTAAGAACCGTGACCCCAAGTTGCTCCAGGGAAAACTGTCTCGGTCATTAGCACATGGAAGTCGTTCTGCATAAGAGCGGATAAGTGCCTTAAATGTAAATGTAAAATTGTGTTTTTAAAGACATGAAAGAGAAACTATGTATTATACTCGTGATCATTCTTGAAAAATGGCTCAACAGAAACTGTCTGCTTAAATGAAAACCAACAGCCCTGAAGTTCTTTCATCTCCCCATCTTCACAAATGTCCATTGTAATAGCAGCTGAGTTTAGCCTGCAGTGAGCCCGATTTCCTGTGATCCTATAAATATGACTAAATATCTCTGATCAGGAACAAAATGATCAAACAAATGTAAGCATTTTGTAAAAAAAAAAAAAAAGATGTAAATGTTGGTCTCTCCTGCTTGACTCCAGACATTTTTTAAAGACACACACACACACACACACACACACAATAGTCTCATTTCTTAATCACTCTTCATCATTTTAAAACTCCTCCCCTTTTTGTCCTCTCTTGTTTGGAAGGCCTGTGTCTGTTTGTGAGGGGCATCTGTCTCAGCCAGTCAGCATCGCTGTCCACAGGCAGCTCGTACCTGCCCCGAGGAATCAAATTAGGGCGATCTAATCTGATTCGTTCAGGGCCCAAATATAATCAATAGTCCTGGGTTGGAAATGAAACAGGACTGTTGGTTGTTATTAGATCCTAAGACCTACTATGGAGACAGGCAGGATGGTAGAGAAGGACCATCTGAATCAGTTTGAGCCAAGAGCTTCGAAAGCTACATTTACTCCATTCAAACATCAACTCCACCATATTTACTCCATTCTAACATCAACTCCACCACATTTACTCCATTCTAACATCAACTCCATCTTATTTACTCCATTCTAACATCAACTCCATCTATTTACTCCCATTCTAACATCAACTCCACCACATTTACTCCATTCTAACATCAACTCCACCACATTTACTCCATTCAAAACATCAACTCACCATATTTACTCCATTCTAACATCAATCTCCACCACATTTACTCCATTCTAACATCAACTCCACCATATTTTACTCCACTCTAACATCAACCCACCATATTTACTCCACTAACATCAACTCCATCTTATTTACCCATTTTAACATCAACTCCACCACATTTACTCCATCTCTAACATCAACTCCACCATTTACTCCACTCTAACATCAACTCCACCATATTTACTCCATTCTAACATCAACTCCACCTCACATTTACTCCATTCTAACATCAACTCCATCTATTTACTCCATTCTAACATCAACTCCACCTCACATTTACTCCATTCTAACATCAACTCCATCTTATTTACTCCATTCTAACATCAACTCCACCACATTTACTCCATTCTAAACATCAACTCCACCACATTTACCCATTCTAACATCAACTCCACCATATTTACTCCATTCTAACATCAACTCCACCACATTTACTCCATTCAAACATCAACCCATCTTATTTACTCCATTCTAACATCAACTCCACCACATTTACTCCATTCTAACATCAACTCCATCTTATTTCATCTATCTCAACATCAACTCCACCACATTTACTCCATTCTAACATCAACTCCATCTTATTTACTCCATTCTAACATCAACTCCACCACATTTACTCCATTCTAACATCAACTCCACCACATTTACTCCATTCTAACATCAACTCCACCACATTTACTCCATTCAAATATCAACGACCTTATTTACTCCATTCTAACATCAATCTCCACCACATTTATCTGATCTTAACATCAACTCCATCTTATTTACTCCATTCTAACATCAACTCCACCACATTTATCTAATTCTAACATCAACTCCATCTTATTTACTCCATTCTAACATCAACTCCACCACATTTACTCCACTCTAACATCAACTCCATCATATTTACTCCATTCTAACATCAACTCCACCATATTTACTCCACTCTAACATCAACTCCATCATATTTACTCCATTCTAACATCAATTCCACCACATTTACTCCATTCAAACATCAACTCCACCATATTGACTCCACTCTAACATCAACTCCACCATATTTACTCCATTCTAACATCAACTCCACCATATTTACTCCACTCTAACATCAACTCCATCATATTTATTCCATTCTAACATCAACTCCATCATATTTACTCCACTCTAACATCAACTCCATCATATTTACTCCATTCTAACATCAACTCCTTCAGCCCCACCACATTTACTCCATTCAAACATCAATCAACACATTTATCTACCTAACATCAACTCCACCATATTTACTCCATTCTAACATCAACTCCACCATATTTACCCACTCTAACATCAACTCCATCTTATTTACTCCTTTCTAACATCAACTCCACCACATTTACTCCATTCTAACATCAACTCCACCATATTTACTCCATTCTAACATCAACTCACCATATTTATCTACTCTAACATCAATCTCTACCATTTACTCCATCCTTAACATCAACTCCATCTTATTTACTCCATTCTAACATCAACTCCACCCATATTTACTCCACTAACATCAACTCCACCATATTTACTCTATCTCTAACATCAACTCCATCATATTTAATTTATTCTAACATCAACTCCACCTCATATTCTCCACTTTAACATCAACTCCATCATATTTACAATTACCTAACATCAACTCCACCCATATTTATCTATTCTAATATCAACTCCATCATATTTACTCCATTCTAACATCAACTCCACCATATTTACTCCACTCTAAAATCAACTCCATCATATTTACTCCATTCTAACATCAACTCCATCATATTTACTCCACTCTAACATCAACT
Source organism: Hepsetus odoe (assembly GCA_017165825.1). Taxonomy (NCBI): domain Eukaryota; kingdom Metazoa; phylum Chordata; class Actinopteri; order Characiformes; family Hepsetidae; genus Hepsetus; species Hepsetus odoe. The sequence continues at coordinate 20,722,095 of CM029383.1, forward strand.
CCTTCAGCCCCATCATATTTACTCCACTCTAACATCAACCTGCACCAATATTTACTCCACTCTGGCCAACTCCACCACATTTACTCCATTCTAACATCAACTCCACCATATTTACTCCATTCCTAGATCAACTCCATCCTATTTACTCCACTCTAACATCAACTCCACCACATTTACTCCATTCTAACATCAACTCCATCATATTTACTCCATTCTAACATCAACTCCATCCTATTTACTCCACTCTAACATCAACTCCACCACGTTTACTCCATTCTAACATCAACTCCATCATATTTACTCCATTCTAACATCAACTCCATCCTATTTACTCCACTCTAACGTCAACTCCATCTTATTTACTCCATTCTAACATCAACTCCACCACATTTACTCCATTCTAACATCAACTCCATCTATTTACTCCATTCTAACATCAACTCCACCACATTTACTCCATTCTAACATCAACTCCACCACATTTACTCCATTCTAACATCAACTCCACCATATTTACTCCATTCTAACATCAACTCCACCACATTTACTCCATTCAAACATCAACTCCATCTTATTTACTCATCTTCTAACATCAACTCCACCCACATTTACTTCCATTCTAACATCAACCCATCTTATTTACTCCATTCTAACATCACTCACCATTTACCCACTCTAACATCAACTCCATCTTATTTACTCCATTCTAACATCAACTCCACCACATTTACTCCACTCTAACATCAACTCCATCATATTTACTCCATTCTAACATCAACTCCACCATATTTACTCCACTCTAACATCAACTCCATCATATTTACTCCATTCTAACATCAATTCCACCACATTTACTCCATTCAAACATCAACTCCACCATATTGACCTAATTTCCAACATCAACTCCACCATATTTACTCCATTCTAACATCAACTCCACCATATTTACCCACCTAACATCAACTCCATCATATTTACTCCATTCTAACATCAACTCCATCATATTTACTCCACTCTAACATCAACTCCATCATATTTACTCCATTCTAACATCAACTCCTTCAGCCCTCACCAATATCATTCCATTCAAACATCAACTCCACCACACTTACTCCACTTAACATCAACTCCACCATATTTACTCCATTCTAACATCAATTCCACCTCATATTTACTCCACTCTAACATCAACTCCATCTTATTTACTCCATTCTAACATCAACTCCACCACATTTACTCCATTCTAACATCAACTCCACCATATTTACTCCATTCTAACATCAACTCCACCATATTTACTCCACTCTAACATCAACTTCACCATATTTACTCCACTCTAACATCAACTCCATCTTATTTACTCCATTCTAACATCAACTCCACCATATTTACTCCACTCTAACATCAACTCACCATATTTATCTATCTCTAACATCAACTCCATCATATTTTACTAGATTCTAACATCAACTCCACCATATTTACTCCACTCTAACATCAACTCCATCATATTTACTCCATCAACATCAACTCCACCATATTTACTCATTCTAACATCAACTCCATCATATTTGGCTCCATTCTAACATCAACTCCACCATTTACTCCACTTAACATCAACTCCATCATATTTATCTATTCTTAACATCAACTCCATCATATTTACTCCACTCTAACATCAACTCCTTCAGCCCCATCATATTTACACCACTCTAACATCAACTCCACCACATTTACTCCACTCTAACATCAACTCTACCATATTTACTCCACTCTAACATCAACTCCACCACATTTACTCCATTCTAACATCAACTCCACCATATTTACTCCATTCTTAGATCAACTCCATCCTATTTACTCCACTCTAACATCAACTCCACCACATTTACTCCATTCTAACATCAACTCCATCATATTTACTCCATTCTAACATCAACTCCATCCTATTTACTCCACTCTAACGTCAACTCCACCACATTTACTCCACTCTAACATCAACTCCACCACATTTACTCCACTCTAACATCAACTCTAACTCTAATATCAACTTCTAAGTCACTCTCCACTATAAGATCAACTCAGTCACATTTTCTTCCTTCTAACATCAACTCTGCCTATTTCTATTTAGCCCATTTTAATGTCAACTCAGCCACATTTATTCAATTCCAACAGTGTCTCAGCCACTTTTACTTCATTCTCACAAGAACGCCACCCTTTTTATTCCATTCTAACATCATTTCAGCCACATTCACTTAATTCTAGCATCATAACCACATTTACTTCATTCACATCTCACCCACGTTTCCTCCTTTTTAACGTCATCAGCCGTGTTTCCTCCTTTTTAACATCAACCCAGGCATGTTTCCTCCCTTTTAACATCAACTCAGCTGCCTTTACTCCATTTATTTTACTCCATTCCTCATCCACATTTACTAAAGCAACAGCTTAAACACGTTTCCTTCATTCCAACAACGGCCCAGCTGGCACTTTGGCTCTGTGCTGAGTTAGAAGCTTGGGTAGGTAAAGTGCCGGAGATCTGGCAGAAAATTATAAACACCCTTCAAAAAGAGTTTCTCCCTTCAGTCTCATCTTGACTCCAAAAAGTTCACAGAAAGCACAATCCTTTATTATCAAATTTAGACATAATGTTTTATTAAAACTGACTGAAAGAGCCATGTCACACACTTCCATGTCAACATGTTTTATACCTTTGGACACACACACACACACACACACACACACACACACACACACACACACACACACACACACACACACACACATTCATAACTCGAAGGACTTGAACAGGTCATCCATTACAGTGAAGCAGGCAGATGCAGCTTGCCTCTCCCACCTCCCTGCATGGAGAACTTAATTAGATCCCTGTGTGAGGAATGTGCTGCTTCATGTAGCTTTAATTATTCACTGCACACACACACACACACACACATATCTGCAAACACACCATTCCTCATGACAGGAGCCTTGTTGAACAGCAGTGGAGAAATGCTGTCGGCCAAGGACAAGTGTGTTTAAAGACTAAACAATGGCTCGAGACGTGAATGGGCACAAACACACACAAACCAAAATGCACTTTTTCCTGATGTGCTGAGGGAAAAACCATGGCCAAGGCCTTTTTTCACTGTTAGACATGCAGAAGATGCAGTAATACAGCCTGACAGCCAAAAGCAACACAGCTGGGCCGGAGCCACAATAAAAGTCATTTGTGTCTCCGTTAGCAACGCCGCTTGTCACTGGCCATAATTCTTGTGTGATGAGTGAGGCTGAAGGAAAATTCCTTGCCTCTGCCTGATGGTCCTACGTGTTGTGGGATGAAGATGTGATGTATAGCACAATACCAATCTATGCAGCATTCACATTCGATTTCTGATCACTCACTCAAGACGACATTATATCGACCCTTCTCTTCAATCTGAACTGGGAAACACCATTACTCCACTCATCTTCACATAGGCATGCACAGTCTGTTGTTGCCAGGTATCAAATGCTTGCACTAATGCTCAGCTTAGGGCCATTTTCATACTTTTTCAGTGTCATACAGATATATTTATTGCTCATTTACCTATTGTTCACAGTAATCCACAGCGCTGGACTGACCTTCCTTCTATACAAAATACACTTCTTGTCACATTGTTACAATATCAGTCACATTCACTGCGATATCTACATACTCCATACTGTAGCAATGCACAATGCACTTTATTAACGCTGCTTCCTCCAGGCTGTAACAATGTGGCCTTTTGTTGATTGATGAAAATAAATGATTAACACTTCCATTTTTGAAAGCATTCTTTGTTTACAGCATTTTTTCACACCTGCCTAAAACTTTTGCACAGTACTGTATATATATGTAGGGTCCTGATTTTTAGTATGGATTTCAAATACACAACGTTTGCATTATTGTGGAAAAGGCTTGCGCCAGCCCTCGTTTCTTTATATTGTCCTTGGAAAAAAAAGATTTTATGCCTGTTAATCCTTATCTTTAGTTTACTGAGCAGATTAAATAAAAGAAATGGGAACAAATGTTGTAGTTAGGGACTAGGCCCCCAGATTGGAAGACCATGGGTTCGAATCCTTTATCAGTAGTTTGCCCTGAGGTACCCTTGAGCAAGGTACTGTCCCCGTGACTGCTCCCCAGGTGCTTTCAGTAGCTGCCCCCTGCTGCAAGTGTTTGTGTGTATGGGTTAAATGCAGAGATGTAATTTCATTTTGGTTCACTTTGTGCTTTGCCGTGTTTCACAATGACAAGAATGGTCACTTTCACTTTCACTTTAGTGCTCCAGGCCGCAAAGTGTCTAAAGATACAAGGTTCTACATAAAGGGGTTCCAACCACTCCAATGTTCAGCATCAGCAGTAAACGAATCACCTGATCATCTGGAATCATCTGCTCCTGTTTCTTCACTGCTTCTTGTCTTAAGTTAGAAGCTTTGTTCTGCTTGTAGGTTCAGACGTAGATCACTGTGTGGATTAACCAACAGATACATTGTCCTACAGGAAGCCTGGAGAACTGTTCCTCAGAGACACATTAAAAATACAGGGCTATGTGCGGTTTGAACCCACAGGACGAAGGTGTACTTTAAGTCTCTTGTCCCAGGGATAAAAACTGCCCTGATGTATGTGAATCATGTGTAATTTACAGACATATGTGCAAATTCTTACAAATCCATAATTACATTGCACCTGTTATTGGGACGCGGCAGCTACTGCAGCCCGAGCCTGTCCTGCTCAGCTTACAGATGTATCATTTCCTAACAACTATTCCAGGAAAGCTGCAAACTGCATTAAATTGAATGTGATACTGTGATCTATTACTCATTCATGTCTGCCAGACGTATTCACATCAGAAGCCCCAGTCAAACTGCCTGACAATTAAGTGGCAATGTAAACTTTTATAAAAAAGAAAATCTTTAACAGCAAAAATAAAACACCTTTTAATGAAATCATCTCTCCATTATAGCCAGAAGCAGGTTCTTCTGATTGGAATATTCAACCCAATGATCACGACTGACAGAGCATGCTTTAGAAAGCTCTTCCTCGAACACAGCTTTTTAAATAAAAGTGAAACTTTCCAGGCGTACTCGCTTGTTTCTACCAGTATTCACCTAAATATCTCAGCAAGATGCAATCTCTGAATGCTGGTTTTAAAAAGTCCAAAAGCCAAGTGCTTTTTGCCGAAACAGCTTACAGTGAAACGGCTGAACGTCTTCAGTGTGAAATCAAAACAATACAGTGAGCTCAGATTTAAAGGCAGTTTCATTAACAAACAACACAGGCGACTCCTACTAAATCGAGCAGAAATGGGAAAAAAGATTGTGACTGACGCTCCCACATAACTGTTTAAATGTTTGTGACCCAGACCGTTTTCAGCAGAGATCCAAAATGCCCGGTTCTGACTAAATTTCCGGCTTCAGTGCGTCCTTCCTCTATTTTCTGAAGGTTATAGATGTTCTAGGATTTAGACATGATGCATAATACAATAACAGGCTTACGCAGCGTTTACGTTTGACTTCCGAACGTTGACTCAGGTTAATATGACTTACTGAGGCTGCAAGGATGATGTATCTCCGAAACCCTCACACATATACAATATGTGCCCTTACAGTCAGCCTGTGATTTGACATCAAGGTCCTTTCCACCGTACTGGTATTACAGGAATTAAATTCTGCTTTGCAGCAAATTCCATTCAAGTTAACTGCTGATGTAGTTTTATGGGAAAAAAATCAGATATTTGATCACAGAGCTCACAGCTCACGATTATTCATTGATTCTATCATGCAGGATTGACTCTGTTCTATACACAGGTTCAGTGTTGCGCATCTGGCTTTTTGCTTCCTTAGAGTTTTAATTGACTTTCCTATTGGCTGATGATGATCTGCACTGAAGTCGGGCTATTCTCCACATGACTAAGTCCGTGTCCTTCAGTGGGGAAGAACCAGAGGCAATAACTTCAGTACAAATCGCTCCAATGTCACACCCGTTAGAGCATTAGTCGAGTGTTCTGAGTTCGCACGCAACAATACAATGCAACAAAAGTCAACTTTAATTCAAATTCTCAGATCTACATTACTGTGCAAAAGACTTGAGCCTCATTATATCCAAGAAAAAAGAACAAATGTTTTCGTGCTCCAGGCTGCAAAGTGTCTAAAGATACAAGGTTCTAGATAAAGGGGTTCCAACCGCTCGGCGTTCAGCATTGGCAGTAATCCAATCACCTGATCATCTGGAATCATCTGTTTCTTCACTGCTTCAAGTCTTCAGTTAGACGCTTTTTTCTGCTTGAAGGTTCAGACGTAGATCACTGTGTGGATTAACCAACACAAAACAATCAAACTGCTCAGGTACAGAGACTGGACTGAAAATGAGAGACAACAACACTGTCCTTCAGGAAGATCTGGAGAACTGCTCAGGTACAGAGACTGGACTGAAAATGAGAGACAACAACACTGTCCTTCAGGAAGATCTGGAGATGCTCAACAATAAAAGAAGCAAAAATGAAGAATTGAGGGGTGGTTCAAGACTTTTTTTTTTGCACAATACTGCATACTCCAAGCACCTATAATCACCAGAAAAAGCACCGATATCATGTTTCAGCCAATATCATGTTTTATGATTTAGGCTGACTTTAAATATGGTTTTAGTTTTACATTTATATTTCAAGAAACAATTAATTGTAAAACACGATGAACGCAGCTGTATTTGGGCCACAGGGTCATCAGGTTCATGTGAAAGCAGCTCTTGGCTCTGAAGGACAGATGAACGTGATGAATAAAAGTTTGCATAACCATATGGCCTCAGAAGAAGCCTGGCTACCTGCTTACACACTGGACAGGGAGAACAAGACGCCTGTGTAGTTCAGCCTCATTACTTAGTCATACATCATAGTCAGTAAGAGCAGTTTTAGGTAAGAACATGAAACACAGCTTTTCTTTCTCCGTACCATTCACGTAATCTGGCTATTTGTGGCTGGGAGCAAATAAAGCGTTACCCATAGCAACTCGGCTAAAGAATCTGAAGTAAGCACATTTCAGCATGCCAGAGGAGGATTTGTGTGTGTGTGTGTGTGTGTGTGTGTGTGTGTTTGTGTAGACAAGATAATATCCAAATCCTCATGACTACAGTGAGAGAGTGAATATCGTATTTTCAGCACACTCAGCTCCTGTCTGCTGCAATGTGTGTGTGTGTGTGTGTGTGTGTGTGTGTGTGTGTGTGTGTGTGTCCGCTGGTCTTCGACTGTGCCATTGTTTAATCAGTGAATCTGACACTAATAAAAATCATTTCCCCATAAATTCTGTGATACACAGTTTAAATCTAGGCCTTTGGTTTGAGCCGTAAATGTTAAAACTCAAGGAAGATGTTATAATTCTGAATAGTGTGTTATAGTTCCGAATGCATGTGAACTCCTGTTGCTCCTGTTCTCCATTTGTAACAGCTGACTGACACATGGTTACATCACGGCTTGTATTCAGAGCCAGCGCTATCTAGAAACATCCAGGATAAACAGAATAACAGCCTTTGTCAGTAAATGTGCCCCATTAAAATTAATTAATTGAAAAGTCAATTCCTTTAATTCAATTTCCTTTAGCTCACTTCCTAATAATGAAGGTAAATAAGGCTTTCAGTCCAGCTCCGGCTGTTCATCCCAGTGGGACAACTCACTTGGTTGTATCTACCTAGATATCATGGAAAAAATATCACAATAGGACAATATTTGTTGGATTTCCAAGATTTTTGCCCAACAAAAACTTATCCATGAAGTGGGGCAGCAGTTGCCTGTGTTTGGCGAATCCCAGATCAGTAGGTTGCATTGAGGTATCCGTGAGCAAAGTACCATCATCATCATCACATCATCCGGGTGCTTGATAAAGCTGCACAGTGTGTATGGGTGAAAAGCAGAGGTTTCATTGCACTGTGTTTCACTGTGCTGTGTTTCACAATCAGGAATAGTCACTTTCACTTCACATTCAACAGCAACGAAGATAAAATGTGATGACTCTGTAGAATAAAACTGAACTAAAAATCCAACACATACACACAAAGGCATGCAGACAGAGTCTATCAGGGCTAATCCGTGCACATTCTACTCAGACCTCCCTGCACATTTCAATACACTGTCACTGTATATGGGCGGAATTCAACTATCTATCTAAAAATATATAATATGGCCTGTAAGCGTATTTAAATGTGTTCCCGGTAGAGGATGTGCTCTTATATCCACTTAGAAAATCAACACTGTAAGCACTGTATTAGACCAGGGGTGATCAAACATTTGCACAGCATGGTACACACCCATAACTCCAGCCCACGTTACTCTGTAACGGTGATAAATACTATTCAAATAATGTCTAAAAGTCAAAGACGTGTGTCTTAAAAGCGCACTATTGTGTTCATACTGTTCGTAACTAAACACTAAATTTTGCACGCATGCTGAAAATATAGTTAACAGCACATTATTATTTTAATAGAACAAACGATGTGCTTGATGGCTTATAAGTTCTTTAAACTCCCTGTATGTGAAAAATAGCGCAAAAGATCACCTTTAATACACTATGTGGACAAAAGTATGTAGACAGCTGCTGATTTGCAGCATGTATTTCCAGCATTAATGGAGAGTTGCTGTGCCTTTGCTGCAGGTCCTTCTTTTCTGGGAAGGCTTTACACAAGGTTTTGGACCATTGATGGGAGGATTTGATTACATTCAGTAGTTAGTCACGTCAAATGGTGATAATGGACATTTATTTCTGGACCTCAGAATCATCCCAAAGGTATTAGATGGTACTTCATCACTCCTGAGTTTCTCTGCCCCAGAGCCCAATTCTGGTGCTGGGTAAAAGTGAAAAAAGTGACTATTTGTCATTGTGAAGCATTGCACAGCACACCACAATGAAGGGCATTCTCTGTATTTAACACACACACACACCGTGCAGCAGTGCGCAGCCATATCTAGCATCCAGGGAACAGTGAAGGGGAAGGTACCTTGCCTAAGGGTACCTCAGGGCAACCTGCTGGTCCAGGACAGGATTATGGGTCTTTGTCCCTAAACACTAGACCACAGCATTAGCGGCTTACGTGCATGCACATATAT
>CM029383.1:20736201-20751201 GCA_017165825.1 Hepsetus odoe
TTTCCATTTCTATCTTTAATCTCCCTGACCTGCTGCACATCACCCTGATCTTCATCTCCTTGTACAGCTGGCTTCTTTCTTCATCTCTCTGACTATCCCATTCCTTCTTTGTTTGCCTCTTCTTCTGTATACACTCCTGGATTCTGGGTTCCACCACCAGGTTTCCTAATCTTCTTTCTTTCTTCCAGATGTCACACCTAGTACCTTTCTAGCTGTCTGCCTTACCACTTCTGCAGCAGTTGCCCAACAATCTGGAAACTCTTCACTACCTGTTATCTCCTGCCTGAAATCCACCTTGTAGTCTTCCTTCTTCAGCTTTCACCATTTGATCCTCGACTCTGCCCTCACTTTCCTCTTCTTCTTGAACTCCAAAGTCTTCCTTTATTTCCACCATTCTATGCTGTTTAGCTACACTCTCCCCTGTCACTACTTTGCAGTCTCCAATCTCCTTCAGACCCTCCTGCAAAGGATATAATCCACCTGTGAGCATCTTCCTTCACTCTTATATGTCACTCTGTGCTCCTCCCTCTTCTTAAAATAAGTATTAATTGACCTTCTGCATTCCTCTCCTTGACACCATACCTACCCATCACTTCCTCATCTTCATCTTTTCTTCTATTAGTTCTTTTTTCTCCTCCAACTCACGCCCAACTTGCACTAACAACATTCATTATCAGACCTTCAGCTTCCAGCTTCAGACTCATCACCCTCCCTGACACCCTCTTCACCTCCAAAACACTCTCCACATATTCTTCCTTCAGGATAACCCCTCCTCCTTTCCTCCTTCCATTCACACTATACCTCCTCCAATACACCTGGCCTTACTACCCTTCCATCTAGTCTCTCACACACAAAATATCAACCTTCCTTCTGTCCATCAGATCAGCTAATTCTCTACCTTTACTAGTCATGCTGCCAACATTCAAAGTCTCGCACCAGTAGGTTGTCCTGAGGTACCCTTGACCATGGTACTGTCCCTATCACTGCTACCCGGGCACTCTCTGCCCACTGTTACATATTTGTTGTATGGGTTAAATGCAGAGAATGCATTTCCTAGTGGCTCACTGCGTGCTGTGCTGTGGTGTCCACAATGACTTTCACTTCACTTTACCCTGCCAAAACACTATTTCCCTCATTGTTGCAGCTGAATTTTTGCATCTGGCAGGTATATATGCTTGATCTCCAGAGATACTGGTTGGTCAGCTACCATATACTGTATAAAATTATTAAAGCTTATTTTGTTAAAATCAGAAAGTCCTGAATGTTGCATGCAAGAAAAACCTTCATGAACACTGCAGTACAAGGCTACTAAGAAAGTACATGCTCAAGGCAACAAAACAAAAAAGGTTATGGTTCCTGTCTGCATAAATCTTGCGTCATTCATGTCACCCCTCCCCATCTCCTGGGACAACAGCATCGTGTGCAGCAAATCCCATGTGTCCCAACCCCAAAACAAAGCTGTCAGCTCATCGGAAAAATACCATTTATGCTCAAAATAGTCCCAACAGCAAAGTTATTCAACAAAAAAATGGCCACAAGTTCGCTGTAATGATAAAGGGGAAGAAATAAGCACTAAAGTTTAAAGGCCATAATTGGGATGTTTGCTTGGACAGGGCATCCTGACCTTAAGGGGTTAAAGGTAATAAAAGAACAATCAAATAAGTCAATGCGGACCATAAAAGGTGATAGATGGGCTGCAAGGAACCTGAAAATTTGAAACCCGAGCGGATGGACTGGCACTGATTGGAAGCCCTAAAATGACCAGATGCATTGGAGAGACACCCCCAGACCTCTTGACAGAACAGACACATTTAGCTGAAATGAATGCAGTGATATTCTGTTTGAAAAGCCCCTTGAGTGAACAAAGGCCACCCACAGATCGCACAGTTCAGGTCGGCACGACCTTCACCCCGCAAAGACGCCCAGAGCTCACAATGGCATCACGTTGCCATGGTAACAGGAGAACAGGTGTTCTTCGCCCCAGTCATTTTCCCCCACGTGCGGCGTGATGCGGCTGTGTGCGCGCGCATTCCCGCGTGTGTGTGTTTGTGTGTGTGTGTGTGTGTGTGCATTCTAATCACGAAACGCAATCTGATACTGTAAAGCCTGGGTCATCGGTTACAGCTGTCAGGTAGCTGAGAAACAGAGATCCAGTCATTTGCAGCTAACAGGCTTGTGGTTTGAGTCATGAACATCATTACGGTAACAGGATTACATCCAAAAGCGAATGTATTAGGTAGTAGTACTGCAGGTGCTCAATAGTTCAACTGCAACTAACTTGATGCAATCATAGATTTATATTCCAGCACCAAAAGCAGTGAAATCCACTGTATGTAGTTTTATTGGGCAAGGGGGAAAAAATCACAATAATGCCTCTAATGTTACATGATATGTATCACAGTATTTCTTTTTCTATTTACCACTAATGACGCCGAGTTCTTGATCTGTGTTCTTCGATCTTGAGCTATGTAGGCGTGGCCTTCTGTGACTGTGTAGGAAAAACCCCAGATTAAACACTAAATGAGGGATCCGAAAAGAAATGCTGATTCCCTACCAAGCGGTGGCCTAGTGTTTAGGGACTAGGGCTCATGATCGGAAGGTCATGAGGTGGAATCCAAGACCAGTAGGTTGTCTTGTGTCACCTAAGAGCAAGGTACCTTCTCCATCACTGCTCCCCTGTCTCTGGCTTTAGCTGCCCCCCGATGCACAGTGTGTGTGGGTTAAATACAGAGGATGCATTTCGTTGTGCTTCACTGTGTGCTGTGTACACAGTGACAAATAGTCACTTCAAAATATTGACATGAACTTTGCACTGTACTGCATGGTTAAACAACTCCTTTAATATTATAGGATGATGTTCTAATGTGCTGACATCCAATCAGCTCTTGTATAATCCTCTGCAGTTTATGCAGTTACTGTGCCCTTGTTTTATTTTCCTCTCATTGATCTTAGTTGTTTTCTATAATGGATCAAATGTCTTTTCACAGCCCAAGCAATGGCTAGGATCTAAAAAAACAAAATGGAATTTATCGTGATAATGTGAACCCAGCCTTGACCGAAAACAATGACTCTGAACCCGTTTGTTGTGCAAACAGAAGTTGATTTGTGGGCATCTATAGAGTGAGAGGCAGAGAAAATCTTGTGCTTGTGATTTGAGATGCAGGGATTTGCACCAATAGGCGTATTTGTGGCAGCTTGTGAGAGTAAAACAGCTCTTATCAGCTTCCAACAAAAGCGATATCTTACACATAGATTAAAACCTAGCACCCGTCGCTCTGCCTGGTATTTCTCTGTGCCCTGGCACAAATTACATATGCGTGTACACACACACACACACGCACTACTCTACAGGCTATGGAGTCTGGGAATGTAAAAATGAATAAATTAGAACTGCATTTTGACATTAAATGAAGCAAATGGTTTGTTAGTTTTGCAGTGGAACAAATGTTCCCATTTGAAATTGGATTGGCAAGTCAAACACATAAATATGGATGTTTACACAAATGCAACATATAGAATATGTTATTATGACATATTGATAATTGCATAAATATACATATGAGAAATATTATTATTATAAATTACTATTTAGATTTGTGACATATGGGGCATATTATTATCATTGCATATTGATACATAAGTTTATAATATATTTAGGGCACATAGGGTATGTACATACTTATGTATAATACATATGGAGTGCATTAGATTTGGATGTTTATAACAGAATGATGAACAGAGCAAAGAGAGAAACGTTCCAAATGAACCAAATCGTTCAAAAGGATTCAGATGAATTTGGGTTAAAAGGCAGTGAAAAGTGACTATTAATCATTGTGAAACAGCACATTGAATCACAACGAAATACATCCACACACCGTGCAGCAAGGGGCAGCCATATCCAGCGCCCGGGGAGTAGTGATGGGGACAGTACCTTGCTCAAGGTTAAAATACTGGTCCAGGACTTGAACCCATGACCTTTGATCCTGGAGCCTAATCCCTAAACACTAGGCCACCGCTGCCCTGGTATATATGTTTGTGTAGATGCACACATATCAAAACTCTCAGCACAATGCCTCTTTATGCTTTTTCTTCATTTGCGAAGCTGCCAGCTGCTGAAAACAGAATATAGGGCATAATCTTGCATACTTATTAAAAATATCTTTCACCTTAAGCAAGAGCTGCAAAGTCACCTTACAAGCAAATTCACAGGAGGGGAGTTGTGAGAAAACTTGTGTTTTTCCATCAATTTATTTTGATAATTTTTTTTTTTTGCCTTCTCAATTAAGGGATGTTCCCTGAAACAGCTGCACAAAAGCTTTAGATGCCTTTTATTTTATAGTGCTGATCTTGGGTCATTTCTTTACCTTTCATGTTTTTATGAATATGACCATCCTAATTAGTGGATGTGATCCTAGTGCTCTTTCTTGGAGTGTGTTAGTGTGGAAATTGGGCCAAGGCTCGGGAGGAGAACTCACTGCATATGGCCTTTTTTGTGAAGACTGACTCATCGCCTCTGTTCTGCCCAGTAGCTCTGATTAACATCTCGAGATGTTTTCTCAATCTCTGCTCAAATCTGCTCCGCTCTGCAGTCCTTCTGCAGCCATTCTCACAGTGTGGTGACTGAGCTGAGCGCTGTAGGTTTAAAAACGTAATTCAAAAAGTCATTTAAGGTTTGATAACCTTCATGTTCATATAGCCGAATGCAAAAAAAGTTTGGGCACACTTGGCCAAACGATTTGCTCAATCAGGGGCACGAGTGGCCTATTGGTTAGGGGATCCCCATGATTGGAGGGTCGTGGGTTTGAGTTCCAGACCAGTAGGTTACCCTGAGGTACCCTTGAGCAAGGTACCCTCCCATACATTGCTCCCAGGGTGCTGGAGGTATGGCTGCCTACTGCACGGTGTGTGGATTATGTGCAGAGAAAGCATTTCCCTGAGGTTCACAGGGTGCTGCGGTGTGTGTTCACATTGAGCAGAACAACAGAGGCCATATTGCTCCCCACAGTTCCTGCAGAGTACTGCAATCTGTCAGAATGAGTCAATACTTAACATGCTGGTGTGCAAAACCTATGGAACACCTAAAATTATCCCTGGAGAGCAGAAGCGGATTCGTACTGTCTGAAACCCAAACAGGCCAGCATGTTTGGTTTACATGGATCTGCACTGCTTCAGATTACAAAGCACTCTGCCTTCGTAAAGGCCTTCACACACAAAATGGGAGGTGCAGAAAGGTACCATTAATTAAATCCTGTCTATGGGACAAGCTATTTCTTCTTGCCATATTGCTCCAGTACTTCCTGCCACATATTGCAATCTGTCATAATAACTGCATATGTGGAACCATTATAAACCTTCAGATCTTTACTTTCAATGAAATGATGTGCTAATGTGTCCATTTTTTCTTAACTGCCATCAATTTGCCTTTGCCTCTCGACACTCTAGAACCCTTCAGCTGTGTATTGCGTTTAACTTGCGCCCACAAACATCACGTATGGTGCTTGAATTGAACAGATCTGTAAATCATTTCCACACTGATAGCTCTTTAATTGTATTCAGGGTGTGTATACTCCAAGCTGCCTCAGGCTCTCCTGCCTGGACGTTTGTCTTTGACACCTAAAGCTGTGAAGCCACAGCTCTGCCCCTCCCTGGATGCTGCTGTTCATGATTGCTCGGGGACCACCTTCGCTGCATTTGGATTCAATTTAGCAGCTGTAAGCAAAACTGAACACGAGCCAAAAACAAAATCCCAGTTTTGGTTGACTCTATATATAGAGATGCTGAAATCTGCAGGTGGTCTCCTGCAGGAACATATTTGCCAGCCAGATCTCATGGGAGAGACGAAAGGACATGTTGTTCCTGTGGTCCAGACATGCTGGTGCAATTTATTTATTTTTTTTGGTTTGCTGATGGTGACATGGCCTTGTGGGAGGAAGCATGGCAATTGCTTCTCCAACAGAGGGAGGAGGGTGTGTGTGTTTATTTATGTGTGTGTCTGAGTGCTGAATCAAGAACTGGAGGGGGATGGGAAAAGGAGGATTGGAGGAGGGGTAAAAACGAAGGAAATGAATGAAAGACTTTAGGGTAACGGTTGGTGGGCATAGCAATGGGGATGGTAAACTCTATTAGATTAGTGGAGTCAAGGATGCAGTAAAATAAGGTGAAATTAAGGAAAAGATCACTGAACACACTCCTTCCAGCATCACTATGCACATTCATTTGCATTCACTAAACAAGATCATCTATCACACACATCTGCTGACGTTACTGTTCTCTTAAAGGGGGATATTTCCAATTTTAGGAAATACGCATCATTTTACCATTAAATTGAAAGACAGATTTTTTTAAATTGTGAAATTGATCAGAAATCAGAATATGTCATGGTGATGAATGGAACCAGCTTTCTGAAGAGTTTAATACCTTTAAAATCTCCCAAAAAAATACTTTGTTTTACAAAATTGGGAGAAAAGTTTTGAAGACACTTTTTTAAATGTTCCTAGTGGAGAACACAGTCCCAGATTTTCAGATTTACCACTAATTTATCTCTTTCATTGTTGGTAGGTTCACTGCTGGTTATATAGAGTCATTATAGAGAAAGAGCCATTTCACATCAGATCACTTTGAATGATTTTACATCTCAACAACTGAAATATGCTAAACTGGTTTTTCTTTAATAATAAAGGTCCTTCAAAGGTTTTTGGAGCAGCACCACAGAGGAACCACCTGTGGTTACTTAAGGAACCTTTTAAATCATAGTTTTTTTAGACCACCTAATGAAATGTTCTCACGAAGAACCTTTTTTAAAGCGTGTATCTGGACATTTGCACTTTAATCGCTCTACGGTCACCAAGAAGAAGTAATAAAAGGAATAAACCAACTGTTCTAACTGCTCAAACCACTTGTATTGTAAAGAGATTTCCTGACATCTGATCAACCCAGTATCTCCAGTATATATAGATAAATTCAGTTCAGCAGGATAACTCACAAAAGCTGAATAAGATCCTAAATAAGCTGTACCTGTACAAAACAAAGATGTATTAAATGTCTATTTTTACCTTGTTTTGATGCAGAATTTAAAAAATATTGTAGCTGTCATGTATCAAACCATTGTGGGAACATTTTACAACGAATGGCCCAATAAACTGTCCCAAAACAATGGGGAAAATGTCTTCTATGCACAAATGTGCACAGAATGTCCATTATTGTTCTCCTCTTGTAATGCTTCCATCTCGGAGATATGAGATTCTGTTACGGCAGGGAGAGAATGAGTGTTGTCTTCGGAATGATGCAAAGATTAATCATCGTTCACATCTTTTACATCACTTTCACGAAGCTTGTTCTCCCACATGTAGGAGAAATTTAGGAACAATCAAAGGAGTGCCTCCAAAGCAGTTGGTGTGAAAATGGCAGGGTAGCAGTGTTTCTGAGCCGGAGCGAGAGACTGGAGTGTGGCCTTTAGAGAAATGGAGAGGGATGGAGATGTGGAAGATTCTTATTTTCTCAGCTCGGCTTGTGCTGTGGGTGACACTTTAGAAAAGGCTGACTTTTGTCTTTTGATGCCATCATTCACCGTAATGGGGACAGCATACAATTAGTGTGCATGAGAGAGAGAGAGAGAGGATGGTAGAAATAAAGGATGGAGAAATAGAAAGTGATGGGGGATGGAGGAAGAGAGTTCGTTAACATGATTGCTGAGCCCATCCCCCTTTCAGAGCTACAGCTCATAACTCTCATAAAGCCATTTACTCCATGGAAAAAGGGGCCTTTGACCTCTCAGAGGTTTATGGGAAATGAAGGCATCACTGTGAGTCAGTGAGGGGAAAATCGAGTCACCAATCAGTACCTGTACATAGAGCCTCAGTTCAGCCATGTCTTTGGTTAGTGTCATGGATCCTAGCGTAAATCGTCTCAATCCACACATAAAAATACATTACGTTCTTCTAACTTCTTACATTTAATCACACATTGCTGTTTTTGAGCGGAAAGGAAAATCTTTGGGATTTAAATGTCAGAATTTCTTTGTAATTGGATTGAGGTTTGTGCAGAAGCCATGGTGGTGGTCTAGTGGTGGGTACTTGCCTATGGACCTATGGCTCAAGAGGTCCCCGGTTCGAATCCCACCTCTAGCACTACCATCACTGAGGCCCTGAGCAGGACCCTTAACCCTGAGTGTCTCCGGGGGGGACTGTCCCTGTAATCAGGACATGGAGGTCGCTCTGGATAAGAGCGTCTGCTAAATGCTGTAAATGTAAATTTCTTCCTGTCCTCTGCATCTTCCTCCTTCTTCACAAGAGTATTTTGGTTTCCATCAAGAACATGTTACAGATGTAGATATAATGCAGTGTGAGGAGTCTCACCCAGATGACTCAGAGACTGGTGTGACTCTTCCTGCACACTAAACCAGTAAGTTTAGGGGGAAAGACCCCAAACACTGCACGCATCTGTTACACGACTAAATTATAACTAACAGCATCTGCCAAAGACATAAATTAAAATGTAAATGAGACACACTGAAATGTATGGGTTTGTATCATTGCTATCAATGTTGTCTTGGCTAGCAGACATGTTTTAAAAGCCAGGGGAAGAAACGCACTAGAAATACGTAAATGGCAGAAGTTAGATTTGGAAATGCAGTAAATGGCAGAAGACAAAGAAAAATGGATCAGTTTCATCCAGCAGTGCATCATTTAAGCAAGGCAATTTCTTCATCGTCTACTTTCAGCTGCTCTCGTTCACGGACTCACAACAGCGGATCATCTGTTTCCATTTCTTTCTGTCCTCAGCATCGTCCTCATTCATACTGAGCCCCTGCATGTCCCCCTTTCCCCACATCCATAAACCTCCTCTTTGTCATTCCTCTTCTCCTCTTACCTGGCAGCTCCATCCTCATCTTCCTTCTTCTGATATAATCCTCGTCTCTCCTCTAGACAAGTCCAAACCAACGCAATCTTTAAACGTCCAACCTGAGCCATCCCTCTAGTATACTCATTCCTAATCTTGTCCATCCTCACCACTCCCAACACAAATCTCAGCATCTTTAACTGACATCTCCAGCTCTACTGCCTATCTTTTCAGCGCTAGCGTCTCCAAGCTGTATAGCATAGGTGGTCTCACTAGCGACTTATGCTATTGTCAAACTTACAAAGAGCAATCCTTATAAATCTTTAACCCTATACAATTTTACACAGAGTGTCATCGTCACACACTGCCATGCTTCGGTGTCTCTTGTATGTCTGCACATTGTTGACACTGTTCTTCTCATTAAGTTTGTTTTTTGGTCGATCCCAAAATCTCCACCTAAAAGCACTCAAAATGTCAGCTTCTCTCCTTCTGTCATGGTAGAAACCATGCAGGTAACCCTCAAACTCTCTGAACCGTAATGGTTTCCAAATACCTTTTTTGCAAAATAAAAGTCTTCACTGTGCCGTGATGATGTTTTGACCAGTGTCCTTGTAACTGAGGACTTTGCAGCTAATTTTGTGAAAGTGACTTTTTGTCATTGTCACATAGAATGAAATGCAACCTCTGCATTTAACCCGCTCACATCGTGCAGCAGTGGGCATCTGTGTCCAGTGGCCAGGGATCAGTGATGGGGACGGTACCTAAGGACAACCTACTGGTCTGGGATTTGAACCCATGACCTTCAGATCCTGGTCCTAGTCCTTAACTACTAGGCCACCGCTGCACACCGCTGATGTTTCTCTGGCAAATAGTTGCATTTACAGTTTCAAAAGAACCATTTAAAGAGATGCAGTCTGAAGAGGAAGAGGAAAAGATGCAGTAAAAGATAAGTGTTCATCCCTCAAACACCCATTTGACAAAGCAGCAAACACTCTACATTCACTTAAACACAGCAAATGTCACAGTGTTCAAAGAATCTGACTTAAAGACCAATAACATGGAAAACTGATTTTCCTAATCTCAGAAAAGAGAGCTTGATAATGCTACCATTCACCCTTCAGTCCATTTAAGGAGACATAGCTCTTTAAAATGCATATTTGTGATTTGTGACAAATATGCATGTCTGACTACTGCAGTTTAGCACCGCCTCTTTCTCACTGGAAGTTACAAGCAGTGCTTCACAATACAGCGTGGCACAATACTGAACAGAGGTCATCCACATGTTATTTACATATGTCTGAGAGAAGGGTCAAGCAGTCTCCCTGTTTTGTTTTAGTGATAAAAACAGTCTTAATTCTAAGTGATAAAGTGGGGCTTGATTATTTTAATAATTTTATTATTAGAATTAGGTATAATTAGGCCATTTCTTTTGGCCAAAATGTTAATATAAAACAAAAATGTAAGATTTAGTTGTCTTTTAACCACTATAATGTACTATAGTGTGTGTGTGTGCATGTGTGCCCTGTGCAAAGAGTTTTCAGCACCATGGACAGCGGACAGATTGATAGTGCTTTACTGGACAAGTCTTAATACACCTCCAACAATCATGCATGCAACTCTAACCTTAATGCATAAAACTCCAGCTCTAATGACTGCACCTCTAGCCCTAATATATGAACACTTCCAGCCCTAACATATGCACCTCTGGCCCTAAAGAATTAAACACCGACTATAATGCACTCAGCCCCAGTCCTAAAGCATAAATGTACCACTCTAATGAATGCAACTCAGCCCTAAAGCATAAAACTCCAGCCCTAAATCATTAAACTCCAGCAAGAGTGAATGCACATTCAGCCCTAACATACGCAACTCCAACCTCAATGCATTAACCTCCAGCCCTAATGTGCAAAACGCCAACCCTAAAGATTTAACATCCAGCCCTAGCATATGCATCTCCAGCACAAACGCATAAAACTTCAATTTGAATGAATGCAGCTCATCCATAAAGCATTAAACTCCATCCCTAATGCACAAAACTCCAACCCTAAAGCATTAAACTCCATCCCTAAAGCACAAAACTCCAACCCTAAAGCATTAAACTCCATCCCTAAAGCATTAAACCCCAACTCTAAAGCATTAAACTCCATCCCTAATGCACAAAACTCAAGCTCTAAAGCATTAAACTCCAGCCTAAAAGCATTAAACTCCAGCTCTAAAGCATTAAACTCCAGCCTTAAAGCATGCACTTTCATCCTAAAGCATTAAACTCCAGCTCTAAAGCATTAAACTCCAGCTCTAAAACATTAAACTCCAGCCTTAAAGCATGCATTTTCATCCTAAAGCATTAAACTCCAGCTCTAAAGCATTAAATCCACGCTCCTACAGCCATATCATAACACATTTGAATGTAAATGGTATTCAGATTACGTGTAAGGAGCCCATATGCTCAGTGTTGCGGATAAGGCTCAGTGTCCCGCCGTGGAGCAGTGCGTGGAAAAGCGCGGTGAAAACGGGTCATGTGTTGACTCACCTCCGCGAACCGTTTGAGTGGTATCAGATCACATGGAACCGGAGGCTGGACTGAGCTGGAACCGGCGGTGTCGGCGTGCGTGTGCGTGTGTGTGTGTGTGTGTGTGTGTGTGTTTACCCGGGTGAACTGTGACTGAAGCCCTCAGGAAGAGTTGTGCGGCTCTCTTCGGTCTCCAAAAATGACGGGACTGGAGGCGGGACGCTGTAAAGTGCGCTCACATTCACGGAGGAGATGATGCGCTTTTTCACACCAGCATCCCCGCAGATCCTGCTCTTACATCCATCCCTTCAGTGTCTTCCTCTGAGACTCCTCTTACCAGCGAAACACCACATCGACACTTTTTACCCCCCAAAGAAATCCCACACCGCAGCGAGCTGGACAGAAGTTCGGACGGGAGCGGACGGTGGACCGAGCGGTTCAGTCCGGATCGGAGAGCAGCGCGCTTTCCGGCGGCGCAGCCTCAGTGCGGGGCCGCTCCTCCTCCTCCTCCTCCTCCTCTTCCTCCTCCTCCTCCCTCCTCCTCCTCTCACTGGCACGGCCAGCAAAAAGAGAAACCTTAGCTCCGGCCGCCCAGAGGCTCTGACTGGTGTCCCTGCAGCCCATCAGCTTTTCTGGACACTAGATCTGCCCATAAATGTACCAACTCAGCAAGGAGCGGAGATGTGTTTGTAACATGGACATGCAAGTATGTGTGTGTGTGTGTGTGTGTGTGTGTGTGAATAAATATGTGAAGATGGACTTTGGTTGTCAAAAGGCATCAATAGGTTACATGTAAGTTCTACACACACACACATATATATACTATAATATTATATGTGTGCTCAGTGTGTGTTATGTAATGCTGAATCAAAATTCTTCTGTAATTCCTAGCGGGCAACGTGTTTGATCCCTGTACCCGGTTATGCTCATGGAAGTATGGAAGGAAGTGACTATTCCTGTCATTGTGAAACGCAGCACAGCACAAAGCACAACGAAATTCAGCCACTGCGTTTCACTCATACACACGTGCAGTAGGGGGCAGCTATTGAAAGCGCGGGAGCAGTGATGGGGACGGTACTTTGCTCAAGGGTACCTCAGGGCAACCTACTGGTGAGGGAATCAAACCCATAACCTTCTGATCCTGGTGCCAACTCCCTAGACCACTGCTGCCCAGTTTCATTGAACCTCATATTAGTAAGTTAGTAAGTTACCATGAGGTACCCTTGAGCAAGGTACTGTCCCCATCACTGCTGCCCGGGTGCTAGAAATGGCTCCCCACTTCTCTTCTTAGGTGTGCGTTAAATGCAGAGCAGAAGCCACGCTGTCTCAGTGTGCTGTGTTCACGAGGACAGTCACTTTCACTTCAACTGTTCTTTAGTATCTGTATCTTTTTAAAAAGCAGTTGAACTAAACTAAACTAAAACTTAACTAAAAGCCGGAAGTAGCAAGCAATCACGGTAGGATTGTGTCTTCCTGACCATCAGTCTTTGCACCACAATCCATGCAGTTCATTTGATCTCTGCAAGGTGATCAGAATATAAATTTCGAAGATATCTTGCCCTTACATCAAATTTCCCAGGTGCTCCTCTAGATGCTCATTATATAGTCCAAGCAACGAGAGATTCAAGCAGTGACTTTATGCTTTTTAAGATTAATATCTGGAATAGTTAGTCGGGAGCCAGAATATTATGGCAAGGCTTAAATGTCGTCATTTAAGGAAAATTGATTTGACCTTGTAGTGGGTGGAGGTGGGGAGGAGTATCTACTAAACACAGGCTTTCGTTCCTTTAAAAGAACTGTTGGTGAGAAATATCAACTGGTGAAAAATTGTGAATTAAATAACTCAAATAAATTAATATTAAGACTGAATTTATACATTATTTTCTTTGCATTGATGATATATCCTTGATGGCTTGGTTTCAGCCCTATTTCAGTTAAACTATATTGACTTTACCAGTGCTTTTCATACTACAGCTGGTAAAATGTTAACACATTGCTATCCCGGTACTGCTTCATATATGTTTATATATATTCATATATATATATATATATATATATATATACATTTGACAAGTGACGGAAAGTGACTTTGTCATGTGAAACACAGCACAGCACACAGTGAAACAATGAAATACAACCTTTGCTTTTCACCCATACACATGGGCAGCAGTGGGCAGCTGTATCCAGCATCCGGGGAGCAGTGATGTGGACGCTACCTGTTGATCTGGGATTCGAATCCACCACCTGCTGATCCTGGGGCCTAGTCCATAACCTAGAGGCCAGCAAAAGCACCTAAAACCTCCGCTTACCTTGGAGAGTGCATCAGACACAAACGGGTGTAGACTAGACATTATTCATACATTTTATTATTCAATAAAATATAAAAGCAATTTATTGAATGTTTCATGTTGAAATGCTCTTTATGGAGGCTAAAAGTCCTGCAATGGAGGTGTTGGGTTTCATGAAGTACACAATATAACAGCATGCATGGGATATTAAATCACCATTAATTTAAAAAATGAGCCTTCAGAAAACATCCAGTTTACTGGCAACAACATATGCTAATGGTCGCACCCTGCACAGTTTACACTGATCGTGCAGCTGTTTCAGGCTTGAGCAGATGTGATAAAGTCAGAGATTAATTTTCACATTATGCTATTAGGGAACCAGCCTTAAATGTTATTTGCACACTATTGCACAAGTCCTAGCTGGGATTAAGCTGGATTTACACTGGTTCTGGATTTTCTTCTTCACCCCTGCATGGGTAGTCCTGGTTTGGTGATTTGGTGAATGTGCCTTTCAGTACTTTTATTTGTTTCATTGCTAATTATTTTTTTATTTGACATTATGTATGTTGCATGTCCATCGCAGGACAGAAACACAGACAAACACTCTCACACCTAGGGGCAATTTACCATCTATAATCCACCTGACCTGCATGTCTTTGGATGGAAGTTGTGTTTGCAGGTCGATTAGGCTTCAGTTTCTTACTTCAGACCTCTGGTAAGTGCTGTGGGTGGAGTAGGTGGTTGTATTTCTGTGAATTGCTTTGAGTGTGTTTTGTGGTGTGTGTGTGGGTTCTGTACCCTTAGTGAGTGCAAATGGACACTCCTGAGGCTTATGCTGTTTGCATTCTGTCTAAATGGGAGGGGACTGATGTCCACACAAATGTCTAGGGAGACATGACCAAATAGAGATGCTATTAATTTATATGCAAAGTTTTGTGTGAGTGTGTGTGTGTGTGTGTGTGTGTGTGTGTGTATGTGTGTGGGATGTGTGTCCATCCACAGGCATCTGTTGGTATAGTTTGTAGGCTACACAGAAGGCCTTACACTGCTATTGTGAACTTCAGTAAAATGCTTCGCAAGTTATTCTTCCATTTCTCATTGATGGCTGTTTCTGAGTGGTCGTTTGATGGAACCAGCAGGACATTTATGTTAAGCACAGCAGGTGCATAATTTCACTGGAGCCAGAGACCATCTCTCTTCTCTCTCTCTCTCTCTCTCTCTCTGCTTGTCTGTCTTTCTGTCTTTCTCTTCCCACGCCAATATTACTAGTTGTGATGCTGTTCCTGGAGGACATTTTCAAGACTTTCTGGTCTTTGTGTATGATCGACAGTAAATGCAAGACTAGAGTAGTAGTACAGTAAAAGT
>CM029383.1:20756201-20823701 GCA_017165825.1 Hepsetus odoe
GATCATCAGTTTCCATTTCTCCTGGTCATCTGCATCTTCACACTCTTTCACACCAACTGCCTGCCTGTCCTCTCTCTCCACATCCAAAAACCTCCTTCTTCTTCTCTTGCCTGGCAGCTCCATCCTCAACATCCTTTCCTGATATACTCCTCGTCTCTCCTCTGTCCACACCTGACCAAGTAAACACAGCCTCACTTCTCTGACTTTGTCTCCAAATCATCCAACCCTTGCTCGTCCCTCGCTTTTCAACCCGTCCCACGTTTATTGATGCTACATATAAAAAAATAGGCAAACAAGCAGCGGTTCACGGTGAGTTTTCAGCTTTTTTCAGACTCACGACTGAAACTGCATGAATTTTTTTGGGATGGAAAGCAGGAGATCGGTAAATTTAGAGCTTCTTTTTGTCACACATGCAGCACAATTTCTCATTCTCTTGAATGAGATTTAAGCCTACAGTCTGTCCAACATAGCAACAGTTGCTAGGGAAGAACACATTTGTTGATAGATACATTAATGCATTATTTTTGACTATAATTTCAGGTATACTTTTTACTTTTAAGATGCCCAAAAGAGACTGCATTGGATAAAACCTTTCCTAAGAACCCTTTAAATTATTGTTCTCTAAGGAGTCATTTTTGTCAATGAATTTAATTAGAAGAACCTTTTAAAGTTTACAGAGTTTCCAAATAATATTTGTGTGAAATGATTATAAATTCTTTGTAAAGGAGGATTCTTTACACTTTTAAAGGCTCCTCCACACCCATGCATTTGGTTTTTTTTTCACATAAAGGGAAGATATGTGACAACTTTATTAATAAATACTTTTTAGAAGCTTTATTATTAAAAGTTTAAACAAGTTACATGAGATATATAGTTGGAGATGTGACCAACAGTTTGAATAGTTGGGTTTTTTTTTTTTTATTATTAGCTGTTTGTGTCACCAAAGCTCCAGATAAGGGAAGGGAATGCGCAGGCAATACAACTTTAATAACCCTAGAAAAAGGACCAAATGGAAGACTGGTCGATGGTTAATGAGAATTAGATCTTGGCTAACATTCAGTGAATAATGATCAACAATCACAAAGTGATTACCCACATTAGTGTGGGTATGCCAATTAAGTAAAATGATGCCTAGTTTATCCAATGACTATGGCATAGTTTAAAAGTTTAAATTGAGTTACTAAAGATTTGTAGTAAACCACCCTTAATTTCATATTTGCCAGAGATATTATAACTTATATATTATAACCTATATATTATCTCAAAAAAAAAAAAAAAAAAAAAAAAAAATATATATATATATATATGGCAGAGACTGGTCACACCACCCCTAAACCAGAGACAAACAGATGCTGGATAAAAAGAACAACCTTAAAAAAAAAGGGAAAAGTTTGACCAGGGGCAAAATAAATAATCAAATTTTCGTTAACCCGAGCTAACGCAATTAGCCAGAATAAAGTAGAGCCTGTCGCAGGGTTGTGCTCTTAAAAGCCGGAGATGGGAGGGAGAGATAGAGAGAGAGGATGAGCAGTTCCAGCAGACAGGAGTGAAGAAGTGAGTATATCGAAATATATTCAATATGTAGAAAATAATCACAATAAATAGTTCTTATATTTCAAAATATACTGACGATGAATTAAAATATATTTCATTTTCGCAGGGCGACCTGAGACTGAGTGGTAGGAAACTAGAAGTCTGAAATCTGAATGGAAGGAAATCAGCTGACGATAGAGAAGACCTTCAGAAGAAGGAGGTAAAGAAAGAGTTCAACGCTTTCAGACAAAAAGAAGCTCAACAGGTGAAAATTGCTTTGGCCTCAGGTTCCAGCTCCAAGGATGGACATTTATCTGGAAACATTTTGAAAGAGCAGCACCTCAGCATCCAATATACAATCCTTCAAGGAGAGAAAAGCATCCAGTTCAGAAGAAGCAGGTCGTGAGGAGGTATGTGCAAGACATCTTGAGGTGATCCCAGATCAGAGGACTCCAAAAGCGAGTTGTATTGGTGCAGAAAGAAGAGACCACAATTTCTTGGAGCATCAGCAGCTTGCTCAAGCAACAGTTTATTGAAGAAAGAAAAGTTCCAAGTGGATCCCTGGTCAGAAGATACCAAACCAAGAAGTGTGCAAAGACAGCAAAAAGCCAACCCCTGTCCTGCTTAAGCAGAGAGAAGATGCGTCTGCTGAATAAAGACCTGCGCCTGCAGGACGTTGTGCTGATGTATGTGACTCTTCTGGCTGCTCTGGTTGTGCTCCTGGTGGCTCCCTACCAGGCTCCTTCTGCAGTGGCCCCTTCTAGACCCTCCCTGCCCTACAGTGTTCCTCTAGACCCGGCAGGACATCTTCAGCTGTCCTGGAACATCAGCTATTTACACCAGGAGGTGTACCTGGAGGTCCGAGCCAAGGAGCTGCGTCATGGTCTCCTGCTCGGCATGTCCGACAGAGGCGAGGTCACCAACGCTGACCTGGTGCTGCTGTGGGACGATGGGCGCAAGTCCTATTTTGGGGTAAGAGTGAATGTATAGTAGGAAAAAACAAAGCAGTTTTTTATGAAGTCAGAGGTTTTCACTTCTTCTCAGTGTTCAACACTCCAGCACTGCTTTCTAAAAGCAAGAACACAAACTGTACCCGTAAAACATATTACCAAAATTCTAACTGCATCCAGTAAGGTGGGACAGACTTGTGGATGTGGTTTAGGACTCAGAATGACTCACTACCAGCTAAGAAGCAGTCTCAATGAGGATGGAACTGAAGCTGAAGCTGAAGCTGTTTTTTTCTGCAAGATTTTATGTTTTAAATCCTTATGGCATTTTAATTCCAAGTTAACAGTGAATTGTTAGCCTTCATTCCCTGCAGAAAAAATTTAACACGTTTATTGATGCTGTAAACAGACTCTCAGCTGAAACTCCATGCATTTTTTTGATGAAAAGCAGGAGTTCTGTAAAATTAGAGCTTTTTGTCACAAATGCAGAACAATTTCAAATTTTCACATTCTCTTTAAACCAACACGCTGTCCGACATAGCAACAGTTGCTAAGAAAGAACACATTTGGTGATAGATACATCATGATAATTTTTGGGACTAAAATTTCAGCTAAACTTCATTTCTCAGATGCTAAAGTGCAGATAGGACTGATCTTGGATCAGTATCTGATGTATTTATGATTGTCTTTGTGACTAAAGATATCTGATAATATTGAGGCAATTTAGAAAGCATACCCTGTTGCGTGAAATGGCAACCGTAATGGATCGATTTATGGAAGTTTGGGTTAATCTTGTGGTCTGAGGACTTAATCTAATTTAAAAAATCTGAGGATTTAATCTGGTTTAAACAATCTGAGGATTTAACCTGGTTTAAACAATCTGAGGATGAGCAGTTGAGATAATGAATGAATGAATGAATGGATGAATGAGGTTGGCAGTTGGGCCGCTGTAAAAGCTTGTGTTAATTGAATAGCAAATTATCAGTTTGCCGTTAACAGAATGTCAGACACAGATCAAAGTCGTCCTTTTGTATGTGATGTTGAATTTATGTGCATTAAAGATTGGATTTAATTCAACATTATGGTCAATGCAAAGAAAAGAAAAGAAAATCTAAATAATAAAAATAATACATTTTAAGTGCAACTAATAAATTGTTGATAAGGCAATCTCTTTACCCCTATATAAATGTGTGTGTGTGTGTGTGTGTGTGTGTGTGTGTGTGTGTGTGTGTGTGTGTGTGTGTAAACATGAGGTATGTACAGATAAAAGGAATATAATATATAAAAACAAGTGCACACCTTTTTATGTTGGAAAATATGTTATTAAATAGCTAATCGTGTGCAAAACACATGACGATACAGTAAAACCATAAGGTATATAGCGGGGGAAAGACTAGTGCTGTGAGTTATGTAATGTTTAGGGGGAGGGAGGCGGTGGCTGGTTCAGGGTTTGGTAGAAATGGGTGAAGAGAACCTTTAAAGAGGTTTATAAACAGAACAGAGGAGGTTAAATGTCTTTCAGGATTTTGAATGCTCTAGTCGATATTGGCTGCGCTTTTTTGGGATTGTAAATGATTTGCCCTGAACTTGTCGCACAAGCCTGCACCTGCTGTGGCCTGATCAGTGGGACAGTGTTTATGAAGAGCTTCACTAAACTGCTGGATTAGAGCACCAGACATCTGACCTTTTAGTGTGTCAGGGTGCCCTCTCCTCTAGCCTTTTCAGAAGAACCTTGACGGGTCTTAAGACGGTGATGAGAGGCCTGCCAAGTTTTTGCCAGTGCCATGCTGACAGTTCCTACCAGATCTTGTCTGTTGACCTCTGCCCCTTGTTTCTCTCTAGAGCCATTGCCTCCTAAAGAGTTCGGATGAAAACAGAAGGTTGAGCTAATGCCGACAGACCCCTCTATCATGTATTATAAATTCCTACTCGGTCTCGGCCGCCCCTAAATGAATGTTGAATGGGCCTCCGTTGACTTAGCCCCAGCGGCTCAGGTCCACTGCTTTAGCAGAAGCTAATTGACACTGACGTTCCTGCAACTCAGGTTGATCTGAACCGCCATGTGCCTTAGAATTTTTTATTAATCTCTGTTTTGGCATGGCAGAAGAGAGACTGTAAAAAAGAATTACTATACTCTGTATGATCGGACTAAAACACACTAAAAAAACAGAATAATTACCAAACATTGTACTCTATTCATGAGCTTGTGTGCTACAAACTAAAGCACAGATTGGGGAAGACAGACACAGCTGTCGCAAAAGCTCCTGGGTGAGAGCCTCACAGGATTTAGCTCTTGCTCTGTTTTAGTTATGCACACTTCCCCTAGGTACTTCCCCTAGACACTTCAAGGTGAAAACGTTCTTCAAAGCAAATATGCAAAAATTATACAGTGCTGTGCAGAAGTCTGTCAGATTGTCTTATCTTTGGCATATTGAGTAGATTCAATATATGGGAACAAATATTTTAGTGCAACAGGCTGCAAAGTGCCTAAAGATGCAAGGTTCTAGATAACTTGGTTCCAACCACACAGCGTTCAGCATCAGCAATAAACTAATCACCTGGAATCATCTGCTGCTGTTTCTTCACAGCTTCATGTCTTAAGTTAGACGCTCTGGTCTGCTTGAAAATGAGAGAAAAAAACACTGTCCTTCAGGAAGATCTGGAGAACTGCTCAGGTACAGAGACTGGACTGAAAATGAGAGACAACAACATTGTCCTTCAGGAAGATCTGGAGAACTGCTCAGGTACAGAGACTGGACTGAACATGAAACGCTATGTCCTTCAGGCTACTGGAGAACTGTTCCTCAACATCCCACTAAAACTAAAACAAGAAAGTCTGGAAGAAAATGTAAACGATGGCTGGCTCAAGAATATTGCACAGCACTGTATTTTCAAATAAATGACCGGCTCTGTTCTTCAAGCAAATTTTAAGTCAAAGAAGATAAATGGCACAATAATAAAGGCACAATAATCGACCCACAGAACTGTAAGCAATAAAAAAAAAAAAATGTCTTCTGAAGGTGCTTATCCTGTTGATGTTTGACTTGAAGAATGACCATGAGAACTGTCAGTAAATCTCACATATAGACTAAATGAAATTATCAATAAGAAACTTAAAATTGATATCCCCTTAATTTACAAACATTTTCAAACGTTTCTGTAATTTTGTCATGGTTATTTTTTTTTTTACCAGGGACATCATCCCATTGTCCCACCTCTAATCACGTGTCAGTATCCAAAAAAAATCAATTTTAATGTTTTATTTTTTGAATTTGCAACATATCTTCTTCTTTCAGCAACTCCCATTAGGGGTCGCTACAGTGGATCAGTTTCCATTTCTTCCTGTCCTCTGCATCTTCCTCCTTCTAACCAACTGCCTGCATGTCCACTCTCATCACGTCCATAAACCTCTTCTTTGTAGAGCTCTTTCTCAGTATGAAACCATACTGCTGTTCACTTCTTTCCTTACCTGCTTCCACGACTCTTTCCCAGAACTTCATGCTGTAACTGATCAGCTTTATCCCTCTATAGCTATTAAAGCTCTGTTCATCACCCTTATTTTTGAATATCGGTACCAGCACACTTCTTCACTCCTCAGGCTCCTCTCACTGTCCAAGACTGTGTTAAACAGTCTAGTTAGAAACTCCACTGCTATCTCTCCTAAACATCTCTATGCTTCCATCCAGCCTTTCCATTCTTCATCGTCTTCATCACTGCCCTTACTTCCATCTTGCTTATTTGCTGCACTTCCTGGTTCATCATCTTCCCTTTCTCTCTTGTTCTCTTCATTCATCAGCCCCTCAAAGTACTCCTTCCATCTGCTCAACACGCTCTGTTCACTTGTATGTTTCCATTTCTTTCTTTAATCGCTCTGACCTGCTGCACATCTTTCCCAGCTCTGTCTCTCTGTCTAGCCAATCGGTATAGGTCCTTTACCCTCCTCTACTGTCCAAAACACCTCCAAACACCTTATCTTCAGCCTTCACCACGGCGTTCTTCACCCTGCGCTTCATCTCCTTGTACACCTGTCTCTTTTCTTCATCTCTCTGACAATCCCACTTCTTTGCCTCCCTCTTCTTCTGTATACACTCCTGGACTTCTGGGTTCCACCACCAGGTTTCCTTATCCTCCATCTTCCTTCCAGATGTGACACCAAGTACCTTTCTAGTTGTCTGCCTTAGCACATCTGCAGTAGTTTGCCAACAAGCTGGTAACTCTTTACAACCTACCAGAGCTCATCTTTACTCCTGCCTGAATTTCATCTTGCAGTCTTCCTTCTTCAGCTTTCATCATTTGATCCTCGACTCTGCCCTCACTTTCTTCTTCTTCTTAAACTCCAAAGTCTTCCTTTAAACCACCATTCTATGCCTTTTAGCTACTCCCTCCCCTGTCACTACTTTGCATCTCCACTCTCCTTCAGACCCTCTTGCAAAGGATATAATCCACATGTGCATCTTCCTCCACTCTTATGCGTCACCCTGTGCTCCTCCCTTTCTTAAAATAAGTATTAACTACAGACTCTTACATCTTTTTAGCAAAATCTATAATCATCTGCATTCCTCTCTTTGACGCCATCTCCTCATCACTTCCTCATCTCCTCTGTTCCCTTCACCAGCATGTCCATTAAAGTCGGCTACAATGCAATGTAATATATATAATGGGATTTAACAGTCCATATATATTTTTTGCTGTCTTTCACTACTGTGTAAACAGTTTCTCCAGTCTCCAGAGACTTACAGCCCAGTAAGTAAATGTTTGTGTGTTTGTGTGTGTGTGTGTGTGTGTGTGTGTGTGTGTAGGATGCGTGGAGTGATGCTGAAGGCAGAGTGATGTTGGACAGTCAGCAGGATTATCAGCTACTGGAGGCTCAGAACACTCCTGAAGGTTTCACTCTGCTCTTCAAGAGACCCTTCAGTACCTGCGACCCACATGATTACATCATAGAGGCATGTAGAGTTGTGCAACACACACACACACACACACACACACACACACACACACACACACACACACGTTTTATTTAAAGTGATGCCCTACAAACTCTCTAAATAGATTACATTCAACTTTGTTTTAAATGCACAGAATACAAATTGAGACATTATGAAATTCAGTTTTGCATCTAACTATATGCAAACAAATGAAAGTGACTATTTGCCATAACGTTTAATCATGCGCCCAGTGTCCGGGCAGCAGTATGAAGAACAGTACCTTTTTCAAGGGTAGTTCTTTTCAAGGGTAGATCAGGGTAGCCTCGTAGACTCAAACCCATGACTTTCAAATTATGGGGCTTAGTCCACAACTGAACATGTGCAGAAATAAGCAGTGTAAGGTCTGAGAGTGTGTCTTAGCACCGCCACTTGTTTCATAAAGAAGCGCGTAGTAAATTAACCCTTTAGGAAATAAGTTTCAACAATGTCCACATTATTAAAAGACTAATTAAACATTCAGCCTTTTCCAGTCCTCCCCAAAATCTGATTCAGATCTTTTTTTCTGGACACTGGGGCATTGTCACAGTGCAAAAAGAGAGTCTCAAGTATATAAACTTTTTTACAGACATTAAGGAAACTAAGGCATCGTTCACACTGCAGGGTAAATCAGAGGTGTTCCTTAAAAGTGAGATTTCAGATTCCAAGTGACCATATGGTGAAGCCACATTGGTTGCCATGGTAACAGGGACAAATCTAAGCGAACTACTCCCTTTTATAAGTTTAAACCTGGATATTAAATGTTAGATGGACATCAGTTTACATCAGGTTTGGAAGCAAAATATTCCATACTTTTAGCTAAAATATCAAACTTTCTACACTAGACAATCAAACTTACAAAAGAAAACAAGCTTTGGACAAGCAGTGTTCATAATTATGTAGACTTTTAACAGCACTGTTAATGTTACTTATCAATGAAATGATCAACATCTGCAGAATGAGGAATACAGACAGGCATCTGTACTAACAGTCATTCACTCTTGCTGGCAGGAAGGCACAGTCCATGTGATTTATGCCTTGCTGGATCAGCCAATCCGCTCGCTCCAGCAGCTCAATGTGTCCCGCCTTCAGACAGGGGTTCAAAGAATCCTGCTGCTGCGTCCGGACACGCCTTCCCTCTCCCTGCCACGAGATGTGCGGAGCCTGGAGGTTCTGGCCCCTGATGTCACCATCCCTGATCAGGAGACCACCTACTGGTGCCATACCTACCAGCTGCCCCCCAACATGCCCAAGAACCACATTGTCATGGTAACAGCAGGGAAGACTGCAGATGTTCACAAGGATGATACATAAAATACACTATAAATGATGAATAATAGCATACATGTTAGTTGAAAATATGAAATGATTTATATTTACTAGATATTTATATATTTACTATATTTTTTTTCTAAATACAAAGAGAAGTCTCTGCTGAAAGGCTTCTCTCGAAAAGTGCATTTTTTACAAAGAAATCCAAAAATATATAGTGTATGTGTGGTTCCTTGAGGACTGGTTTGAGAAGCACAGCTTCCTAGATCTGAAATTGGTTCTCCAGATTTCCCATCACCATTAAAAACCCTTTTGGTTCCAATGTTTCAGATCGTGTAGCTCCCACAGAGAAGCCTTGTTGAGAGAGTCAATTAAGTGGTGATTATGTTTAATCCGCTAGTTATATCATTACGCCTCGACGTGGTTGTGACTTTGAAACATTGATGTGAGGCTTTATTGAGCTTTACATCCCGCCCTGCCGTTTGCTCACTAATACTGACATCTTTGTCATTTTGCTCGTCCTGCACTTTATATAGAAGGAAGAGATTTTAAACTCACTGGTTTTATTATCCTCTAAAAATCACTCAAAGCTGACGCAATGGAATTAAACAGTTCCTGCAAAGGCGCCTGTGTGTTAGGACCACATCCATCCCACTGAGATCTAATCTAATAGGAGGAAGGAAAAATGATGTACCATTTCTTCATTCTCTTCATTTCTGGAGAGAGATCAAACACACTGATCTCAGCTTTAATAAGTTTAAATGATAAGATATTAAAAAAGTGAAAACGTTGTCTCGTCTGCAGTATGAGGCAGTGATAACCACCGGTAACGAGGCCATCGTGCATCACATTGAAGTCTTCGAATGCTCTCCACAAATGGACGCCGTCCCCCTTTACAGTGGCTCCTGTGACTCCAAGATGAAGCCACCGATTCTCAACTACTGCCGCCACGTCCTGGCTGCATGGGCCCTGGGAGCGGAGGTGAAAACACACCGCCTCAGACACTCTTATAAATCTCAAACACGATCCACCACTCGAGAACATCTCAGAAACAAGCAGCACTGACATGTGCAGCAAAATGTCATACATAGAAAGTAATCTTGTTTTAGAAAGAAATTCTCTAAGCAGCTCTGATGAGTTTTATCCATTTGCATTAACAGCGATTTCTAATCCACACTCTTAATAGTAAATGGTAGGAGACAAAATGATCCTTTTCGTTTGGTAACAGATGCTTTGCGTTCGTGTTATGCAACATTAATTAAATCCAGAACTATAATTAGTAACACAGTCAAGAAATGATTGAAATGTTGTTTGTTTTCAAAGAAAAAAACATTGCCTGCATAATCCAACCTGAAAGCGGAAAAAGAGGAAAGAGGAAAAAAAAAGAGGAAACGCTGGTGGAAGTACAAAGTACACATGAGTTCAACTACTACAATTTAAAGCAGATTAACAACAACAACAATAATAAACAAATTAAAAGAGAGTTATACTGACAGGATGTCCAACTGAAGCCATTTCATGCCAAGGAGTCAGACAGTCAGACAGACTGACAGACAGATATATAGATATGCTTTATTGATCCCCAAGGGGAAATTTGGGTTCTGTTGAACATAAATGAGCCCAGACTTCACATCTCGATATAAAACAGATTCTGATAAAAGACTCTGATTCAATTCGGCCATGGAGCACAAAAAGAAATCTAGTCTTAGCACTTTCATCTGGGATGCTGCTTGAGAAGTAACATTCTCAGTGTCCTGATGCTGGGCCTCTCTGTAATGATGGTGTTGTATGATTGACAGGGGGACTAGAGCAGCATCCCAAGCTAAAGATACGCACAGGCAGGCAGATAGATCGCCCACGTTGCTATGTGCCAGTCAGAGACTGGAGTGGTACTGCAAGATGATCGGAGAGCAGAGGCGTTTTGGCAGAGTTTGAACCTGAGAGAGAGAGAGAGGGAGAGAGAGGGAGAGAGAGAGAGAGAGAGAGAGAGAGAGAGAGAGAGAGAGTTAAATTGGATTACACTGGAGCAAAAGTAATACAAATCATAGCTTCTGCTGGTTGGAAACACCAAGCTGTAGAGATTATGCAGGCAAGAAATATTGAGCCCTTTTAGTTGGTTTGTGTATTCGTTGTTGTTGTTTCTTTTAATAGATTGACGTTTCTGTCCTTTTTTCTTCACTCTAATTTATTTTTTCACATCTTAAGGGAAATATGTGCTTCATTTCCTGAGAGAAAGGGGAAAAAAGAAAGAAAAAGACAGAATAAGGGCAAGAGACGGCAGAGGAAGAGGGAGAGAGAGAGAGAAGAGAGAGAGATAGTGATGGGGAATGGAGAAAAGAACAAGTGGAGGTGGAAGAAAGCAGGCCAGTTATGTAAAGCAATCATTGGACTTGGTTTTCCGAAGCTTTTAAAAGAAGTATAAGGTTCTACTTCACCTTACAAATGGGTTCAGTGTCCATCAGGCGAAGCTGAAAGAGCGCTGCGTGATCATACAGGGCTATTCTCGCTCTGGTTGAGTCAGCACTGGCAGACTTTCTCAGCTGAACTCTGAAGAAAGATTAAGTAGGGTTGTTGCCCAATCAATCATAGAAACACCTTCGATTTAATTAAACTGTGTGTGAGATCCTGTTTTTACCTCTTTGTGAGGATTGGCTGTCCCTATAATGATGGGAAATCATGAAAAGATTCTGGACAAGTGAAGACAACTGCTGGTTCTCACAAAGTGACGTCATTTTGAAAAGAAAACAGGCTATTTGGTAAAATAAGAGAGAAGGTTTTGTTAAGGTTTTGGGTTAGGTGTAGTGTTGCTCAGCTGTAATATTACAAATCAGTGGAAGTCCTCACAAATATAGTAATACAAAGGTTTGCATGCTTAGGCTTTCTATTATCCCTCTGATGCCGGCCTGCCTCTGGGGGGAGAAGGATCCTCCAGGTATCTCCGTCTAGAGGTTCACTATCACAACCCACTTCTCATTTCAGGTAAAGACACACACAGACACACACACAAACACACACACACACACTTGTCAGGCACTGTCTAAACAGAACCAATTAGGCCTCCTCAGTTTCCGCCATTCAGTTATGACTCATATTCTGTCTGCTGTAACTACCTCCTCACCTGCAAGCTGCTGGGTTTTCCTCCTCCTCATTCTTCTGACTTAGTCCCTTGTGCTTCTTTAAAGCTCTTCATCTAGACCCAGACTTTTCAATTAAATTACAAAGTTCATGACCAGTAATATAGGAGAGATGTATCATCTGCTCTGCTTTCTTCTATGTTGGATAATGTGGATAATAAAGTTTACTAGTGTGGTGTAGAATTATCCTTACAAACCACATTCAAAAGCATTGAGATGACAAGATGACAAGATAACACACACACACACACACACACACACACACACACACACACACACACACTCACTCACTCACTAACTAACTCACTTTTTAACCCACATCAATCAATCAATCAATCAATCAATAAGCCAATTAATCAATTAATCCATCGGTCAGTCAATCAAATCAATCAATCAATCAATCAACCAATCAATCAACCAATCAGTCAGTCAGCCAATCCACCGGTCAAACAATCAATCAAGCAGTCAATCAATCCATCAGTGAATCCATCAATCAATCAATCAATCAATTAATCAATCAATCAATCAACCAATTAGTTAGTCAGTCAACCAATCCACCAGTCAGTGACTCAATCAATAAATCAATCGATCAAAAACAAAACTGCATAGTGAACAACCCTTCACTGGGCTAATGTTAAGTTCTCACAGGTGGTTAAACTAGTAGCACTAAGTCTTCACTTCAGGTCTTAAATAATTTAGTACTTTGTTAGTACCAAGCAAAAGGCATTTCAAATGTACATTTTAGGCCATTCTAGATTAACCACAACATCTGAAACATCTGAAAAGTTATTCCATGTTTTATTTAATGCTTAACAGACATATTCACATACATTATACCTTCTGAGCAGAGCTGAGAGAAACCCACTGGTGAAGATACTTACCTTCTTCCCATGAAAGTAAGACATGGTACAGCGGAACACAGCAGAAAAGAGACTTTTCATTAGAACAATTAGGATTAAAACCTGATGCTCCTGCTTCTTAATGGTTACCATTACAAGCCACTTTGTAGAGAACCAGTACAACAACAGCTATGGGACACTTTGTAATTTTACATCAGGTTTTTTATTAGGCAACCAAAAATGCAGCTTTTTTCGAAAGTTCAAAAAGCTCCTAGGTTTCATAGTTTTGATTCAACATTACAAGGATTTTGTTTGTGTATGAAACAGGTCGTCGTGACTCCTCGGGTATTCGTCTGTGGTTCACTCCATCCCTGAGGCGGTTCGATGCCGGGATCATGGAGCTCGGGCTGGTTTACACTCCTGTCATGGCGATCCCTCCAGGCCAGCACTCCTTTCCACTCTCTGGATACTGCACGGCCGCATGCACCCGCACGGTCAGCCTCCGGCCAGAACTGCCAGACAAGCATCCACGAGCAAAGTGGAAGTTTCCAGGCTGCCTTGCTATTTAATTTAATTACACCCTCTCAATGTTATGTCACTTATAAGGACAATTTAAATATTATATATTTTGAAATAATACTTAGTTGATTGAATTTAACAGCTGAATTAGCCCAGCACGTTTCTAATTTCCCCTTGATTTAATGTAGCTTTGAGGTCATGGTTTGGAATTCACTATTCGGTGGTGAAAAGAAGCGAAACTTGGCCTTCATTTGAGATTATACCCTTTAAAATCCAGACAAATTGTTTTAAAGCTTCTATGATTTCTTCTAGCACCCCTATAGGATTCCAGTGTTATGTTAGTTAAAGTTGTAGCACACAGACTTTGCTTCCAGTATGATTCCTTCAGTGGAGTCTGGTGATTTCTTTGCAGAGCTTCAGAGCTTGAGAACAGATCCAAACTGTGACCTAAGCCATCAACCTTGTCAATCTTTACATTTTTGAAAACCACTTTATCATGAGCCCATTTCTGTTTGGTTTTAAAGCACTTTGCATTTATTATTTCATTTTCAATATTTTATCATCTATTAAGTGATTGCTGGTTTTTGGCCTGTATAGCCACAGCGATGGCTCATTTAACCATCACTCGTACATTTGAGCTGAATGGTTTAAGATGAGGAGCTTTCATCCTGTTCACTCGGGGATCATGTGGTTCTCTTGTCTCAAGGCTCTGCCTCCTGGGGGGATCCATATTTTTGCATCCCAGCTGCACACTCACCTGGCCGGGAGGACGGTCAGGACAGTGCTGGTGAGAGGAGGCAAAGAGGTGGAAGTGGTGCAAGAAGACAAACACTACAGCACACACTATCAGGTATCAGATCACTCTCAACACACTCTTGCACACACACATGAACTGAAACATTTTTTAGTATTTAATGCAGTTTCAGAACTTAAATCCACTTCATGCACTCTTTTTGATGTCGGATTTATTAATATGAACAAAAAATGATTCCTTTATAATCATAACCCAATTATGTTTCAAAACTGAAACTGAAAGTGAATGCAGCTTTTGGACGTTTACTGTAAGTCATTTATTTTTGCAGTATTGTGGTTCTGTTTGGCTGATTATTCTAGAGAAAGTGTCTCCAAGGTCACATGGGTTCCTATATTTCTTCCTCCGCACATTTTCAATGGGGTCAGGTGACTTTTCAGGAACTAATCTTGAGTTTGTGGGCTGTTTGTTTGGGGTCTTGTTGAAATGTCCATCTTCTTCCCTTTAATGGCCAATGAGGTGAAATTCTCCAGACTAATCTAACTATATATCCTCCTAGTTCATCCCTCCATTTATGTTTTCTTTACTAGCATATAATGCCAGAGTCACTAGCCACCAAACATCTCATAATGCTCCTACCTTGGTACCATTTTCTTCAAAAAAGCTAAGTTTATTAGCCATAATAATAAGCAGAACTCTAACTGTGAAGGTCGGATGTGTTTGTTCACTTGTTCATAATTTAAATATTTCTGCCTCCAGCTGACAGAAACAGCAGAAGAAGCAAAGCAGAAGTATAGGAAAGAGAAATAAAGGCGAGAATTACGGAATTAAGGAAAAGGTGCTTATAATATTCTGTATTTATGGGACTCACAGCTCTTTGTTGCTGTTGCAGATAATCCGCATCCTGAGGAAGATGGTGACTGTTCTGCCAGTAAGTTCCTGCGCCAGCAGTGCTTAGATATAGAGCAGAGCCAGTGTTGCAAACTAACAGAAGGGACTTATTCAGACCCCCCCCAAAAAAAAAAACAAGAACGAAACCACAGACATCACAGGAAATGCCTGGAGGCAGCAAGCCACCAACAAAAGAACAGATCCACTGCATTTAGACTGTCAATATCAGCTCCCACACACTCAGCAAGAACTGCCAGCTTCATATAGACCTGCCAAACGGCTGCAAAACAAGGTTTTAAATAATCTTCTGCAAATAGAGCGCTATTGAAGATGATTAGAAGGTTGTGATTCTCCTCTTTTCTTTTGCACAGGGTGATGCCCTTGTGACGAAATGTACGTTCAATACAGAGGACAGGAACAAACCT
The DNA here is from genome assembly GCA_017165825.1 of Hepsetus odoe. Lineage (NCBI taxonomy): Eukaryota > Metazoa > Chordata > Actinopteri > Characiformes > Hepsetidae > Hepsetus > Hepsetus odoe. The sequence goes on from CM029383.1 coordinate 20,771,477, forward strand.
ACAGTGGTGCGTAAAGACTGGGTGAAATGGCAAAAAATGATTTACATATGACACCCACCGTATGTATGACATTACTCTTTATCTTTCTTTGGAAGTTTGAACCTATGATTCAACACATTATATTTGTTGAAAAGTTGAACAAACAGCTGCTCATCCTGTGTGTTTTCTGAAATTAAGGGTATTAATAAGGAGAGTGAGGGGCACTCTTCTTAACAGTAGAACTGAGCACTGGTAATGAATGAATAGGCACTCGAAACGCCACTTTGACTCATCCCAGAGGTACAGGAAGGAGCTTGATCATTCTAGAGAACATAGTCCCACTGTGTAAAATCCAAATGCTTTGGACTTTCTAACCCTATGTGTAGTCCAGGACCATATTCTGGCACAGGACATCAGTCTAAACTGTATTTTAAAGTGTTGCAAAGCTTTTCATGAAGTAAAAGGGGGATCCTGGTACTTTCTATAATTGGCAAAATCTAGAGATTCAGTGTTTTAGGTGTATAAATGATAATCATGATATTTTCAAGGGTGCTGTGAGCCCCAGAGTGGCACAGTTGGCTTTATCATGGGGAGACCATTACAGCTGGAGCTGTACTCCTCGGTTGGGTCCCTTTAGTCACTTAGGTTCTAGCCAGCTTGGGTGTCTATTAGTTGATTTAACAGAATTGCCAGTTAGTGTTCTCCTCCAAGCGTGTTGAGCTGTCCAATGGCATTGCAGTGGAAACACACGCTAGCCCTCACCCTCCTACTCGTTGGTAAATTGGGATAAAACACTATGTAAAACAGAGTATTATGATCATCATGACATTGTTATCCATATGTGATTTTGCATACATTTACATATGCACACATTAGGTTAGTTGGATGTTAATGGGCCTGCAGACAAAACGAAGCTAGCATGGATTAAAAAGACAAGCCAACAAAAACACTTGTGAGAAGTTCGACCCCTTGGGCTGCAGACTATAAGCTGGCACACATATTTAAGTCTCTCCAAATGGCCTGCAAACATCCATGAAGAGATTACAGCTAAAGCTTCAAACCAGCCAGTCCCTCTACAACACTCCCCACTGTGTAAACAGTGTATCTGCATGGCGAGCACTTCCAGGCTTAACGTTTTCATTGTCCTCATCCATGCTATTTAACAGATACAAAGACCTGTAGGAGATGAATCAGAAGTCCATTTAGCATGACTGTCAGCGAGTCATGAAGTGTAAAAATGTGATTCCTGCTATGGATGAGTGTCCCAAAATCATCATCTCCTTAAAACATCACCTCAGCTACACCACAGTGCACTTCAATCAGCTCGAAGTCACTCCAAACGTAATGTAACTCTGTGCCTTTACATGTCCTGTAGGGTGGGTTTGGGATCAATGATGAGATGTGCGTGAACTACGTGCATTACTATCCGCGCACACAGCTGGAGCTGTGCAAGAGCCACGTAGACCCAGGATACCTGCAGAAATACTTCAACCTCATTAACAGGTACAGACAGGCACCTTGGTGAAGATGAGTCAAAACAGAAAATGAAAAAATGTACTTTTGGATAATTAGCTCACACACTGAAATGTCACCCCTTTTAAAAAATAAAACATCATAAATATAAAGTCTTGCAGACAAAACAGACCTGAAACATGTACTCTTTTATTTTTCACTTCATTTGCAAGAGGTCAGGAGCCCTTAAGAGGTTATCCATGACTTCCAGGGGTATAAACGCGAGGTGATACCGAGGTTGAAGGAATAACCTGTCAGCAGAGAAATATTAGAGAATGCACAAAAAAAAAAATGGGATGACCTTGTCATGTCATGTCATGTCATGTCCCAAGCCGCTTGTTCTGATCAGGATGCTGGAGTCCATCCCAGCTCACACAGGAACACACCCTGGACAGGTCGCCAGCCCATCACAGGGAAGAGTGGACTGATGGGGACAGTACCCCACTCAAGGGTACTTCAGGGAAACCCACCAGTAAGGGGTTTGAACCCACAATCCTCCAATGCAGGGCCAACTCCCTAACCACTAGGCCATCGCTGCCCCTGGCATGACAGTTTACCTGAGAATGTCCTTGTCCACCTTTTGAGCTGAGACTGAGAAACTTAAAACAGCTGGAGTTGTAGGTGAAGGTGCTTGGGGGTCACTAAAAATGCAATTATACATAACTTTCATGCTAACAAACTGGGAGAAGGAAACGTATTCTTTCATTTAACCACAAATGTAAGGTTTGAGGTTCACTAGACACCATTAGGTGGTATTACAGTGGGGCTGTTGCTGCACCGCGAGAAGGTTCTGGGTTCAATTCCCAGATGGGACGGTGTGGGTCCTTTCTGTGTGGAGCTTGCATGTTCTCCCCGCACGTGTGTGTTTCCTCCAGGAGCTCTGGTTTCTTCTCACCTTCCAAAGACCTGCTCGTCAGGTGGATTGGAGATGCTAAACTGCCCCCTAGGTGTGTGTGTTTGTCTGTGTCTGTGCCTCGCAATGAACTGGTGAGCTGTCCAAAGTGTTTCCTTGTTTTTTGTCCTGTGATAGCTGGTCTAAGCTCTCCCCACGACCCTAATCGGGATAAGTGGCTCAGAGTAGACGTTACTAGTCTAGTGAGCACTACTGCTAGAGTTTTTTAGTAACCACCATTAATGATTTTTCTTTGAAAAGAAGGGTTATGCACTTTCACTTTAATAGAACATCTAACCTAAAGGGGGAAGTGGTGGCATAGTGGTTAGGGCGTTGGCTGCATAATTGGGGGTTCGAACCCTGAGGTACCCTTGAGCAAGATGCTGTCCCCGTCATGCTCCTCCCTGTGATGGGCTGGTGACCTGTCCAGGGTGTGTCCCCCCATCCTTTGCCCTCTGTGAGCTGGGATGGACTCCAGCACCCTGCTTGGGACAAGCAGCAGGAAATGAATGAATCTTACCTAAAGTACAGCATGGTGAAGGATCTGCGATGTTCTGGGCCTATTTTTCTAAAAAGGTCATAGAAACCTTGTGGATATGCTGAATGAATATGAAAAACTAAGAGAGAACCTAGGACCCTGGAGGGCCTGGAGAAACTCTCATCTCATCTCATCCCATCCAGTGACATCACAGGATAAGATGAACTGCACTTTGGAGAAGAGAGGCTTCACAAAGCATTTTACTTCTTTTGAATGTATTAAGATGAATTTTTATTTATGATATTTTCCTCTTAAGTGTGAAATTGGACTGATCACTAAGTCCACCTTTTTTGCACGGGTCACTTGCTGTCCTTTGAAAGATGTTCTGCTAAATATAAAAAGCCATAAAAAAAACCACAGGCTGGAGTTTATAGCCATAAAACCTTCATTGTGGTTTGAGCTCAGTCTGATGTTGTTTTAGAACTGAAAATAACGCAACACACTACCAGTGACCATCACTGGAAAAACTAAAGGGACCATTATGTGTCAAAGTAACTTGTGGTGTTCAACCTACCAGGTTCAATGGAGGGGACGGGTGCAGCTGTTCCCAGAAAAGCGTGGAGGAAGAGTTCTCCTCCGTGTCCTGGGACTCGTTCAGCGAGGAGGTGCTGAACTCCCTCTACACCACTTCGCCCATCTCCATGCACTGCAACCAGTCCACCGCTGAGCTCTTTCCTGTGAGTGAAGCAGCTGAACATCTCAAGATAGCAGTTATCTTCTGCTCTCGGCTGCTCCCGTTAGGGGTCACCACAGCAGATCACCCACCTCCATTTCTTCCGGGCCTCTGCATCTTTCTCTTTCACAGCAACCACCTGCATGTCCTCTCTCACCACATTCATTAACCGCTTTGTCCTTCCTCTTCTGCTCTTTCCTGGCAGCTCCATCCTCAACATCCTTCTCCCGATATACTCCTCGTCTCTCCTCTTGGTCCCTGTTAGGTTAGATCTTAAATCTAAGATCTTATAGGCCCCATCTTAAAGTAATACTTAAAAAAAAGATTTTATGTGCACCACGAATTTCTGTTCATCGAAGCATTGTGTTATTTTATGGAATAACTTTTGAAGTCATGATTTAAATATTTTTGACAAGATATAAGGCTTGTTCTTATGCACTAATTTCTAGGCGATTCATCTGCCACAACTTTTAGATGCAAATTTTACTAGTGGTGGTTAGGGTGTTGGCCACATGATTGGTGGATCGGGGGTTCGAACCCCTTCCCAATGGGTTGCCCTGAGGTACCCTTGAGCAAGGTGCTGTCCCCGTCCCGCTCCTCCCTGCGATGGGCTGGTGACCTGTCCAGGGTGCGTCCCCCGTCCTCGCCCTGTGTGCGCTGGGTTGGACTCCAGCACTCCCCTGCGACCCCGTTTGGGACAAGTGGCAGAAAATGGATGAATACACTGATTCTGCACTTTTAAACAGCTGTATATGTGTATGCTCTTGGTTCTTGGATGTTCCCTGGCCTGTTTGCATTCTGAGTTTATTTTGTTTTATCCGTCACGCAGATGCAGGGCAGCAATTATTGAAATGGAAAAAATTGAATTGTTTGGAAGTCCTTAAAATGAGAGTTAATGAAGAATTCTGCCATTTTTAAGTGTCTGTATTCCTCAATTGCAGCGTAACGCCCCTGAGAGCAGTTTGATAGGTTTCATGGTGTTTACCACACGAGTGCAGCCATGCAATTATCCAGTGAGTCTGTGTCAAGATTTCATATGTAATGCTGATGATGGTAAAATAACGCAAATTACATTTTGGCCTTTAATCTCAAAATCATAATAGAACTACGTCTCCAGGATCAGGCTTTTAGAGACATCGTCTGGCTCCCTTAATCACCACTGCGAACAACTCCAGTTCTAAAAGGCAGCTTAACATTTAACCACTTCAAATGACTTTGTTTACATCTTGATGATGACATTATGAAGACACGTCTTCTCTGAGGGTCAACAAAAGGACTGTCTGACTGAAAATAATTGCTTAAACGTAAGTGCCTTTTTAGCATTCAGGTACAGTCACTCCTGTTTTTGTTCCTGCAGGGTGACTGGGAGAAGCAGAAGATCCCTGAGGTTTTAGAGGAGCTCCAGCACCGCCCGTCCCCCTGTGAGGGGGGTCGGACAGCGGCCTGGAGCCCTGGCCCTACAGTGGTGCAGGCAGATCACTTCAGCTAAAACCAGACCATCCCGTCTCGTCTCCGTGGAAACAGAGTTCTCCACATACTTCTGCATGACACAGATATCTTAACTATAACCATTTTACTGAGTTGGCTCATTTTTAGAATGTTATTTTAATATAGCGGTTTAAAAAAACATCATCCAAAGTAAGTGTGGAAATGTAAAAAAAAAAAAAACAAGTAAGAAATAAAAGGGTGGAATATTGTTTGACCAGTAAGACATCACTGTCTGATTTTTATTTCTAACAAATTTATTGTAAATGCAGGAATTAATCAGATTAAGACATAATCAAAGTAGCACTTTGATCTCAAACAGATGGGAGGGCTTTATCGCAAATTAAACCTGATAACGTTGGTCAAGAACATGAAAATGCATGTAGACAAACTTCACTTTAAGTATATGATCCTTCGCAGATTTCTTTTTCAGTATATCTGAAGTTAATTGCCAAAAAATCATCTGGATTTGAGAAAATAATAATAATGAGTACTACTCATACAGTCTGTTATTACACAGTAAAGTGTCAACGTCCCAAAAGCGAAATGGCATGACAGCAGACAAGAAAGTCACTTTCTGCCATAAAGATCTTAATTTTCATTACTATGTATCATATTAACTACCATTAGGTAAGACTGCTTGACTTATTCAAGTGTCAGTATTTCAGTTTAATCTCTGATGATTCTGGACAGAAAATCCTGTTATTAGTACTATTTTTGAGGTTTTAGACACTTTTTTTTTTTTTTTTTTTAACACTGTACAAAAGTCACAGCACACATTGCGTCCTGCTCAGCTCACAGTTCCTGTAGTTATAGAGCCTCGAACTGGGGGGTCGTTTGAGTCTTGAGGTTGAAAACCAATAACTTCTGCTGCTTTCTTCTGAAAATGGACGGCTGAACATAGACGCCCATTTACATTTGGACCCTGCAGGCTCCTGAGGAAATCTTTACTGTGTGCCATAGATGCCTTTCACTCGCTTGTTCTCCGGGTCGAAGGGAGACTTCAGGTGGGCTTTGGCCTTATATACCACCCCCATCCTCTCCAGGGTGAACTCACCACTGCGGACAAAATCAGGACTCACCTGGAACAACACACACACTTAAGAATCAATGTGTCTGGGGCTGTAAAAAACTAATTCAACAAGCTCTTAGTCTGGCACTGTTATCGGCTATTAAACAGAGTTAAGTGGTGTGAGGGGGAAATGCTCCATTCTACTACGAATTGTGTCTGAATCAAGATCACCACAGTGGTGGTGACAGGAACTAGATGTCTGAAGGGCTCCCTCACAAAAAAAGTACATAAAGGTGTTACATAAAATAAAAAACAGGCTCTAAAGAGGATGTAATACAACAGTTTTTGGCCTGAAACATATTTTTTATAGATCTTTATGGAGAAAAAGGTCAACTGGAACCCAAACTGGGCAGCGATGGCCTAGTGGATAGGGAGTTGCCCCCACATTGGAAGATTGTGGGTTCGATTCCCTCACCAGTAGTTTGCCCTGAGGTACCCTTGAGCAAGGTACCGTCCCCGTCACTGCTCCCCGGGCGCTTTCAATAGCTGCCCACTGCTGCACGGTGTTTGTCTGCATGGGTTAAATGCAGAGGTCCAATTTCGTTGTGGTTCACGTGTGTTGTGACCTCGCAATGACCAGGGTTGTCACTTTCACTTTCACTTCAAATATTTATTGCATATTTTTGTATATAGACACCACTCAAAGATTTGAACTGACAAGTGTTTATCTACAGGCCTTTAGCTCTGAGTGTGTGTGTGTGTGTGTGTGTGTGTGTGTGATGGATCAGTGTGACTGTAGTTGTCTGCTCAGTCGTGTGCTCCTCTGCACTGTTGCCTTAGCTGGACTGATAGAGACACTACACCTCCCAACCCACCTGCACCTCCACATGCAGCACACTGTCACTCACTTCTCTCTCACAAAGAGGGGGAAGAACAGAGAAGGAGAGGGGAAGAGAGAAGCAGAGGGATGTGTGTGGGTGCAGGCTCTCCACAGTGAAGCATCAGTGAAGTGTCCTCCAGATGATTAGGACTATTCTCTTCACTCTGCACTTCAAACACTATTAAAAACAGATACGGATTGAAAGGCCTCCCCCCGTCACTTTCTCTCCCCCTCTCAGGACAGGTATATGTCAAGCTGACGGTTTATTAGGAACACCAACTTTCAAAAACATCCTTCTAGCATTCATTGACCACTTTTTTAGATGCCTACCACACCGTGTAGAGTCAGAGACTGGAGTTTTAAGTTAGTTGTTCTCCGACACTTCATCACTGGTGAGTTTCTCACCAAAGCACAACTGTATTTATTCTCAGTTTGGACGGTGGATGGATGACAAACGTGTCTGAACTCACCACTCCTCCATCTGGATCCCGGATGTATCCATAGCCAATAGTTTTGCTGATGGCGTGTCCAAACTCCGCACGCCGCAGGTGACCAACCGGGACGCCGTTACGGAAGATTGCCTCCAATCCAAACATGGGCACTTTCCTGCATAACACAAAATAAAGAAAGCCATCATATAAACATCTGAGGTCAGTCTGAGTCCCATTAAACCCAGATTAAGCCTGTAAGTGGGCCTACAAACGTAAAACACTCAAAATACTTTCAAAGCTGAATCATTCATAGAGCAATTTAAAAAATATCATTTATTTATATATATATATATTTTTTTTTTGGTTTATCATTGTGGGGCATTGTGTGTAAATTGATACACACACAAAATCTAAAGTCATCAGTAAATGTGATAGGTCACAAGAAGACATCACTGTAAAATTTAGCTGTACCACATTTAAGAGGAGGAGGCTGCAGCAGATTACATGGCTTATCCTCCTGTCTGGGCATATAAAGAGGTGTAATTACAGGAGGCCACTGGGACATAAAGACATAAATGTCAAGGTGTAATTGTGAAGGTACTTTCTCCATTAAATGAAAGCATTTAACCTTCTCCAGTCATTGTCTTATGGGTGGTGCCTTTGCTTTAAGCCCAGACGTTTTAATCATCTTTCTTGTCATCAACAAAGGACACTGAGAATGTCAGTCACTTTCTTGTCCCAAGCTCCTTCGCGAGAAGCCCCTAAATTATTGAATGTCTGTAATGATAATGAAGTGAAATCCTGTGCTTGCGCACACACACACACACACACACACACTGTGTGAACATGCTGCAGCCATATATCATATCATTCCCTGCAAATTACATCCTATTACGGATTTCTTTTCCGTAAGTTGGCAGATAAGAATTGAAAATTCGGGAAAAAAGAGAAAAGGAAACAAACTGGGCAAAATTGAACAGGGGGCAGTGGTGGCCCAATGTTTAGACACCAGGTCCCAAGATCGGAAAGCTGTGAGTTTGAATCCCATACCAGTAGCTTGAGCAAGGTACCGTCCCCATCTGCCCACTGCTGGACTGTGTGTGTGGGATAATAGAGAGGATGCATTTCGTTGTGTGTGCTGTGTCCTCATAATGGTAAATAGTCACTTTCACTTTCACACGATTGTTGTTACACTATGACAGCGTTATATCTGCTAATAGAGTAAACGTACTGTCTAAGTGCACAGGATCGTTTGAGAGAAATGAACGGAAAATGTAAAAAGAATCGTGTGTCAGAAATAAATTCATAATGCATGGAAATGTTGCAGAAAGTATTCATAATGTATAATACGGTGAGATGTTCAGCAGGGAGCACAGATGGGGTGAACGTTCTCTGAGAACAAACAGTAAGCAGGTGTTTCCCTCCAACACATGCCGTGATGTTTGAACAGCGTGTGCCTGCTGTAACGAGCCCTTCATAGACTCACTCCTGAGTCTACAGGCATCCTTGTAGTGGATACAAACCAGGAATCGTGAGAAACGATACATTCTGAGATCTTCAAACACAACCTTTCAACCTGGCTGTGCATGTCTTATTAAAACGAGCAGCAAAAATCTCTTGCCTTTGAGAAATTATTGAAAATGTGTTAAAAGACAAGTGTTGAGTGTGTCAACAAATAGTGGCTAATTTCCAAAGGCCAAAGCAAAGCTAAGCTTATTTAAACTAGGATTATAAAAATCATGCTTTCATTGGTTTTCAGTCTGATCAGCCTTAGTGAACGAGCTCATGAATCCTTACTCTTTACTTCCACTTGGGACAGCGGTGGCCAAGTGTTTAGAGACTTCTCCAGGATCAGAAGAAGGTTTGATTCCCAGACCAGCAGTTTGCCCCGAGGTATCCTCAATCAAGGTACCATCCCCACCACTGCTCCCCGAGCTCTGGACATGGCTGCTCAAGGGTACCTCATGGTAATCTATTGGTCTGGGCCTCAAACCCACGACCTTCCGGCCTAGTCCTGAACCACTAGGCCTAGTCCTGAACCACTAGGCCTCTGGACATTTTTCTTGGTACAAAATATGATGACCAACATGCAGTTACATTTACATTTACGGCATTTAGCAGGCGCTCTTATCCAGAGCGACTTCCATGTCCTAATTACTGGGACAGTCCCCCTGGAGACACTCAGGGTTAAGGGTCTTGCTCAGGGACCCAGTGGTGGTAGTGCTAGAGGTGGGGTTCGAACCTGGGACCTCTTGAGCCAGAGGCAAGCACCCTTCCACTAGACCACCCGCCACCCAGTTGATTTTGTGTCAGAGACTCACTCATCGATAGTGAAGCAGACGATTCGGCGACGCAGCCCCTTTGCCTTCTGGGATTCTAGCGCCTCGCGGCCCAGAAAGGGAATGGACGTCTTCATCTTACAGGTGAATGCAAGCCCCGCCTCCAGAGGAGTGTCATCAGGACGCAGGTCAGCGTGCCAATGCCTGTAGCCTGATAGAGAGAAAGAGAGAGAGAGAGAGAGAGAGAGAGAGAGAGAGAGAGAGAGAGGGTGGGGGGGTGAGAAAAAGATGTAGGCAGGGAGATAGAGATAGAAAGATAAGGTAGAGAAAGAGATATAGAGATAGAGAGAGAGAGACACAGTGGGCGTAAGTGAAAAGTATTTAATTGAGCATAAATACAGAGAAATAGAGAAACAGACAGATCAACTGAGAGAAAATGGAGGAAGACAGGATGAGAAGTCTTGAAATAAAATACACAGAACTGTACGGACATGGAAAAAAATTACAATAAACAATAAAAGAAAAAACAGAAACACACACACACACACACACCCCAGACAGACAGACAGACAGACAGACAGACAGACTACAGCATCAACGATGAACAGAGCTGCACACTGAGCTGCAGGGTAAACCCACTGGGTGTGGATCATGCTGGAGTCGCCTGTTACAATAATGCAGTGTCTCTCTCTCTCTGTCTCCCTGTCTCTCTCCCCCATTTTTTCTCTGTCCATCTTTTTTTCCTCTCTCTCCCCTCTCTGGCTCGATCCCTCTCTGACAGAAGCAGGATCGCATTACTTCTACTTCTCTGTGCTGGTCACCCTCAGCTGAACTGCTGCAGCACCACCTGATTCCCGGTCTGTGAGGGACTGTGTGTGCGTTCACCTGCAAATGAGGCAGAACGACTGCAGCAGAGCTTTTCAGTCAAACCCACAATTACTAACATCCAATAAAAACGGGTCACAGCAAATAAAAACATTATCATCTTCTAAATTTAAGACCATTTATCGCTTATTATTTATTAAACAGAAAAGCTGTTTAGACAGAATTTTGCTGAGCTAGAAACTGCAGCTGTATTATGAGGGAAGTGGTCGGCTTCAGTTATGGGTCGGATGATTACATTTTTTTTTAGTTACAGACATTCAGACAGATTTTTGCTTGAGAGTTCAGACAGAATGTTGTGGAATGACTGACAGGTTCAGTCACAGTGTTGTGGAATGACTGACAGGTTCAGACAGAATGCTGAGTGATATTTGGCTTCAGACAGAATTGTTTTTCTGGCTGCGTGCGTCAGGTTCAGACAGAATCTGTTCAGAGAGAATTAGACTTGACTTAAGACAGTTCTGTCATGTGACATTCCGGTTTAGACAAAGTTTTGTCATGTGACTGTCAGTTTCAGACACAGTGTTGAACAGCTGTCAGGTACAGACAGGATGCTGTCGAGCGACTGTCAGGTTCAGACAGAACAGAGAGTGATATTTGGGTTCAGACAGAACTTTGTCATGTGAGCTGGGTGCAGATAGAATTAGACTTGACTTCAGACACTTCTGTCATGTGACAGCCACATAAAACTGTCTAAACCTGAATGTCAGGTTCAGAACGAATATTTTAATTTTTAATTTTACTTTAATAGCCCTTGTTATTGTGAACACAATGCACACAATGAGCCACAACTAAAAACCTCTCTGGATTTAACCCAGCAGTCAGCAGCCACATCTAGTATCCGGGGAGCGGTGCTGGGGACGGGACCTCAGGGCAACCTACTGGCATGGGACTGGAACCCATGATCCTCGGATCATGGTGCTTGGTCTTCTAGGCCTGGACTTTTGGACTACAGTCAGGTTCAGACTGTGGTCTGATTTTAAACGTGTGAGCTGTACTCAGGCTTGGACCAAAACTTTATTCTAGATTAACGTTGTAACAGAAACAGCCTCTCTAACCTTTCTCGATGCTGAGCGAGTCGATGGCTCTGTATCCTGCGTTTTGGACGCCGTGCTTGACACCTGCAGCCATGACAGCCTGATACACAGGCAGACAGGAACCTTTAGGGATGTGCAGTTCCCAGCCTAACTCACCCACGAAAGACAAGCGCATAGCACGCACCTGCAGAGAGAGAGAGAGAGAGAGAGAGAGAGAGAGAGGGATGGATGGATGGATGGATGGACGGATAGACAGAGTGACAGATAGATAGACAGAAAGAAATAGAGTCAAAGAGATAGAAATATAGACAGATGAGAGATAGATAAAGATAGACAGACAGACAGATGAGATATAGATAGATAGACAGACAGACAGACAGATGAGAGATAGACAGACAGACAGATGAGAGATAGATAGATAGACAGAAAGAGAGTCAAAGAGATGGAAATATAGACAGATGAGAGATAGATAGATAAAGACAGACAGACAGACAGATATAGATAGATAGACAGACAGACAGACAAATGAGAGATAGACAGACAGACAGATGAGAGATAGATAGATAGACAGAAAGAAATAGAGTCAAATAGATGAGAGATAGAGATAGAAATATAGACAGATGAGAGATAGACAGATGAGATAGAACAGATGGATAGAGAAATAGATAGATAGATAGATAGATAGATGGACAGACAGACAGACAGACAGATAGATCAGATAGACAGATAGATAGATGGACAGATGAATAGATAGATAGATAGATAGATAGATGAGCAGATAGATAGACAGACAGAGCGGACAGATGGATAGATAGATAGATAGACAGATAGACAGACAGATAGACGGACAGATAGATAGATAGATAGATGGACAGATAGATAGATAGACGGACAGACAGACAGACGGACAGACAGATAGATGAATGAATGGGTAGACAGATGAGAGAGAGGGAGAGATGTTACACTGTTACTTTTAGTTTCTCTCTTCTATTCATGTTCAGCACCTGAATATCTTTATTTCTCACTTCTTTGACCATACAAGTGTAATGAAGTCTCACGGAGGGAGTGAGAACGATCGGAGTGACTGCTTATTAAACACCGTCCGCTCTCTGAATCCGCTCCTGCGTGGGAGTGCGTGGCAACAGTTAGGGTGTTACTGCAGTGCAGCCAAACTTAACTTCACAGAAACACACACTCCAAGCACTGATGGTGAGAAACAGAGTTCAGATATGCTGTAGTGTTTAGGAAAAGTAAAACAGGGGACAGCGAGAGGAAGGAGAGAAAGAGAGGGAGCATAGAGTAGAAAAAAGTGAAGAAAAGCAGGATCGTGACAGAGCGACAAGTCAGGGCCGAAAGGGTAATGAAGCAAGAAAGAGAAAAGATGAAACGAATGAGAAGAGGGATAGAAAGAGAAAAAGAGGAAGAGGAAAAGAAAGGGCGAGAAAGAGAGAGAGTGTTAAATGTGAGGTGTGTGTCTGTGGCCCCAGAGGAGGCGCCGTCAGGCTGCCATCTGTCAGACAACACAGTTCACCACCAAACTCTGGGGATCCACTCACTAAACTAGGCCAAAGTACCTGCACACACACACACACACACACACACACACACACACACACACACACACACACACACACACACACACACACACACACACACACACACACACCCACATGCAGAGGCACAAATGTTTTTTTTTTATCTTCATTATTTCAAGGCTTGTGAACAAGTTGGAACAAACAAAAAGCAGCTGGTGAACAGTTCCAGAACATGATATTAAAAAGGGCTTAATAAACAAAGAGGACGGTCACTTTTATTCAATGTTTCAAAAAAAGGAGAAGAACGAAAAAAAGAAGGACCCAAGTCACTTGTTACCATGCCAACTGAGTAGTTACCTTACAACATATTAAAGAAATCATGATAGAGAGAAAGAGAGAGAGAGAGAGAGAGAGAGAGACAGACAAAGGGAGAGAAAGACAGATAGTGAGAGAGAGAGAGAGACAGAGAGACAGACAGAGAGAAATGTCACCCTTGAAAATGAATTAAACACTAAATAAACTAAAAAGGGACAAAGCTCCACAGAGACAAAGAGAAAGAGACAGAGAAATAAAGAAACAGATAAATGAGGAAAGATAAAGACGGTGATGGAGACAAAGAGAGAGACAGAGAGAGAGGGGAACGAGACAGACTCACTTTATGTCCAGCAGCCGTCACTACTCTGTGTGTGGAGAAAGGAAAGGCCTCATTGCTCAGGTCTGCATCCAGAACCTCCTGCAGCAAATCACGGCTGGGAAATCGCAAAAGAATGCCTACGTTATAAATACAGTCCCCTCCAAAAGTACTGGGACAGCCCAGCCAATGCATTTGCTTTTGCTGTAAACAAGTTGGAGCTGCGCGTGAGGTGAGATTTTCATCTTTTATTTTCTGTGTTAAATTACATTGAACAACACCTTTAGCATCCAATCAGGCAGTTTTTCAAATGAGCAAAAGCCCTTTCAAAGTGAAGTGTCACAGGGTGTTGTTCCTGCAGACAGTCTGCAGCTGCGTTTTTAAAGCAGAAGAAAATGACTTTAGAGAAGAAAAGCAGAAAACCATGAACCACATTGCTGATCCTGACTGTCCCAAGAAATCTCAAAAGCGTCTGAGGTTGAATTTTCACATTGAGCCTTTCAGACGGGGTTGGTTCCAGACGGGACTGCTGAACAGAACAGAGATCTTCTATTTTAAACATCTCATTCTTACAGGGCCGATAATAATTACTGCCTGATTAATTCTAAGTGATGTTCTGCTTGAATACAGAGGTTTTAAAAGGAACGGATAAACAGGATGATAAAATAAAACCTCAGTGTAGAGACGAGAGGAGAGAGAAGATAACTGCTGATAATCGGAGACGTTAATTAAATCCTCACTTTGGAATCGATGACAGAATTCAGGGCCGAATAAATAAGGACGCTCAACATCATAATAATGAATATGTTTCACTCAGAAAGTGTGATTCTCACTTTACAGCTTGATTTATCCAAAACGTGAGGCAAACTTTGCAACCTTTTTCATTTAAAAAAATATATTTCTATGATAAAAAGATCTAACCAATTAACAATGTGGCACTAAAAATAAAAACGAATAATACGAATAATAACGAGGCAATTATGCAAATATCTAAACTCATAAATTGCTTGGCAACAAGCAGAGAAAGAAAATTGGAGGGGGAAGAGGGATTTGAATGCACAGCACCAAAAAATACATGATTAAATCATTTAGACTTCCATTAAAATCAACTGAAAGACTTGACTTGACTTTACTTGTTCACTGGACTTGTTGAACCTCAGCTGTGCATGGATTAGTAATCTGGGCACTCAGTGAAGTGAAAGTGACTATTTTGTCACAGCACACAGTGAGCCACAACAAAATTCAACCTCTGCTTTTCACCCACACACACCGTGCAAAAGGGGGGCAGCTATTTAAAGCACCTGGGGAGCAGTGATGGGGACGGTACCTGGCTCAAGGGTAATTCAGGGTAACCTAGTGGTCTGGGATTTGAAACCACAACCTTCCAATCCTGGGGCAAACTCCCTAAACAGTAGACCACCGGACTCCGGAGACTCTTTTATTTCTTCCTGAACACTTTTCCCTGCAAGCGGACAGCACGATGGTGCAATGGGTAGCACTGTCGCCTCACTGCAAGAAGGTCCCGGGTTCAATTCCCAAGTGGTCATCCGTTTTTTGAGCAATTGGAGTTTGGTAGTGTCGTCTGATAGGAGCTTCATGTCATGACTTTCAGTGTGTAAAATCTGACGCCCTCATTTTTTAACACATTCATTCTGAGGCTGCGAAATCTTCAGTAACAAGCCAGATGTGACACACGTCCGCCTGCCGTTCACTCTGACGTTTGACCTCCGAAGCAACAAAAGGCTTCTGTGTCTAAGCATGTGCTGTACTCTGTGTGTTCCACCTGGTCTGAGGTGTTTGTGGGATGTGATTAGTTGAAATTTCCTCCTTCCCTCCCATTGCCAATCTCACCTTGATCACTACACCACACAGGCCAGCAGGCAGGCTAATTATACGGCCCGCGGTGTGTGTGTGTCCAATTAGACAGCCGGCCTCTCCTTTTGCAGTGTCATTTAGCTGAGGATCAGATATGAGCTCTTAATGAAATCACTCACAGCAGATACACCAGGCTGGGTGTTTTCAGAGAAAGTGAGAGAGAAGCTGAGGCTGAAATAACCCCACATGACACAGTGAGTCATATTTTACTAAAGACGCTTTAAAGGGCCCAGATCGCAGATGTTACTGAAATTTCCCCAGATGCCCAGTTCATGTAGGATTTTAGGACAAAACTCCTCCTCTTTCATTTTTTTTTTCTTTCACATGAGCATATTTCACATCTCTTTGCCGAACATTTTGGGCAGTGGTGGCCTAGTAGTTAGGGACAAAGCCCCAGGATTGGAAGTCCTGGACCAGTAAGTTGCCCTGAGATACCCTTGAACAAGATACCGTCCCCATCACTGCTGCTCAGATGCACGTGGCTGCCCACTGTTGCAATTTTGGCGTGTGGGTTAAATGTAGAGAATGCATTTCGGTTCATTGTGTGCTGGGCTGTTCATTCACGGTGGTGTGTAGTCACTTTCACTTTAAAAGTACCAAAATTTCCCAGCTACACTGCTGAGGCTATTACTTCAGTAGGTGCATCAGCAGAGGAACACACACACTGCAGCTGCAGCATCTGTAGTGCTACTTTGGTCAGCTATATGCAGATGTTTGGGATCTGATAACATGCTGCACTGAGTGCAGTCAGCAGTTCTTGCCATCTCTGGTACAGAGAGATGTTTAAGGCTCATCATTGACAAACTGCAGGCAAAACAATGTAAAATGGTTGTGTTAAAGGAGTGAAGAGATCTGGACCTGCTATTGGGCTCAGGATGTTGAGGAGGTTTGTACTCAGATATCCAGGCCCATTTGTTATTATGATAGCAGAGACTGAATCCATGCCAACACCATCCTCTGGTGAATAATTATGGGCTACCTGATGGGCTTGATTGAATCACAAACAGTAGCCCACACACAAACACAGCTGCAGGGTACAGCACTTTCAGAGACAAAATACTCCATTTCACCAGGCCTGCATAAAAGAAATTCAGTAAACTCTAGTTTGGGACACAAGGAACTAATATGAGGAATAATAACTAGTTTCTTTTATATAGCACCTTTCACACCCTCAACCAAATAAATCAGTTTTGGTGGAGCAGCAGAGCAAGAAGAGACAGCTTCGTACTGGACTTTAATGACTGATAACGTGCACAGAACTAAACATATTAACCAAAATAACAAAAGTAAAACATAACCCGAGTAATTTCACAGTGCGCACACAGAATGACCAGCGCCCTGCTCTGGTTCACTGGGGCTTATAACCCCAGCCCCAATGAGACACACCTGGCACCCAAGCTCAGGTGTGCACAATCAGAGCAGGGCGCCCTCTACTGGCACAGGACCGGTACAGGAGAATAACGCTGAAGTAATTCTGAAAGATAATGAAGAGCAAGGCCAAGCCATGAAGAGCTTAAATTTTAAACGGAATGAGGTGAAGGTTATGGAGGACAGGAGGGGTGCGTGTTGAACGTTTAGTGTGGCTGAGAAGCCGAGCAGCTGAATTTGGGATGAACTGGAGATGAGTGATAACCTAGCTGGAAGACCACTGAATACAGCATTGCAAGAATCGAGACATGATGTAATAAACTGGGGCTCGGTATCTTGGTCAAGGGGGCTCCAGGGTAATCTGCAGGTCCGGGATTCGAACCCACAACCTTCTGACCCTGGGACCTAGGCCTGCCAGTGGGTTAAAAAGCTCTGAGGGCAAATTAGCTTTCAAGGAATGTTCTCACCTCTTTGGCCCCTGAATGCTGATCATTCCCATGTCCTCCGAGTGGTCAGTCAGAGTGCAGCTGAAGCCCTCGTCTTGAAGGACCGTCTGAATGTGATTCCAGTTGTGCTGAGCTACACCACCTCCGATCGCTAAGTAGTACACATCTCCTGCACAATTTAAAGAACACGTTTTAATTATAATGAACCACATTTTTAATTTTTCATTTCAAGAAAATTATTAATCAACTGGCACTGTGCTTTATTGTTTGAGCCAAAAAACACAAAAATAGAACGAGAAGGAAAAAACAAGAACGAGAAGGATTCGTGGTGGTGGTGATGTTTGCTCTGATTCAGAGGTCTCGGCTAATAAAAAAATTCATTAAAATAATGAACCAATAAAGCTGTAAAAATGTGAAGCAGAGCGAAAGAAAGGTTAATAAAGAGGTTTGGCAGCACTGAGATTAGCATGTGTGAATATGTCTTGAGCCCACCATTAGATCCGGGAGTCAGCGGGAGGTGGGCGGGGCCAGGCTCCAGACGACTGACCGTGAGATCGGCCTCGGTTCCACCTTTCTTATTCAGCATGCAGGTGTAGACAGTAGAGCCTGAAACATTACACACAAAATCTCCTCAGTCTTTCCTAATGTGTCAGGTGCTGTTACATTATACTTAAGATGTGTCAACATGTGCGTGCGTGAGTGAGTGTGAGTGTGTGTGTGTGTGTGTGTGTAGGGCAGGCTATGTGCATCTTCACCTGGTGCTTTGTTGACGTCTGCTGTAAACAGCCAGTCAGCAGCTTTCTTGGCATCAGGGCCACTCAGATAGAACTTCCCAAAGTAGGACATATTAAAGACAGCCACAGCATTCCTACAGGCCATACACTCATCTCCGATCTGCGCACGCACACACACACACACACACTTAACAGTTCAGCCTACTGTATTAGATGCCCACCACACATGGGCCTGTATATGTCTGTGTAAATACACACACACACACACACACACACACACACACACAGACTTGCCGTGTCGTGATGTGGTGGGAAGTCGAAGGTGTATTCTTCAGCCAGGAGCTGCTTGTATCTGTAGTCACAGTTTTGGGGGATGTCATACGCACCATAATAATCATAATCTAAAACCTGCACACAGATCAGTCAAAAGCTTCAGTCTAAACAATCACTAAAACAACATCATCACAATTTCAAGTCATGGATCACCTGTTCCTTTTCCATGACCACTGATTATGAAAACAACATAAAACAACCATTATAGCCAGTTATAATTATATATTATATTATAAAGCTACTAATGCTTCATGTTTCAAGAACATGCAAGAAAAGACTCTCCAGTCTTTACTTAAGTGCCTCCTACTTTCACCCTCAAAACAACAGGCTGCAACTAGGTATTTACCGACATTCTCTCCTTCAAGTAGACAAAATCACAAGCAGCCACACACACACACACACACACAGTCTACAATTGATAAAGTTTAGGATTTATCAGTGTGGCACACTTTTATTAATCAGTGTGGCACAACACGCAATAACATGATGTAACTCAGAGTAGTGTGTGTGGTCTTACCGGTACAGGTCCACCTTTACTGAACCAGCCTGGTCTTTCCCAACCATGTCTCTCCTGAAACACACACCCCTGATCCTGCAGCACCTACAACCTCCAAGAAATAAAAATATCATATCAACAGAACAAAACACAGAAGACACCAGGCAGCGATGGCCTAGTGTTTAGGGACTGGGCCCCGGGATCAGGAGGTCATGGGTTCAAATCCCAAGCCAGTAGGTTGCCCTGAGGTACCCTTGAGCAAGATAATGTCCCCAATGCAGAATGCTTAGAAAACAGTATGAACAGACATTGGAGTTTTTTTTAAAGGTTGTAAGTAAAACTGAGCAATCCTAACCAGGGTTGTGGGGATGTCCAGCGCTCATAGGACAAAAGGCAAAGAAACACCCTGGACATTCCTCCAGTCTACTGCAGGCCAAACACCCCCTCCATTTTCTCTCAGGGTCTGTTCTCTAGTCTATCAACTCTGTGTGCTGATCTGTGGAACTCAGAGTTGCCAGGTATTGGAAACCGTTGTCAAACACCCTGACTTTTGCATTTTGTAATCCTTTTGCATCGCCTTTGATTTTAGCGGGGCAAAAGGGGACCAAGTGTGTCATATGTCACATAATAGACCCATCCAAAAAAATAACAATCAGTAAAATCCTTCTCTGTAATCTGAGACAGAAATGCAAAGGCAGCCAACTTTTCCAACTTTCCAAGATCCTCAAGCTTTATTTGTGTCTGGAGAACTTTCTCTCGTTGGTCCAACTTCAGCCACGAAAAATAACTCAGAAACAGCTCAAAACAGCTGGTCACGATCTCTCGAGCTATTCCTGAGGAACAAAAGACAAACCAGACCTCTAACCACACACATACACATACACACACACACACACACACACACACACACACTTTTTTTCCCTTTTACTTTCATTCCTTCTTTGTGGCAGATCTAGATGCTGGTTGCTAGGCGACTTGCTCTCCTCCATGCTCTTTGAAGGCTCTCCTGGTCTGAAGGATGGTTCTGGCCATTGGAGGTGTGTGTGTGTGTGTGTGTGTGTGTGTGTGTTTGTGCACATCACACTCCTACAGCTTGTCTTTTGCAACCCTGTTATTTATTGTTTTTTATAATACTAATGTTGTGCAATTGATAGAGGATAAAAATAATCTCTGTGGGCTAAGACTT
The DNA here is from genome assembly GCA_017165825.1 of Hepsetus odoe. Lineage (NCBI taxonomy): Eukaryota > Metazoa > Chordata > Actinopteri > Characiformes > Hepsetidae > Hepsetus > Hepsetus odoe. Next base: position 20,791,681 of record CM029383.1, read on the forward strand.
CACCATGGTTGCCATGCAGTAATGCATCCTGGGAAGGCTTGTTTGCGTTTGGCTGTGTGAGCTTGTGTGTTTTCCATGTTACATGGAGGTGGGAACTACCAGAACTCTATTTTGATGTCAGAGTTCACACTAAATTGAGAAGAGACCGGTTAAAAGCAGCAGTGTGTAAGAGTGTGTGTGTGTGTGTGTGTGTGTAGGGTGGGGGGTGGTAACTAATACACTGCCTGGATTTAATTAAGCAAATAGGTAAGAGCCTCCCTTTGGATAAATACAGCAGTGATTAATATCTTTCAGCTGCAATTATTTAACCCCAGCTGATGCAGTGAGTAGCTTTTCATTTCTTTAACCACCATGTTGGTAGAAATCGTTACACTGTTTCACTCGTCCTGCATCAAGCAAAGAGATTTGCAATGGAGATTTACTAAAGTAAAGTTATTGAAGTGGTGACCCATGATCTTCAGGAGGAAATGCAACAACTCATGTCTGTCAGCTGTGTAGCCAAAAGAAAACCACTTATTAGTGGCGGCTACTCAGTAAAAAAGGTTTTAATTTGCCAGGGAACATAAAAACTGGACTGTGGCGTGATGGAAAAAGGCCATGTGGTCCATGAGTCCAAATTTACCCTGTTCCAGGGTGAATCATCAGGATAGATGAAGAGGATGAGGAGGGGATGAGGAGGAGTGTTCTGATCTGGGGTTGCATTAGTCGGTGTGGTCAAGGTGAATCAGAGTTATGAGCCGAAAAAGAAAATGTGTCAGCTGACTATGTGAACCTACCTGAATGACAAGGTTTTCTCACCAATGAATTTTCTTTCTTCCTGAAGGGTTTTTTCCAAGCCGAATGCCAGGATCCATCAGGCTCGAATCAAGAAATAGTGATTCAGGGAGCACCAGACACCTTTTTCACATCACGCCTTCAGTTTATGACATTTAAGACGGTTGCGTTTTGGTGGTAGGACATGCCTACAGAACCAAAGGTTGTAGGTTCAAATCCCACCTCCAGCACTACCACCACTGGGTTCCTGAGTAAGACTCTGAACCCACTCCGAGTTGCTCCAGGGGGGACTGTCCCTGTAGTGAAGAACTGAAAGTCGCTCTGGATAAGAGCATCTGCTAAATGCTGCAAATGTAATGGTTTAACGTTCAAGCATCTCTGGATGGTAATAAATGATGTGACGTTGGACAGGCTGATCGAGACAATACCACAGAGAATGCAGGCAAGTCTGTCCAATGAAATATTACCGTGTGAGCCCTTTTTTTTGGCCTGGCAGTACATTTACACACAGATGCACACCCGCTATATGCATTTATTTATTAGTGATATTTTTGTGGAAAAAGGCCGAACGCTTGTGTCATTTGGGGCCGTCTGAGCAAGCTTTTTAGTTAAAACAGAACATTTACTGTCTTTAATGCTACTCTCTTTAATCCAGCCCTGTGTTTTCCACTGGGATGAGCCGGGTGCGTGGCTAACCAGGACTGGGGGTATTTTTGGAAACACTTAAGTCCCATCGTTTTAGCAGTAGCTTAGCAACAAGTCTCCTCCACAACTACACATAGCCTGAAGTCAGCAATAAAAGACTGAATCATGAAGGAAATTAAAGTTTGTTTGTTTTTTTTTTTGTCTTCTTTTAATAAAGATGAGAAATGAGGAAGAAAAAGGGGTGGAATGTGGAGATTTCCGAGATCAGGAGATTTCAAATCCCTTTACCGGCAGGTGAATAATCAAGTTTCTGATTCACACCCTCGGTAAACTAACCATGGAATAATCCAAAAAAGAAAACTCATGTGGACAGATTCATTTCGCTTTCACTGCCATGGATGCTATACGACAATAAACCAGCCATCAGATTAGTAATAAAATGTGTTTTGAGCCTCCAGACGAATGACATTTGGTGAAAGAGGGAATAAAAAAGACTCTTTTGTTTCTAAAGGATGCAGATCCCTGCCGTCGTATATAAAACATAAAACGTTCCGCTTGAAATCTCAGCAGCAGCAAGAAATACTGAAATTAAGGAAAAATGAAGGTTACGTTACTGGTCTTAGGCCAGGTCTAGGTCAGCTCCAGGCTTCTTGGGACAAGGTCTTGTCCTGAGGTTACAGTTCCAGCAGAACTCACCTAATCCTTGCTTCTTACACCTTAACCAGCCTCCCACATTCAAAAAGTTACATCACCACTGCACAAATAAAGTAAGCTTTAAAACAAGCTGTTGTAAGGTATAGTATCAGCATACGTGTAACCCCTTCATATTTTCTCTTCTGATTACGTGATGGGAACACATGTAATCTCACCACATTTACTGAATGGCTGAGCTTTAATTCTGGGAAGTGGAGGCCTGGGATATCTGGGATTTATTCTGGGGATTTCTTCCCTGATTTTTTCCCCCCCATGTATGTTTTTAAACATATGAAAAGTGGGAGATGAATTCGATCTGACCCCGAGAGATTTTTCTCAATCAACCAGTCGCCCAGAATCAATCGAACAGGAATCCTATTGAGTCAGACAAATATACTGACAGATAAACATGTGGGGAGATGAATGGATGGATGGATGGATGGATAAGTGTATGAAGGAGTGAATGACCTGGTGTAAGGGGTCGTTCCTCATATTGCGGCCGGCCAGAGGCTCGTCGAAGGGAAAAACCACAGAGTAGTTTTTGGCGTAAGACTCGTGACTGCGTTCTCTGATCCAGTGGTTGTTGTTGGTCAGGGACTGGTGGAACCTCCTAAAAGAGAAGGAACAAATCAGTAAACACACAGACACGTGAGAGCTGGGAGGATGTGTTTCAATCACACACACACACAGTGAACTAACACAGTGATGGTAAAAACTGTGGACTGGTTTTAATCCAGTAAGAATCTGCAGTGTGCAGTTTTACAGATGAGCAATAATAAATGTGGATTGATTTCAATCCAGGGGGCAGCGGTGGCCTAGTGGTTCGGGCGTCGGCCACATGATCGGTGGATCGGGGGTTCGAGCCCCTTCCCATTAGGTCGCCCTGAGGTTCCCTTGAGCAAGGTGCCGTCCCCGTCCCGCTCCTCCCTGCGATGGGCTGGCGACCTGTCCAGGGGGCGTCCCCCGTCCTCGCCCTGTGTGCGCTGGGTTGGACACCAGCACCCCCCGCGACCCCATTTGGGACAAGCGGTAGAAAATGGATGGATGGATTTCAATCCAGTACGAACCAAGTCTTCATATTTTGACTTTAATAACCAGTATGAATCTACAGAAATCACACAGGTACCTCACCTGTACAAATGGGCCAATCAAATTACTTGTAGTTCCTACATGGTTATGCGCACACACACACACACACCTGATATCATAACCATACATGTCCTTCTCAGGACGGCCATGAATGATCCAATGTGCCAGTTCCTTCCCACAGCCACCGCCCAACATCATACCTGTCAATCACATTACAGGCAAGCTGTCAATCAAATACATCATTGCAACCTGACAGCTGCCAATCACACACATAACATGCAAACACGGAACTGTTTGTACTTCAATCTGTAAAATGTTACATTAACCATGTAGCACTGAAGGTTTGAGGCTAATGTAACGAAGTTTTTCATTAAAAGAGGCTTGAAAGTGTCGGCTGCTCTTCTGTGACATGTCAGTCTTTTCATTAAGAAACAGTTGATGTGTCCACGGAGTCTTCAGCTGTCAGGAGGAGCCGCAGGAGGAATACTAAAGGAGGGATGGAGGTTGTCTTAAAGTGAGAAAGGACACAGAGACAAAGTTTGGGGGGAGAGGGATGGAAGGAAAAGAAAAGAAAGAGGGGAAGAAGATGGGATGGAAGTCAGGGAATGGAAAAGAGAGATGCTGAGAGAGAGAGAGAGAGAGAGATGGAGGAGTGGTGAGGAGTAAACTGGTGTAGGGTATAAATGACTGTGTATGTGTGTGTGTGTGTGTGTGTGTGTGTGTGTTTGTGTGTGCATGCGCTCCCCCACGGCCATGGCAGCGTCTCTAAAGGACATTTGGCTCATTAGGCGGCTGATGACTTCATCATCATGATCTGGCTACAACAGAGATACACAGCTTCACCCATCCTCCTGCTGCTCACTCACTCACACACTCACATTTATGCTGTTAAATACCTGAAGGCTTGACACCAAGAAATGAACTTACATGCAATACCAAGAAACACACACACAAAAATAAATTAATTAAAAAAACAGTATCCACCTGCAGCTACTGCTCTGAAATCCCCACTACTGTGTAAACACGTGTGTATCTTATTCACTTCTACTGATCTTTCAGTTCTACCAGGGCATCCCAGATGGTTGTGCATGAAGATGCAATGGAGAACGATAAAGAGCCTGTAAAGCAGCATCAGAGGCTGATCTGAAAATAAATCTGTTATTATTGTTATTAGTCTCAAACAGGGATTACTGTACAGTTATGGGACAGTTTGGCGAGTAACACTGTCAGCTTCATTCATGAATAAATAATCTGAAGGTCAACAAATCCCAAATGTTCAGGTGTTCAAATAGGTAGACTTTGAAGACTGTACAACACTGACAAAAGACGAAAACATGTTCTAATCTTGAATTTCTTTGTTTAGTGCTGTATCCCATTTCAGACCTTGCCTTTAGCACCCAGCCAAACCCCTTCGTGTTGTGTTCCCCATCAGGGATGTGGTGTCCCAGTGCTTAATGGAAAAGAGAGGTAGGTTAGGAATGCATGACCCTCCCTTTTTCAGAGTTGAACCATATTCAACATCCTTTTCATTATCGCAAGCAAAATAAAGCCGTGCTGACGTCTCTGTAGCTGGAGATCCACCATTATTACTGCTGATTTTTGCAGAACTGTCCTGCATTTAGGCATATTTTTGTGTCCCATTTCCCCTATGATGGCAAAGATGCCTTAAATGAACCCGAACTCCAGCATCGTGGTCAATGAACTTGACTCCAACATCAGTCCAGACGGGCGGGGTCGCCCACAAAGCACCGCTAGTCACCTTTTTATTCTGCGATCGATTGGTGCGAGACACTAAAGTGGGCGAAGATGAGGTTTGAAATGTCCATATTGTGTCCGTTTACATAAAAGCCGATAACAACTGCTGTGGCTGTACCAGACTCTTCAAGGGAAGTTTCCAAACGCTCCCCTTTATAACTCGACTCCAAGGGGTGATCAAACACAAGGGGCCGGGCTAAAAATAAGAAATGTGATTAAGGTTCACTTAGAATTAGATTGAGGTCGCCTATGGACAGTGAGGTCACAGGTTCGAATCCCACCTCCAGCACTAGCACCATTGGGTTCCTGAGCAAAACCCCGAACCCCAAGCTGCTCCAGGGGGGACTGTCCCCATATTAGGAAGTCGCTCTGGATAAGATCATCTACAAAATCAGAATCAGAGGGCAGAGTCCGTCAGGTTTAGTTTGTACTCTAAGAGAGAGAAGCAGAATTGAAATCATGCATTATTGTGCAAACTGCTGATAATTCATTGCCGATGAGAAGGGGCATCACCATAGTCCTCGTTTCTATATTCCTCACACACTCTTTACATTCCCAAGGTCACTCAGTAAAACTATTTTCTCATTGCATCATAAAATGAACTTGGAAAAAAACCTTTAACATGCAAAAGGGCTCCATTAAAATGACCCAGTCAGACGCTGACCCTGTGGAGCACAGAGCTGTAGAGGAAACACCAATCTGTAGTCGCCATGTTCAGTCTTTACAGCAATCAGCGGTGATATTTCAGCAAATGTCAGAGAGAGAGAGCGAGAGAGAGAGAGGGGTGAGACAGAGAGGGGTGAGACAGAGAGGGGTGAGAGGGAGAGGGGTGAGACAGAGAGGGGTGAGAGGGAGGAGAAGGGAAAAAAGTGAGAAAGAAAGGGGGGTAGAAAGAAGAATAGAAAAGGGAGAAAGAGGGAGAGGGAGCGGAAGAGACAGAACGTGAGAACGAGAAAGAGAGAAAAGAGAGGGGAGAGAGTGTGTGTTAGTGAAAAAGAAGAAAAAAAGAGTGGTGGATCAGAGGGAGGAGAAGGGAGAAAAAAGTGAGAATGAGAAAGGGGAGAATATGAGAGAGAAAGAATGGGGGAAGGTAAACAACAGAAACAGAAAGGGGGAATGTGTGAGTGTGAGTGAGAGAGAGAGAGAGAGACAATAAGTAAAAGAGAGAAGCAGAGTGGAGGATGCACGGGAGGAGGAGGAGGAGGAGAAGGGAGAAAAAAAAGTGAGAAGGAGAAGGGGGAGAAGGTGTGAAAGAAAGAAAGGGGGTGTAAAAGACAGGAATAGAAAGAAAGAAAGAGGGAGACAGGGTCAGAGAAGTGGGGATGGAAAGGGAGAGGGAAGAGAGGATAGAGAAAAAGAAAGTGAGTCACATTATGTAATTTTAGGACAATTAATAAATAAATCATGGATTAAAGACTAAACCGTGTGTTTTTGTTCAGTTATTAAAGTAAAAGCCTGAAGCATCTAAACAGGTTCTCTGGCTCTCCGGCTCCCTGCGATGCTCTAATATCAAATGATGTTTTCTTTTCTTCTTATTTATTTTTCCTCAGCTTAACTGAACCTCACAATATTTATATGACTGTGGAAAATAAGAGCCGCCAGATTAAAAAGATGAGATCAGCAATTATATAAGAATTCTGACAGGCGTTATTAAGAGACACATACAGAGAAGGAGAGTCCCAGAGTGGAGGAACAGATGAAAAATTAGGAGACAGGACCGAAACCAGATGGGATGGATGAAGAAGAGCTTCGTGTCTGTGCATACTGATGGTCCTCCACACACACACACACAGGCAAGCACACGCACGCACACACACACACACGCACGCACACGCACGCACACACACGCACACACACACACACACAGGCAAGCACACGCACACACACACACACACACACACACACACGCACACACACACACACACACACACACAGAGCTCAGGAATTCTCGGAGAAGCGTCACTAAGAGGTCTAATTAAACGTTAAACACAACCTGAACATGAGCAGGAAACCTTTTCAGTTCCATTGTGTTTCTCTCTGTAAAACATAAGAAATCTAAAAGATTAAACAGCAAATTACAATTCCAACCAGCTCTGAGAACAGAATCTTTTTCAGTTTCATTTTATAAAAAATAATTCCCTGCCACCGTATATCCCAGATTATGCCGATTATATATTTTATTAGTGCATCACTGATTCTGTAGATTTCAGTGCATCACTGATTCTGTAGATTACAAAAGATCCCTGATTCTGTAGATTACAGAAGATCCCTGATTCCGTAGATTACAGTAGATCCCTGATTCCGTAGATTACGATAGATCCCAAATTATGTATATTACAGTAGATCCCTGACTCTGTGGATTACAGTAGATCCCTGATTCTGAAGATTACAGAAGATCCCTGATTCTGTAGGTCACAGAAGAGCCCTGATTCTGTAGATTACAGTAGATCCCTGATTCTGTATATTCCAGTAGATCCCAGATTCTGTAGATCACAGTATATCCCAGATTCTGTAGATCACAATATATCCCTGATTCTGTAGATCGCAGTAGATCCCCGATTCTGTAGATTACAATAGATCCCCGATTCTGTAGATCACAGTAGATCCCTGATTCTGTAGATTACAGTAGATCCCTGATTCTGTAGATTACAGTGCATCCCTGATTCTGTAGATGATATTGCAGCACATCACTGGTTCTTTATAACAATATCTCACTGATTTACAACAGATGACTGATTCTGTTTGTTGCAGCTTCTCCCTGATAAATAAGTAATCAAGTCAACTAATATGCATGCATCCTGGATATCAGGCTGAAACTCCTCTGTATTCTGATCCACTCACAGCGGCGCTAAAGGGCTGCTGGTCAGCAGCTTTTGGAACTGATAAAGGTGACCGTAGTGGAGCTGGATCAGCGCAACTCTAGAGCTCTTCTGCAACTCTACAACACAGCTCTAGATCCTACTGTCCTTCAAAAATGAGCTCTGAGTCCCTAAAAAACAACTAAAGTAAGGCTTCAGACCAATAAAATCAAGTGTAAAGTTTATCCAACAGCAATCAAGACATGTTTGGTGTCAATGCAGCCAAACCTAAACTAATACAGTTAGCAAATAGTGGAAGAACATGTTAAAGGCACTGGATGGAGCTCCATCACTTCAGCGGCTCCATGCAGTCCAAATGCGGTTGAGGAGGCGAGCTTTATACACCTCCCTTATTCATAAAGTTTAGTAACAAAAATCTGCTTCAATTTGGAAGTCTAAATGTAATCCAGCTATTTTTACACAAGCCCATGTAATGTACCCAGGCTAGCAAGTCTCTTTGAAATTACTGAATAATTGGACATCAGGATCGATGGTGCATTCGGGGGTCTGAGGAAGCCTCGCTCCTGGGTAAACTTGCAGCCTCAGATTTCTCCGGATGGAGCTGATTAGTTTGGATAAATATACCCTCCTGGAACACATGAGTAAAATGCATGAAAAGGCAGCTAGATATGGTCTCTGTATCAGCTTCTAAAAGATTGCTGAAGTTTTCTGCCTCCCTCTAGTCCATGTGCAACTGGAGCTCCAGCTCTGCATTACAGAAGAAATGAATGATTCAGCAGCTTCAGCGTTATAGGAAATATCCTAGAAGGATATGAGTGAACAGAGGAACAAAGGGGGCATTCGAACACACACACACACACACACACACACACGCATGCTTGTATATGTAACAATGCATCTGTCATATGTAATAATGTCATTTTTGCTTGGTTATGGTACACAATGACAAAACTTGCCCAAATTGCCCAAAATGAGTCTGAAAGTATATTTTTTACATAAATATTTGCAATGAAAGTAAATATATAATTTGTTTAATATGGTTCCCATTTGTTTAATATGGTTCCTTTTATACACACGTGGGTCATTTAAGGACTTCTGGTGAAAATAATGCAGATATTTAAAGGAAAAAAAAAAATAAAGGGTTCATAAACTTTCAAGCAATGTGTTGTGTGTGTAGTCAGGCATTTAATTCATATATATATATATATACATACACACACACACACACACACACATATACAGTACCTTGCAAATGTTTTAGGCAGGTGTGAAAAAATGCTGTAAACAGAACGCTTTCAGAAATATAAATAATGGTTGTTTATTTTGATCAATTTACAAAATGCAAAGTGAGCGAACAAAAGAAAAATCTAAATCAGATCAATATCTGGTGTTTCTACCTTTTGCCTTCAAACCAGCATCAGTTCTTCTGGCCCACAGAGCCCTGATCTCAACATCATCCAGTGTGTCTGGATCACATGAAGAGACAGAAGGATGTGAGGAAGCTACATCCACAGAAGATCTGTGCTCAGTTCTCCAAGATGTTTGGAACAACCGACCAGCAGAGTTCCTTCAAAAACCATGTGCAAGTGTACCTAGAAGAACTGATGCTGTTTTGAAGGCAAAGGGTGGTCCCACCAAATATTGATTTGATTTAGATTTCTCTTTTGTTAATTCACTGCATTTTGTTGATTGATGAAAATAAATGATGAACACTTCCGTCAGGGTTAGATTCAGTTGTCTTTGTGTGTGTGTGTGTGTGTGTGTGTGTGTGAGATGACGTACCTGCACTGTTGAATCCACAGCCCAGGAAAAAGCCTCGGACTTCAGGCGCCTCCCCCATCAGTGGCTTGTGATCTGCAGTGAAAGATTCTGAGGGACAAAAACACAAACACTGTTTGTTCCTCCCCAGAAGCACGAAGAGAGACCAAGAGGAGGAGAAAGCAGGAGCTCATATTAGAGCTCATGAAAATGCATTTAGTGAACTGAGTGTGAACCCGGTGCCACATGTTAACTCGAGTGTTTAAGCCCCGGCCTGTCGCTCCACGTTTACAGTGAAGACGTTTTCCCTCCGTGGCAGAACGAGCAGAGCAGGACAGTGAGCGGAGAAACGCGAATCAATATTTGCATCAAATCCAAAATATCTGCATTTCATGTCAGGAACTAGGAAAGAGAACCGAGAGAGAGCAGGAAAGTTGTTCATTCATCCCTCCCTCCCTGCATCTCTACGATCCTCCGCAATCCCACGTCCCTCAAGTCCCTCTTACACCGACCACAAGACCACTGGTCTTGTTCTCAGCTCTTCTCAGCTTCTCTTCCAAACTCAGTCAGATCTGAGCTGCCTGCGTCTATCTAGATGTGAAGTGAAAGTGAATTTGACTATATGTCACGGTGTGTACTTCAGCCACACAGTGCAGCAGTTGAACCGGGGAGCAGTAACAGGGACGAAACCTTGCTCAAGGGTACCTCAGGACAACATACTGGTCCAGGATTTGAACCCACAACCTTCCAGTTCTGAGGCCTGGTCCTTAAACACTAGACCACAGTTGCCCCATACTGTACTTAACCTGAAATATTACTATAGTTTTCTTTTTTACATTACAGTAATAATCACCTTCACTACATTAAATACCAACTGGATCCAGATCCACATGTATATATTAAAAAAAACACAATAATGGCTCATAAAGTAAGTGTACAATAATGGGCATCCGAACATTATTAAGTGAAAGTGACTATTCTTGTAATTGTGAGAACACACAGCACAGCACACAGTGAACCACAACGAAATTACACCTCTGCATTGAACCCATGCACACAGACACACACCATGCAGCAGGGAGCAGCTATGAAAGTGCCCGGGGAGCAGTGACGGGGATGGTACCTCAGGGCAACCTACTGGTAAGGGGTTTGAATAAATAATCTTCCGAATCTGTGGCCAATTGCCTAACCTTCAGCAAGTTTTTCAGGAAGCAGAACTACCTACGACCCTGCAGTTTTTACTTCCTTTCCACCTTAAACATGAGACGATAAAGTGAAATTAAAGTCTTTGTATTTAGCAACCAATCTTTTATGCAGGCATGAGTTGAGACTAGTTTAATATCCAGACCTTATCTGGCATTTTAGAGTAATTAAACTAGACTGTCTGGTGGCTTATGATTGGTTAATGGTAAAACATACCTCGAACTCTGGAATTTGTACATCAAAATTATAAGAAGAAGAAGAACATGGGACCTACATTTCTTGTTAAGCAAATTATTTATCGCAATTGTTAATATTAATAAATTATGTCACATTATAGGCCACCAGAGGCTGTTCACAGTGATTTTACACTTCTTGGCTTCTTGTAGCTCCCTGCTTTATTAAATATTTAAGGGCTAGATCCATTACCACCACGGATGTTTAGCCTTCAAGGCAGTTCAAGTAATTCATACTTGCAGAACAGAATTAGGGCAACAATACAGGAAGATAAGTGACCACGACTGGTATTCACTGAAAAAACATTAAAAAAGGGGGTGTGAAAGTGACTATTTGTCTTTGTGAACAGGGCACAGCAAACAACAATTCAGAAGTGGCCAGCTTTATCCAGTGCCCGGGGAGCAGTGATGGGGACCATTCCTTGTTCAAGGGTACCTCATGATACCTAACGGTTCAAGATTCAAACTGACGACCTTCCGATCCAGCGGCCTCGTCCCTGAACACTCGGGCAACTCTGACCCCATTCCACTGCTGCCCCAGGAAAAGCTTCTCCTTCTTTATAACTACATACAGTCATCCTTTTAAAGCTCGGAGGCACATTTGGGCCTCAGCGTGAGTCTAATTTAGACTAGCCCCTTCCTGACGCCACACAAGAGACCAAGGCTTGCGAGCTGTGTGAGCTGCCCCATCACTTGCACACGGCTTTCAGCAGGTCTCGGGGGGCGAGCAAGCAGGCAAAACGCTGCCATCATTCACTCTGGAGAACCATAAGAACCTGTCTAGTCCTGCAACCAACAGAAGACATGAAGAGACAGCAATAAGGCTGTATTTGTCCCAGAGATGGAGCTGTTAGAATGAGCCCGCCCCTCGAGGGAACAGCCATGTGTGTTTGTATGTGTGTGTGGGGGCGTATGGATAAGAAAAAGTGAGGACCGCTGTCTGAAAAACATACTCGGGAAAGAAGTGCACTGTTGTTGTGTATTATAATCAATGTGGATACAGGGAGGACAGATTTTAGGATGGTTTTATTACAAAGAAGTGCAAAGATGAAATTCAGATGAATCACTGAGCATCCCTGAGTTATAGGATTCCCAAAGTTGAAGGATCTATCTGGGGCAGCGGTGACCTAGTGGTTAGGGAGTCGCCCCGGATCAGAAGATTGTGGGGTCGATTCCCTCACCAGTAGGTTGCCCTGAAGTACCCTTGAGCAAGGTCCCCGTCACTGCTCCCCAGGCGCTTTCAGTAGCTGCCCCCTGCTGCACGTATGGTTGAAACCCCTTCAGAGGTCGAATGTTGTGTTGTGCTGTGCTGCTTTTAACAGCGACAAGGGTAGTCACTTTCACTTTCACAACTAATTATGCTCCTTCCTTCAAATGTAGGTGATCCATCAAGAGACGTGTCCAAGAACCAGATCCTGCAGACCTGTGTTCACATCATCATTAATCTGAATACCCCTGACCTTAAGAAAACTCACAACGTACAGAAAAGAAAACACTTTTTGCTTGTAAAATGCTGGAAAAAAAAAAAACATTACCAGGTATCTTTTTATATTGACAACACAGTGAAACATCTCTTCACTGCATATCCTGCCATTCCAGTCGACCCAAACTGGTCACTTTACTGCAGAAACAGTGAGGTACAGTGATTCCTCTAATTCCCAGCAGATGAAAAAGTATGTTTAAGCTTAAACATAATCTCCTCAACAAAGGCACAAGGGATCATCAGCCTTCAGTAACAGATTTAGTGTAATGGCAGGAGTGGTGGTCCGCTGCCCCGAGAGCAGTGTGTGTGTGTGACCTGCAGTTGCTGCGCTGTGAGAGCAGCATTTCACACCTGTCAGCTCCCATTAGAGACCGCCTGGCCACAACAGGTAGCACTCGCCATGGACAGAGGCTGAGACCCCAGTGGAGATGGTGGAGATAGTGCTGATCATTTTCACAATCAATAAATCAGCTAAAGATCATTTTTAGAAGGACTGACTAATCATTTATTACTCATTTTCCCACATCAGAGAGCTGTCATCAAGTTCTGTCTGTGAAAAACAAAACCCCCTATTGCCCCCCTAACCTTCCTTTAGCGTACTGTAATTTGGCAGAATGACCACATCAGTCACGAGCATTAAACACTTTTCACACTTAATAAAATAAAACAAACAAAAAAAAAAAAACACGACAGGCTCTGTGATGTTGACCCAGCCACTAGGAATGCACGAGCCATTGTATTTCTCGGTTTTGGCAGGAAGGGCATCTTAATGTAAATGTGAAACATTTGTCAAATCAATGTGGACAATGACAGTTGAAATGAAAGATTTACAGGACAGTAGTGAAACCAGCTATGCTATATGGGTTGGAGACGAAAAGAGAGGTGTCAGAGATAAAGATGCTGAGATTTTCATGGACTGTTACGAGGATGGACAGGATTAGAAATGAGTGTATTAGAGGGACAGCTCAGGTTAGACGTTTTGGAGACAAAGTTAGAGAAGCAAGGTGTCTCTGGTTTGGACATGTCCAGAGGAGGATGTTGAAGATGGAGCTTCCATGAAAGATGAGGAAGACCAATGAGGAGGTTTATGGACGCAGTTAGCGTGGACATGCATGTGGTCGCTTCGAAGGTGGAAGATGCAGAGGACAGGAAGAAATGGAGATGGTTCATTCGCTGTGGCGACCCCTGAATCGGAGGATCTCCAACCCACCTGATGTGCAGGTCTTTGAGCATTGAGAGGAAACCCAAATATACACAGCAAGAACATGCAAAGTCCACACATAAATGATCCGGACCGTCCCGCCTGGGTGTCGAACCCAGGACCTTTTTCTGCGAGGCTACAGTGTCACCGTGCCACCCTATCCCATAATATGTCTGCATTTTTCCATTCCTACATCAGTTAGGGCTGCTCAAGCCTCGGCTCAGAACTTTTAAAAGGCGTGCAATCTGGCTTGTGTCCTTTATACCCCTCCATTTAAAAACCCCTTAAATTTCCAAACAAAAGAGCATTTCTGAAAGAATCGCTGTGGCCCTGAAATAACAACATGACCAGCGAGCCACTGATCCGTTCGGCTGTGTCGCTACAAAGCAGGAGGTATTAAAGTGATGGCGAAGCTTGAGTGGTTACGGCACAGGAGGCAAAAGCAGATTTCAGTATGTGATTCAACAGCCTGACATTCTGTTGTTGCAAAACGGACAGCAAACATCTGGCTGTCAGTTAGAAAAATGTTGTGTGTGAGAATCTGCTTTCCATAAAGGTCAGCAAGCAGTAAACAGCCGTGATTAAATACACATTTACATGCTCGAAACTGCCTCCCTGCAAATGTCAGTGTTTGCAAAAGCCTGAGATTAAATAATCATCACTACGCAAGTCTTTGATTTCATGTTTATGAACATCTGTTAAGCATCCATGAACTGCTTTCAGTCGAAGTGGGATCTGGACATGCCCCTGTGTATCCGTTTGCTGAGTATGAAGTGAAAGAGAAAGTGACCATTGTGAAACGCAACGAAATGCAGCCTCTGCTTTTCACACACACACACCCCGTGCTGCAGGAGGCAGCCATATCCAGCACCTAGGGAACAGTGATGGGGATGGTACCTTGCTCAAGGGTGCCTCAGGGCTACCTACTACTTCCAATCCTGGGGCCTAGTCCCTAAACACTAAATAAATATCACTTCTCAATAAAATCAGGTTTAAACTTCAGCAAGAAATTGGATCAGAGCTCTGTAGGTGCTTTGTATATGGATCAAAAACACTTACGTTTAATTTAGGACATAACTGAGCGAATCCTGGGACTGAATAAATTGCCGACGCAAACATGTATATATGCTGCGCTTTTTTTATCCTCCATGGCAAGTGAGATTTTTTCCCTCTTTATAGACGGAGAAAAAAGGTGTGGGACCTCTGTTCCCTATGCTATGGCTCTACAAACTATGAATGTTTAATTGCAACTCTGATGCTCAAAGAAGGCACCGTTTTTGAGACCAGAACGTGGTGGAATAGTGAGCGCTTGTGGACGCAGTGCTGCCCTGGGCGTCCTCATTGATGATAGTGTGCCTAATATTGTGGCATGCCAAATTAATGGAGATTAGCATATCTCCCGTGTATGTTTACCTGGTCCACAAACTGTGGACTTGATCCCAGTCTGCTCCAGCGCAGGCACTCTGTTGATGGCTCCCTCGATGTGTTGAATGAAGACGTCCCAGTCCAGGTCAAAGAGTCCAAAGGCAAAGTTATCCAGTACCTGCAAGCCCAGTACACAACAGCAGCTTTACAATCTGAATCACAGATCAATACAATGGATCTCTCTGTATGATTCCCAGAAAGAGAGTGAAAGTGAAAGTAACTGTCCTTATGAAAACATAACACCGTACACAATAAATTACAATGAAATACATATGGGCAGCCATACCCAGGAAGCAGTGATGGGGACGGTACCTTGCTCAAGAGTACCTCAGGTCAACCTACTGGTCTGGGATTCTAACCCACAACCTTCTGATTATGAAGCCTCGTCCCTAAGTATGCCCAGAAGTGTGTATAAATAGTTTTTTATATGTAAGACATCAAGTGTCAATCCACAGGCACACTAAAGAAGAAGAGACAGTGGACATGGTCAGTGGATGTGCTGTGGAGGTTTTTGCAGCCCTGCTCTACCGAGTAGGATCTGGATGTCTGGTCAACACAAACCCAGACTTTTTTTGGATGAAATATAAGTAACGAGCAAAGGAAATAAAAGAACAGTAGAAAAACATTTGTGTCAAAGACTGATAGTGAGTGTTTGTGAGCAGTGGTTAGAACAGCGTATATAGAGTGGAAATATTATGTTAAGACTAAACAGACAGGGAGGACAGTGAGGAGGGTGGGATATGTACCAGGAACTTTCAAGATATTGTCTTGAATAGGGAGTGCTTGGATACAGAGTGAAGAGTGCATTAAGGGATAGTGGGGACATGCCTATGGACAGTATGAGCACAATCTGAGGATAGATTGGGGATGTGTGTTGGGAAAGTGTGAGAAGACTGTTTGAGAGGACAGTGGCAATGCATACTAGGACAGTGTGGGCACACGGAGGAAGGACATTTACATTTGCATTTACATTTTTGGCATTTAGCAGACACTCTTTTCCAGAGTGACTTCCATCTCCTAATTACAGGCACAGTCCCCCTGGAGCAATTCGGGGTTAAGGGTCTTGCCCAGGGACCCGGTGATGGTACAACACTACTAGACCAGCACCACCCTGGGTATTATACAGTGGGTATGAGGTTTGATAGAATGAGAGGATAGTGTATGGAGACAGTTTTTGAAGTGTGGACAGTGGACTGATGGGGCTGTTTGAAGGGACTCTCTTTGGACAGCACGCAGTGTGGAGAGTCAGGAGTGAGGGGACAGTTTATGGCAGCAGCATTTGGACAGTGTGAAGGAAAGTCTAAGGGAACGGCCAGAGAGCACAGTGTGTGTGGAGGGTGGGGATGTGTTCAACAGGACACTACTGGGACAGTACTGGGACAGTGGGAGACAGTGTGTGTGGGAACAATATGTGCTTCACATTAAAAATAAACTTCTGGACAATCTACAGGTGCGGTTGCCATGCCGACCTTCACCATCCTGTCTCATTAGAAGGTGCACATGTCTGGGCAGAACAGGACAGGTTTGTTATTTATAAACCCACACACACACACACACACACACACACACACAATCTAAAATATCGAACTGTCGCTGCCTTGCTTTTCATCTTTAAACTGAGGCTGTTGTCGTTGTTCTCTGTTACAGCCAGAGTCTCCAAAACTAAAAAGTAAAGCTGCAACGGGTTTAACTGAGAGAGCGAGAGAGAGAAGTGAGAAAGAAAAACACAGATGGTGAGAATAAAATGAGAGAGAATGAGACAAGGATACAAAGTGAGGGAACGAGAAAGAAGTAAAGAAAATAAGATGGAGATAAGAAAGAAAAATGGAAAAGTGACTGTATATGTGTGTGTGTGTGTGTGAGAGAGAGAGAGAGAGAGAGGGTGAGAGAGAAAATTACAGACAAAGAAAGAAAGAAAGTATCAAAAAGAGAAAGGAACAGAAAGTAAAAGAGAAGTGTATGATTCCCTAGGTAAAGAGAAAGAAAGAGAGGGAGAAAAAGGAGGAGAGAGAGAAAACGAGAAAGAGTAAGAGAGAGTTAGATATGTGTGATGTGAAGACAGTCAGCCGTGGGTGACACAGATGTTAGTTTAAACAGAGTGCTATGAGTGTAATCACACACACACACACGCATGCCCACCCACACACAGCACATACTGCAGATGGATCGGAGTCTGAACACACACACACACACACACACACACACACACACACACACACACACACACACACACACTGGCTAATTTAGAGGGCTGCGAAACTGATACACTAGGGATGAAAATGTCACAGTGCAATTTCTTTCTCTCTCACACACACACACACACACACACACACACCCCAAGATTTAAATGCAATAAAGAGTCGGCCAGTCCACACATCTACTGTGGTAAAACTGGAAAACTAAAAGGCTCCTCACATTTAAAAATGTAAGAGATCGTCTGAAAATTCCTTTATATTAGTTTATATTTGCAAAGACATTATGGACGAAATGAACGCAGAGTATGGACAGACGCCTCCATCCGTACCTGCCCATGCATTTAACATAAATTAGATTTAGAGCAAAAACACCAAACCATCCACTCCTTTAGAACAGAAGAGTTTACTAAACTACAGCTTTAACTGCAACATACAGTCAAGCTCCTTCTGGAGACTTACCTCATTCCAGAAGATCGGGTTCTGCTCATACCCTCCCACAGACAAGGCGTCCCCCTGGAGACGGAGGTAGACGGATGCATCATGGTCCCTCACGTTGGGCATGTTCTACAAGAGAGACGTTACACATTCATAAAACCCCCAAAAAGGTTCTTTGGCACTTAAGGCATGAAGCAGTGAAGAAACTGATGATCCAGATGATCAGGTGATTAGTTTACTGCTGATGCTGATCGCTGAGTGTTGGAACCCCTTTTACCTAGAATCTTTATCTTTAGATAGTTTAAAGACAGTTTGATGGAATTAAAGTTGCATTTTCACACCAACAAGGTGATTTCCAAGTAAAATATTAAGAAATGAGGGATTTTAGATCTTGATAAGGCCTGCAGGACTCAAGGGGTGAGTCAGACTCCAGTACAGCTGCCTCCTATCCATACAGAAATAATCCAGAAGAATCAATGAAATGATATGAATTGGTTCTGGATCTACTGGCTGGCTGAGATGGTCCATGTGAAATGCCTCCTCTAGTCGTTTTCTAGTTTAAGGGCTTAATTAGTCTCTTCGTTCGGATCAGTGCGCTTCTCCTCTCCTCAAAAGCCCCCCAGATTCGTCATCAGGCTTATGAGCAAATTAGAGCGTGGGTGACACACGAGCACTTCATATTTCTGCCATGATTCATGACACACTGGGTGGTGCGATAAGAGCGAGAGACCTGGCGTCAGGTTTTTAGACCCTCAGAAACCACACACACACACACACACACACACACACACACACACACACACACACGCAACACAGGGAGATTGCATAATATATGCTGAAGCTTTCAGCTGTGGCTAAGCATTATTTCACGCTGGCTGCTGTGTTTTGCCAGTGCAGTGTGAAATCTGTGTTATTGCATAAGGAAGGATACGAATAAAGAAGAGTGGCTTTTCTGAGACGTTTCCACCTACACAGCCTCAGGGGCTACTATACAGTCTGGGGAAGAGAGGGAGAGAGAGATGACAAAGAATTCCAGGCCAAAAAATTAAGAAAACTGAAAGGAAAGGAAAGGAGAAAGGGAGAGGGCAGTTAGGGATAAACAGTGAAGAACAAGGACGAGGACGGATATACTGAGCAGGAGAGAGAATAACAGCAGATGGAGAAGTCTCTAGTGTTACACACACACACACACACACACACACACAAACACACACACTATAACTCTGTGCTCTATTCTCACAACACAGCGCCCTCTGCTCATAACAACAGCACATCGCTGATACTCAGAGTAAAACCCAGGCCCATCCTACTAATAAGCTGGGCTTAATGACTATCTGTGCTGGTCTTATTTGCAATGACCTCACTGACAGGACAGGAACAGGTCCTAGATCAGAACTCCCACTTGCATCTTTAGTCTGTACCGGAATTCGGGTTTTTGTTGCGTGTTTGTCCAGGGTCTTTTTGGCCTGTGAGAGCTGGGATAGCACTGGACAAGCGGCTCAGAAAATGAATGAGAGCGAGGATACTGCGTTGATCATACCTGGATTCCCTCAATCCTCTCGGTGACGACATAGGCATGGTGCATTGCAATCAGAGGCACATTCACGCCTGCCATCGTTCCCAGTTTAGTGGCCCACACACCTGACCAACAAACAACAGCACAGTTAAACAGAATCCAGGTAACAGTAATGAACGCTGTAAAGGGCACACACTAAAGGCAAGGAAAATCCTTTTGCATTCAATTACAATACAAGCATAAAGAGTGAACATCCAACAGAACCACAAACCTGTTTACGAATGGCATGTTACTGCAGCCAGAATAAAACCTCATCGTTATTTTTACACAATGTGAGTAGCAGCTGCCTTGAACTAAACCTCAAACCAAGACCAGCAGAAATGGCCAATAAAACAACTTGTTAAAGTTACTTACAGTGAAAGTTTGTCTCTGCACTGTACCATTGTTTTAATCAGACTTTTAGTTCGAGATCATATACAAAACTACTAGAAATATCGATTATAAAGAACAGAAATCATTCATAATTCATTGCATGGCCAATGCAGTGTGCATCTCAAAGTTCAGAGGAATTTCCCAAGGCACTCTAGAGTCCCTCGTGCTCAGCATCACTCCTTGCTGCAGATGGAAACAGCAGCATTAAAGGAAAAAACCAGAAGAAAAAAATAAATCAATGTAGTGTGGTATCATGATATTTTTCTGCACATTATATTGATACAGTGGTGGCAGTGGCTTAGTTTTTAGGGACTGGGCCCCAGGATCAGAAGGTTGTGGGTTCAAATCCCAAGCCAGTAGGTTGCCCTGAGGTACCCTTGAGCAAGGTTTCACTTTCAAGTGTCTACATCTAATAAAATTATTTTTGAATTTGAGCAAGGTACCATCCCCATCACTGCTCCAAGTGTTTCATGGTGCGTGTGGGTTAAATGCAGAGGATGCATTTCATGGTGGTGCTGTGCTGTGTACAGAATAACAGTCACTTTCACTTCACTTTCATTTCCTTATAATACTGCACTCAGTTTTGTACTCCTGCTTGACTTGGTCACTTTGTTTAAAACACTGATTGGTCAGAGGCTCATTTGCATGTTGCAGAACTCTGCAGCATCAGTATTGCAGAGACCAGTTTGAGAGCGCATGCTGGACCTCAATGCTGGAGAAAATGACTTTCACATGTTGATTAATGTTGATCAAACCAGCATTAATCAGAAGATAATCCATCAATAGCTGCTAAAACCCGCTCCAACACCACCACCACCAAAACTTTCTGCCGACTCCACCAGTGAGCACTGTAGTTTCTCTTTGCTTTGTTTTTACTTAATCAGTCGCAAAACAAAATCACCAAATTTAAGTCCTTAATGGTGGCAAAGTTGCAGAAGGGAGATTAGAGTGAAGCCCTAATGTTCATGGTTAATCAATCAGAAAAGTGAAAAACGACGCCCACGGTAACTCGGCCCACGCAGATAATCTGCTGCGAGTTGATTAAATTAAAGGGCTTTCAAGGCTGGATGGGCCCAGAATGTTGCACAAACTCAGTAAATCAGACTGAGGAGTCAAAACACTTGAGTACACTTCATCTGGTGAAGAGCAAATGAACGTTTTCTTCAAGAGGCGCTTAATATCATTCTGAGCACAAGTCAGTTCTTACACGACCATCTCCATCAACAGGGTCACCGACACTAACGAATGGCAGCGTGAATCAGTGAACCTGGCTGAACTGTGGAGGAGAAACGAGGTGTTTAGTTAGACTGAATTCGTTTCTGTAATGTGAGATCATTGAGCTCCCTCTTCTGGTGATACACACCCATTACAGTGCATCACCTTTAGCTTTGAAGGCTTTACGAGTTTTCCTGCTCTGGCACAATTCAATCAACTTTTGGAAGCTGAATATTAACTTATGAGCAGGGAAAAGACAAAATGGACAAGAAAACCAGATGCTGAAGATCTCTGCAAGATACAGTTTCACTTAAGATAACATATAAAGTAAACCACAACAAAGCTGGACCTCTGCATTTAACCCTTGCAAACACCGTGCAGCAGAGGGCAGCTATGAAAGCGCCCGGAGAGCAGTGACGGGGACGGTACCTTGCTCAAAGGTACCTCAGGGCAACCTACTGGTAAGGGGTTTGAACCCACAATCTTCCGACCCAGTGGCCGACTCCCCTAACCACTAGGCCGCCGCTGCCCCTTCATAGAAATGAAGTTGAAATGTACCACGGGTGAAAGTGAAATCATTTGTCATTGTGAAACACAACACAGCACACTGGACAGCCATATTCAGTGCCCGGGGAGCAGTGATGGGGATGGTACCTTGTTCAAGGGTTCCTCAGAGCAATCTACTAGTTCAGATTTCGAGCCCATGACCTTCCAATCCTGAGGTCTAATCAGGAGGAGGAGGTTTCTTTTCTGTTTGTATTCAGGACGGTGGGGTCAGCTGAGGGTTTACATGGTGTCCCTATTGGAGGTGTACCTGCACAGTTGACCACACATGGAGTCTCAATGGTCCCAAATTCCGTCTCCACGGCTCTCACTCTCCTCACTCCCAAATCATCGGTCTGTACCTGGATGCCAGTCACAGGACAGTTCTCTATAACCTGGAATAAAGTCAAAGAGATTTTTCATGTTTTAATGTTAAGGACCGGTGGTCTAGTGGTTAGGCTCTAGGCCTCAGCTTCGGAAGGTCATGGCTTCAAATCCCTGATCAGTAGGTTGCCCTGAGGTACCCTTGAGCAAGGTACTGTCCCCTCCACTGCTCCACAGATGCTTTAAAAATAGTTGCCCCCTGCTGCACGGTGTGCATTTCACAATGACAAATAGTCACTTTCACTTCAATTTACACTAGCAGGTGAATGTAATGGGGGAGTCTCACCCAGTTACTTTTACTGGAATATTTCACCCCATTCTGATTTCTGTCTGTTTGGGGATCAACTTCTGTTCTTTTGCATGAACGGTATGGAAAGGATTGTCTGCCAAATGCCAATATAACAGAAATTTTAAATACATGATTCTCAGACTTCACCTAAAAGTTTTTTTTAGCCTTTAAGATAAACCAAAGAGTGCATAAAAGAGTGCATGGGCCTAACACTACACTCCAATGGTGCTGTGGCTCTGCGCTGATACTGAAATATGATAAAGAAAAAAACAAGAGGGATTAGATTCCATTTTAATGAATAAATGTAATCATGCTACAAAGAAAGGTGCTCTGATATTCCATGACTCAAAAAATTTCTGGAAAGTCTCTGAAGATGAACATTCCATGATGTGCCAGAAATATTGTGATCTGCGGCAAACCTGGAAGTGCTTTAAACCCATGTTTAACCAATTAAATCTGTGGTGAAATAAGAAAATAAAAAGCATTTTAAAAACACAACTTGAACATAAGTACAGACAACCAGACAATCAGGAGACAACCAGCATCTTGTAGGCAATTTAAAATGAAAAGTGAAGCAAAAGTGTAAATTTCTCCTCGTGAACACAGTGAAATACTTCCCTGCATTTTATAAATACACACCGTGCAGCAGGGGGCAGATATATCAGGCACCCGGTAAGCAGTGATGGGGACTGTATCTTCCCCAAGGGTACCTCAGGGTAACCTCCTAGTCTGGGACTCAAACCCATGACCTTAAAAACATTACTTACATCAAATGACGTGCCTAAAAGTAACCAAATAAGGACCTATAGGGCTACTATACCGTGGCTCCGCGGGCAGTTGCTGCTCTGGACAGGGTGGTGCAGGTGCCAGCAGGGTCCATAGTACCGTCTTTGGGCACATACAGAGTACCGTACAGATCCTTTACATTCATCAGAGGGTACAACTCTTTGGTCTCGGCTGGTGACAGTACATACGACTCAATACCGTACACCTTTCCCAACTGAAGAAGAAACACACACACACACACACAGTTAATACACTTGTCAACCAAATTATTACAAAACCATCACAAGACTGCCACCCTATCATTGTCGCACCGACATGAGCCGTTTGTATTCGTCCAGTCTCTGTTTGTTGGAAGCAATGAACAGTCCGCCGTTCTGGATCCAGCCAGTCTCCAGGCCCGTCTCTTCCTCCAGCTCGGAGCTGACCACACGCCGAGTGTGAGCCAGCAGCTCAACCTCTGTGTCACTGGGTCTCAACTGCCACAACAAGCCTTAGACAGACAGACAGACAGACAGACAGATGGAGAGTTAGTGAGTTAGAGAGAGAGAGGGAGAGAGAGAGAGAGACTCAGACTCACACACAGATACACAAAAACTGACTCTCTCTCACACTCACACACACACACACACACACACACACACACACACACACACACACAAACACACAGAGACTCAAGAATAGACTCTGACACACACCAACACATCAAGAGAGTTCAGAACTGACTTGGACTCACACCCAAAGTGTTGACAGGAAGTGTTTTCTCTTTCAGATGCTCTTATGAAAAAAGTGAAAAGTGAAAGTGACAACCCTTGTCATTGCGAGGTCATTGGACCTCTGCATTTAACCCATGCAAACACCATGCAGCAGTGGGCAGCTACTGAAAGCTCCCGGGGAGCAGTGACGGGGACAGTACCTTGCTCAAGGGTACCTCAGGGCAACCTACTGGTGAGGGAATCTAACCCACAATCCTCCGATGCGGGGGCAACTCCCTAACCACTAGGCCACCGCTGCCTCTTATACTTCTATGTGCTTATTTACGCAGATATAAATAAGAGTGGAGTGAAGCTGACAGGCATAAACACAAGAAGCAAAAAGCAAAGACTGTTCAATACAAATGATCACAGTTGCACAACTAGTTTGCAACACAATTTGCAAATGCAAAAAGTCGGCGCTGTTCAGATGTGCTTTGATCTTTCTACTCCTAGACCATTTCTACTTAGACACAAAGACAGAAGGGAAGGCAAATTGCTGTGCTGGAGGGCCAATCGCCAATCCCCAGTCTCTTTTATTTCAAAAAAGTGCCTGAATCGATCAGCAACTAATTGCAGATGTATAAATGCAAAAATCAGCAAACTCATTTTGAATTTTAAAGACTTTTTAAGCCTAAGCCCTTAGTAAGCCCTAAAAACAGTTGGGCAAAAATCAAAGTAAAACATTTTGCCCTTTGTCCCAAATGCAGCCAATCAGTTTTGCTTCAAACAGAGTTGCGTGTGTGGTTTTTCACCCTGTATGACCTACTTTAGTCCATTTTGTTCATCGACTGCATATAAGCCTTGTGGCTTCAGTGCAAAAGTAAAGTAGAAAACCTGAGTCCTTAAACATGCTGAAAATGTAACTGTCCGCTGAAACATCACTTTCATGTTGCCCATTACAGAAATTATATATATACATAAAATTATAAAGAGAACATTTAATTCAGTATATACACTAAATCTATCATTAGCACTTCTTAAAGCAGCAGCTTTTTGGGGTGTACCTGCAGTGTGCCAGGTGGTGCCAGCTGTCAGCCTGTCCCGCTCCAGCAGCACAACATTGGTCATGCCCATCTTACACAGGTGGTAGAGCGTCTGGCAACCCAGGCTGCCGCCTCCAATCACCACGGCGTCGGCAGCTTTGGGCAGGGGTTTGGTGGGTCCGCTGAGACCATCCTCCTGTTTGAGGGTCTTAGTATACGGAACACTCTTCTCCTTGGTGTGCTCATGTTGGGAGCTATAGCAGCGAACACTGGCACGACACAGTGGTCCCAGGGGGCGCCGACCCCCAAAAACCCTCCGCGCTGCGGTCCCTAAAAAGGCCATGGCCCCTGAAATCAGAGAAACATGCACTGAGAACCAACTTACACAGAAATGCTGGTTAAACTTCATGGATTGTTGCCCTGTTATAATTGTTGTATTAATTTGTGCGATTTAAGTTACAATCTCCTTTTTAAAGATGACACCGAGCTATTCCAGACCTGACTTTTTACAGGATCGGATCTCCCTCCCGGGTTCCTGTTCTCCCTCCAAATGAAGCATTTACTAATGATATATTGTCTGGATACTGATAACTGATATCAGATCAGTGCTACCTTTGTTACCAATACAGCAAGAGTGCAGATAACTGGTTCAATACAGGCTGCAACACCGATCTTTCATTCAAAATAAACACCTGGCCGGTTGCTGACTGCATGCCTGGAGCACACTTTTCATCAATGGCGATTTAATCATCTATCCGTAACACTGTTACATATTCGAGGAGGATCTTAGATTTCATCATTTAGCCTTGGTTTTAAGGACAAACAGTGGAGTGTGGTGAAGCAGGGAATTTTCCAGATCAAAACCTACAGCGGTTCAAAGTGTTCTCAAAGAAATCGACCACAACTTATCAGTGAGCTTTTAGATCATCTACACGACGACAGCTAAACTCTCCAGTGGCTGATTCTGAGCGTTTTCACTGTGAATACATAATGTGAGACACTTCCACAAGTCGAAGCCCATACAGAACATTCAAGTGGCCAAGCACGGGTAAAGTTAGTCTCATGCAAACCAGCTGTCAACTGAAATGCTGAATAAGGAGGCCCAGAGTGGATTTGGGCTGCTAGCCAATATTTTACTTGCTGCCTGGAGGAAAGTTAAGAATGTGACCTAATTCTTGCTATTCACAAAGCGCTTACTCAAAAAAAAAAACTATTTGAATATGTAAATTGTATAAAACAACACTTTTAAAGTACATATTAGGCAAAAAAAATATATGTATGTCTTTACAACTTTGCATATCTGTATTTACAAGGTACTTCATATGTATCACATTTGTGTATTGTATTTCTTTATTATTTATTTATTTATTTAAAAAATAGTATTTTTGTTGTTTTATATATTTAAGGTAACAATTATCATAACTGTTGCATAAAAGCATTTTATCACATTCACAATTTTATAACTAACCAGTCATAGCACAGTTTGCCCATGACAGACTGACCAGTAATAGTTAAGTGAAAAAAGTGAAAGTGACTACCCGTCATTGTGAAATACACAGCACAACACAATGAAATTCAACCACTGCATTTCACCCACACACATACACACGTGCAGCAGGGGGCAGCTGTTTAAAGCGCCTAGGGAGAAGTGATGGGGACGGTACCATGCTAAAGGGTAGCTCAGGGCAAACTGCTGGCCTGGGATTTGAACCCACAACCTGACGATCCGCAGGCCAACTCCCTAAACACTAAGCCACCACTGCCCCCTATAATGTTTTAATAAAAAACCTATCTTAACTTTTCCTACTTATTTCTACATTTACTATCAAAGTCATGTTTTAAATGAACAAAATCCGTCAGGAGCCTGATTCAGTTAAGGACGTATAGTTAAGCTCATTTAGGGGAATATATGATATCCTTATATCCATCCTCACTATCTGATGAAGATGAGACTGCTGGGACTGTATACCTCCCTCTGCAACTGGATCTCAATCAGGTCTCCAGGTAAAACTACACTGACACCTCACAGTCCAGGCTGCTGACCCAAGACACAACAGACACAATTAAACTTTTCCCCCATAAACAAAATGCCTTAAACTACCTGTCAGCACTGTACCCCTACACTTATGTAACTACTGTGATACTTTATTCTAATTTTATTGTATTATTCTTGCACAAAATGTCTTTTTGTCCAATACCCCATACAAAAAACATTTTTATATTGTATTACTCAGCTGGTTTACTTTATACTGCTTCAGCACTCTACTCTCTCTTTCCTTAACTTTAAAGTCGTGCACTTTAGTCCACACTTCTCTAAATGTTGTGTTGTTTATGCTGCATTTTCAAAGGATGGTTAATTCCACAAAGGAGAATTCCTCAGTTTAGCCTGGGAACTTTAGCCCCAAATTAAACTCCAATAGGAAAAGAGCTGAGAGATGTTCCTATTGGATAATCCTAAACTTTAGGCTTTAATGATCCAGCTTTGTGGAACAGCCCCTCGGAGGAAACCTGATTCACTCCCGTGAACTGCGTAGATGCTTGAAATAGTAATAAACACAAAGGCGTTCCCTCATTGTGACGTCATTTTATTTGAAGTTTGAATTTTGCTTTTGATTGAAGTCGAACTTAAAGGCACGTGACTGCACACCTGCACGAACTACTGCAGCGCACCTTCTCCTGCACGCAGTGCATGCTGCCTCAGTCACCCACACCAACTCCAGTGGCCATACTGGACAGTAAGGGCTCCAGAGAGTCTCCTCTACAAAAAAACAACCTGCTTTAATGAGGAGGAAAGAAAACTTACTGTCGGTGGGCTCTTCTCTCTGATCTGCTGCAGTCTCACTGAATGTCCACTAACGAGAGAAGGGTCCAAAAAACGGAGAAAGTGTGTTCGTGCGCGCGCGTGTGTATGTTTGTAGCCACGTGGTTTAAGTGGACTGGAGTATGCAGTGCGCGTGTGCAGGAATTCACGGTGTGCAACATTCATGGATACACTCTCTCTCAAACACACTCACATACACAGCTGTGCATTTGTAGTAAAGTCACTAAATTACACACTAAATTACAGTAATTCTGTGACTATTTGAAAGTGTTACATATGCTTCTACAAACATTAAGGATCCATTTTAAATGATTAAAAAGTGCACTCCAGGAGAAACATTTAAGAAAGAAAAAAAAACGTTTTTCTTCTTTTTTGGGGGGATATATATATATATATCCTTGTTGCTTCCACTAAAAAAAAACATCATGGTAATATTTCTGCATAATAATCTATTTCACATCCCTCTCTGAATGACAAGAGCACACATGTTTAATCAGACAGAAACAGTAGATCTAAACATCTGCTATTTTATTTCTGGTATATAGTGTATACATTTCACAACGCAAGGGACTTGAGCAAAAATGTCAGGGGACAGGGCCAATCTACAGGACACACCTACCTCAAAACACGACACACTGACTGAGATCCTGGATTAGCATGAGGAGGACGTGTTTACAGGCGTTTAACTGCAAAAAAAAGTCCAAAGGTGATGCTTCATTCCTCCTAGTAGTGCTAGAACCACTAAGACGATGCATAAGCAGTAGTCCCACTCAGTCAGGTCTGTGAAGTGCGAGTGTGTTTGTAGTGGGCGTGTCATGAAGCACTATCATTGTTCGCCCTGCTTGTCTTGGGACGACCCAGACAGCTGTGTCCCAGCTGCAGCGCTGTCCTCAGATCAGAGTTAGTGGAGCAGAAAGAGAAGCATCTGCTGTCCTCTCACGTGACTGAGCTGCTCTGTAAAAACAAAAGCATTGCTCTGGTGCTCTGGAGGAGCTCCAATTTAGAGTCAGATCTGAGGCCTGAAACTAGGACTGTATTAAAGGGTTCTGTAGTGCAGCACTGCATCCAAGATATATCATATCAGCCAAGATAGAGCTGAGGATTTTTAGCCTTTTGTGATTTTTTGTGATCACCCAGCATGCATAATACAGAAGTCTCCTACAGCCACTGTTAATTCCTCCAAGAAACCCACTGATGTACCACTGTGTAGCTGCAGATCAGTACAGGCGTGATATTCAGCTTCCTAGAAGTACAGTCAACCCTCTAATCTCCTTCTGCATTCACCACTCAAGAAGCAGGAAAAGAGCATCCCACCATCTTGGATCCAACCTAAAGAGCTTGTAGTTTTTCAAAAGCTCCCAAACATGATCAGATTTTATAGTGAGAATGTATGTTTACAGATATTTTAATATTGATCATGATTTCTCATTTTGGTCCTAGAGTGCCCCGTTCAGCCCTTTAATGTTAGAAGTGTGCAAACTATGGATCCAATATATTTTGAGGAATGTGATGGTATTTTGTGACAAGAAACATTGAGGGCAGTGCACAGAATAAGCACAGCATCAGCAACCTCCTGTAAAAAAGCCACATGGCTGACCTTTGGCCCCTGGCTAAAGGATTTGTAAACAGAGGTTAAAAAAACACCCAAACATTCAGCTGAGCTCAATCTCACACAATCCTGAGTCACTGAACTCTGCCTGGGGAACCAATCAGAGAAGGGCTTACGGCCCTCCACCTCCACACTCCAGATCAGATCTTGCTTGTCTGGACAGTAATGGCCATAAAGTGTGCGTGAAGCTGTTTTTATTACTTTATGTTTACTGTGTTTATTATATTTGATACATTGTATATAATTAAATAGCAATACATGTGATTGATCAAATTAATAAGGTCATTTAATATTCAATAAAATATTTAATTATATTTTCATATAATATATATATATATATATATGCTTGAAATAGTTAGTGTTCAGTGTTCGGTGTGAGTTAAGGTGGTTATGAATTAGTTCTCAGATGGTGAACGGGTCTCTTTTTGGAATGTGGTTTGTTATTTAAGACACCTCGCCTAAGATAGACTCGAGGAGTAGTCTATCTTAGTGTAGTAATGTTAGGAGTGAAAAGAATGGTAAAGGATTAAATATATACATTGTTTACAGTGTGACTTACTGCCCTAACACTTGCCTGCAGAGCGCTATCCAGATCTGCTCCCAGCTTTTTAAGTTCACTCATACAGGTGGTGGTGGTCTAGTGGTAGACATCACTTGCCTATGGCTCAAGAGGTCCCAGGTTCGAATCCCACCTCTAGCACTACCACCACTGGGTCCCTGAGCAAGACCCTTAACCCTGAGTGTCTCCAGGGGGACTGTCCCTGTAATTAGGACATGGAAGTCACTCTGGAAAAGAGCGTCTGCTAAATGCTGTAAATGTAAATGTTTTATACTCCTTCTCGGTCACCGCGTTCTTCTAAGGAACATCGTCTGGCATTGCCATCCCTTCTCACTCCAGAATGTTCTCTTTCTCGGTTCCCAGATCTAACACAGCATTCACTGTTTGTGAAGGTCTGATTTTTTGCCCCAAAAATGATAAATGGTAAAACTTTACACACAAATGATGCTCAAACAACGCGTGTTTGTTGACAGAGTCGATCGGCAGAGGGAAATCTCATATGGGCGCATGACAAATAGAATACATTATAAATCATATAAAGAACAACTCTTAAGCATCTCTTAAGAAATCTTAAAAAATTGTTATTTTAAAAGTACACTAAAAACAAAAAGAAGAGGTATTTTCACCATAGTGGACAGTCAGTCATTTTCTGGGCTGCTTGTCCTAATTAGGGTCACGGGGGGATGCTGGAGTCCATCCCAGCTCACACAGGGCGAAGGACGGGGACACACCCTGGACAGGTCGCCATCCCATCGCAGATAGTGGACAGTATAAACGTTATTTTGTTCCTTTTTTTTCAGAAATGAGCATACAACCATTTTTATTTCAGCCAAAAGATACACTTTATTAAATATTATTTTAATCCATTCCAACGTTTCAAACTTGAGAGAAGGCCCCTTCAGGTGAATGCATAATATAAAAACAACACACGTAAAAATAATCACACTGAATAAGCTCTGAACCAAACCATGAAGCTGCAATCTGATCCTCCAAGTGCCAGAATGGCTGGAGGTCTTTATTCCAAACAAGCAGGAGCACATCAGATTCCATGGGTGTGGTGTTCAAACAGATGATCGTGTGAGCTCCTGTTTAGCTGGAGAAAAACCTCTGGCCCTTTAAGGATAAGATTGGACAACTCGCCTGTTAAAGAGCTATTTTCTTTGGCTGATCAGCAATCAGTTGGTCCTGCAGGTAAACTTTTATTCTCAGCCTATTTTGCTGTGTTTCAACCTCCAGGTGACTAATACACATGCGGTGCTGGATTGCTCACTGGCACCCCTGCTGTACAAAGAGTGAACAAATGAGCCAAAGAGAACAAAAGAGCCAAAAAATTTAAAATAAAATAAAATATGTATTGGGAGGAGAAACTCCTGGGGTTCAATGCTATTGCACTACTTCTTTTTTTCTGATTTTGGGGGAGATAATAAGGTCATTCAAAAAACTACTTTTAATTAAAGGAAGGTCTAGACTTTTTTCAGGAGAAACAAAAACATACAAGGAAATAAATAAGAAAGAACATGAGGCTGAGGGTCATGTCGGCGATGATGAAGAAGAAGAGGATAACAGCTGTCACTCAAATGTACAGAAGACACTCATGCACACACACTTGCTTCACACACACTTTTCTCTTGATTGCTTTAGCATATGTGCAAAGTTTTAATCTTCATTCAATTTAGGCTTCAAAAGCAGACCCTCCATGTTTAAAATAAGACTTTTCATATAAAACATGCTCATTAAAAAATATTAAAAACTTACTAATAAACCAGCTAATGATAATAAATTGGGTTTCATGGCCGAGATCATCATTTATGATGTTTTTTTGACTCTGTACTCCAGCACTGGATTTGACAGGAAACAGTGATTATAAAATGCAGACTTTGAGCTTGAACCAGTGTCGGGCACAGAACGAAAGCAATCGATTAGCCTAACAGTTATGTCTCGGGCCATCTGTGCACCGTTAGTGTGAGAACGTTTCTCTTATGCTAATGAATAATAAATGAATGAATGTTGTGCAGCTAAAGGCTCGTATTTGGACCCTAAAAACCTGAGCGTGAGCGGTTCACTTTGAAACATCACACTTTTTAACCTATTTTACCTTTCACAATTCTGTGAAAGTGACAACCCTTGTCATTGTCAAAGTGAAAGCAAAGCGACTATCTTATAACCAAATAAGATATATAACCATATAATTTCCAAATCTGACTGCTCAAACCACTTCAGGAGGTTGCTTGAGACACGTGATATAGCAGTGCGAGCTCATTTGTCTCTCTGAGACACCCTGAACGCTCACAAAACCTCCCAGTACCGCGATGGTACCTTTAGACTGCTGCCACTTAATGCACCATCACTGCTCCCCAGTTTGTGAGTTTCTACTCAGACTAGAATTTGAATTCTGTGGTCTAGTTTGGCTGAGCAGTCAGCCCA